>CATIUR010000004.1:28814945-29549890 GCA_949592205.1 Helichrysum umbraculigerum | reverse complement strand
CAGCATGTTACGTTCTAAATAGAGTTCTTACGGTTAAAAGACATAACAAGACTTGTTATGAGCTTTTGAACAATAAGAAACCTAACTTAAAAGGGTTTGAACCCTTTGGAGTTTCATGCACCATATTAAAGACCGGACATCAAGCTAAATTTGGTGAGGAGGCTGACGAAGGATTTTTCCTAGGTTATATGCCCAATTCGCCAAACAAGAGAGTCTTTAATAAAGTCACAGGACGTTTGGAAGTAGTTTATAACATTGAAGTTACGAGCTATTCACCGGATGTTCGTAAGGGCTTAGATTGGCAATTTGATTATTCTGATCTTTTTGCATCATTTAAAGTTCCTATTAGTGACTATGTCAGTGATTCAGAGATTGCTATTGTCTGAAGATGTGGATACTGGCCATACTTCAACATCGAGTGTTCCGAATTCTGGAATCAAGACAAAGGTTGATCCAAATCAACCATCTACTAGTGGATCTCAAAAATCCAAAGTAGATATACCTCTAAATTAAGAAGAGCTGACTGACAAATTAGTGGATGAAATCCTCACTCCACTGAGAGAGTTAAGAATATCTATGGGTATTGATAACTCACAGCTATCTAGAGAGGGTGTACCAGATTTGGAAGATATTCCTGAACAACATAGTGTTCTTGAGGAAATCGGTACTAACTTAGGATATGAGATTCCAGTTGAGCCTGTTGCTTCAACTAGAACGAGTAAGAATCATCCCGTTGAAAACATCACCGGTGATATTAATACTCCGGTTCAAACAAGGACTCAATTAAAAGCTAGTACGTCTGAAGATTTAGAATACCAAAGCTTGTATACTGCATTGAAAGAGACAGGGATTACTAATCAATGTCTACATTCATGCTTTATCTCACAAGTTGAGCCGAAAAATGTTCAAATGGCTTTAAAAGAAAGCTCGTGGGTAGAAGCAATGCAAGAAAAACTATCTCAGTTCTCTAAATTACAAGTATGGGAGTTGGTTGACCTACCAAAGGGAGAATATCCAATTGGAACTAGATGGGTATTTAAGTGCAAGAGAGATGATAAGGGAATCGTTACTAGCAATAAAGCTCGTCTAGTGGTTCAAGGTTTTAATCAACAAGAGGGTATAGATTACAATGAAGTGTTTACACCAGTTGCTAGGCTAGAAGCAATTAGAGTATTCTTAGCATTCGCATCATATTATGGTATAAAGGTTTATCAGTTGGATGTTAAGAGTGCCTTTTTGTATGGCAAAGTGGAAGAATTGGTGTATGTTTCACAACCGCTAGGGTTTGCTGATCCTGAGTATCCAGATAGAGTATATCGTTTGAATAAGGCTCTATATGGATTACATCAAGCACCTAGGGCATGGTATGGAACACTATCAACGTATCTACTTGAGAATGGATTTACAAGAGGATCGATTGATAGTACACTGTTTGTAAAATGGAAGAAGAAAGACTTTCTTCTCGTGCAAGTTTATGTTGATGACATTATCTTTGGATCTTCTGATGAAAAGATATGTAAAGAATTCGAGAAAGTCATGAGAAAAAGGTTTGAAATGTCTGCAATGGGAGAGTTGAATTTCTTCTTAGGATTACAAGTTGATCAAAAGAAGGATGGATTCTTTATTCATCAATCTAAATATACATATGAGCTATTATAACGCTTTAAGATGGATGAATGTAAGGTCTACAATACTCCAATTCCAGTTAATCATGGATTAGGTCCAGATACATCGAGTGATAGCGATGTGGATCCAACTCTTTATAGAGCCATGATCGGATCACTAATGTATCTAACAGCCTCTAGGCCTGACATAATGTTTGCTGTTTGTTTATGCGCAAGATATCAGGCTAATCCGAAAGAGTCACATATGCAAGCTGTTAAACGAATCTTTCGTTACCTCAAAGGGAAACCTAAGCTTGGACTTTGGTATCCGATTGATGGAGACTTAGATCTCGTAGCTTATACTGATTCGGATTATGGAGGATGCAATCAGAATAGGAAATCTACGACCGGATGATGTCAATTCCTAGGAGGTAGATTAGTATCCTGGCAGTGCAAGAAGCAAACCTCGGTAGCCATTTCTACATGTGAAGCTGAGTATGTTGCAGCTGGCAGCTGTTGCTCTCAAGTACTTTGGATTCAACAGCAACTGCGGGATTACGGGTTAAAAATAACCAATACTCCTATGATGACTGATAATGAATCAATTATGTCGATCACCAATAATCCGGTGAAGCACAGTAAAACTAAGCATATTGATATTCGACATCATTTTATTAGAGATTGTGCTGAGAAGAAGTTGATAAAGTTAGTTAAGGTTCCATCATTGGATAACTTAGCAGACTTATACACAAAGGCGTTCGACAGAGCAAGATTTGAGACGTTGGTTCAACTGAACGGAATGAGAAATCCAGAGTGATTAGTCTTCCAAGGGTATTTTTATAATAGTTAGTATTTCTATGTTCTTAAAAAAAAAAAAAAAAAAAAAAAAAAAAAAAGGGCGTATGGTATTCATTTGCTTGTTACCTAAGGGGAATCGCCTTCATTAAAGAATATAAACATAATATTCTTTAAAATGTTTAAGTTTTTATCTGCAAAAACTAAGGGAAATGATAGTACATTAGGAGAATAAGCTTCACAATAATAAGCTTAAGTCCTAAGTATGATATGTTAGTAGGTTCAAATAAAGTTACTCTAGAATATCAGGTATGTGTTTATATTTATTTGATTATACACCTATATCCACAAGTTATAATTTGTCTATTTTTAGTGAAAATTTTAGATGGCTTCATCATATGATGTACTGGTAGGCAAATTATATGAAATTTTCTAAGCCTTAAGAAGTTAATTAACTACTTGTTTATTATCTTATGTTACTATTCTATGATGTATGACATTAGTCTTAATTGTTGAATGATGGTATTGCCATACACTATTATCATGCATTTTTAATTTCAATTGACAAATAGTAGCAATATGCTTATTAACTTAATTACTGGTAACTTTGTTGTACTGAGTACAGATCTGAAACCTTTAATTAAATTAATATTCTCAAATATATTTTGAATTATGCTAGAAGGGATTATCTGTTGTACTAAGTACAGACTTGGATAACATAGCATATTCAAGGTATGTCTGATATTTGTCTAACCTTAAAATTTAAGTGTATGTTATATGTTTCGAAAAGATACATCATTTAGTAACCACTACCTTGAAAATTTAATGATGCAATGTTATGAGCTTTACTTGAAATTCTTCAGTATGTCATATAATAGGAAGCACTTGATAATATTCATACTAACAATAAAGTTTTTGCTTAGAAAATCGAGTATAATTTGTTTATGTGGATCATAATACCGGTAATCGTCTTGAACTGTCTATAATTAAAAATCTTCACTTTATTTGAGTAATGCATTTTTTAATTATGCTATGTGGATAAAGGTACATAAGATATAGTTTTATAAATATAAATGTATAAATGATAAACTTAGTTGTAATTTTATGGTAATTTATTTGAATTTCATAAGGTATACATACTAACAATCTACTTAGACTTTTTTTTAATAGCTTGTTCTTACTAATTTGATCCCTAGGCAGTTAAATTCTTATTCAGTTTTGTTATGTATTCTATTTTATTGAAGTATTTAATAAAATGGTACTTGATACCACTGTTAGTTTTTATGTTTCGTATTTTATTTTATGTTTCAAATAAAGTGTTTGTATTTATTAGAATTTACCATTTGAAATTAAATTATACTGAATATTTCCTATTTTGAGTTGAACAATAGTAACAAATACAAGTGAAAAATCATTTTATTTTAGACTTGTACAAATGATGGGTTTTAATTTATACTTAGTGTTTAATTCGCATTTTAATTTAATCCTGCGAGTTGACTTAGTCAACCTGCGGATCGAGTTCCGTTCTCGCGAATCGAATACAGAGTATAAAGGGGAGGTCAAACGAGTCAACAGACCACCGAGCCCACAACATATTCGCGAGCTCACTTATTTTGTGCGGATCCACTTATCGGCGAAAACGAGGCGAAAACTATATTTTCGTTTGATTTCGATCTTATACACACGGGAACGAGTTTTTGAATCCGTAGGTTTTATACACCACTTCATTGCGAACATTTTGAGGTATATAACAACGGATTTCACCGTATAATTAACGCGAAATCGAAATTTTTATATCACTAGGGTTTCGGTTTAGTGTTTGATCGATTCACGTAGATTAATGGATTGTTAGAACATGAATCTTTGTGGTTAATGTTAAACGGACCTTAATAAACGTGAATGTATCAATTGATCGTGTTAAAACTAACAAAATCATCGATTTTAAGTTTAAACTCGCGACGGACGATCATCAAACGAGTTGAGTTTTTGATTCAACTCGCAGCGAGTTGAAAAGCGGATCGAGTTGATTAGTGGATCGACTGACGAGTTGACCTGCGGATCGACTTGATTAGCGAGTTCAATTGGCTGCGAATCCAATTGCGAGTTGAGATGCGAAACGAGTTGAACTCGATTCGCATAGGTGTCTTATGCGAGTCCAGAACTTAGATAAATTATTTTATTTTTAAGTTTTTATAAGAGTTAAGACTTTTTAAGTAATAACTAGTATATTTTGGATTCCTATGACAATGTATATATATATATATATATATATATATATATATATATATATATATCGAAAGTCTACCGATTCACAACATAATCGAGTGGCGTATCCTAATTTTATGTTAGCGGTATAATATATATATTGGTTTTATAAAACGTTAACGACTTGAGAATTTTAAATTTACAAGTAATTAACGGAAATTACATATTGGACTTACGACTTATTAGTTATAAGTTATATATGTTACATAGTTATACGACTTGAGACAATTATGTAACAAGTTATATATTCTAAATTTAGAACTACGATGTTTGATGAATTTTAATTCATATATACATAATAGTTTAAAATTTATTTATTGTAATTAACGTGCATTAATTGTTTTTGTTATGTGTGTTATTATGCAGATATGACTAGACAGTTTGATAAAGGTCACAATATTCTTGTGGATCTAGATCTTACAGTCAAGGGAGCTAGACAAGTAGCTCAAGTCCTTACATTTTTCGCACGTTCACGCATTAGATATGCGATTACAGAGTGCCCACCGATCTCTATGTCAATACTGAACGATTTTTGGAGGGATATTCAGTATGACGAGACGGTCAATCCACCGGTCATTCGAGCAACGGTTAACCAATTACCGGTTGCATTTACAGCTTCTGACCTTCGTCAGATTTTGCATCTGGGTACAGTAGACCAAGAAGATGGTCCTACTGAGTACTCAAGTGATTTTATTGAGGGTGCACTAAGCCGTATGGGCTATACGGGTGAGCGTAGAGGACGACAGTTCCTAAAGGCTCTAGTTATCGGCTAGTGGAGATTCTTGTGGCACATTATTGTCACTGTTTTTGGACCGAAGAAGGGCGGTTTTGCTGAGCTGAGCCCTGCTCTTGTATCGGCGGTACTGTCACTGGTTTACAATAAACCATACACTTTTTGTGATTACATTTTTGGCGAGTTAGCTAGGCAGATTTCGGGTTCTGTCAGATCACGTTTTATGATCTACCCGAGGTTCTGTATGATGATTATTCGTGCTCGTCTTCCGAATATTGTTATCCCTGAGCCGCACTTACGTGTTGATACTATCGCGCTCAGAGGATACAATGCGATGTTTCAGCAGACTATTCGACGGGAGGAATATGTCAAGCCGGAGATCCGTGATCTTTTTGGCTATCTTATTGATCCCGCTTACATTACGCCACCGAACAATGGATGGCTAGATTTTGCAGCTGCTGCTATTGTACCTGAGCCTGCTGCTGCTGCTGCTGTGGTTCCACAACCTGAGCCACAGGCACTGCTTGAGGATGTGTTGATACCGGCTGATCAACCAGGTCAACAGGTTGATGCTGAGGTTGCTGCACAAGTGGTGCAGTAGGTGCTAGGGCATAATGTTGATGATGCACAAGATCCCAATCTGAGGGAAATCGATCAGTTCTTTGCTATTGCACCTGGACAGGTATTATATCAATTATATAATAATATAGATATTTAGATATTCGATGTAATTATTAAATGTTATAGTATAATATTATTATATAAAGATAATGCTATAGATATTTAGTTAATTGGATAATGTTTCTGATTATAAAATATAAATATCATTATATAAACAGGTAGCTGAAGCTGCGACTGCAAACCCAGAGGTTGCAATACCTGAGGGGGAGCAGAGACAGCAAGATAGATCAGTTGTTGTACCGGTTAAGATATTATATCTGATTAATCTTAAATATATAAAACTTGTATGATAGAGCTTTATGCTAATCATAAATGTTTAATATATTTACTATTAGGATCCTGTTGGATCATCTAGAGGTCGTGATGGTGAGACGGCTTCAGATGAGGATTCTGAGAATACACCTTCTCCTCCTCCATCTATTTCTGAAAAGAAGAGGAAAGGTAAGAGTATTTTGGAGGAAGGTACTGAGGAGGTTGAAACTCCTTTGAGGAAGAGGTCGAGAAATTTGACCATTAGAGAAGGTTAGTATTATACAAAATTAGATAATCTTAACTTGTTGTTTATCAGGAGTTAAACTGAGACAGTTAATTCTGTGACAGTTGCTCAAGATACACCGCAGGTCGAGACGGTGATATCGGTAGAGTCTGAACCGATGTCTGTACCTGCTAAGGTATGAGATTTAAGTTTAGTACTACAAGTATTACAAAATTAATTAGAGATTGAGACAGAGTAATCTGTAACAATTACTTATTTAATTTTTGTCTAATGTTTTTAGGAGATTGTTGACTTAGTACGCTCGGAGCCGATTCCGACTACTACATCAAGCACATTTACAGCTGATCTTCTGACGACAGCTTTGACTCAGCCACTTCCACCGCGTACATTTGAGTCGCATGTTGCTTCGCTGACACTACCTGTACCGACGATCATTCCTATCACTCCTGTGACTGATGCTGAAAGGATTACATCCTTGGAGTCGAAAGTGAAGGAGTTAGAGAAGGTTGTTGCGAGGGTTCCAGAGTTGGTTGTGAACAATCTTACTCTTGGCCAGCAAGTGCTTCAGCAGAGTCAAGCTTATAAGACCCTACTGCAGACTCACAATACACTACTTGATGATTTTACTGCCCAGCGACTGAAGCTTGATAACTTAGAACGTTTGGTGTTAAGAGTTAATTCAGGACAGTCTGCTCAGGTGGAGGTATTGGTATATCTGGAGTCGTGCAAGCAGGATGAGCTGAGAAGGAAAAGAGACTCTGACAGAGACGATGATCCCAATGCACCGAGTGGTGAGCAGACTGGTCCTTCAAAGACTGGTGAGCAAGCTACGATTCAGGGGGAGTCTGGTGCTGAAGCTAGTGGTGCTGGAGCTGGAACAAGTACAGATAAGACCGTACCGGGTGATACTGAAGCTGGTAAGATAGCTTAGTATTAGCATAGTACTGTAATATTTGTAATAATTTGTATTGAACAAATGTAAACTTAATATTATTGTGTAAATATATTCTGCTTAAGGTTATTATTATTTTAAGTAAAATATGTTTTATGTAATTTAAGTTTATATATAACTTGAAAAGTTAAATAAATTAGTGATCGAAAGACTTCCGACTCATTGAGTAGTCGAGCGGCGTGTTCCGATTAATATCGGCGGTCAAAATTTTATTTTAACTTAGACATTTTAGACTTGAGAGTTGGTATAACTGACAAGTTAAAAATGTGATAACTAGGTAAATGATATATAATTTAAAGATATAGTTGAAAGTTAAGTTTTTGGAAAATATAACAGTTCAATTAAGTCTTAGAAATTATATAAGTTAATTAATAGTAAACATGAATGTTTGGTGATTGTTCACAAGACATTAGAGTTTAAAGTTAATTAAATATTTACTAAGTGTTTGACATAAGACTTTAGAAATCTTAGTTTGATTCAGGGTAATCAATAAAAGATTTAAAGAGTAATATAGAATGCGTTTATATTATTAGGTTTAATGATACAAAAGGATTAATAAAGAAATTCTTAGATTGGTTCAGGGAAATCAATGAAGAATTTGAATTATTGATATATTTGTATTCGGGTTTTTCTCTAGGATCAGATTCAGAAGATGATGTTTTAGATGAGATAGATGAAGATATTGATTATGATATTGAAGAAGGAGAGTTCAAACTTCCTGAAGATTGGACTGCGGTATTTGAATCTGTGATAGATGAAGGTGTTGATCTGGATGCAAATGTAGATGAACATGTTGTGAATCCGTCAACGACTGAATTTGTTTTTGTGAATGAACAAGGAGAATCAGTTATTGATTTAGAGGCTTTTGAGAATGCTTCTGAAGATTCAGATACTGAAATTGAAGAAATAGAGGATAAATACAAACATATGGTTGGTAATCCTATGTTTATCCAAGAAATGCTTAAGAAGAAAAAGGAAAATAAGCCACGCATTTTGAAAGAAGTTGATATTACTGGAAAGCGTGTACTTAAATCTGGCATTATTGGATGGTATTATGACTCTGACCTGAAGCTCTTCGCAATCAAAAGGTTTGACGGGGTTCAATATTTTGAGAAGAAGCTTGCAGTGTTTAGTTCGTTGCCTCGATATGAGATTCGAGACTTGGCTAGATTAGATATGATCAATCCGAGTAATGATGATTATGCTAAGTATGTTGAGCGTATTATCAGGACTGAGGGATTATCTATGAAGTTTTCAAAGATTAAGCCAAGGAAAGGAAAAACGATAAAGCTGAACGAACTCAGTCAGAGGACAGGAAGAAGAAGAAGAAGGAAGAAGGTTTATCCAGCGGTCAAATGCATTAAGCAAATACCTATGAAGACTATGCCTCAGAATTTTTTGGGAAAGTTGAAATATTGGGGGGTAGATGCTGGAACAGGAGAAGCCTTTATGATTTAAGCTGATGATGATTATCCTGATGGTGAAAAAGAGATTCTTCGTGTTTATGATCACAGACACCTGATGAACTTGTCAAAGGCGGATCTGATTATATTATACAAGAACAAGATCGTTTCTACTATTGCATGGGGTGATTTAGCACGAGATTATCACAGGATGGTTAAAACATGCATCAAGCTTAAAATTTTTGCAGGTAGTAAGATTTACACTTGAAGACCAAAGACAACATGAAGATAACGACACTAGAGCTATTGTCAAGGGGGAGTCTGTTGGAACATAGTTTGTGACAACAGATCTAGCTTGAAATAGGACTGGTGTAATTATTATCATATTTTGTACATTGGTTTAGATTTGTAAATGAATATTTGTTTTGTTAGTAATATTCGTTAAATATATTAGCATGTTAAAGTGTTAGACGAATATCGTAAACGAAATAAATAAATACGTTTGGTGCGAGTCGAGATCTCAAGTCGCAACGAGCTGAGCTGCAAGATGAGATCTGGATCCGCGATAGGCATAACGAGCCGAAGTCATAATGGGCTTGGGCTTACGGAACGAGTCGAGTCAACTCGCAGGCCCAGCGGCTGCGAGTTGAGACGAAATATATAATGTTTTTTTCAATCCGTGAAAAAGATAACATTGAAACACTTTTGCAATTCTGATTTCATACCTGCGAATTCAGTAATCCAGAGAAAATAACCTAACGGCTAGGCTTTGACGGTCTATACGTTTAAAGCTAAGTATTAGTAAACCTAAAACGCGAACTTATTCGTTGTTAGTAAGATAACACCGTAATAAGGGATTCTGCACCTTAATACTACAGATAACGAAGTTATCGATCCTAAGAACTAGGGACTTACAGATATACGCACATATAAAGGAACTGATAAATGATGGAAGACGTATTGGAGCATAAATAAACATTTGGGTCGCTTTTTTAACACTCAAGACTCAAGAGCAACTTCACATATATAGCAACTAGTGACAAATTTTCAGAATTATTCCTAGATAATTTAAATTTATTGAACACTAGATTTTCATGTTTATTATCAATCTTAACATTAATTATAGCAATTACGGGAAAAATATCAGCATTATAACCATGGAAAATGGGTATTCACTAAAAATAACTTTATCTAAATGGCGTATGTTAGATCTTTACTTTAATAATAGTTTTTCGCAAATATTAGGGTGCGTTTAGTTTCGAAAAAAAATATCTACATTTTCTTTTTCATTTTTCTAAAGTTTTGCATGTAATTCTTAAAACTACTCCCTCCGTCCTATATTGAATGTCTTGATTACTATTTTGGGTTGTCTCAAATAAGTGTCCATTTTCATATAGCAACCAATAAAAAAAACTGGTAAAGATGTTATTTGATGGTGATCAAATTGTAATTAATAGAAAATTCTAAAACTGTGTGCATAGTCAAAGTTGATAATTTGATTAGGACGGAGGGAGTATATGAGATTCCGAAAACACGTTCAAATGTATAAGAGATATAGTTTTCATTTTCCAGAATAGAGTAGGATACCATAAACTAAATCACATATATTCCCTTTTATTAGAATTTTTTTTCCAGAGAACCTTTACTTAAACACATTTTCTAGTTTTTCAATTTCCATATAATAATATTGAGAAAATTAGAAGAAAATTTATGTAACTAAACACACCCTTATTATGTATGATTTGACTATGTATACAAGAAGAATGAAAAAAAAAAAAAACCATTATTATACTACTAGAGTTGACTTAACTTTTTGAAGCAAATTTCGGCCTCTTCAATCTCGAAAAAATGTTACCATTTGTTAAGCATTAGACTTTTGCGTAAAAGTGAAGTTGCATCCTTTGATGGTAAAGGTCCAATTGTTGCAAAAACCAATGACACCTAGACCTCATGCACAATAAAATAAAAATAAAAAAACATATGTATAACGTGATAACGTATGCATAATTTAATTAATAATTAATTTTATAATGTATTTATCACCGTTTATTTCGAACTTCCTAACATTTATGTCTCTCTCACATAAAGTGTAATTACATCAACGTATGTATGAATCAATCCTTCATTCTTTCTCTTCCATTTTCACCCACTTAAAATTTTGTGGGTATCTTCTTGATTAACAACATCATCGATCAATCAATTCTCCCAAAAATCATCACATTTCAAATAATGACACCCGATACGAATCAAAACGATGGCCAGATCAATCGTAAAAGGTTCTCGGTTACTAATTCAATTCGTTACGTGTTTCAAGCACAAAGAATTATATTTGTGTTCGTAGGAATCGCCATTGCTGGTCTTGTATCCAATGTTGTTGTCATTCCTTCGTCATCATTGTCATTGCAATCTGAGCAGATCGCTGCAGAGTCGTTTCATGTTGAGTCGACGACTTCCTTACCACCACGTCGGATTGCCTATGAGCTTCATTCGGATCCTTTTAATGCCGGTTTGTAACTTATCATCCATTTCCTTTTCGATGTTATGTTATTTAGGACTTAGGGTTTACGTTATAGTATGTGGCCAAATAAGACTTACAAAACGTATTATCATTTATTTAAGATAGAGTATTTAATTTAACATAGGCAAGAAAAAGTAGAAAACATATTATCAAATGCTAGATAATTGGATTTAATTGATGATCAATGTCTAACATAAGGAAGAAAAGGTAGAAGTAATAAGAAATTAATGTGTAGATTGGTTTTGATTTATCAAATACATGTTTAAGTGTATTTTTGATTGTATGAAGGTGGGAGGATACCTCTTGGGTTGAAGTCGAAGAGTTTAAGGGTGTTAGTGACGGGTGGATCGGGGTTTGTAGGAAGCCATCTTGTGGACCGTTTGATGGCTCGAGGTGATAGTGTTATTGTAATTGATAACTTCTTTACGGGTCGAAAAGATAACATACTTCACCATATCAGGAACCCGAGGTTTGAGCTCATTCGACACGATGTGGTTGAACCCATTTTGTTAGAAGTTGATCAAATCTATCATCTTGCTTGCCCGGCTTCCCCCGTCCATTATAAGTACAACCCTGTCAAGACGATCATATCCTTTTTATATCTTGGTTATACAATTAAACTCAATTCAATCACAAACTTTTAATGATTTTTCGTATATAATTGGTAATGAAGTATTGTTAAAAGCTTACTTAAATTCATATACGTTCCTTACTAATGACAAAATAACCATATTTCACAAGATGACACAAGTCTTAAATGGATTTGTTGTGACATACATGTTTGAGCCATGTTACTACTAATAACTTCTTAACATAGCTTTTAGGAGATGTAAATTCACGATGTTGAGTGTTGACAACGTATTATGTTTAGTTGTTGATCAATGAAAAAAAATACATTTTCCATCCTTCGACATTTATAATTAGACGGAAATAATCCTTCATTTAAGCACAACATGATGCGTGTTGTTAACATCATATCAGACTTTCACTTTCTTTTATACTCCGTATTAGTTAAGATACTATTGAGGTAGTATATGTTGCTTTGAGTTACATTAGAATTCCTTGACTGAGATAGCGATCACAAGACGAACGTGGTGGGAACTTTGAACATGCTAGGACTTGCGAAGAGGATCAATGCACGATTTTTGTTAACGAGTACGAGTGAGGTCTATGGTGATCCACTTGAACACCCTCAAGTCGAGACCTATTGGGGAAACGTTAACCCTATTGGTGAGTCTCATTACCTCTAGATCATCTTAAGTAAACTGCTTCTTTATCCCTTTTGTTTTCATGTACGAAATCATGAAATACATTGTTGTACTTGGATTAATTTGGTGTGGGTACATAAATGGGCAGGTGTTAGAAGTTGTTATGATGAAGGTAAGCGTGTTGCTGAGACTCTTACTATGGACTACCACCGAGGGCTTAACATTGAGGTTCTTAAACTCTTCATATCTCTAACTCTACAAAAAACAGGGTGAATTTGAAAATTTGATTATAAATCAAATTTGAAGTGATAATATATACATCATCATTTATGCTCAATGTCACTATTCTGTCAATACATAGAAAACACAGCATTTTCCTTATGTTATCATTTTCAGGTTAGGATTGCTAGGATTTTTAACACATACGGACCACGAATGTGCATTGACGACGGACGTGTTGTTAGCAATTTTGTAGCTCAGGTACGTGTTTATAAACTTTATTTTGGATGCTACTACGAATACTTGGTAACTATGATGGCTTTGTGCATCAACTAGGCCTTGAGAAAGGAACCAATGACTGTTTATGGTGATGGAAAGCAAACTAGGAGCTTTCAATATGTTTCCGACCTGGTAAACCTTACTTATTGTCTTCTCTCTGCATTTGATGAACTTTTATATATCCCTTTCAAATTTTGAATCAAAATGCATACATGATGAAGAACAGGTGGAAGGATTAATGAGACTGATGGAAGGGGGACATGTTGGACCATTCAATCTCGGTAACCCTGGCGAATTCACAATGCTCGAACTTGCAAAGGTAACCTAGCTACTTTCAGTGATCTGTTTTCATGGAAATCGTCAATTAATATATAGGTGAAGTATGTGCTGGAAAATGCAACACTTAAATATACAAGTATGTTGCTATTATATGACATTTTCCATTATATATAAATTTGAAACATTTCTGTAAACTCGAGAAATTAAGCAGGAATTGAAAACGAAACTCATGACAGGTGGTGCAAGATACAATTGACTCAAATGCAAAGATAGAGTTTAGGCCAAACACAGAAGACGATCCTCACAAAAGGAAACCAGACATATCAAGAGCTAAAGAGCTCCTAGGATGGCAACCCGTGGTGCCGCTTCAAGAAGGACTTCCAATGATGGTATCAGATTTCCGGCAACGTATTTTCGGCGAGATGAAACATGGTGGTAGCACATTTTCTTCTGTGTAAGTTTGTTTTGGTTCATTAGGTTAGCTTAAAAAGAGGCCAATATAACGAAAAGAGAAGAATGTTAAGAGTAAGCAGGCCAAGTTTCTCCAAAGAATAAAATGTTCAACAAAAGAAAGAGAAGTTAAATAGAGAAATATTTTGTATCATATAGGGATAAAGAAATAAAGGATAAAATACTAAATACCCACAAAATGATACATATTGATGTATTTGTATTATTATTTGTATATGTACGAAAGTTGAGTGAGTGTTAACTCGGGTATTAATGAACTTTATTTTATGTGATGTATGTATGTATGTATGTCGTTCGTAGTGGTATTATAATCGTTCTTTATTAAACTTTTATGTATTTGACTATTTTATATATTGATGATGTATTATGGTTATGATTTCAAGTTCTATTTTACGATATTACATCTAATCCAGAAGTTTGGTTTAAAGGGGCAGACCCGGGAAGGAAGGGGAGATAGGGGGTGTTCAAAATATCCGTATTCGTATTCGAATCTGATATCTGAATATCCGATTTATCCGATTCGAAATTATCCGAAAATTTGGATATTTGAATTTTTGGGTATTTGAAATGCGGCATTCAAAGTTTCGGGTATGAGTATTAGGTAGTGATTTTCAAAATCTTAGGTAATTTGGATATCAGAATATCCAAAAAATTGATTTTTAATACATAATTTTTAGATTTATAATAATTATTTTGTTAAATTTTAGTATTATAATTTAAACCTTGTAATAATTTTGTTTATTACGTGAAAGATTTGTCAAATGAGTTTTATTCGTATCTTTAAAGACCACGATATTGTACATTTTGACAATGTTTTTAGTATTTTCGATAAAAAAAAATTGAGATTTTTTTCATATACATATTTTTAAACTTATATAATGGTAACTTTATTAATTGATAAAAAAGAATACAACATATAAACACGTATATACATATGAGTTATGATTTGTTCCCTTTCTTTTTCCTTAACTTTTTTTAGGCTTCGCTTTCTTATTTCGAGTGACGACTCTTGAAGGTTCAAAAACAAAATCGGAGATTGTCAATTGTCAATTTCGACATAGTTTTACAAATGCAAGAGATTTAAGTGTGTGTTTGAGTTTGAACTTAGGACTTGAAAAACGGTTTTGAAGTTGAAAGTATTTAAAAATTGAAAGTGTTGTGTCTTGTGTGTATCTTGAATCAAAGACAGAATTAAATGTGACCCGAAAAGAATATATATATTTTTTACTCTTATCTCATTAAACACATTATATCTTCACTCCCTCAATTTTTAGTATGGGATTAGTACTGGAAATGCAACTAACTTGTACCTGATATCTATTGTGTGTTGCCAACTTACATATGCTATTTTTAATGCATCAAACTTTCAAAAAAAGGTGTTTTAATGTAACTTGCTGATGTATCGCTCGTTTACGGAGTAATTTAGTAAACATCGAAAATCTTATGCCAAGAAGCTCAGCAGGGACGAATTTAGGATTTATTAATTGGGATGGGGTGGTGTTTGAAATTAAATTTTGTTTATCTATCTGAGTTTCATGCAATTTTCAAGCTTAGGTTGTATCGAACAGTAATTTTATAATTTCGTAAGCATCTTGACTCAGTTGACAGACTAGTATTATTTATTTATTCATAAATGATTTAAGTTTGTTTGATATTAGATAGACATGGGAGGGTTATCCGGAAAGGGTGAGTTTTTTTATTTAGATGTACGCAATTTAATCGGATTATTCTGTGAGCGTTTATGACACTTTTAGTGTAACACCCGCTTTTGTGACCTGAGAATAATTCGGTAATTTCCTATAAATTAATATTATTATCATTACATTTTAAATATTGTGATTCATATGTTTTGAATTATATTTTAGGAAATTTGATCGAATAATTAATTGTGACTAGTGAAATGTTATTTGTTTTAAATAATTGTAGTTTACGGTAAAATAAAATAGTTTTCTCGCAATTGGTATTTAGGTTCCAGACAATAGATTGAAAGGGGGCTAGTTTTAAGTGAGTACGGAGTCGGTTTAAAAAAAACCTTAGCCGACCTATTTATTATTTCCTTATATGGAAAGTTTCTATTTCCGTTTTAAACATACAAACCCTAAACTAAAACCTAGAACCTAAACTTGAAAACAAAAGAAAACTACAAGCTGTGAATAATTGATTCTAGCTCTTGAACTCACCGTCATCATCAAACTCATAATCTTCAAAAGTGTAAGTATCCATTCATATGTGTTAATTGGGAAATTGAAGAACATGTTAGAGTTAGAGAATAGTTTTTGAAATTGAAGTTTGAATGATGGTTGCTTTATATATATGATGATGCTTGCTGATTTATAAGTTAGTATATAGATTCCTAAGGATTTTAGAAGATTAGTTCGTCACAGGGTTGAAGTGAAGTGAAACTGTTAAACCTGTGCCTTGTGGCTGGAGGTCAAACCGTTTAGCCGGCGGCTAAATGGCCCCAACGCAGAAAAAATGACTTTTTCATTATAAACCTTATTTTAAACGTTTTCTTCATGTTTTAGCTGCGATTAGTGAGTGAAGTGGCATAATGAATAGATGTTAAACAGAAATGTAAGCTATAGATGATTTCTTTTAATATGATCATAGGTTTGTGTTGGTAATCTATTTAGATTATGTAAATGTGTTTTGTACCTTAACTGCTGAGACTAAAGATTTTGATGAAATGGAAACTTATATTTAGTTTAACATGAATGGTGATGATTAAGTAAATATGACGTGTAACTTAACATGTGATGATCATGATTGTTATAGATTTATCTAAAGAGATTGTTTATGATGTTGAGTATTTTTGCTAAGTACATTGTATAAGATTTGGATTGAGTTACTAACTCAAGTGTTTTGTAATGTTTCCAGATAAGCCGAAGACTCAGTGAGTTAGTCAGCTGAGTAAGTGGACTGCAGTAGACAGGTGAATAGACTTGGAACTTCAATGTGGTTTGGTTGTGACGTATTAGTTACAACGATATAAACATAGTGATTGTTGATTATATTGCTGAGATAAATATATATAATTGTGATATGTTGCCTTTGTGCATTTTGGTGAATCGGAGGTCAACAATTGTTGGACTGATTGCTACAGGTTAGTCAATGTGAGATTTGTAATCATGTGTTGAGAATGGAACACATATTGATTAGAGGTAGCAATCAGTTATCGGTAAAATCACTGTATTGGCCTGCAGTGATTGTAAGTGTCGCTTGGTGGGCCACCGCGGTCTGAGGGCTCCACAAGGACCACCGATCCTCTTGGTGATGTTGTGTCAAAGTGATATTGTTGATAATTGATATTGTTATAGCTAAGTCAAACTGTTTGTAACAGGTTTATTCACTTAGCTTCGTGCTAATCCCGTTATTTACTCCTTGCAGGTTTTGATGTGACTGGGACTGGGCAAGGAGTGACTGGGAGTTGTTTGACCAGGATTACTCTGATTTTGTTAGATACAGTGATCATGTTTTGTTATATAATGATTATGATAAAACTAATGGTTTGTAAGCGAGCAGTTAATACTTATAACTTGTAATATGTTTTGGTTGATGACATAATGTCATATGTGTTAATATGAATGGGATTTCGCTTCCGAGTTTTTTTTTTTTTTTTTTAAAATGTCATGTAAATTGTGGCGTGTTTTAAATTGGTATCAGAGCATAGGTTTGGGCGAATTGAGCAGTGATTAAGTGTTCAATCCCAAACCTAGTGGTATTGGTCAAACAATCCAGGTTACGGGATTGGTTATGAATTGATATTGGTTAGTATATTAGTACTAAAAATTAACGAGTTGTGAGATGTGTTGTGATTACAGGATGGCTGAAAATGAGCAACCGAACCCTACCCTTAATAATGCCTCAAAGACAGATGTACCTCCAGATAATCAGGGCATATCTTATTCAGTTGGTGGAGAAACTGATCGAGAGTATATGATGAGATTAGAGGCTGAAGTGATAGATCAACGGAAACAGTTGGCCGAGCTTTCTCAACGTCAAATTCCGAGCCAGCCACATGTTGAGAGTACTGTTCCACCTATTACCTCTACTTTTCGGGCTCCGACATCAGTTCCGTATGTCTCTCAGCAGCAAATACAGGGGTATAATTTTTAGACTTCTGTACCATTTTCTACATTTGGATCTGCTGGTTTTCAGATACCTATATTTTCACCAGTTCAGCAGTCTAAGAAAAGTTGTTCCCTTAAAACATTCATGTCTAGTAATCCTTCTGTATATTCTGGGAGTACTGATCCTACTGTTACCCTTGACTGGTTACGTGATGTTGAGAGGAAACTGGATGTTTGTTATTGTGAGGAGGAGGATAAGGTACGTTATGCAGTATAGTTGTTAAAGGGTCAGGCTATGTCTTGGTGGGACTCGATTACTGCACCATTGACCCCACAGCAGATTAGTGCTATCAAATGGTCAGATTTTCATGCTGAGGTTTGTAAGCAGTTTTGTTCAGAGTTTAATCTTTCTCGTATCAGGCAGGAATTCCTTGACTTGGAGAAGACTGATCAGATGAGTATTGATGAGCTTATTAGGCAGTTCTCAGAAAAGCTGCGATTTGTACAGGAGTGGGTCCCGACTGACCGGACCAATATTGATCAGTTTGTTAGAGCGTTGCCTCCTGATTACCATACTACTGTGAGACTAGCAGGTACACTTTCCCAGGCTTTTGATCTGGCCCGTTCTGTTGACAGTGATATTCAGACTACGAGACTGCGAAATAAAGAAAGGTTTCAACAGAGGCCAAGGGGTGATTCTTCTGATCGGGGTAAACAGAAAGGGCAGAGTACACAGCCGAGCAGGAGAGTTAGTTTTGGTGGTAATACTTCTGACGGTTCTTATTGCACTAGGTATAAAGCTAGACACACTAGGCCTTGTACTCCTCAGACATCTAGGTGCATCAAATGCGAGGTATTGGGACATGCAGCCAGAGATTGTACTTATCCTAATCAGGTATGCTGGAACTGTCATAAGGAAGGTCATAGAGCTGGTGATTGCCCTGAGGTTAGGAGACAGGGATCGGGTATGGGTGGTGGTTCCTCTTCTTCGAGCCAAAAGCGGAAAAATCCGTCCTCTGCTGCTGGTCGTGCATTTCAGATGACAGTTGATGAGGCTGTTGTCACTGATGACGTCATTACTGGTACTTTTCGTGTAAATTCTGTACCAGCACGTGTACTTTTTGATTCTGGAGCAAACTGTTCATTTATATCTGTGAATTTCTGTGAAAAGTTAAAGTTGATTCCCTCGTTGATTGTGAACCCTATTGAGGTAGAAGTATCCAATGGCAAGATGGTTCCTATTACCACCTCGGTAAAAGGAACTAGTATTATGATAGAGGGTCATGACTTTCCTGTTTCATTTCTTCTGTTGCCTATTCCAAGTTTTGATGTGGTGTTAGGTATGAATTGGCTGAGTCAAAACAAAGCCAATATTGAATGTCATAAAAAGTTGATAAAAATCTCAATTTCCGAGGAGTCATATGTAGTGGCTCGAGGAGAAAGGGAAAAAGGCAGTATTCCATTGATTTCTATGTTGAAAGCTAGAAAATCTCTAGCTAAAGGGTGTGGATTTTATTTGGCCTATATTGTGAATACAAATTTAGAAAAGAAGTCTGTGTCTGATGTCCGGGTGGTTTCTGAATACCCGGAAGTCTTTCTCGATGAGTTGCCTGGTTTACCTCCTGTTAGGGAAGTTGAGTATCAGATTGATTTGATTCCTGGTTCCTCCCCTGTAGCTAAGTCTCCTTACAGATTAGCACCTTCTGGAATCCGTGAAATGATGACTCAGATTCAGGAACTGTTAGATAAGGGTTTTGTACGACCTAGTCATTCTCCCTGGGGTGCTCCTGTTTTGTTTGTGAAAAAGAAAGACGATACTCTTCGTATGTGTATTGATTACAGGGAGCTAAATAAGAGGACTGTGAAGAATAAGTATCCTTTGCCCAGAATTGACGAGTTATTTGATCAGTTGCAGGGATCTTCTTATTTCTCTAAAATTGATTTGAGATCAGGTTATCATCAGGTGCGAGTTCGTGAAGAAGATATTCCTAAGACTGCTTTTCGCACCAGGTACGGCCATTATGAGTTTTTAGTTATGTCATTTGGGTTGACTAATGCTCCTGCTGTGTTTATGGATCTAATGAATCGGGTTTGTCGACCGTTCCTTGATAAGTTTGTGATTGTATTCATTGATGATATTCTATTTTTATTCAAAGTCTGAGTCTGAACATGAACAGCATTTGAGACTGGTTTTGGAAACTTTAAAAAGGGAACATTTGTATGCTAAGTTTTCAAAATGTGAATTCTGGTTGCGGGAGGTGCAGTTTTTGGGGCATGTTATTTGTGATAATGGAATAATGGAATAAAAGTCGATCCGTCTAAAGTTGAGGCTGTGATGAATTGGAATACACCTAAATCTCCTTCTGAAATTAAAAGTTTTCTGGGATTAGCGGGTTATTACAGAAAGTTCATTAAAGACTTTTCTAAGATTGCAAGCCCGTTGACCAAATTGACACGTAAGAATGTTAGATTTCAGTGGGATGATCAGCAGGAAACAACTTTTCAGACTCTGAGACAGTTATTATGTCAGGCCCCGGTGTTAGCTCTGCCAGATGGTTCTGATGATTTTACTGTTTATTGTGATGCTTCTCATGCTGGGTTGGGATGTGTTTTAATGCAAAGGGATAGGGTAATTGCTTATGCTTCTTGTCAGTTGAAAACTCATGAAAAGAATTACCCTACACACGACTTAGAGCTTGCTGCAGTGGTATTTGCATTAAAGATTTGGAGGCATTACTTATATGGCACTAAATGTGTGATTTATACTGACCACAAAAGTTTGCAGTATATGTTTACTCAGAAAGATTTGAATATGAGACAGAGGCGGTGGTTGGAGCTGATTAAGGATTATGACTGTGAAATTCGATATCACCCAGGTAAAGCTAATGTGGTGGCGGATGCGTTGAGCAGAAAGATGCCTTCTAATCGGGTATGTTTTATGCGTTTAGACATTCATTCTGATTTGATTTCTCAGTTAAAAGCTGCACAGTCAGAGGCTTTATTGGATGTTAATTTGAAATCTGAAATTTTGTTGAAACGAAAGGATTTATTAGTTGATGATTCTCGGGTTTTGAAAACCTTTCAGTCTATGGTTTGGGTTCCATTGGTTGGGGGACTTCGGGATTTGATATTATCTGAGGCACATAAATCTAGATTATCTGTTCATCCTGGAAGTACAAAGATGTATAATGACCTGAAACCTCTTTATTGGTGGCCTACGATGAAAACTGATGTTGCACGTGTTGTAGAAACGTGTCATATTTGTGTTGGAATAGTGTCCAATATCATAACTAATTGATGAGACTATCATTAATGGTAAAGTCCTTTTTGGGTTGCCCTCATGAACAGTCAAGAGAAAGATGAAGGATAATATTAATAGTATTAATATTATATTTAATTGTTTAATTAATTAATAATAGTTTATTAATTAGAAAATTAAAAGTAATTAAATATGGTGGAAGATTCCAGAATCTGATCCAACCGCCGGTTGGGATTAGGGTTACTGAGGCGGTGGAATCGCAGACTTTGAGTAGAAGTCAAACAACTCCAACCGCCGGTTGGGAGTCGAATTTAGCAAACCTTAGGGTTTCTTCCACAACTATAAATAGGGGCATCCTATACCTTCATAATATACGTTTTCAAGTACGAATTTTTGAGGGTTTCGAAAATTCGACTTTCTCTTGGGTTTTTTGGTGTGAAGCATTAGAGGTATTCTACTTTGGGTACTTGCCTCCAAGTAACGAAGCTCTGCTCGTTGGTCTACGCACGAGAAATAAGTTTTCTCTTAAGGTTAGTGTTTTCCTTATATTCTCTTTGTTCAATTTATTCATTATACTATGTTGTTAAAATTAAAGATCCCTTAGGGTTTTAGTTTCCTAATTGCCTTAGATTATTTAAAGTTTTGTTATTTCGCTGCGTGTATAATAATCTAGTTAGGGAATAGAAAACCCAACAGTGGTATCAGAGCCATAGCTAATAGTAGCATGCAATTATCTGCAATAGTATGTAGGTAAAGATAAATTGGAAAGAGAATTATCTAAATAGGTAATATGTATTTACAGTTTAGATATTGATAATTTTAAATTGTTTAAAAATAGACCACAAATTTTAAAAGGTTTAAAATAGAACCCAAAACTTCGAGAGAGATTATATGTATAATATGATTTATATATATGTATAATTAAAGTCTAAATACATCGTCAGTCAATTGATAAATCGGCTCACCCATAAGGAACAAACTATAAGAGAGGTATAAGGCGGATCGCTCTGCTTCCCTAAAGAAGTCAGGTTTTTAATAAGCTTCGCGCTGACCTACTTCTCCGCTTGTTTGTGCGTTCGATGGAGCTACTGTAACACCCCCAATTTTTAACAGATTTCGGAAGCGATGTTTTGGGTGTTACTAATCAATAATCACAAGCACAAAGGATACAGTGAACGACTCTAAATGAGATGTTCGAAAAGTTATTACATTAATACATAAGTAGTTCAAAATACAAGCTCAAGTTCGAATAAAATTTCCTAGAGATTCTAATACATAACAGTAAGTACAAAAGTAATGTAATAAAGTCTCCAAGCTTGTAAATGCATGCGACTCGAGCTAAGTAAGCTTATCCTGCTGGGCATCCCTACTGATGCTGTGTACCTGAGAAGCATTACTAAAACGGTCAACCAAAAAGGTTGGTGAATCTCACAGGTTTGTAAGTAAGTAAATAGTTTGAACACACATGTAGTATTTGTAAATCATTGATCAGCCAGTAAGTAACGATCGCAGGTCATGCTAATCGTTCACTTAGGTATCGATTGCAGGTCATGCTAATCCTTTGTAAGTGGGTGGTTGCAGGTTATGCTAACCGTTTGTAAGTGAGTGGTTGCAGGTCATGCTAACCGTTTGTAAGTGAGTGGTTGCAGGTCATGCTAACCGTTTGTTTAACTAGCCAATGAGTAACGATCGCAGGCCATGCTAATCGTTCACTCAAAAATGATTGCAGGTCATGCTAATCATGCGTTGTCATGAGACACCAGAGTAGAAGCTTAACATACAGTAATTATTAGTACTCCCGTGAATATAATTCAAAGCATTTATGTTGAACGAGTAAGAAGACGACCTGAGCCACCATGATTGCAGGTCATGCTAATCATGCGTTAACTCGGCCCTTATTAGTTTTATGAAAACGAGTAATGCATCTCACCCCTGAGTATAAAGCAGTAAATTAGGGGCTGTAAGACTCACCTGAGTCTAGCAGACAATGCAGTAAGCAAGCAAAGTAGTATCCCGAACTAGCAACCCTTAGCGTCCTAATACGCATAAGGTTTAGTAAGTAAATGGAATACTTGTAAAGTATCCATGCTAGTTGTTCCCAAACTAGTTAATGTCCATAAGTTGTTTGTACGTTTGTATTTGTTTGTAAGTTGTAGTTTGTAGAAAAGTTGTACGGCCCGTTGGTATCGGCGTATAATAATAATCTCATCTATTATTATTATGTATTTGTTGTAATCGTATAGTTGTCAAGTACGTTTGTATTGTAACGTGTAACGTTCAAGTAATGTAAATCCGAGTGGGTGTAATCCCCAAGTGTACGGGTGAAATCTCGTATGTGTTCGAGTGTAAGTTCGTATCAGTTAGCGTGTAATCCCACACGTAAGTATTTGGAGTGAACTCATAAGTTCGCATCGGGTGCAATCCCGTGTAGTTGTACAAGTTTAAGTTCGTTGGAGTGTAATCTCCTAAGTATTTTTGAGTGCAGTCTCGTGCGTGTGTGTGAGTGAAATCCCACGTTAAATTAAGTATAATCTTGTACGTACTCGAGTATTGGTGTATACTTCCAAAAGTATAGTATTTTCATGTATAAGTCGTATCGTATTTGATTTGGATGTTGAAAAGTGATTTTTAAACATTTAGAATGTTTTTGGCCTCTGTTTTTAGGTTTTTGCGACACTAAATGCGACACAGCCCTTGTGTCACATGATTTATGCGACACAACCCTTGTGTCACATAGATGCAACTTAATGCGACACAATATGCGACACAACCCTTGTGTCACATGATTTATGCGACACAACCCTTGTGTCACATGGATGCAACTTAATGCGACACAATATGCGACACAACCCTTGTGTCACATGATTTATGCGACACAACCCTTGTGTCACATGGATGCAACTTAATGCGACACAATATGCGACACAACCCTTGTGTCACATGGTTGCCATGCGACACAACATGTGACACAAGCCTTGTGTCACATGAAAGTTTGGTCCTATGCAACACAGCGACTGACTTCGTTTTTAAGCTCGGTTTTGGGTCAAACGACCTCGGTTTGACCCGAAACTTTTACACAAGTTCTAAAATGGCTAAGTAACGTTAGAAAAATTATCGTTTCGTTTCGGGGGGTCTCGAGATGTCGGTTTTTATTTAACGCCACTAAAACTAAACATACGTTCACTAATCTATTTTTCTAGGAAAATGGGGGCGTTTTGGAGGTAAACCTTCTTCACGAAAGTTGTAGGCAACGGAAAAACGAAGATTTCATGTTTAGAGTATATTTGCTAGTTTCGATCGTACGATTTTATAAAAATTGCGAAAGGGGACTGTTTTTAGTTTACGGTTTCGGTTTATACTTTCAAGTTTTAAAAACGAGTTTTAACATATCATTTGGACATTATAAAGCTATGGGAACAATATTCTAGCAAAATAAATGTAATCGGAAAAGTCGCGAGTCGCCGGAAAACTTACAAAGTCATCGGATCGAGAAACCGAAAAGATAGGATTGTAGAGCTCGTTGTCGTGATCAACTTCCTCCAAACGAGATAGGTGTTTTAAGGAGTTTTTGTGGTGTTTTTGTTAGAGAGAGAGAGAGCCGTAGAGATGGAGGGAGAGAGAGAGTTGAGAGAGATTGAGTGTATGCATGTATGTGTTTGTGTGTGGGAGAAGGAAAAGTGAGGGGGGTGATGTCCCCTTACTTGTTGGCCGGTCGGTGGGGTCCACCATGTGTGGATCTCACCAAGTTTCGTATCTTCGTGTTTGCGCTCCGTGCGGTGTTCGTTTCCCCGGTCGTTTAAACGTTAAAATAATTTTATACGCGATTAATTATACGTTTAAAAATACGAAATAATACCCGATAATTTAGTTGAAGTATTTTACCAAATTAATTGTTTTTAAGTTATAAAATATAACTTTGTTTTGTTTTGTCGGTTGGTCGAGTTTTCGGAGAGTTCGGTAACGTTTTGGTTAAAACGTACGTTTTCGTTATATTATAAACATAATATAAAGTAGTAGTCAAAGTAATTAAATAATCTCACATTATTTAATAATTGTTTTACCAACGTCCGTATGTTTGTACAATTGTTGTTTTATACGATTTGTACGAATCGTATACGCGCGTATATACATAAATTCCATCCATATATATATATAATAAGTAGATAATGTATATAATCCTATTTCATATTATATACAAGTAATAAACACGTAATTAGGGAAATTTTTTAAATTGGCCCTAATTTTGGGGTTGTTACAGCTACCGAGGACTTTTGATAGAATGATGTCAAGATTAAAAGTAGACTTAAAATAGTAAAACAAAATCCCGTTTTAGCTATAGGAAATGATGAATAGTATGCTAACCCATGAAATCCGCACATCTCTCGTATGAACTGTTAATGGAGCGTGTGTGGTTTACCGGCACATTAATATGAGGACATAATGAAAGATGATTGAGACTCGCGATTCTCGAGCGTACTCGAGCCGGGGATCACGTGGGGTTTGCATGGTTAATTCACCATCTTGTTCATGATCCTCGGCATACCAATCATGAATAGTAGATGTGCATAACCGAGATTAACATGCCATTGATAGAAATCAATGAATCTCAAAGATCTAGGAGTTTCATAGAAATGAAATAGATAATGGTATTTTAGTTATATGATTACGGCGACCCTTTTCATAAAACTGAAAATATGGATCCTAGCCTTAATTTAAAAAATTTGGTAAATAATTAAGGAATATTCCAACTAACTAAAACTGTTTTATCTCATAGATGGCTAATTTAAATGGTGCAAATCCTCCCGTCCCCAATCCCGCACACAACTCGAACTTCTCACTACTCTCAGTTCTTAGAAGGGAAAGACTAACCGGTCCAAACTATATGGACTGGATGCGTAACCTAAGGTTTACCTTGAGGTATGAGAACAAGGAATATGTTCTCGATGAGCAGATTCCCATAATTGATGAAGAATCAACCCGAGAGGAGATTGAGGCACACCGGAAACATTATGATGACGCGAATAAAGTGTCTTGTATCATGGCATCTTCCATGAGCCCTGAACTGCAAAAGACTTTTGAAAACACTTGGGCTTATGAAATGAACCAACAGCTGAAAGAAATGTTTCAGGCTAAGGCAAGCAAGGAACGCCTTGATGTGGTGAAATCCCTCATGGCATGCAAGCCCAAACCTGGAGTTTCTATCTGTGCTTTCGTCTTAGAGATGAAAGGGTACTTTGATAGGTTGGAGTCATTGAACATGGTATTTGACACAGAATTTTCCATCGCCATAATTCTATCCAGTTTGCCAGCTATCTACAATCAATTTGTAATGTCATATCAGATGAATATGAATGAGAGAGAATGCTCAATAATGGAACTCCACAATTTACTGCAAACTGCTGAGCAAGGAATCAAAAATGATGATGTGTCCTCTGGCTCAGCCGCTCCTGTGTTGACTGTTGGTCAAAGTGCAAAGAAAAGAAAAAGGTCAAATTCTAATTGGAAAAGGAAGACTGCTGATGGAAAGTCTGTTCGCAAGTCTAAGAAAGGGACCGATTCTGAGATTGCACCTGTAAGTGACCCGAAGGAAGCAGTGTGCTTCTACTGCAACACTAAGGGGCATTGGAAGCGTAACTGCCCAAAGTACCTGAAGGTCCTTGAAGATGGAAAGGTTGAGAAGAGTACTCACTCAGGTATGTTTATGATCGAACTCCATAATACTACAACTTCTAATTCATGGGTTCTGGATACAGGGTGTGGTAATCACATTTGCACTCTATTGCAGGGGCTAAAGGAAAGTAGAAGTGTGAAGCATGGAGAGCTCAACTTAGTTATGGGAAATAAGGGAATTGTACCTGTGATGAAGATTGGAAGATTTGAGCTCATGCTGAATTCTAGAGTTAGGATAGATATAAATAATTGCTATTATTCGTCAGAAATGACTAGAAACATTATTTCATTTTATGCTTTGTATAAAGATGGTTATCATTTTTCTTTTGATAATGGAAATGGAGACATTTTGGTTCATTTAAATGATTGTTTTATTTTTAAAGCTTCTCCTTACAAAGGCATATATGAAAATGTTGAATGTGTTAGCAATGTTATTTTAAATGTTGATTCGTCTAATGAAATTGATAAATCCAAGTTGTGGCATTATCGTCTAGGGCACATAAACAAGAAACGCATCGCCCAACTCCAAAAGGATGGAGTATTGGAATCATTTGATCTCAAGTCGGATGATGTATGCGAATCTTGTTTATTAGGCAAGCTGACTAAATCACCATTCACAGGATCATGTGAAAGAGGTGAAGGACTATTGGATTTGGTACATACAGATGTATGTGGACCATTCCGATGTGCTACAAAAGATGGAAATAGATACTATGTTACATTTACTGATGACTTCAGCAGATTTGGACATGTTTATCTAATCAAACATAAGTCGGATACTTTTGAAGTATTCAAAAGATATCAAAGCGAAGTAGAGAATCAACTGGGCAGAAAGATAAAGGTTCTCCGATCCGATAGGGGAGGAGAGTACCTTAGTATCGAATTTCTCGATCATCTTAGAGATTGTGGAATAGTTTCACAATTGACTCCTCCTAGAACACCGCAGCTTAATGGTGTTCCTGAGAGGAGAAACAGAACTTTGTTAGACATGGTTCGATCTATGATGAGTCGAGCAACACTTCCAATAAGTTTCTGGGGTTATGCATTAGAAACAGCCGCCCATATCTTAAATCAAATACCCACTAAGAAAGTATCAAAGACACCTTATGAGATGTGGAAGGGAAAGAAACCTTCTCTTGGTCACATCAAAATCTGGGGTTGTGAAGTTTACGTTAGACGGGAAACTCAGGACAAACTAGACTCCAGATCTGAAAAGTGTCTTTTCGTCGGTTATCCACAAGAGTCATTTGGATATTTATTCTACAGACCCAAGGATAATGTGGTCTTTGTAGCTCGAAGAGGAATGTTCCTTGAGAGAGAAATGATATCTAAAGAAGACAGTGGGAGTACAATCGATCTTGAAGAAATTCAAGAGTCTACCGACGAAGAACCTACAATAAACACTGACACTCAACTTGAAGTGGCAACACCTGTTGAACCTGAAGACATATCCTTACCCGTTCGCAGATCTAGTAGAGTTAGCAATCCTCCTGAGTTCTATTATGGTTACCAAATAGAAGAAGAGGATAAGATAAGTGATAGTACACTGGGTGAATTAGATGAGCCTGCTAACTACAAGGAAGCGATGGCAGGCCCTGAGGCTGCTAAATGGAAGGAAGCTATGAAAAGCGAAATTCAGTCCATGTATGACAATCAAGTATGGAATTTGGTTGACACTACACCCGGTCTTAAGACGGTGGGTAGTAAGTGGATCTTCAAGAAGAAGACAGACATGGATGGGAAAGTACACACTTATAAAGCTAGATTGGTAGCGAAGGGCTATACTCAAACCTATGGGATTGATTATGAGGAAACCTTCTCACCAGTAGCTAAGATTAAGTCAATTAGGATTATGTTAGCCATAGCTGCATTTCATGATTATGAAATTTGGAAGATGGATGTCAAAATCGCTTTCCTTAACGGGAAACTGACAGAGGATGTGTTCATGACACAACCGGAAGGTTTTGAAAATGCAAAGTATCCTGATAGAGTGTGCAAGCTTGAAAAGGCTATTTATGGACTTAAACAAGCCTCTCGTAGCTGGAATCTCTGCTTCCACGAAAAGGTCACAGAGTTTGGATTTTCTAGAAGTGAAGATGAGTCCTGTATATATGTCAAGTTCAGTGGGAGTATTGTAGTATTCTTAGTATTGTATGTGGATGATATACTGCTCATAGAAAATGATATCCCAACTTTACAAGGTGTAAAGGAATGGTTTGGAAAGTGTTTCGCTATGAAAGATCTTGGAGATGCAGCATATATCCTAGGTATAAAGATTTACAGAGATAGGTCAAAACGTCTCATAGGACTCAGCCAGGATACGTACATAGATAAAATATTGAAAAGATTCAATATGGAAAATTCTAAGAAAGGGAACTTACCCTTGAATCATGGCATTAAGATCAGTAAGGATCTATGTCCAAAGTCTGAACAAGAATTGGACAGAATGAGTCGAGTCCCATATGCTTCGGCTATAGGATCGATCATGTATGCCATGACATGTACAAGGCCTGATGTCTCATTTGCTTTGAGCTTAGTGAGTCGACATCAGCAGAATCCTGGAGAAGGTCATTGGACAGCTGTAAAGAATATTCTTAAGTATTTGAGAAATACTAAAGACAGGTTCTTGGTTTATGGTGGAGAAGAAGAACTTAGAGTAACGGGTATAGTGATGCTAGTTTCCAAACATACAGAGATGATTGTCGATCATAGTCTGGTTGGGTGTTCCTACTGAATGGGGGAGCGGTTACATGGAAAAGTTCTAAGCAAGATACAGTGGCAGACACTACATGTGAGTCTGAGTACATTGCGGCTAGTGAAGCGGCAAAGAAAGCTATCTGGATGAGGAATTTCATTGGAGATCTTGGAGTTGTTCCAACAGTACAATATCCTATTGCTATATTCTGTGATAATGAAAGTGCAGTCGCCTTGAGTAAAGAACCCAAGGATCACGGAAAGTCAAAGCACATTGAAAGGAAATACCATTTTGTTCGAAGTAAAGTCAAAGAAGGACATGTAATTGTGAAGAGCATAAGATCAGAGGAAAATCCAGCTGATCCGTTCACAAAGCCTCTAGGAAAGTCCAAGCACGATGAACATGCTAGGAGCATAGGTTTAAGAGATAATGTAAAGTTTTAGTTGATTAGTTTGAATTTGAAACGTTATAAACAATGATAGAAACTGTAATAGACTTGGTGATTAATAATGGAGATTTTTAATGGGAAGGAGTTCTACCATTTACTATAGTTTGTCATTGTGTTTCAGTTTTGCATGTTTAGACACCACTTCCAGAGTAATAAGTTCTTACTCAAACCTCCTCAGTCGATCACACTATAGGAAGTATGTGGTGAATTAAGACTGTCATGGAGTGTTAGTAGATGTCTATGGAGATAGTCATGGCATGGAGATTGCTGCAACACTCATGGGTACTTAATGGGGATTTAAGTATAGGAGAAACCCGCACTCATGGAAGTTATTTCATGGATTGAAATCACGAGTAACTCTGAGATGATAATATCTTCTATTCTTAAAATGGAGATACATGGGTATCTAGCTCTTCGAGTCTATTATACTTTAGTCTATTCAAACGCTGTGCGTAAATGCCAGTTATAAAGGGTATGCTAGGTATGATATGATGAGTTGACTAGTGCTATGTAGTCGATATTTATTTGTTCCTTTTGCCTAAAATGGAAAAGAGATATCATGGGCCCTCTGATAATTAAAGTTTGACTTAAAAGTGCTAGGTCTGGCCGAGACTAAAGTGATAGTTCAGTAGTCTCATATAGTCAATATAATCGGAAATCGGAAAACATATATGAATCATGAGATTGATTATAATCCATGTCTCAGTTCATAAGATATCGTGAAACAGAGGAATGATTGATCACTTATCTAAAGGACTAACTCTAAAGATGAGATCAGAGTTTGGCAGTTGCTTGGATGCACACTTTACATAGTTAATGTGAGATAGCCTTGAGACCAATAGTAGTTGATGAATTGTCCAAGTGGGAGACTGTTGGAATAGTGTCCAATATCATAACTAATTGGTGAGACTATCATTAATGGTAAAGTCCTTTTTGGGTTGCCCTCATGAACAGTCAATAGAAAGATGAAGGATAATATTAATAGTATTAATATTATATTTAATTGTTTAATTAATTAATAATAGTTTATTAATTAGAAAATTAAAAGTAATTAAATATGGTGGAAGATTCCAGAATCTGATCCAACCGCCGGTTGAAAGGTCCAACCGCCGGTTGGGATTAGGGTTACTGAGGCGGTGGAATCGCAGACTTTGAGTAGAAGTCAAACAACTCCGACCGCCGGTTGGAAGGTCCAACCGCCGGTTGGGAGTCGAATTCAGCAAACCTTAGGGTTTCTTCCACAACTATAAATAGGGGCATCCTATACCTTCATAATATACGTTTTCAAGTACGAATTTTTGAGGGTTTCGAAAATTCGACTTTCTCTTGGGTTTTTGGGTGTGAAGCATTAGAGGTATTCTACTTTGGGTACTTGCCTCCAAGTAACGAAGCTCTGCTCATTGGTCTACGCACGAGAAATAAGTTTTCTCTTAAGGTTAGTGTTTTCCTTATATTCTCTTTGTTCAATTTATTCATTGTATTATGTTGTTAAAATTAAAGATCCCTTAGGGTTTTAGTTTCCTAATTGCCTTAGATTATTTAAAGTTTTGTTATTCCGCTGCGTGTATAATAATCTAGTTAGGGAATAGAAAACCCAACAATTTGTTCCCAGGTGAAAGCAGAACATCAGAAACCGTATGGTTCATTGAGACAGCTTGATATTCCTGAGTGGAAATGGGAGCATATTACTATGTATTTTATCACCAAACTTCCCAGAACGCAGAAAGGTAATGATATGATTTGGGTAATTGTTGATAGACTGACAAAAAGTGCTCATTTTCTGGCTACCAGTGAGACTGCTTCTTTGACTCGGTTGTCCCAGTTGTATATCCATGAGATAGTTTCGAGACATGGGATTCCGTTATCGATTGTGTCAGACAGAGATTCCAGGTTTATTTCTGGGTTTTAGCAGAGTTTACAGCGGGAATTGGGTACCAGAGTTAACCTCAGTACGGCTTATCACCCACAGACAGATGGTCAGACAGAGAGTACCATTCAGACTCTGGAAGATATGCTGCGGGCTTGTGTATTAGAGTATGGTGGTTCTTGGGATTCTCATTTGCCTTTGGTAGAGTTTGCTTATAATAACTCTTATCATTCTAGTATCGGCATGCCACCATACGAGATGTTATATGGACGTCGCTGTAGAATGCCTACTTGCTGGTTAGAAGCTGGAGAAAAGCAGTTTGCAGGTCCTGATATTGTATAGATTACAGCCGATAAAGTTGCTATAGCTCGTGAGAAACTGAAAGCTGCCAGAGACCGACAGAAACAGTATGCTGATCCACGCCGTCTTCCTGTTACTTTTGTTGAAGGTGAACTTGTTTATTTAAAGGTTTCCCCGTCGAAAGGTGTAATTAGATTTGGAAAGCGTGGAAAACTCGCCCCAAGGTATATTGGGCCATTCAGAATCAGACAGGTGGTTAATGATCAGACAGTCGCCTTGAATCTTCCTCCTGAGTTATCTGGTATTCATGACACTTTTAATGTTTGTTACATGAGAAAATGTAATGTGGAGGATCAATCCCAAATCCTTCCATTACAGGACCTCAGAGTTGATTCTAGTCAGAAACTAGTTGAGGAACCCATTGAGTTAGTTGATAAAAAGGTGACTAAATTACGTAAGAAAGAGATCCCGATGGTTTTAGTGAAATGGAGGCATAGTTTGGGGGCGAACCTTACCTGGGAAACTGAGTCGAGCATGCGCTCACGATATCCTCATTTGTTTGAGTCTAACGAGATTTCGGGGACGAAATCTTCCTAAGGGGGGAAGATTTGTAACACCCGCTTTTGTGACCTGAGAATAATTCGGTAATTTCCTATAAATTAATATTATTATCGTTACATTTTAAATATTGTGATTCATATGTTTTGAATTATATTTTAGGAAATTTGATCGAATAATTAATTGTGACTAGTGAAATGTTATTTGTTTAAAATAATTGTAGTTTACGGTAAAATAAAATAGTTTTCTCGCAATTGGTATTTAGGTTCCAGACAATAGATTGAAAGAGGGCTAGTTTTAAGTGAGTACGGAGTCGGTTTAAAAAAAACCTTAGCCGACCTATTTATTATTTCCTTATATGGAAAGTTTCTATTTCCATTTTAAACATACAAACCCTAAACTAAAACCTAGAACCTAAACTTGAAAACAAAAGAAAACTACGAGCTGTGAATAATTGATTCTAGCTCTTGAACTCACCGTCATCATCAAACTCATAATCTTCAAAAGTGTAAGTATCCATTCATATGTGTTAATTGGGAAATTGAAGAACATGTTAGAGTTAGAGAATAGTTTTTGAAATTGAAGTTTGAATGATGGTTGCTTGATATATATGACGATGCTTGCTGATTTATAAGTTAGTATATAGATTCCTAAGGATTTTAGAAGATTAGTTCGTCACAGGGTTGAAGTGAAGTGAAACTGTTAAACCTGTGCCCTGTGGCCGGCGGTCAAACCGTTTAGCCGGCGGCTAAATGGCCCCAACACAGAAAAGATGACTTTTTCATTATAAACCTTATTTTAAACATTTTCTTCATGTTTTAGCTGCGATTAGTGATTGAAGTGGCATAATGAATAGATGTTAAACAGAAATGTAAGCTATAGATGATTTCTTTTAATATGATCATAGGTTTGTGTTGGTAATCTATTTAGATTATGTAAATGTGTTTTGTACCTTAACTGCTGAGACTAAAGATTTTGATGAAATGGGAACTTATATTTAGTTTAACATGAATGGTGATGATTAAGTAAATATGACGTGTAACTTAACATGTGATGATCATGATTGTTATAGATTTATCTAAAAAGATTGTTTATGATGTTGAGTATTTTTGCTAAGTACATTGTATAAGATTTGGATTGAGTTACTAACTCAAGTGTTTTGTAATGTTTCCAGATAAGCCGAAGACTCAGTGAGTTAGTCAGCTGAGTAAGTGGACTGCAGTAGACAGGTGAATAGACTTGGAACTTCAGTGTGGTTTGGTTGTGACGTATTAGTTACAACGATATAAACACAGTGATTGTTGATTATATTGCTGAGATAAATATATATAATTGTGATGTGTTGCCTTTGTGCATTTTGGTGAATCGGAGGTCAACAATTGTTGGACTGATTGCTACAGGTTAGTCAATGTGAGATTTGTAATCATGTGTTGAGAATGGAACACATATTGATTAAAGGTAGCAATCAGTTATCGGTAAAATCACTGTATTGGCCTGCAGTGATTGTAAGTGCTTGGTGGGCCACCGCGGTCTGAGGGCTCCACAAGGACCACCGATCCTCTTGGTGATGTTGTGTCAAAGTGATATTGTTGATAATTGATATTGTTATAGCTAAGTCAAACTGTTTGTAACAGGTTTATTCACTTAGCTTCGTGTTAATCCCGTTGTTTACTCCTTGCAGGTTTTGATGTGACTGGGACTGGGCAAGGAGTGACCGGGAGTTGTTTGACCAGGATTACTCTGATTTTGTTAGATACAATGACCATGTTTTGTTATATAATGATTATGATAAAACTAATGGTTTGTAAGCGAGCAGTTAATACTTATAACTTGTAATATGTTTTGGTTGATGACATAATGTCATATGTGTTAATATGAATGGGATTTCGCTTCCGAGTTTAAAAAAAAAATGTCATGTAAATTGTGGCGTGTTTTATTTAGTGGCCATCCAAGATACTAGAGGTGACAATTTTAGACCCATTGGTTATTTATGAGTCAACTTGGTTAATATTTATGAGTGGATGGGTTTTTGGGTCTCCCTCATATTTTTGAATGGGTTTAAATGGGTATTTGATAAACGCTCAAAAGTACTATATTTTTAGTAGTATTTTACCCCTAATCTTGAATGTTTTTATTGCATTTTGTTTAGAATAGATATTGATTTCGTTCATATTTGCAATTAGATGTGGAAATGGAACGTTTATGGAAAAGGAACGGAAAACAGTCAATAATCGAGCTAAATGATGCATATTTGAAGAATAATGAGAGCCGAAGTCGAAGAAAAGAATGAAATAAGAAAAGTCAAGAAATCGGCTGGAAAAAGCATCCATACGCCGTATGGAATCCATACGCCGTATGGATTGCAGCAGTGGAGGCCCAGGTTACGCGAGTCTGGGCTGGGCTTGAAATCAATCCATACGCCGTATGGAAATCCATACGCCGTATGGATCAAAAATCACAGAAGTATAAAAACGCGTAAAAACCTTATTTCGACAGTTTGGAGAGGGTTTTCGTTTTCTTTCGGTTTCAGACGTATTTTAGGGTTTTAATTTCGTATTTTAGGGTTAGTTTGGAGGTACTGAAGCTAAGGAACGAGGATAATTCGCTCTAATCTTTCGTAGTTCATCGTTAATCGATTCAGTATATTTCGTTTCTTTATTTTCATTGAAGAATTTGATATAATGAATCTGAATATTTCTATTTTGATGATGAATTGAATATCCAAAGTGATTGTGTAGTTTATTTAACTTAGATTATGATTATGGAACGATTGTTATTGCGTATTGAATAAGTTATTTGATTGAAAACGGTTATATTGCTCGTGGACACTTGTTTATTGGTAACTAGTTATTATTGTTACTTCACGTGGTTAATAATGTTGTTGAGATTGAGTTCCTTTAATGTTATTAACTATTGATGGTCATAACTTTAGGGTTTTGATTTATCACTAAATACGTTGAGTCTGATAGGTCGAGTATACAATAATAATTTACTTTAAAATGAGCAAGACAATAAGTTAATTATTGGGTATTGTTGAGTCATACCAATAGAGTTAATTATAAGGCGTTGTGAATGTTTAATGCATAATTTAGGGAAAGGCACACAATTGACTGATCATCTTGTGACATTGGAACCAGTGTTTCATGTTGGACCCTAGATTATAGGAATTAGTTGGACCCGAAACGTTGGCTAGTTCATATTCGACTTAGTATTCATTGAAGAATTTGGTATTAAGTTGATCTAAAGGAATCACAATTAGATAATCAATACGTAATCAATCGGGAAATATGAATCTAAGTGACGTTAACTATACAATTACTTGTTCCTTCCAATTAGGATTTATTATTGTATTTATTGGTAATTTTAAATTAAGTTTTATTAAAGTTTGTTTATTTTAATCAATTGTTTTCTAAAATGTTCACACGGAACTAAAACGCACCCCATATTTACTATTTTCTAGTTAATTGTTAATTTTCTATTATTAAATATTCCTCCTTTTCCCTGTGTTCGAACTTGACTTACCAATCTATATTTACAAATGATCGGGTATTCTTGCCTGGTTGCTTGAAAGTATTATTTAGGTATTTCTATTTATAAATTGTAAAACAAGACGCGCTTTCACAAGCGACATCAAGTTTTTGACGCCGCTGCCGGGGAAAGCGGTTGTGTTTATTTGAATAGAAATTAATAATTTTTAATTCTTTCTTTTTAACAGTTACTTTTGTTAATTAATTTCAGTAAAGTTGTTTTAATAAGTTATTTAAGTTTGTAATTTGTTTTCATTAATTCACTGGTTGAAACTAATTATCTTTTAATTGGTTAAACTTTTGGGGTTTTAGTTTCAACCGGCGGATGGAAATCCGTCCGCCGGTTGGAGTTACATTTATTTAAAATTGTACATGTTATTTAATTTTTGTTTATTTTGTGTGAACTAACTTGTTTTTCGTTAGTGGTGTTTTGTATTTTCAGATTTATTTTTATTTAGGTTTGTCCAATGGCGAGGAGTTTTGAAAGTGATGCTAATGATAATAACATGGTTAAGAGGGATCAGTATGTTACTTCGGATGCTAGTTCCGCCGAGAGTGTGCCTCCTTATACCCAATTAGGGTGTATTCCCGTTCCTATTACTTCATCTTGTCAGGGGTTGCTATCAGCACTTGAGGAGTTTAGAGGGGATATACCTTTCAGTTCTGAGATTATTAGCAGGTCCACTGTGGATTTTACTGATAGTCAGCGAGTTTTGGTAAATGATGTGTTAGAGGCAGCTGTGATTGAGAGTCAGTATGGGATTGATAGGCAATTCTATATTGCCCTTACTACTTTTGGGGAATCTCTAGAAACTAGGATTAAAGAGGAAGAGAAATTCTACACAGCTCAGAAGAAAAGATATACGGAGATTTATGAAATTTTAAGACAACATTCGTTTCCTTATTCGGCTAAGCAGGCCGCATGTCTTAGCCGTATGGTTAATGCTTGTTATGAGTTAACATGTCATCCAACTTCCGAAGCTGATAAGGGATTTTTAGCTGGTTTAAAGGATCTGGTTCAATTGTTAAAGATAGATGATCATCTCAAGGATGAGACACCTCATTGTTTTGTAGTGAGTAACACTATTCACTATCACATGAATAGAATGGTTGAACAGTTAGATCGTCTTGCTAAGGAAGAGGAAGGAAAACCACGCCCGGATTTTATTCACCCAACTGGTGAAATTGATTTAGCAACATATCTAGTGGCGAATATGAGAGAGTTAGTGGATGAGACTAAGATTCTGTACCCAAATGAACATTTCCACTATGGAATGGTGGAAATCTACATGAGATTTGTTGAGATATTCAGGAGTTCAGGTTTGTGTTTTAACAGACTTCAAGAGCAAGTTTTGAGGGAAATTGAAGGCTTAATCAGAAGTTTGAAGGAAACTCCATTGATGAGCAAGCATCATCAGATTGGAGAATCATGTTTAGAATTTATTGGTGAGCTTGAGGATGACAGTCCAGAGCGAGAGGTTAAGTTAGTTGGTAATGATGAAGTGTGGGATGAAGAAGGAGAAGTAACTAAGTCAGTATTGAAGATCAGCTGGGATTTAATTTATCTGCTTCCTGTGGTTAACGAGCATTTGGCAACTTTTCCAACTTTTGGTCATGGGATCATTAATATCCTTCCCATTGTCACTGAGCATTTCCTTGCTATCTATCCGAATCAGTGATTCTATTCCTTTTATATTCCTTATGCTATTGGATTATTTTTAACATTTTGATTTGTTTTGGATTATGTTATACTTTTGTTTGTTTGGTTTTTTGTTTTTGAATGTGTGGTTTGAATATTAGTATTATTTTGAATATTTTTCTTTTCTAAGTCTGTTAATTTTTGTTATTTATTTTATAGTGTGGAATTGTGAAGATTTTGAAGTCGTGATTATCATCCAGGTTTGAAATTTAATTATATAAAGTTAGTGGTGAATTTGGGTTAAAATTTGGGTTGAAAATCGTTTATTGAAAAATTCAGATTTTTCAATCCATACGCCGTATGGAATCCATACGCCGTATGGATTGATTGGGCCGCTGGACTGGGCCGTTGACTGGGTTTAATGAGTTGACTTGGGCCTATTTAATCCATACGCCGTATGGAATCCATACGCCGTATGGATCAAAAATGCAGAAAACCGCCAGCAGCCTCCTTCTTTCTCGTTTTTCATCCAAAACCCTTTTTCTAAAAAAACCACCTACGGTTTTCACTTCCACAACCCCCAAACGGAAATTCCGGCAACGAATTCATCGCCATTTTTGCATATTCGTGTTACACGCACGTTCCTCTTCAAGGTATAACTTCCCGTTTTCATTTTCGTTGTTTAATTCGCTCGTTTGGAAGTTAGGGTTTATGATAGAATTTTGGGTATTTTGGATACGCGTATGATTATTGGCATGTTTTGATTGAGTTATGTTCTAATTGCTATATGCATTGCAATGTCATATTCGTTTTTCAATTGTATTGCATATTCGAGATTATTTGGATTATTCGTTAATGAGGAGTAATTGAGAATATGAGTTGTGCTCAATTATGCTATATTTTAATTCAGTGCTTATTAATTTTCTGACCACATGATGATTAATGCAAATATTTGTTTGGTACACACGTGTTTGTGATTACGGTCATGTGATAAATTGTTATATTGATTAATTGTGTTACAATAATTCATTTTGAGTTTGTATGAATGTTTGCTAGTTGCTAATACTCGAGTTTAGTGATTGTGCAATTTCGTATATTCAGAATGGTACCAAGTTATTATAATACATTTGATTATGCAATTGTCAGGAATATTTATTTAAGTATATACATGTATGCATATTGAGTAGTTTTGTTTAAATTGCAATTCAGGTTAATGAAATTGATTGTTGCGGTAGTTTTAGGCTAAACCTTTATGGTGGATTATTCAATTTTAAGCCGAAATGCTGCCAAAAATTTTAGTGATCTTTTTGCAATTAACTGCTTATTTAGTATTATTAACAATTGTTTTGTTTAGCAGTTATCATGTCTAGCAGGAGAGCACGAGGAGGTGAGACTTTAGGAAACCCATTAATTAGATCACATAGATACCTCACATTTCATGGGTCATATACTGAGACTGCTAGGATGCAGTTTGGAGATCGTCTGGCTTCCAATATTGGCCAGTCTATTGAGGTGTTTGATGCTGTTAACTGGAATGTTTTGGAGCATGTGATTGCTAGAGAAGGGTTTACTAATGGTGATGGAGCCATTAGGAATTTACTGGCTATTCCATACGTATTAGAGGATGGAAACATTGGATTTGTTTCCTATGCTTGGTCCCGGTTATTCAGTATCAGGGAGGATATCTACAGAGAGTTGGTTGTAGAGTTTCACAGCACTTTTAGGTTTGATGCCAAGTCGACTCAATGGACTGAGAACTCCATTTTCTTCCAGCTAGGGGGACAACCTAGACAGATGACTTTGGTTCAGTTTGCTTTGGGACTGGGGCTTTATGAGCCCAATGAGCTGGATAATCCTCACTTTTTAAACCACATTTCTGCAGGTGCTGTGAAGAAGCTCACTGACTTGGAAGTTGAGCAGGAGTGGCAGTTTATTGCCCAGGGTGCTTATGGTAGTTCGACGCCTTCTTACACGCGTATTCGAGATCCTCGTCATCGACTCATTCACAGATTATTGACTTACACCATTGTGGGTCGCAAGGAGGGGCCTGAGAAAGTTTCGAGGCCTGACTTGTTTTATTTGAGCTCGATTATCAGGAAGAGGTTAGTGAATGTACCTTGGAGGTTGGCTAAGTGGATGTCGAAGAGAGCTACTGGTACTAGAGATGGTAGTAGTTTGTGTGGAGGTCACTTTGTTACTCGATTGGCGAGATATCTTGGTTTGGCTACTCAGGATGAGATGGGATCATGCACGATTGTTCAGCCTAGTATGGGTTGGCTGACTGCACGCCGGTTGGAGGCGTTTGCTCTCATTGAGCCATGTACCACGTATGGAGGTCCTGCAGAGATGTATTACTGGGTTCCGATTACTCCGGTGGGACAGACTTTGCAGTCGAGGCAGGCTAGAGCCAGAGGAGATACGAGTGGCAGTGATAGAGGTCGAGGTACGGCACGAGGGCGTAACAGAGGGTATGCTACAGAGTTTGATCAGTTGTCTCAGCAGATGCATCAGATGCAGTTACAGCAGACTCAGAAGTTTGATCAGATAGATCTGATGCAGAGACAACATTTCCATCAGACCAGTGCACACTTGGACTACCAGGATGGCTTGTTTGAGCAGTTGTTTGGTTAGTTTCCTTCTGGACCCACATATCAGCCATTCCAGTACCAGATGCCACCAGAGTTCATGCCACGACCACCACCACCATCGCAGTCAGAGTATGGAGCGCCTTCTCATCAGTACCGGTATCGCCAGGATGACGACAGTGATTAGGATGATGTTCATCCTATTTGGTTTATGATTCCAGACATTATTATTATTATTGTTTTATTATTATTATTATTATGACTGTTTTTATTTTGTAGGTTTTATTAATTATGTTGGATTGGTAGTTTTAGGTTTAGTTGTTTTTAATTCGGTTGTTTTTATTTGGTATTGTTTAATTATGTTTGTTGATTGTTCCCTCATAATTGTGTTGTGAGTACGTGTCATGCTGGCAGTAAGTTCAGCGCAACGAATAATTGAATCGAGAGGATGTGGGAAATTCGTATCATCCTTGTTATTAAACTGCACACTATTCCAGGGGAGTTTTTCTGTTCTAAGTTCTTTTCTCTTTTTCCCGTTTTCTTTTAAGAGTGTCATTATTTGTACAATGAGGACATTGTACATCTTTAAGTGGGGGATGGGAGAGAAAAGAAGTGAAATTTCCACATTATTATTCTGTTAATAAGTATATGATTTTGTAATTTGGGTAATAGTTATCTTATTAAGGTGAGTAACTAGGAGGTTATGAGTTGCCCATTCTTCAACCAAATTTTTGCATTTAAATTTCTTGTTTTCTAGGGATAATTATTTTGTAACTTTGTAGGTTAAATTTAGAATTTTCTACACTTTTAATTAAAAACTTAAGCTATTAAAGATATTATTTAGCTTCATTATATGATGTATTGATAGGCGATTTATATGAGAATGTTTGAGCTGTTAAGAAATGATAATTAAGGAGTAAATATTTCTTTTAGATGAATTTTAGCTATGTATGACGTATGTCTTAATTTTTATATTAGTAATGTGTGATATGCCATATTTTTGGGAATTTAATTAATAATCATTTGGGGATATACTGGGTGTTGTTTCCTTTGTTGTACGAAAGTACAGACCTGGTCTCCGTCAGTATATTTAATGAAAAAGAGCAAAAGAGTTTAAAAACTCATAATTTTAAAATGTGGTCAAATTAAGTCGCTTTGTTGTACTGAGGTACAGACCTGTCACCAATGGTTTGACTAAAAACATTATTGCTAAACCAAAATCAAGTTATGTTGCTTTGTTGTGTTGAGGCACAGACCTGTCACCTCTGTCTTGATTTGAAAAATGATTGTTTTGATTAAATTTCAAGATATGTAATATTGGCATATTATGAGTATGAAAGTATATAGTTTTTGGGAGTCTAAGGAAATATTTACATAAATAATAATAAGTTGAGCTCGAATATTCAATTATAGATTGTTTAAGTGGATAACAATATCAGTAATCATTGTGAACTATTTGATGTTTTAGAATAATAACTCTATGTGTAGATCAGTTTTTGTAAATCTCATAGTTTCTTAATAATTGTTTTTAGAATTAACAGAATTTTAAATTTAAACATTTGGGTTGAAGACGGGTGATGTTGTGTAATTCCTACTTTAGTTGTTTAGTTTAATGGAGATGACTGTTTTCCCAAGAAGTTGATTTTCGAATTGATAGTCTACTTGAGGACAAGTAGGATTCAAGTGGGGGATGTTTGATAAACGCTCAAAAGTACTATATTTTAGTAGTATTTTACCCCTAATCTTGAATGTTTTTATTGCATTTTGTTTAGAATAGATATTGATTTCGTTCATATTTGCAATTAGATGTGGAAATGGAGCGTTTATGGAAAAGGAACGGAAAACAGTCAATAATCGAGCTAAATGATGCATATTTGAAGAATAATGAGAGCCGAAGTCGAAGAAAAGAATGAAATAAGAAAAGTCAAGAAATCGGCTGGAAAAAGCATCCATACGCCATATGGAATCCATACGCCGTATGGATTGCAGCAGTGGAGGTCCAGGTTACGCGAGTCTGGGCTGGGCTTGAAATCAATCCATACGCCGTATGGAAATCCATACGCCGTATGGATCAAAAATCACAGAAGTATAAAAACGCGTAAAAACCTTATTTCGACAGTTTGGAGAGGGTTTTCGTTTTCTTTCGGTTTCAGACGTATTTTAGGGTTTTAATTTCGTATTTTAGGGTTAGTTTGGAGGTACGGAAGCTAAGGAACGAGGATAATTCGCTCTAATCTTTCGTAGTTCATCGTTAATCGATTCGGTATATTTCGTTTCTTTATTTTCATTGAAGAATTTGATATAATGAATCTGAATATTTCTGTTTTGATGATGAATTGAATATCCAAAGTGATTGTGTAGTTTATTTAACTTAGATTATGATTATGGAACGATTGTTATTGCGTATTGAATAAGTTATTTGATTGAAAACGGTTATATTGCTCGTGGACACTTGTTTATTGGTAACTAGTTATTATTGTTACTTCACGTGGTTAATAATGTTGTTGAGATTGAGTTCCTTTAATGTTATTAACTATTGATGGTCATAACTTTAGGGTTTTGATTTATCACTAAATACGTTGAGTCTGATAGGTCGAGTATACAATAATAATTTACTTTAAAATGAGCAAGACAAGAAGTTAATTATTGGGTATTGTTGAGTCATACCAATAGAGTTAATTATAAGGCGTTGTGAATGTTTAATGCATAATTTAGGGAAAGGCACACAATTGACTGATCATCTTGTGACATTGGAACCAGTGTTTCATGTTGGACCCTAGATTATAGGAATTAGTTGGACCCGAAACGTTGGCTAGTTCATATTCGACTTAGTATTCATTGAAGAATTTGGTATTAAGTTGATCTAAAGGAATCACAATTAGATAATCAATACGTAATCAATCGGGAAATATGAATCTAAGTGACGTTAACTATACAATTACTTGTTCCTTCCAATTAGGATTTATTATTGTATTTATTGGTAATTTTAAATTAAGTTTTATTAAAGTTTGTTTATTTTAATCAATTGTTTTCTAAAATGTTCGCACGGAACTAAAACGCACCCCATATTTACTGTTTTCTAGTTAATTGTTAATTTTCTATTATTAAATATTCCACCTTTTCCCTGTGTTCGAACTTGACTTACCAATCTATATTTACAAATGATCGGGTATTCTTGCCTGGTTGCTTGAAAGTATTATTTAGGTATTTCTATTTATAAATTGTAAAACAAGACGCGCTTTCACAAGCGACATCAGTATTTAATATAACCTCCAATGCACAATTAACCAAAGGGTAAAAAAAATTTCCACCTCATTTCATTTTTTTTTATTTTCACTCAAATAAAAAAAAAATTGCTGGGACTCGAGACCCATTTGACCCGGACCCGTTTTGACCCATCCTCCTAAATGACCCATCTAGACCCGGACCCATTTAAACCCAAACTCATCCTAACCCGTGACCCGACCGGACCCGTTCATTTTGTCATTTATACAAGATACGTTGATAATGAGGTTTGTTAACTTTATTAAAATTATACTCCGTAGAGGTGGGTCTTTTAAGAATATAAAAAAAATAGAGAATGAGAGAATTAATAGGATAGCTCCATTTGTCTATAAAACCCAATTATATTTTTACCCCCATGGTTAATTATCTCACAAACCGTAAGTCCATAAATTATAAAAATTATATATTCGGAACCAACGTCTTTTTCTCTTCGATTAGAGATGTCATAAGCTATACTTTCGACGAATTTTGTTTTTTTCGTTTTTTTACCCATTTCTACAATATAATCACATATGATTTATGATGAGAAATAAAAAATTTGTTCACGATTCTTTATTCACGGTATATGTTATTTAACACGTGATTACAACTTAATATTCATCCACATTAATAGTTATAAATAAAAAATTAAAAAATTGCATTAGTTTTCATTAAAAATCACATGTGATTGTTGTTTGTATATTTAATCACATGTGATTTGTTATATAATCACATATGATTCTCAACTAAAAACTGATATTTGATGAGAAATTTACTAATATATGATAATTCATATATGATTTCAATTTGATTTTTACTTAATTATAAATCTATAGTCAATGATTTGAAAATTCGTGTTTTATTACTCTTTTATCACATGTGATTGAAACTTTGATATTCCATCGCATGTGATTACAACTTAGTTTTTCATGTTTTAATCTCCTTAAATCATCAATGATTTGAATTTAAAGTTTAATCGGAGATATAAGCGGGTGTGATTTTTTTTTAGTGTTAAATCACATGTGATTTCACATTAAAACCCAATAAAAATGAAAAAAAAAAACTTTGTCGAAAGTATATCTTGTTAGATCTAGAATTGAAGAGAAAAAGACGCTGATTTCGAATATGTAATTTTTATAATTTATAGACATACGATTTGTGAGATATTTAACTTTGAAAAAAAATAATGTGAAAATGGGTTTTTGAAATGAAGCAATCCTATTGGTTCCTCCATTCTTCATTTTTTTACAATTCTTTTTTGAATTTTCCTCGTACTCCGTATATCAATATTTATTTATATTATTATTTATTTGAGAGAATGGAAAGCACAAACTGAAAAAGCAGAGCCAGGAATGCCTATTGTACATTGACTTCACTCTTTACTCTGATTGGTTCACCTGTGCGGTGGGTGGGTCCCATATCAAGCCTAGTTGCCTTATCCGTTTCTTTTTAATATACTCCAACCTTTCCTTTCCGTTAAAAACAAGACACATATAAACACACACTCCACCCCAAAACTACAAACAAAAAAAAGTTTCTTCATAAACCAAAATTTAGAACACTCTAATCTAATTATAATTGTAAATGTAAATATTCATTAAAAAAAACCAAAATAAGGTCTAAATTAAATGTAATAATAAAATAATTACGACATTTACTTATAATTAAATTATTAATATACATTCAAGTGACATTAATAAAATTTAATATATAGTATTATAATTTATAATATATATAACAGAAAGAAAGATGTTTTGTATATATATGGAGAAACTAAGAATTAGAGTAAAGATGCAATAAATCACATATCTCTGCAAAAACTTCCCAATGGAACGCCTGGACTTTGGGAAGATGGATTATGGGTACCTAATTATTTATTTCATTTTAATCCTTCTTTAAACAATAATAATCTTAATCTTAATTCTGCTATTTATGCTTCTAATTAATAATGTAAATTTTTATTAATTGTTATTGTTAGATGCAAGCATTATCGAAGACGATGTATGATTCGAGCTCCATGTTGCAATGAGATCTTTGGTTGTCGTCATTGTCATAATGAAGCAACGGTACTATATAATCTCATTCTTTCAATCTCCTGTTTGATAAAAATTGTTCATTTCTGTAAGTAATGTTGTTAAGTTGTTACAGAGTTAATGATAGGAATATAATATAGATTTAGTATTAGTATTAGTATCATAGATCTACTTATGGACTAATTGATTTATTGTATTCAGAACATGTTGAAAAGTCCATCTGATCGCCATGATCTTGTTCGATATGATGTAAATCAAGTACGTTTCACATATCGGCTTTTTATCGTTCAATATTGACTTGAAGTTGACATTTTGAGGTCTTGTATCGTATGCTTTCTTGTTGTGATGAAGTTTATGCTTGTTGCAGGTTATCTGTTTGGTTTGTGATACCGAGCAGCCGGTATATTTCTGTGACTAAAACTTATAACTGATTGCTTTATATTTCTTTTGAATTTAGTTATTGTTTCATCTCTTTCAATGTTTAGCTGGATTTACGAATGTTTGTATATAAACTCAGGTTGCTCGTGTCTGCATGAACTGTGGTGTCAATATGGGCGACTATTTTTGTGAAACTTGCAAATTCTATGATGACGATGTATAGCCTAAGTGGATTCATTTGTCATTTATACTCTAACTCCTATGAGTAGGTTGTTTCTGTTTCACTAAGTCTAACTTTCACATTGCAGACCGAAAAGGAGCAGTTCCACTGTGACGATTGTGGAATCTGCAGGTTAGTGAGCTATGTGCAAAAGATCCAAAACTATCTGCTTATTGCTTTATTGATCAATCCTCTTAGAATTTTTGTATCAAATCAGTAAAAATTCCTGTTTGTTTTGTACAGAGTTGGTGGTCGTGAGAATTACTTCCATTGCAAGAAATGTGGTATGCATTGAGACCTAATTCTGTAACTGGGTTTGATCAATTTTGGTTGTAACAGTGATTAGTATGACATTGTTTGCACTTGTAAAAGCTCATTAATCATCACATATTACCTCTCCCGGTCAATAAGAGTCTACATTTGACTTTTGGGCGTCAATTGAGTTCTATTTTGCCATTATACTACATAACTCAGACATGTTTGTGACTATCCTTAAAAGTTTATGTAGAAGTCCTTATCATTTTATGTTGTTCCATTTCAGGATCTTGCTATGCTCTGAGTCTACGTAATAACCATTCATGTGTTGAGAATTCTATGCGCCATCACTGTCCTATATGTTATGAGGTTTATATTTTTCTTTTCATTCACACCTTCAATTTATCTTTGACTTTGGTCTCTGAAATAATATTTGTACCACTGCATTTACAGTACCTATTCGACTCACTGAAGGACACCACTGTCATGAAATGTGGGCACACGATGCACTCTGAATGTTGTCGCGAGATGATTCAACGTGATAAGTAAGCATATATGAGCTTCTCTAGGTTCATTTTCTTTTTTATTTTTTGCTAAATATGTTATGTTTTTTGCTTAACAGATTTTCCTGTCCTATATGCTCCAAGTCGGTAATGGATATGTCTACGATTTGGAAGAGACTAGATGAGGAGGTGCGTTTTGATGTTAACTAGTTTTCTGATGTTTGCCTCAATTCCATGTTCGTCAATAACGCTTTACTAGCAATATATTGACACATACCATCATGTACAAAAATTAATCATGGTGGATTTGTTCTTTTTCTTCTGATGTGGTTTCTATGCTTGTTTAAAGCATTTCTTGATTATTCTTCATTTCTATAAGTTCATTTGTTTTATCTTTCAGATTGAAAATACTGTCATGCCTGAAGATTATAGGCAAAAGAAGGTATTACCTAACTACCTTACACATTTTACCAAACACAACATAACAGAATTAATTTAAGTGTGAAAACTGCAGGTTTGGATCCTATGTAATGACTGCAACAACACTACTGAAGTTATCTTTCATATAGTTGGGCAGAAATGTTACCACTGTAAATCATATAACACTCGGACCATTTCCCCTCCCGTTCTTTCTCAAGAATGATCACGACTGCAGGATATTTATTGAAAGTAGTGAACAGAAAGCACATCACTTATCAACGGAAACTCTGCTGGTCAGGTTTGTATGTTGCACGATTAAAGATCAGAAACACATTCACCAATTTGGTGTTATTTTTTATGTAATTCTTTCTCCACTTGCATGTGGATTAAGTTAAAACTGCCCCAGTCAAATGACGGGTTGTATTGTACAAATGGCTTCTTTTCATATTCAATGCGTAGACTATAACCCAAGGGTTTGGTCTAGTGACATTCAGATAGTCATCTTTTGTCTCATGAAGAAAAAGCTTTTGGGTTCGCCTCTGTTTGGAACTCTGGATGCCATAAATTCTTGTTATGGTCGTGTTTATTTCTTAAGAGTATATCCAATGAATGTTGAACATACAGTCTCAGTCGGATCCTTGTATTGCACCAAAATCAATAATAGCAGGTTCTTATCCAAAATCAATCGTGGTTCACGTCTGATTCTTGTTCATAACGCGCCCTAGTTCATACCGGACTTGAAATGGCTCTAAGTTTCTAAAGGTCATACTGTGCCTAATGAGCACAATTCTAGCTAGTACTTATGCTGTGGTTTTCTTATGTACTTCAAACAATGTTTTAAAAACCGGTTTTTTGACTGAATCGGAAACCAAACCGGAGGCGGTTTAATCCGGTTTAACCGGTTGCATTTCCGGTTGAACCGCTATTTTACACTATATATTCCCGACCGGTTTTTTGCCCGGAGCCGGTTCAACCGGTCCGACCGGCCGGTTTGAACCGGTTTTTAAAACATTGAGTTCAAAAGTGTATCAATTTGTCAAACTGGTACTGAGAGACTGAGAGTATGTCTTTTACTCTTGTGTTTGGCGCGCGTTCCTTACACTGTATGATGGTGTTACGATGCACACAGTAACTTGACAGAAGGTAAGACATTATTGCTGTTTTTTTCTTGTCAACTGTTTCGTCCATTGTTAATTGAATCTGGATTTGTCAACTTATACTTAGGCCCCTGGATTGATATCGTTCAAATCCCGTCACTGAGCATGACATTGGTTGAGGGGATACCATTAATTCTAGGGAGACATCATCTTTAAGAGCCCCATTTGATATAAAAATAAGTTGGAAAGGGTATGAAAAACAGAAAAAGTGATAACTGATACGTACAACATGCATATAGATTGTTACAACTTAGAGCATTGTCAACAGTCCGTCACTTTGCCGTCAGTTAAGTGACATTGTTGGAATCAAAACATCACTTGGGCTTCAGTTTGGAAGTTGTCGGTTTACCGACGGTGCATCAGTTTTTTATGCGGGGCCAAAATATATATATATATATATATATATATATATATATATATATATATATATATATATATATATATATTTTGGTTTTGTTTTTGTTTTTGTTTTTGTTTGTTGTTTGGTGTATACAAATTAAGGTATAATGGTAAATGTGAGGCTCGAAAAAAATGAATGATGTGCAATGGTTGACGGTCTTCAGTCAGTTGTGTGTCAGTTTTAAGAAGTGTTAACATGACGCTGATGTGGCAGAAACCGACACGTCAATTGGTGTCACTGTTGGGAATGGTCTTACTTATCATATTGCATAAATAAGTGGCTTTGTGATGTGTATAAATCACTTCATTTTTTTCAACTAGGCTAAAAATTAGTAAAAGGGGTAAAATTTTAAAACTTTTAATAGCAAAATTTTTTGCACCTTATTATTAGATAATTATCAAGCTTTCGAATAGTGATTATTATTCAGATATATATATATATATATATATATATATATATATATATATATATATATATATACTACAATATATTGAATAAAAAATAAAAAACGCTGTATAACAAAAAGCTTAGAGCACACGGAGTGGTGACGGCCTAAACACGGTGTTCTGAGTGAGAAATTTGTGGTGAGAATTTTGTGGAGTGGTAACAGTGTTCTGGACAGTGTTCTGGACAGTGTTCTGTAATTTTTTATTATTTGTTTGATTTATTTTTTAATGATGATAATTGTATAATTTAATATATAAAAAACAAATAAATTAAATAAAACAAAATTTAATTTAATTAATTCATTAAAACGAAATAAACCGATTAGGAAACACAAGTTACAGCTCTTACTGCGCAGCGATGAAGAAAAATCCGGTTCTCATTATCTAGCCGTTCAATCATCTTGAAATTTGAACTGTAACTTCATAACATATAGATGAACATTCCGACCGGAGGAAATTTCGATCTGAGCTTTTGATTGACAGATATTCAAAGTCGAAATTCATTGCAGAAAGCTGAATTAGCTTCTGGAACAGCAGCATTAAGCAGAAGTAAAAAGATCACTGTGTCTTCGTTATCCAACGAATTCTTGTGATTTTTGGATATGTTATAGATGGCATATGTTTCTACATTGTGTCAAAATTTCATAGTCATTGGATGTTTCTACAATGAGATATGGAATTACAAAGTATCTGGTGATCGGTTTTTGCTGCACGAAGTCAGGAAATTACTGGGCATTCGTTAACCGTTGGATCGAGCTGAATTTTGGATATGATGTTAACGATACATTGATGGACTTCGTGTAAAAATTTGAACTTCATCAGATGAGTAATCATGGAGATATTCACTACTGAAGTGTTCACACTGCTAGCTTTGTTCTCACTGCTAGTGCATTTCTCGTTCTCACTGCTAGTTCATGGTTCTCGCTGCCCGTATACTCCGTTCCCACTGCCAGTGCAGTTCTCGCTGCCAGTAGTATTTTGAGCTGTTCTCACTGCTTAGTGGTCTGACACCTTTCCAGGCTGTTCTCACTGCTTAGTATTTTGATGTTCACGATATTTACCAAGTGCCAAAAGAAGTTTGTACGTAGTTTCGTCGTCGGAGGAGGATGAATCGGATGACATTTTATTGAATTATTGAAAGTAATGTATATATCGTGAATATTTGAGTAATTTTACGATAGTTGAAATTGATTGTAAACCTCACTTGTGAAGTGTATATATAGAAAAGCAAAAAATATTGGTTTCACTTGTAAAAAATGTATTTTTTTTCTTTCCTACACCCGTGACCCAACAAAACAAAATAAATAAAAACAAAACACAATTTGCATTTTTTTGTAGTATATCCCTTCTCGTGAACCAACAAGAAGTTAAACAAGAAAAAAACAAATAAAATAAAACCAAAAGAAGAAAAGCATTGCCGAACAAAAACAAAAAAAAAGAGAAAAAGTAAAAAAAAATAATAAAAAAAAGAAAGGATTTTGTGGATTGCAGATTCTTGAAATTGACGGTGGTGTTGAAACGGTGTCCAGAACACCGTTGGGAACGGCGACAGGGAGTGGTAGAACACTGTCCAACAGTGTTCTGGATCAAAAACGCAGACAAAAACGGTACCACTCCGTGTGCTCTTATGAGGCTGGGTTGTCAACCCATACTAGAAGAGTAGAAGACAGATGAAACACCAACCAATCATTTGGTTTCCTTGATAGAAAAAGAGATAAAAAAATGTTTCCTCCAAAAAACCACTACCCATCACTCCCACCATCTTTCCTTCATCACCTTCAAAATTAAACCATGTCCACTTCCGCTTCATTCTACAGCACCACACTCAATCCATCAGCTTCAAGATTCAAGAATCTACTTTCTTCACATTACCCAAGTCAAATTCAAGTAAGTTCATCACCATTTTCATTTCTTCCATTACATCTACCCAAAACCCATGTTTTAAATACAAAAAGACTCAATCTTGTAACTGCTTCAGCCCCCTCATCTATTGAATCACCTCCCAAAACATCATTCAGAGACAAAAACCCTGAAGATATCAATGTTTTAGTTGTGGGTTCAACTGGGTACATTGGGAATTTTGTTGTTAAAGAATTGGTTAATAGAGGGTTTAATGTGATTGCTGTTTGTAGAGAAAAAAGTGGAATTAAAGGTAAAAACAGCAAAGAGGAGACCTTAAATAAACTAAATGGAGCAAATGTTTGCTTTTCGGATGTGACCCAGTTGGAGGTTTTACAAAAAAGTCTAGAAAATTTAGGGGTTTCAATTGATGTTGTTGTATCCTGCCTTGCTAGTAGATCTGGTGGTGTTAAGGATTCATGGAAAATTGATTATGAGGCCACCAAAAATAGTCTTTTAGCTGGTAAAACTTTTGGAGCTAAACATTTTGTGTTGTTATCTGCAATCTGTGTGCAAAAACCTCTACTTGAATTCCAACGAGCGAAATTGAAATTCGAGGCTGAATTGATCGACGAAGCCGAAAAAGATGAGAACTTTAGCTATAGCATTGTTAGACCAACTGCATTTTTCAAAAGTTTAGGAGGGCAAGTTGAGCTTGTGAAAGATGGAAAACCATATGTTATGTTTGGTGATGGGAAACTGTGTGCTTGTAAGCCAATTAGCGAGCCGGATTTAGCTTCGTTTATTGCTGATTGCGTGTTAAAAACCGATAAGGTTAACCAGATTTTGCCTATTGGTGGACCTGGGAAGGCGTTGACACCGTTAGAACAAGGGGAAATGCTGTTTAAACTTGTGGGAAAGAAACCGAATTTTATAAAAGTCCCAATTGAGATCATGGATTTTGCTATAGGGGTTCTTGATTTTCTTGTGAATATATTTCCTTCATTGGAAGATGCTGCAGAATTTGGGAAGATTGGGAGGTATTATGCAGCGGAAAGTATGCTGATTTATGATCCAGAAACTAAGGAATATAGCGATGAGGATACCCCGAGTTATGGGAAAGATACATTGGAAGATTTCTTTAAAAGAGTGCTTGAAGAAGGGATGGCTGGGCAAGAACTAGGAGAACAAGCAATTTTCTGAAAATTGTTGAGTTTATAATTGTGTTCATGGTATGTATTTTGCAAATATATTGTGAATTATATGCCATTTTTGCATATATGATGTTAGTTTATACCATCTTATTACACTTGCTTAACTTGAACTCCATTCTTTGTTTATATGTTCAGGGCTATTGACTTCTTAGAGCAATCTCAACCCTACACCCCTACTTATGTGAAATACAGGATAATGTGTCCTATATTTTGTTAAATACTGGTCATATAGGTAAAACTGAGGGTGTGTTTGGATTGTGGGTATTGAAAAGAGAGTATGAGAATGGGTATCATATAGGGGAAATGGTTAATGGGTTTGGTTTTAAAAATTGGGAATCAAACCCATGAATTTAGGCAAGGGTGTGTTTGGTAAAAGGTTAGGAATCACAATGGGAATGGGTATCAAATTTAAGATGCTATAGGTTTCTCATACACATCATATTTGGTGGGATTGACACAAGGTAATTTTGTGTGTTTCATTTCCAACTTTGAGGCCCACACAAACTAACCAAAAACCTATAAAAGGAATCATACCCATTCAGTCATTCCCATACCCTCCAACTACACATCCCTAAAGACCAAGTGGAATGGTGGGTTATAAAATCCATTCCAATTCCCATAACCCAAGTGCCAACCAAACACACTCTGAATAGAATACGTGCGGGTCAAATCGTTTAAAATCATTCAAGAATTTTAATTTGTTTACACTATTTTTTAATATTAGTAATTAAAAGAGTCTGATTACTAATTGAAATGATCAATTGTCAAATTTGTATTGGTCATTAAGATATATTAGCAAATTTATACAATTTGTGTTGATATTAAACGGACAACTATATGATTGTGTACTGACAAGATTATGAAGAAGATTTTGTACCGAAAGAAAGATAAGATAGATAAAAAATTGGCGGTGTACAAGTTACGTTTCAGTTAAGAATTCTTCTCTGTATTCCTTCTGCACATGCTTCATGACATTTGACATCTACTTCATGAAAGACGAGATTAACTATCCTGTAGGTGTTGGGGACTCTATTGTGGATTATGGTCATGTCAAGTTATAGGTGGCAAAATGAGTGGGTCGGGTCGGGTGCGGGTCTAGATGGGTTTGGGTTAACATGGGTCGGGCCTAGAGTCGGTTGACCCAGCAGGTTTCCAATAATTTTTTTTTATTTGAGTGAAAAATGAATAAAATGAAATGTTAAAAAAAAAAAAAACCCGTTAGACCGTCAAGACCTGTTGGTTAATTGTTATACAATCGAAGGTTATACCAAATAGGCCCATTTAAAGAATGAGAGCACAGGGAGCGCTCGATGAGATTTCAATGTTCAGAACACTGAACTTGAACACTGAAACAGAAAAGTGAGGTAGTGGTTAATTTTGAGGTTCGATGTTCAGTTCAGTGTTCAGTTCAGTGTTATGGGGATTATTTTATTATTATTATTTTTATGTTGAAAGGCTATGTGGTTTGAAAAAAAAAAATAAAAAAAGGAAAAAGCATTGAAAACCGGCGTTTTGTTTTGGACACTGAACTAGAACGCCGGCCCTGAACGCCGGCGGGGAGTGCCGAACGCCGGGCTCCGGCGTTCTCGCGGCGAGAACGGCGAGAATTTGAGGGGCGCTCCGTGTGCTTTGAAAGGAGACCCAACAAAAGCCTTCACCTCATAAATATCAACTAACTTGATCTATAAATAACCAATTGGTTTAAAATTGTCACCTCTATGTCAAATAATGACGAGAACGCTTTTGTGTTCATTGGGTCAGAATTGGAAACTGTAATTGAGATTATATACTCGTATAAAAAAAAAAACTCTCATTTTCTGTAGAAGTTTCGTACTTGCATGGAATTTTAATGCCTAAGATGGGTGATCAGTCAGGTAACTGAGTTTGGGTTGCTTTCACTAGTTGTCTCTCAATTTCGTTACCGCATCGTTGAGTTACTACTTGGGTTGTTTTGTTCGGAATGTAGTTCGCAGTTTCTTAAAAGAGGTATGACGGATGTTATCATCATGCTCGTCGTTAACAGCTAGTACTTGGTTTACTGAGAACTAGAAAAAATGAAATTCCGGATATCATTTTCCCCAGATTTCATGTCATGTTTGATTTCCAAAAAAATTGACAATTACTGTATTCTAAGCATATAAAACTGCCTTTTTAACTAAAAATTCTTCTTTCAAATTAAATTCTATCAACTTACTTAAAAATTGCAATTTCACAAACATTATATTGTAGCAAGGACAAATGTGGAATATAAAATAAGTCTGGTTTCTAGAAAATTGGACACAAATCGATGAGGCGGTTCATCTTTATATTACAAAATACTACTGGTAGTGTGTTTTTTTTTTTTTAAGGCGTGGAATTTAGAAATATCTTATATCTTTAAGACGGTGTGACAAAATAATAATGTATTCGTAAAGTTCAGTTCCCCTATACTATAAATATACATGTACAATTGCAGCTTCTCTTCACTTTTTAATCATTCAAATATAATTACTTAAAAATTTACATACATGGAGATGCAATACAAAGAAGGGATCAATGGCGAGAACGAGATGTCGAATAAAGGCAGGGTGAAGCGTATGGATTTGGTGGTGCGTTTTTTAGCGTTGCTGCTTACTTTGGCTGCAGCCATCGTTCTTGGAGTGAACAAACAGGCGACAACCGTAGCCGTGAAAATCGTCCCGTCATTACCACCTGTTAACTTACCGGTTACTGCTAAGTGGCTTCATATGTCTGCTTTTGTGTATGTTCTGTTTTCTCAATTCCTTTCAACTTCATTAAATTTCGCGGTTATGTCTAACATGTATATGTCAGGTTCACATGTGATTATGTCAAAATCTAGTTCTCTAATTATATATTGATTTGATTTAAATCATTACCAAATGTTTGAAAACTTGAAATGAGTGAACCATATATGTAGTGATCAATTTATATTAGTTAATATTAATTTAAAAATTAATTGATGATTATAGAAGTACAAAGAGTTAATTACATGGATGGTTCCCGTGATATACACATATTTTCATCCTGCAATTAACGGTGAGAATCTATGTAAATCACAACGACATGCAATTAACTCAAATACAAATAAGAAAAACTTCTTCAGGGAACGGTGTTAGATGACTCGACGATTCTACCCAACCTTTTTTGGTTCTCTAATTTTAAAAAAACACTTGCAGTACTGAAAATGAAACAAAATCTTCATTTCTCATTTCCATGTATCAATCACGTACACCATACATAAATGACCAACTTATTATTGTTGTGATGAAAACTACGAATATTTTATCGTAAATATTCCAATATTTACCGGAAAAGAGGTGACACATTAAATTTCAAGATAACGAAATGTATATTATCTTGTTTCGCATTAAATTCGTTGACTTATCTAACATTTCCCCCTACAACTTCCCACAAACATGACTTCTGTTAAAACTAGGCACATGCTTCTTCAAATACTATGAAAAACTATGTATGATGTAACCTTTTATTGTTATCAAATTCATATAAATTAATTAATTAATAATGTATTTTGCAGGTATTTTGTGATTGCTAATGCAATAGCATGCTCTTACACTGCAGTGTCATTGATTCTTACTTTCTTAACTAAAGGTGGAAAGAAGAAGAAGAATGTATCACTGATAGTAACCATTTTAGATCTAGTTGTGATTGCACTCCTTTTTTCAGCGATTGGTGCCACGGGTAGTGTTGGTCTTATCGGCTACAAAGGCAACTCGCACGTACAATGGCAAAAAGTGTGTAATGTGTTCGATAAATTTTGCCATCAGGTGGTGGCTGCAATTGCCTTGTCTTTTATCGGCTCGATAGCCTATCTTCTGCTCGTTGTGTTTGCAGTGATCAACGTTTACAAAAGAATTTAAGAAGACTAACTATATGGTGCTGGTGACTGACTAGCAAGCGATAACAATTGTCTTTTTTTTTTTTCTCTTTTTCTTTTTCTTTTTCTTTTTTAATTTCTTTCTAATCGACGTCTGTTGATTACCTACTACGTAATATGTTACGAGTGTAACAGTTGCAAGCTTTTCAAGAAATAAAGTTTTCATTTTATCATCCAGTTAACATTTTAAGTTGTCTGAATGTATTTTTAAACAAAATAATCTTGAAATCAAAGCAAAACCGATTATAAGTTTGATTCAGTTTCTCTTGTACTTGATCTTCTTTCGCATCATAGAATGATAGTAATGAGTTTTTTTTGGTTGCACATTTGATGTTGTCTTTGATTGCGCCACTAAAAACATCTTGAGAACTAGCTTACAAAGTTGACGAGTAAAGTAGACTTTATGGCTTCCTTTGTTTGCCGGCTGGTAGCGGTTGTGAGTGGTTGACGGCTTAATTATTCGTCCCAAAACCATGGGATTGGGGGATAGCAACTATTGTTTGTTCAAAGAACCATGGTTATTCATGATGACACCATAAAAGTGTGCTAATTTTATATCAAAATATATGGCGCGTGTGTGTGCTGTAAAAGTTGGATGTCACTTTCCACCTTAAGCTAACGGTGGAAGTATAATGCCATTGAACTTTTGGCGTCGTTGATTCAAATCTCGCCACTTAGAGGGACAAATGTCTTTGTTGCGTTTCAACAAATCGATTTTACGTACAGTTGTACCCATCCATGACAATATACCAAAACGAGACACCAGTTTGTGGTTTCGTCGGTTCGCATATCCTCATTAACAGTGATCCAATCTTTTTGTGAAAAGTAACTCATCATTTGGACTCCAATGGGTTCAAAATCCTTGTTTTTTTTCCTTTCCTCCATTAGAGGAGGAGGGTTGTGATGTTTTTTCGGCCTCTTCGAGGGACGATGATGACTGTGATGGTAGGCCATTTGTAGTGATTGCTATTGGAACTTGTTTTGTTGATATTGTCGAAATAATTGGAATTGTTCTTAAGAAAACATGTTGGATGGTTGTCGGAAGTTTTAGTATACTTGGTTCATGCTTCGACATTAAATGTGTTAGATGCCGTTGGTGTTGATGGGCTAGACGAAGACGTGAGACTACTTAAATGATTTTGTATCATATGTGATTTGGGTTGGACGTTATGATTGATCCCGTGAGAAAGTTGATGTAAATTGTGTGTTTTTAAAATTTGGATTTTGCTAATGGTAGCCATAAGGGTTATTATTATTAACAACTATAATCCAGATAAAGTCATTACATTCTAGCATATGCATGTAATTCATTAGTTGTGTGAAAGATTAATTAGGAAGTGGTTAGCTTAAGGTTATTATTCATTGGTTGTGTGTGAGAATAATTAGGAAACGGTTAATGTTGTGTCCAAAAATCTAGCATTTTTTTAAGACAAACATTAAGGACTTAGTTGTTAAGTATAGCCCTTAGACCACTCGCAGTCATAACACCAGAAAACCCATTTTTCTCATGCCACGTCAGCACAACACCACAACGCCAATTTAACCCATGCAATCATAACACCAGAACGCCCATTTTTCCCCCTTTTGGCCCCACTAATTTCCAACTCATTCTCACTTATCTAATAATACAAACACAATTAAATTAAAAACAATACATTTCAATAAAATTAAAATACAATACAATTTAACAACTAAAATACATTACGCGCAATAATTTAAAATACAATACGGTTAATAATTTAAAATACATTACGATAACTTCCTAAAAATAATAAAAATACAATACGATAACTTCCTAAAAATACATTACGATAACTAATTAAAAGACAACCCACTAAAATAATAAAAATACAATACGAGTTAATAATTAAGCCTCTTCATTATTCGGGGCGTTTAGTCTGCGAAAATTTGGTGGAAGCCCCCATATGTGCTCTGTGAGATCGTTTTGTAGTTGGTCGTGCACCCGTTTGTCACGTATTTCTTTGATTCTTGAAGCTCTGTCTTCTACACGTCTCCTAAAATCCCGCCGAGGCCGGTTAGCAGGGTTGTCGATCATTTCCTGCTCGATTGAAGATATTGCAAACCCGTTATCTTCTTGTATCATGTTATGCAATATCACACAAGTGTACAACTGTCGTCGCATCTTGTTAACACTCATAGCTCTCCCCGTAATCTTTAAAATTGCAAACCTTCCTTGCAATACACCAAACGTCCATTCTACATCTTTTCGTGCACTTTCTTGAAATTTCTTGAACTTGGCTCGTTTGTCATCAGTAGGGGCGTGAGGGGCTTTGACAAGAGTACACCAATCCGGATAAATACCATCGGCAAGATAATACCCTTTTGTGTAGTGATTACCATTGACATCAAAGGCAGCGGGTGGACCGGTGTCATTTTTAATTGAATCGAACAACGGAGAGTGGTTTAAAACATTGATGTCATTGTTCGACCCAGCCATGCCAAAAAAAGCATGCCATATCCACATGTCGTATGAAGCAACTGCTTCAAGCATGATGGTCGGGTGTCCTTAATCACCCATGGTGTATTGGCCTTTCCATGCATTGGGGCAATTTTTCCATTGTCAATGCATACAGTCAATGCTCCCAAGCATTCCTTTAAACCCTTGTTTTTGCTCGTGTGCCGCGTATAAACTAGCAATATCTGTAGCCGTGGGCTTTCTCAAATACTCAACTGAGTATAAATCAAAGACACACTTACAAAAGTTGTTAAGACAGTCAATTGAAGTTCTTTCACCCATTTGTAAATATTCATCGAGCATATCAGGGGATGTTCCATACGCCAATTGGCGTATGGCAGATGTGCACTTTTGTAGTGCGGTAAAACCAAGTCGACCTACTGCATCTGGTTTTGGTTTAAAATATTCAAAGTGTTCAGGAATAGGTTCAACAGAGTAATCGGATATACCTTGTACGATTCGAACAAATAACTCTCGACGCATACGAAAACGCCGCTTGAACAAGTTTGGTGGATACTTTGGATTCTCCGCAAAATAGTCGTCCCACAAACATTGTTGGGCACCTTTACGATCTCTTTGAATGTATCTTCGATTACGTGGTGGTCTTGAACTTTGTCCGACCTCGCTATTTTGTTGATCGCGGTGAGCTCGGAGAAGTTCCACTATAACTTCATCTTCCGAAGATGAATCGCAATAAGATTAACCGAATGCATTTTTGGTATAAAAGTAGACTAGTGAATTGTATTGGTTTGTAAAAAAGAAAATGAGATTGTAGTTTGTTTTTGGTTTGAAAAAATGGAAGATAGATGTGTGTATATATAATGTGGGATGGGGTTAAGAATTTATTTATTTATTTTTGTCCTTTCCATTCCTGCCGTTGCCCAACGTTACAATCCCCATTTTTTTCTTTTTTTTTTTAATTTAACGTTTGAAATTCGAAAAAAGCATTTAAAAAATCGCGTGGGGCCCGCAATTTTACCGTTCTGCTGCCGTTCTCAAATGCCACGACGCCGACAACGCCAAACCCACAACGCCCCATTGCGGGCGTTCTGGAGCAAAAAACGGGGCGTTCTGGGGCCCATTGCGAGTGGTCTTAGGGGCTATTGTTAGCATTTTCAATCGAAGCTAATTTTATTTTATTTTTAATTAAAAAAGACTTTATTTCTGAAATTTTTATTATTTATATTTATAGTGTTACTTACTTTTCAATCATTTTTTATAAAAAAACATTGAAATTCAGTGTTTGTCGGGTTAAGAACAAAAAAAAACGATGTTAAACTCTTCCAGACTTCCACACTATGTTATTAATTAGTGATTACATTTTCAAATATCTTTTATAATACACTTGTTATCGTAAATTATTTCTTATTATGTACTCCATCTGTTTCAATTTTGTAGTCCACGCTTCATTATTTGAATGTCGCAATTTTATTGTTCATTTTCATAAACATAAACATAAACATTATAATAATAATGAGGTAAAGTTCTTTTATACCCTTAATGTATACATGTAACACAAAAAGCTATGTAAAAAGTACTGTAGTAGGTAAAATCGTAATTAACAAAAAAATAGAGTGTAATGATTATGTTTTCTTAAACGTCACGTTTTTGGTCCGTAAACAAAAAAAATTGGACTGGTGGATTAGGAATCTAATATGTTTATGTTTATTTTTCATTTTTGGCAAAATAATGAAAATATATTAAAACAATCTTTTTTGCTGAAGAAGCTACTGCAAAAAAAGAATGACTAAACAATCGACAAAAGAAACCAAACTATGAACTAGCAACTAAGACAAAAAATAAATATCACAAACCCATAAGATCTCAAGACCAACTAACAAAGACACAAACTACACTTTTAAATATAGATTAGACAAGAACAACGTATCATAATCTTATATTGTTGAATTGGTGAAGGATGTCATAGAACAACCGAAGCCCAATATCATAAATATATGTTACCAACGATTTGGATAACAATAGATAGCTCATGTCTATCTTTTTAAAGTAGATTTATCACTTAAAGTCAAACCTTAAATGAAATTACCAGAAGCTGTCATCTCATTTTCTCGTATTTTCATGTTAATTAGTTTACCTAAGCAGCCTTACAGGAACTTCTGTGACACCCGCCAAATTAGGACTTTAATTAATGCCTAACTATATCTTGTAATTACATGTATTTAGTTTTGTAATAGGCTAAATATATGAAACATTTCGTATATTAATATATACGCGTCTGCGATTTGGTTAAATCGTGCGATTGATAACCAGACGTAGTCCGCAACTATTAAAACACGGACGTTGGTGACAACTTTTATAAATAATGTGAAATTATTAAAAGTAACATTATTTACCTTATATTATTTCGATAATACAACATATATATTACGTTTTGTTAAAGCGTAACCGAACGCGACAGAAACGCGCCCGACGAACGAAATAAACCCAAGTTATAGTTTTATAACTCATTATTAAGTATTTTGATAAAATACTTCAAGTAAAAATATTGCTTTTACACGCGTACAAATAAAACGTTTAAAAACGTTACACGGTTTAAATAAACATACAATTCGCAACCGACAACCAAGTGGAACCCGAAATATATTTTATTAACTTAAAATGTATTATTTTGAGTAAAACTTTTATTAAAAATATCGTGTTTTAAATCGTTAACGAAACGTATTATATAAAACGTATAACGATTAAACGAACGTTTAAACGATCAGGTAAACGAGCACCGCGCATTACGTAACTTTGGGGACAAGATTGAAACACCAACATGGGGTAGGACCCCCCTAAAATCAGCTGAAAAATCAGCCCCATACCCCAACCCCATACCCCTTGTTGTTGAACACTCCACTCCATTTCCATTTCATTCATCACATCATCATTTTTCCCCCATTCTCTCTTCCATCTCTCTAGAATCTCATCTCTCTCTCTCTCTCTCTACCTGCTGTTTCCAGCAGCCCTCACTACCTTTCCACCACCCTAGAACCACCATCAAGCACCACCTAAATACTTAGCATCTCACAAATTGGTTTGAAGATAAAACGATCACAAACGTGAGCTCATCACAACCATCCCTTTCGTTTCTTCATACGACCATTGTAAGGCTTCGTAACTCATGTATTCTACTTGTATATGTTTATTAACATGTTATAAGGCTCACCCAACCACATAATGTCCAAAACTCTAATCGAAACGCATTTTTAAAACTCGAAAACTCAAACAGTTTTCTGTGACAGAATATAACCTTACTTCAACGAATTTTATAAAAATCATTTCAACATGAAAATGGACATTTATGAGCCTAAAATGTAATATGTCATCTTTTCAACGACACCAACCACGTAATTTTTCGAGTCTGTTTAGTACTCGAAAACAATTTTCTCCGACGAGGTGTCGGAAATGTTCCGGTGGACAGAAAGTTCCGCCTACTTCTCGAGACCATATCTTGACTTATAGACCTCAAAAATGTATTAGGTTTTCGCCTAAATTTTAGAAAATATGTTGGCTACAAAAAGTTCTTTTATGTTATTCCAAGAAAATACACGGATTTGGCCCAGAAATTAGAAACGTCCACTGTTATCCGGGTTGGTCATATTTGGACCTCAAGGGATCCACCAATTTATTTGGCCGACCTCTAGGTATCTAAAAATTATAGAAAAAATTACATAAAATACTTAAGACATTGACTAACAAATGTGATTTTTCTCGGAATTTACTTCAGAATATAACTTGGTGAAAACGAGAACCGAAACGAGTCAAAAATCTGTCAAACGTAATCTAAGGATTGTTTTGCATGTTTAGTTAAAAATGACACTTCGGGCTAACCACGAAACGTAACGATAATTTTCCCGAGTCTTAGACACATATTTAAGACTTCCCTAAAAGTTTCGGGTCAAACCGAGCACTGTTGACAAAGTCAACGAAAACGAGCCCTAAAACGATAAACCAACATTGTCGCATTCACTGCGACAATGCTTCTATCGCATGTATACTCTCGCACACCCATAGATTGTCGCACATATGTACACTCGATTCATAACTGATAGCCTCATAATCGACTATCGCATAGCCCATTTGTCTCAAACTCAAGACTGTCTCATAAATAGTGCTTCGAGACTGCCTCATAAATAGTGTTTCGAGACTGTCTCATAATTAGTGTTTCGAGACCGTCTCATGAATAGTGTTTTCCTGATTGTCTCATAAACAGTAAACGTAGATTTGTCTCAAAAATCTGATTGTCTCATGAATAGTGTTTCGTGATTGTCTCATAAATAGTGTTCAACACTGATTTCTCATAACCAACGTTCCAACAGACAATATCACGATATACTTAATTTAACGCAAACGACAAAATACAATATTTGGAACAACTCGAAAACGCTTAACATATACTTTTATGAGTAAACAAACGAAACCGACATAATATTACTACTTTGGAAATTATTATTACAAAACATCACCAACGGGTTGTACATGTTTTCTAAACACCAACGATAATCAAAACACTTGGATATTAACTAGTTGAGTGGACAACTAGCCTAGATGGTCTTGTGAGACATCTACTTACACAACCTTGTGCGTTTAGGGTGCCAGAAGGTTGCGGGTTCGGAGAACCTATATATTGCTTTACAGTTTTCGGCTACTCGTTTATTGTATAAATGCTTGCTAAACTCAGGTGAGTTTCATAGCCCCTTTTTACTGTTTTTCTCTGGGGTGAGATACATCTGCTTTACTGTTTTTACGCATGGACACAAGTACTTTACTTTATAACGGCTTTGCATGAGTTGCCCCGACCCGAATCGCTTCCAAGCCCCTCAGGGGCTGTAGTCTCCCTCCTAAGGTCGGTCGACGGTAGTCTCCCTAACGGTCGACAGGTAGCACTTCTCCGACAAAAAGAGAGTAAAAGATTGTACGAATTTGGGGGTGCGACAGCTTCGATTGCTAGATCCTCATTCTCTAACACATTGATTTCTTCTTGAACCTGATCAAATAAATCAACACACTTGGACTTTGCCTCTTTTTTTTTATGAGTTTTTGAAGGGCTGTGAATGCTAGAACTTTTTCCTTGTTCCTTTCCTTTGCTTTTTTCGAACTTTAACTTTCTAAACATTTTTACGAAATAAAACACAAAATAAAATTGTCACTCTTTATCCTTACAAAGATCATCGACTTGCTCGTCGAGAGATGGTGTAACAAACAAACTGTCATCTTTAGTATATTCTCATCTTTAATTTGTTTGTGCTAAAAGCACTTTCTAATCAACCAATTATACTAATCAAACATTATATTATAGACTCGAATAAACAAATATTAATATCAACACATATAATTACAAGCGAAAATTATAAAAATCGTCCTTATGGTTTGACTTGAATTACATATTCAGTCATTTAATTAATTTAATTACATAGATGATCATTTCTTTTGAAACTTGTAACGTAAATAGTCCTTTACACCAACGATTGTTAAATCTCCGTTAAAAATGACCATGCATGTAAAAAATTTAATTCTTTAATCTTTTTTGAGTAAAATATAAATAATAAAATCTAGCGTTTAATCATATTACAATACCTCTTAATCATAATCATTTCATAAAACCCTATAAACATAGATCACTACTCAACACTAGCACATACATTGTGCATTCCACTCTATTTAACTCATCATCAATTAATCTGTAATACTAAGTACACTATCAATAACTGAATTATAAACCCAGAATCATATAACCTCCACCTATTGGTTTCACTTAATTAGTGAAATACAAGTCTATCTCTTTACATTATCATATTCAACACAAAATTTTAATTGCATCTTCTCTTATACTCTATCTCTCAAATTACATTAAATCTCTCTGATACTTGATAACCTCAACAATTCCATGTGATAAGGCATAATATAACTACGTTGATCAGGCGTAGTCAGATTATCTCATACACACTTCCTTCTCAGGCTATCTCATATCATCAATCTTCAATGCAATTTACACATAAACACATATAACACAGATATCCAACAAATCAAAACACGTTTAAATTCACCTCATCAACTTCATATTAACCGGAAATTCCTTATAAGCACAATACATTTGTTTACACTTGACCAAGAAGACCTTCCTCTTCCCAATCAAATGCAAACATACTACACTAATTTCACTTCATAAAATAATCACACATAGTGCACTTACTCTATTGACCTCATTCACAACATATTCACTACACATATAATCATGTAATCATTAGCAAGGAATTCTACTCACCTTGCAATCAATAATTCTATAACAACTCCATTAATCAATACTTTAAACATACTCAAGTTCCGCAGAACTATTCTCAGCACTAAACAATTCAATTCACACTTTAGCCACTAAATCAAGACGTATTAATCATCATATAACTCATCATAATAATAGCAAATCAAACAATTCATAATAGTTTAAGATCATGCAATCCTAAAATGGATTACATAACTCTCTTAAACTATCGCTCTGATACCAACTTGAAACGCCCCAAAAATGTAACCATTTTTTTTCCGGTTCCCACAGCTCGGTCCCACATCTTGTATATTTGATACCGTATTCTCATCTTTACATTTTGACCCAAAACAAGACAACAGGTATGTAAAACAACCTTGTTTTAGCTAGAACAAGCTTGTTTTAGGCTAGAACAAGCCTGTTCTAGTGGTAACACATACTCACATTTTTGACCAAATTCAAACACGCATAACTTTTTACTCGTTACGATTTAGGACCTGAAATTTTGCATGCACCTCCCCTATGAGAATATAAAACTTTCCATTTTTACACTTTTCCAAAATTCATGAAAACGACAAATCTGGACGTGTCACTAGTTAATGACCATTTCGACTCTTTTTGTGAACACTTCAAAACACAAACCACATTATTTCAAACCTGAGCACTTATCCACTACTTTTCTAATACCATTTTGACACTAATCACAACTTCCACTTGTTTCAAATCAAACTCTAACTCGTTTTTACACGTAGACACGTTCACGACCCATTTTGACCCCTTTTTGACCCGTTTCATAAATCAACCACTTTTCAACCAAAACATCACTCGAACCACACATGTTTGACTATTTCAATGTTGTTGACTATTTGCCAACTTCACATTTGACCAACCAATCACAATTGACACTTGACCACATTTCACTATGTTTGACCCGAAGCAACACCAATTATAATCCAATGACTTCATACCCTTTGTATACACATACGCAAGACTCTATATTCTTTGTTTGACTTTCAAAGTCAAATACAACACTTTGACCAACATGTTTAATTCAAAAACTATTTACTTGGGCGAATTACACAATTGATAATCAAAACAACAATTCAAAGAGATGGAGCATTCTAACCACAAAGCTAGCTCCATATCCACGCTATCTCCATAAAGCACTAATCATCCACCTAAAAACATGAAACATGAATGGGGTAAGCAACCACCGCTTAGTGAACATGTAAGAAACTAATTAAGCCTTCAACCACATATCATCAACATTGAACACAATAATCAACACATCACTAATCTTACTCCACATCTTCATATTACCACATAAGAAACAAGCACATAACGGATTCGAATCCTAAGAAACAAGGCATCGTTAGAAACAAGGCTTGGTGGTATCAAATCACGTCGAAATGAATACCACTTTAAGAAACAAGGCTCATGATTCCAAATCATGTCGAAATGGATATCATATTCAAGAAACAAGGCTGCATGGCACCAAATCACGTCGAAATGGATATAATGATAAGAAACAAGGCTAGATACAAGTCATCTTTCTCTTGATCGTATGATCCTCTTGCTCGGAAGCAATCCGGAAACACATACGACCATTGATACTCTTCATCATAATCCTCATCGTATAATCCACATTTAGAAACAAGTCATGAAACAAGTATACGAAACAAGGCTAATAAAACATATACGAGAAACAAGAAATCTTCCACATTAACACTTAACCAAATAAAACGCATAATCACAATTAACATCCACATGATTGTACGATCCTCTTGCTCGGAAGCAATCCGGAAACACGTACAACCATCACCCAATTAGCCCCCATATACTCACCTCGACACTTGATTATTTAACCAAAATAGCCACGTACGCTTTCCACTTCTTTAAATCCCTATCATAACATACATAGTACATAACAACATATTTAGACACTAATCATCATCATAATCTTAATCATATTCAATCCCTCCCCCACTTTGATTATACTTGGTTCATCATGTTTATCATGTCTTTAACTCATAATTATTCACTAACCCTTTTATCCTCATAATTTAACTCTAATCATACTACATGACTTTAATCATCATACCATATTACCTCTTTAATCCTTGTTCTATCATCATAATCATATGCTATTAACACCATTAAATCAATCATTAAGCTTATCTACATAATCTTTACATAATTCATATGAATCACTATAAACACCTTTTTACATCTCATCACTTATCAACTTCTACCATGTTAATTCATATTCTTTTATCATAATTATACTCTATTAACATCATTAATAACTTCTATAAACTTATAAACATCAATTTATACTTTTTTTTAGCAAAACCCTAGAATTTACTCAAGAACACAAATCATAATTTCTTCACTTTCATCATGTTATATGATTACTAACTATCATAAGAACACTTATTAACATCACTTTCATCTAATTAAAACCCTAATTTCGTATTACAAGCTTCAATTTACCAAAACCCATGAAACCCCAAAAACTATGTCAAGAACAATTGAGAAATCACTTACATAGGACAGAGGAGATTGAAAGAAGGAAGAATCACTACTACAGAAAGTATTATTTAGAACGGGTTATTTAGAACGGAAAATGTAGAACGAGCTATTTAATTATTTTATAGATCGGTTCACAAAATTCGTGCTATTTGATTATTTTTTAGAACACTTTGATAATCAACCGGTCTATTTAACATTTTGTAGATCGGTTCTAATGAAACGCGCTATAATTTCCATACAATTTCCAAATTACCACGTTTATATTTCTTAAAAATTAATTTAATTATTAATTATCACTACGATATCAACGGATCTGATGACTAACAAACTCTAGAAAAATATCTCCTGATCGATCACAAAGACCTCGAACGAATTAATTGATCTCCAGCAAAACATTCATCAACCAAATCAAATTAAACATCTCCATTGAAGCTTCTACTCAAACATTACATCGATCCCCATTGAAAATTTGGATCCAGTTTTAAGGTAAAACATTTTATCTATTTCTACTTTTTATATTATATGTAAGTATGTATATGTACTTAATTTTATAGATTATGTTAGGCTTGCCTAAATTTTAATATTCATGTGTGTGCATATATATGTATTTTTACGTGCATTTTCAACACATATCATTATTCCCGTTTGGACTACTTTCAATACTAGCTTTGTCTCGATCATATAGGATGTGTATATGCATTTTTACGAGTTGATTATTTAAGAATTGGCAAACATTTATCCTAGCTTACTTCTTCGAGTTTGCGTTATATGAAATACTTGAGGAGTTAAAGAGAAATGCTATCAAATTTTAGTTAACCCATTTAACTGTATACACATATATAAATAAGAGAAAGTTTTGACAAAGTGGATGGGTTAGGATTGGCCACCTATGATCACTTTCATTCTATTTCATCCATCCCATACGTGCATTATTTAATCATTATCTTATTTTTAATTTCAGATGGATCGTAAATGGATGTACGAAATTTCACGTTCGAACCCAGAGTTTGTTAGAGGTGTGCAAGAATTTCTTATATTTGCCGAAGCTAATCGGGTGAAGAACGGAGATCTCGAGATTTGGTGTCCTTGTATTGACTGTAAAAATTATCAGAAATTTGATGATATTAGTGTGGTTGAGACACATTTGATTAAACGTGGGTTCGTAAGAAAGTACAATTGTTGGTCAAGACATGGTGAACTACTTGTTGATAATAGTACATCATCTTCCGCATTCTATAACATTGAACATGATGATTCAGATGATAATGACGATCGTGAAAATTTAAATGAAATGTTTGATATTTTGGAGGATAATGTTGGTGATAATGATCATGAAAAACTACAACAGATGTTTGAAGACTCGGAAAAACCATTGTATGCTGGTTGCACAAAATTTTCTAAACTTTCGGCTGTAATGAAGTTGTTTAATTTAAAAGCAAACCATGGTTGGAGTGATACGAGTTTCACAAGCTTATTATTGCTTTTGCATGAAATGCTTCCCGAAGGTAATGAGTTACCTATTTCGTTATACCGAGCAAAAAAGTTGGTGTGTCCAATGGGTTTAGAAATTGAAAGAATAGATGCATGTCCGAATGATTGCATATTGTACAGGAAAGAGTATGCAAATTTGCATGAATGTGTTACATGTGGTACATCGAGGTATAAGCATAGAAAAGAATCAAACGAATATGAAGACGTGACCAAAAAAAGACCCCCTGCTAAATTATTGTGGTATTTTCCCATCATTCCAAGACTAAAACGGTTATTTGCAAATGAAAAGGAAGCAAAATTGTTGCGTTGGCATTATGATGATCGTAAAAAGGATGGAAAAATAAGACATGTTGCTGATTCAACTCAATGGAGAAATATTAATAATATTGATAACTTTGGTGTAGACATTAGAAATATACGTTTTGGTCTTAGTTCGGACGGATTAAATCCATTTGGAAACATGAGTAGTAGTCACAGTACATGGCCGGTTCTTTTATGTGTTTACAATCTTCCCCCATGGCTATGCATGAAACGCAGATATATCATGATGTCATTGTTAATTCAAGGTCCGAAACAACCAGGTAATGACATTGATGTTTATTTAGCTCCTTTAATTGACGACATGAAAACTTTGTGGAGTCCGGGTGTTGAAGTGTATGATGCGTATAAGAAAGAGAATTTCCAATTGCGAGCTATGATTTTTTGCACCATTAGTGATTTCCCCGCATACGGAAATTTATCAGGATATAGTACAAAAGGAAAATGTGCATGTCCAGTTTGTGAAGATCGGACATCTTCGAGATGGTTAGATAATTGCAAAAAAACTGTTTTCATGGGACATCGAAGATCGCTTCCAATGGATCACCCGTATCGTAAGAAAAAGAAGGAGTTTGACGGGACGGTCGAGGTTCGTAAGTTAAGAAAACGGTTTGATGGACGTACTGCACTAGCTCGACTTGAAGATGTAAACATCGTGTTTGGAAAAAGAAATCCACTAAGGAAAGGTATTTGGAAAAAGAGATCAATTTTTTGGGAATTACCTTACTGGAAGCATTTGGAAGTTCGACATTGTCTGGATGTTATGCATATTGAAAAAAATGTTTGTGATAGCTTGATAGGCTTACTGTTAAACATTCCAGGGAAAACAAAAGATGGGATTAATGTTCGAAAAGACAAGGAAATCATGAACATCCGGAAAGAGCTTCACCCTGTTCCAATTAATGAAAAACGCGTATTTCTGCCACCAGCGTGTTATACAATGTCGAAAAAAGAAAAAATGCAGTTTTGTCAATGCCTACATGGTATCAAGGTTTCATCTAGCTATTCATCTAACATTAAGAGATTTGTGTCACTGAAAGACTGTAAATTGATTGGTATGAAGTCGCACGATTGTCATGTTTTAATGACACATATGATTCCTATTGCTATTAGAGGAATATTGCCTGAACGCATCCGACATACAATCACAAAACTTTGCCTATTTTTTAACATGATTCACTCGAAAGTGATTGATCCCGAGTCGTTGGATAAATGGCAAAAGGATATTATCATCACGCTATGCCAACTAGAGATGTATTTTCCGCCTTCATTTTTTGATGTCATGGTTCACCTGGTCTCACATATTATAGGAGAAATTATGGCTTGTGGTCCTGTATTCCTACGTTACATGTACCCTTTTGAAAGATATATGGGTGTCCTAAAAAGGAATGTAAGGAACCACAGTAAACCTGAGGGTAGTATTGTTGAAGGATATGCTACTGAGGAGGTGATTGAGTTTTGTACGGACTTTTTGAAAGGTGTCGAGAATATTGGTATTCCGATTTCCCGGCACGAAGGTAGACTTTTAGGGGTTGGGACCAAAAGAGGATCAAAAATGATCGACCCAGGTCGTGCTCATTTACAACTTGCACATTTTTTAGTCTTACAACACATGTCGTGTGTTTCTCCATACATTGAAGAGCACATTCAAATGTTACGTTTGACACATAGAGGAAAGACCGAACGCTGGTATAAGACCAAACACAATGAACAATTTTCAAATTGGTTGAAAGACAAGGTGATGGAAAATTATGGTGAGTCAAATGTTGATGAAACGGTGGAAAGGCTTGGAGAGGGACCAAAATATGTAGTTAGATCATATCAAGGATACAACATTAATGGTTACACATTTTATACACAAAAGCAAGACGAGAAGACAACAATGCAAAATAATGGGGTCACACTAATAGCCTCAACGATCGAATTTGATAGCATGAATCGTGATGAAAGATCAAGGATTGCTCAGGAAGCTTTTTATGGTGTGATACAAGAAATTTGGGAGTTAGATTATCGTACATTCACTATACCAGTGTTTAAGTGTAAATGGGTGAATAACCAAGGAGGTGTTAAGGTTGATGATGATGGTTTCATGCTTGTCGATCTTTCAACCAACAGCTATGCATCGGAACCTTTCATTCTCGCAAAATTAGCCACCCAAGTGTTCTTTGTTAAGGACCCGAGTAATTCAAGATGGCACATTGTCTTACATGGTAAACGACGTATACTAGGAGTTGATCATGTCATTGACGAGGAAGAGTACGATCAGTTTGATGAGCTACCACCATTTTCTGTTGGCATTCCTCCGGTAAATGAGGATATTGATGACCATATATGCTTACGATCTGACAACGATGACGAAGGATTATGCGTTGATGTGTGAAAGGTATGTTTTTCTTACATGGTCTTGTTTCGGCCTATTTTAGTGTACCTGTGGGCCATGGCATATGCTTTGGTTATGTCTTCTGTTTATATGCTAACATATGGAACTGTTGTAGCACTTAGTTTTTGGTTCTATTTTGTCATCGTGTGGTCATTGTTTTTGTTTATAGGTCATGCCCTTTGATTGATTTAGTTTTGTCATGTTTTTATCTGCTTTAACTGCTGCCCTTTCCCATGTTATATTAGTTTAAACATAGTGTTTCTAATTATTTTGACACTAATTATATCGAAAATAACGGTTTGAACAACTAGAAACACTTATTTGTTGTGCTGGTTGCAGTCATGGCAATCTCATTAGCATGGATGTTCGGTCAAACTAAGCCTTATGACAAGAAGCTTCGTATTGGTAAGAAATCACAATCTATGTTTCCTAATTCACCTGCTAATAATGTGTGAAGCTTAAAAACATATTCAAATATAGTGTGGCAGCAATGGGTGAACGACCCAGGTTTTGTAGGCAGTAACCGGATGGTGTCGAATGGGTCAATTTTACAGCAGTAAACTGTGTTGGTGGAATTGAGTGGGGGAACTTGGTTGCAGCAGTCCAAGGCTTCACTACAGGAGAGTTCAGTGGCTAGGTGTGCTTTGGATCAACTTGTAATTTGATGGTAATTGTATAGTGGTTATTGTTTGGGTTGCTGTAGGTACATTACTATAAATAGAGTGTCCAAGCATGGTTGTTGATGCATATGCTCATCCATGATAATGATACAATTCTTTGGGTTGTGTAAATATAAGTTTTGCCTTATCGTTCAAAAAAATATATACATATGTTCTGACTTTTGGTTGTTGCCTCAATCTATCAAAAATATAAATAATTAAATTCACTATTCTAACTGCATTCAGCTATAAATCGAAGATTAAAAAATAAATTAAAATTTCAACTTAAAAAATAAAATTTTATTAAAATGACATACATATAAGTAGGTACTACGTATAAAGAGAACAATAAACTGATAAAAAAATAAAAATATATAGGTTTCCTATTTTATTTAATTTATATCAATATTTATAATAAAAAGGGTACCATTAACTAACGTTAAATCGAAATTTATTATTATTTATTATACCAATTATAATTATAATTATGAAAATTAAAAATCATGTGACTTTAATTTGGGGCTGAATAGAACGGTTACCAGAACCCCCTTTTTTGGTTGACCTCGTCGCCCCACTAGCTACCCCACCTCGAAGCTTGGTTTCTCCATATTTTCCTCTTTCGCATTTCAACTCAATATAACCATTCAAAAACCATCAAAGTATTATACATTTCGTCGATTGATAGGCTTCCACCATTAACAGTCCTATAAAATAAGGGTTTTGGATTTGAAGTTCTACACTCAATCTTGAGAGGTAAGTCTTCTTACATTCTTTAATTGTGAGATACATATATTATTTAGATATGATGCAGTTATTCGTTGATTTATTAACGATTATTTAATGAAAAAGTGATGGTTTGTTGTATGTGTATTATTTTATCATGTGGGGTTAACTGTTCTAGATTTTTTTGATATTAATATATCATACGAATTGACTTTTATAGAAGTGCTATTGGTTAAAGTTTTAACGTCTTTTTTGTCGTATATATGTATATTATTTGTCGTATATATATGGAACTTGAGTGACTTTCCTGAACTTGTTGAGTAATTGTTTAGGTCATAGGTAAGCTATTGTATATATAATGGCTCGAAGGGGAAGGGGTAAACGAGGTGCAGCAAAGCAATTGAAAAATTATCCAGAGGATTCTTTTTGGATTGATTTTAATCAGCATGGACTACCTTGTGGAGTCAACAGGGGAAGATTTGGATCATGGTTTGCGAATGAGGTGAAATCACGTATATCCTATCATTTGGATTGGAATGCAAAGGGGACCAAAAAAATGTTGGATCAGTTATGGGTAGCTACAAAGACACAATGGAATATTCTAAATGATGTGGCTAAAGATGCGATGCTCAGAAAAGCTAATGATGTATGGAGGAAATTCAAGACCACGTTAGTTACAGAGTTTATTAGAAAAGGAAAAAGACCATTTCCAAAATACTCATTTATGGATGACCGTCATTGGGAACAATTCGTTGCTTCCAGAAACACGCCTATGTTTATTGTATGTGTGATTTCATACTATATGTGTTTATATGCTACTATGATTATAATATCAAATGTTACTAATTGTGTTTTTTTTTTACTCTTTTGTGAAGGAAAAAAGTACTAAGGCGAAGGAAAGTGCAAAGCAAAACACAAATCCAGCCCGTGTAGGGCGAGCCGGCTATGTTGGGATGAAAGCAAAATGGGAGGCGTTGAAGAAAGGACTTTTTAAACGATACCCAGAATTAGCATCATTGAAGTCTGAGCGTTCTATTGACTACATTTTGGGCAGACTGCGAAAAAATGAAATAACGACCCAAGAGTTACCTGAAGTTCTTTATGAAACGCTTAAAAACTTGGTAAGACATATATCAATATGTTTAAAGTATCATCTGATATAAATACTCTTAAGAATTTTCAATTGTATAAACAGGCATTAAAGGAGCGCGAAATGATTGCTGATGGCAGCTATTATGTAGCAGGCAAAGATCCATTAGTGTTGGTGAAAGGAAAAGAGCACCCGGGAAGAACCAGAGCAGTATCAAGCATTGTGGGAATAAAGAAAGGCTTAGGAGGTGGGGAGAAGAAGCGTGTGGTAATTGAAGATATAGACGCATTCACAAGTCATATAACAGAGAAAGCTAGGGCCGAAATGACAGGAGAATGGAATGAAAAATTTCACAGACACCACATGGAGATGGAAGCCCTAAAGGAAGCTTTGGAGGCTATTCAGGGAACTCGGAGCCCGGTGGTTCGCAACTCTAGTTGTGTGTCAGGTGGTCCATTCGATGGAGTAGATGACATTGAGGTAATTTTCACGTCTAACAATATATGTATACAATATATAATACGCACTAACATTTATCTATCTACTCAAACTATTATGTATTCCACAGGAGTGCACCCCCTGTGATATTATGATTCCATATGGTAAATTTGATAAAAGAGTAGCTAGAGGGGTCATATATCCTACTAGAAGAGATCGAATACTACATGAGGACCTTTTGGAACCAGGTTATATGAAGGTTCAGGTAGACACGGTCGAAGAGAATTGTTTGGGAATGGCTGTTTGTATACCGACTGATGATGTGGAAACCTTAGGTGATGCACGTACCCATATTATTCAGTGGCCACAGAAAGCGATCCAGGTATATATTTGTGTATATGTGTATACATATATGTATATGTATTAAAAAAATTCTGAATGTAGGTTCACAAAGTTATGTCACTGCAAGACTCTATGAGTTGCCCAACTCGAACTACACCGACTAGTGATATGGTAGTGTCTCTTACATACACACACACACACACACACACACACACATACACACACACACACACACACACACACATTATTCTTAAAAATGTATAATTAGATGCTATGTTATTGTAGGTACAACCAATGACATTGCAACCCCCGCTAATACATCCGTCCCTGAATACACCTGCTTACCATCAAATGGTAGTCCTTCAATAATTTAATTTACGAAATCTTCATCTCTCCCTCATTTTATATATATATATATATATATATATATATATGATTGTGTGTGTGTGTTATAAATGATTGAATCAAATGTTTATTAATGTAGGTTCAACAACCAATGGCATCATCAAAGGCCACAACGTCTCAAGGTGGTCGAAAGAAACATACTCCAAAAAGAAATGCATTAGCAAGAATCAGGGATTTAAATAACAAACTGTTAAGAAGGCCGCCAAGTATTCAACTACTAGCTAGCAAATTCACAGCACGCGAGGATTTAACTATTGCTATTACACCGCTTGATGGCATGTATGCTAATCCCCTTACTGATTATATTGAATATGAGGCGATATTAGCTTGGATGGCAAATTACTTGCTTGATGCTACCTTGATACATTGGTGGGCGATGTAAGTTTGTTAATGCATGACTATTTAATTTTGCACTAGTTAATTTATTATCTACTACAATTTGACTTTATTGTTATTGTCTTGGTTTTAGCCATCTTTTTCCCATGGCTGAAAAAAAAAGTGGCAACAAATGTGCCTTTTTAAACCCGTCACTTATTGAATCACAACAATGTTTGAGTGAGGATGGTGTGGATGTCATCAATCACATGGGTAATACCTTTCTAGCACACCGGGACAAAAGTATCTTCATTGCACCTTATTTGCAAAGGTACTCTCTCTCTCTCTCTTGTTATATATATATATATATATATATATATATATATATATATATATATATATATATATATATATATGCTTGTTATATGACTTGTACTGTTTTTACTAAATTGTTTAACATTAATTGTATGTAGTGGTCATTGGGTCTTATATTTGATTTGCCCTCTCGAGAAGAAAGGATTCATATTGGATTCTCTAAGCACGCATAGGAAGGAAATGGGACCATATTTTTACTATTTGTCAAAATTAGTGGAGACGTAAGAATTTGGTAATTTCAATATTGAATTCAGTTTTTTCTACAATATTGTAACTTGATGGTATTTCCTTTTTAGGTGTTGTGATGACAAATTTGAATGGATGTGTGTTGAGGTAATAAATCATCTATGCATATAAATACTTATAAAATCTAGGGAGCAAATTGATTTGTTTGTTGCAATTGTGTAATGATATGTGTTACTTATATTTAGTGTAACCAACAACGAGGAGGTTGGGAATGCGGGTATTACATCATGAAGTGGATTTTTGAGACTTTGTTTGTCAAACAACAAAACTTCCCAAACGATGTAAGTATTTGTTAAGTATTGATACATTTTGTCGATTGCACTAAAATTTCTTATTTCAGTAGTAATTAACTTTCTCTTTATTTTGGTTGTAGCTTTGGAATGATACAAGTCCTCTATCAGCTCAAGAGTTGGACGAATGTGTATTGAAAGCGGGAACATCGTTTTACGAAAATCATATCGCTCACTGAGGTATCTATTTTTTTGCCCAACTTTGTGCATATAGGTGATGTATGGGTTTTTAAATTATTGACATATATCTGCATTCTATCTTATTTTTGTCTCCACTACAGGTTGTACTTGGATATGGTTCATCTGTGCTCTTTGACCGTTGATTGTTGGAATGATTATAGTTATGAGAGGGAGGTGGTAGTACGTAGCTTTTTATGTATGTTCTAGCTGCATTTTTATTAGGATATATAAAAGTATACATTTCTGACTTTTAGCATTTTCATTAGTTTTTTGGGACCTTTGTAATTTCCTATTGTTAATGAAAGTTTTCTTTTTGCTGATATTTGAATGCTCGCACTGCCATTGTTGATGTAATTCGACTTGTGTTGCTTGAATACATTAAATTAAATGCACAGGTAAAATATGAATGGCATGTCTACTATTACTATTACTGATAAATTGAATTTTTGCGATGAATGAATTGTTGCTGCTGCAATATTTTTTAGATCGGTTATAAGTGATGCTACAAAAAAACATTTAGGTAGTAATTCTCTATTCTTTATTAGACCGGTTGTTTTTGGTGTTACAAAAGCTTTTATTTATTTTTCTGTAAATCTTCTTTTAGATCGATGGTTACAGACCGAACCAAAAAAAAGTATTTATTAGATCGGCTAAATGACCGTGACAAAAAAACATGCCATTTTTTGGAACAATGTTATTTACATCGGTTATAGAACCGATCTACATGTACGTTTTAACCGATCCATTAAACCCTTAAGCCCTAGAAACCATGAATCATGAATTAATTTGATGATTTGATTAGTTTGATAAGCTCCTGTGATTTAGTTTCTTCACCATGAAGACTCTGGAATGATTTTAGAATAAACTGAGGTAAACACGTAGCAGTACACATATATATCCTATTTAGCTTATTTCTTTATTACTTACAGTCTGGAACTGATAAAACCGCTTACGTTTTCATTCGTATCTTATTATCTACATAGTAATATTTCGTAATAAAAATATATCTGCGTACGAAAATACTTTCCTGAAATTCGGGGTGTTACAACTCTCCCCCACTTATCTCATTCATGTCCTCATGAATGTCACCCTTACTACTTAGTCTTAACACTATATATATTCATGCGGAAGCGTTTAATCATATTACAATACCTCTTAATCATAACCATTTCATAAAACCCTGTAAACATAGATCACTACTCAACACTAGCACATACATTGTGCATTCCGCTCTAATTAACTCATCATCAATTAATCTGTAATACTAAGTACACTATCAATAACTGAATTATAAACCCAGAATCATATAACCTCCACCTATTGGTTTCACTTAATTAGTGAAATACAAGTCTATCTCTTTACATTATCATATTCAACACAAAATTTTAATCGCCTCTTCTCTAATACTCTATCTCTCAAATTACATTAAATCTCTCTAATACTTGATAACCTCAACAATTCCATGTGATATGGCATAATATAACTACGTTGATCAGGCGTAGTCAGACTATTTACTTGGGCGAATTACACAATTGATAATCAAAACAACAATTCAAAGAGATGGAGCATTCTAACCACAAAGCTAGCTCCATATCCACGCTATCTCCATAAAGCACTAATCATCCACCTAAAAACATGAAACATAAATGGGGTAAGCAACCATCGCTTAGTGAACATGTAAGAAACTAATTAAGCCTTCAACCACATATCATCAACATTGAACACAATAATCAACACATCACTAATCTTACTCCACATCTTCATATTACCACATAAGAAACAAGCACATAACGGATTCGAATCCTAAGAAACAAGGCATCGTTAGAAACAAGGCTTGGTGGTATCAAATCACGTCGAAATGAATACCACTTTAAGAAACAAGGCTCATGATTCCAAATCATGTCGAAATGGATATCATATTCAAGAAACAAGGCTGCATGGCACCAAATCACGTCGAATTGGATACCATGATAAGAAACAAGGCTAGATACAAGTCATCTTTCTCTTGATCGTATGATCCTCTTGCTCGGAAGCAATCCGGAAACACATACATCCATTCATACTCTTCATCATAATCCTCATCATATAATTCACATTTAGAAACAAGTCATGAAACAAGTATACGAAACAAGGCTAATAAAACATATACGAGAAACAAGAAATCTTCCACATTAACATTTAACCAAATAAAACGCATAATCACAACTAACATCCACATGATTGTACGATCCTCTTGCTCGGAAGCAATTCGGAAACACGTACAACCATCACCCAATTAGCCCCCATATACTCACCTCGACACTTGATGATTTAACCAAAATAGCCACGTACGCTTTCCACTTCTTTAAATCCCTATCATAACATACATAGTACATAACAACATATTTAGACACTAATCATCATCATAATCTTAATCATATTCAATCCCTCCCCCACTTTGATTATACTTGGTTGTGACACCCGACGATTTAGGGTTATTGATTAACCTGCTAGGAACCCAAATTACGTGTGTTTAGTTTAGTATTAGACTAAACACTTGCAATTACTTGTAACTACTTGTATATTTATGTGAATATACACTCCCGTAACTGTTTTATATTACGCATACGTAATTAGTTGTAATTACGCGAAACAACCGGATGGAGTCCGACAAAACTATACGACGTTGGTGAAAAACTTACTATGAATAACTTTAATCTATTTTTAGAAGTTATTTATCATTATTTATTATTTTGTTAAGATAATACACGAAAAACCTAGACGTTTCGATTAAAACGTCTCAAACGCAACGATAACGCGTGAACTTTATTCGGCAGCCAAATAAACGACAATAATTAATTTGACAACTCAAATTAAGTATTTTAAATAATACTTCAATAAAAATTTATCCTAATTATATCGTTAATTTAATCGACTCATAATAACGTTAGGCGATTTAACGTTTAAACCCGAATAACGAACAAACAACCACAGTACGTGAATACAGTGTAAGTTTAAAATTAAAATACTCCAGCCCCTATGGGGCCCCCCATGTGGTCACCACCCACCTCCACCTCTCTTGTTCCATGCAATTTCAAATGATCAACTTTTGTGCATACTTCCATACATTTTACATGCATTCCACTCTTTCACACTCCTCTCCATTTTCTCTCAAGACTCTTTCTCTCACTAAAATCCAGAGAAAGATCAGCTCTCTCATCACCCAATAACCACCACCATCACCATCACAAACCACCATAGCACCACCACCAAAATCTTCATCATTTTACAAAGCTCTTTCAAGATTTCAAGGTTTCAAGCAACACACATTTCATTTCTGTCCAAGATTCTTCAAATCATCATTGTGAGGATACTTCTTACTTATAATCTTTCCTATTACATGTTATAAAGTTCACTCAACAAGTATTATAACAAAACTTTGCTTAAAAACTCATTTTCTTAACTTAAAACTCATAAGAATGCAAGAAAACTTTCTGCACAGAAAGTTTTATCCACTTCCACGAATTTTATAAAATTCATTTATTCATGAAAATGGACCTTTTTATAGTCAAAAATTAAGTTCAAGAAGTAATTCCAACTCCGTAAGCCTCATATTTTTATGATTTGGTTTAGTATTTTTAATAAATTGTATAAAAACACATAGACAATCTGTTCCAGAAATCCAGAAACTTTACTCTTAGTATTTTGGCCATATCTCGATCTATATATCTTCAAATGACTTGAAACCACCGTCAAAAGTTCACAAATTTTGTTGAAACTTTCGTGTTGACCAATTTTACCGATTCCTTGTAGATTTTGCCCAGAAATGATGATTGCATGCATGTGTCCAAATCTGAAGTTAGAATAGAAATGTAATTTCTAAAAATACTTAAACTACTATAGAATTCATGGAAAAATTACAGAAAGTAGATAATTCATGGGGGAATAACTGGTAAATTTTTTGGTGTGTATATGGACTATGGATTTTTATAAAAATTCAACAATGAGATATATTTTCTGAAAAACACAAAAATGTGGACTGATTTTGTTATAACATAAAAACCGACACTTTCGGGCTTGCTAAAAATAGAAGGAATGACTTTTTGGGACTTTTGAACATATCTAAGGGTTTTGGGAAAGTTACGGGTCAAACCGAATATGTTTGACCAAGTCAACAAAAATGGCTCGGTTTCTAAAAACGACAAAACTTACTATTTTTGGAAAATGGTAACAAAAATGGGTTTGGGTGAATTAATTAATGACTTTGACCAAGTTTGACCAGTTTGACCAACTTTGACCAGTTTGACCAACTTTGACCAACGAGTTGACCAACTTTGACCTACGGTTTAAGGTTTTTACGAACTAAATAATCTGTTTGCAACATACGATATGCACTAATTAATATTATACAACAAAACAAACTTAATAATAATGTCTAAATGAATTATTATTACAAACTTTCACCAACGGGTCGTACACTTATTTAATAAACAAACTTGAACAACTTACTTGGACATACTAGTTGAGTGAACTAGCTTTAGGTGGACATAAACCCTCCACCTACACTATTGACTTAAGTGGACATTAACCCCACTTATACAATAGCTATAGATGGTCTTTTAAGACATCTACTCACACAACCTTATACGTTTAGGTCGTTAGAAGGTTGCACATCGGAACACTTTGCTTGCTAATTGATATTTGCTTGCTACTTGCTAATCTTAGGTGAGTATCACAGCCCCACTTTTACCGTTTTTACAATTTGGGGTGAGATACAATGCTTAAATGTTTTCATGATCACAAGTATTCGGTTATTTAATTCGGTTATTAATTTGGTTATCATATTCGGTTATTACATGAGTTGTTTTATAATCCATTAAAAGTCCTCATCACACACGGTTAGTTAACTGCGAAGGCGCGAGTACTAAAGAATAGATCTATTATGGGAGTGACGTCCCCGTCCGGGTTGCTAGCTACAACCACGTCAAACGGGCACTTTAGTATTTGTCATAAAGGTGTTTTGGATTAGACACCTCCGGGAGGCACAAATCGGGTTAGGCTTCGAACCGTGGACTCATGTCATGGCAAATCGGAAACATTAATTTGTTCATTTATCACTCGGTTAAACATTATCGGATAAATCTTGTGCATCATAACATGTTTTACTGATAAACCTGTGAGATTCACCAACCTTTTGGTTGACCCTTTTAGTGTTGTATTCTCAGGTGCTCAGCAACAGTAGGGTTGCCCACAGGATGCGCTAGCTAGTTTGAGTCGCATGCATTACACATATTGGAGATTTTCTTACATTAACTTTTTGTAATACGGCTGTGTATTAGAATCTTCATAAATACATTTTGCGAACTCGCCAATGATGTAAACATTTTATTTTATGGAATGTAATATTTTTAAAAAAACGTCTCATGTAGAGGTCGTCTGCTTTAATCTTTGTGTTGTGATATGTAATTTGGTCGGCGCCCCCATGACACCTCATACTTCCGCTGCCACGTGTTTTGGGGGTGCGACAGATTGGTATCAGAGCCTAAGGTTATAGCGAACTAGGATTGCATTAGTGACCTAGACTATAACCGTTAGGTTAGTATTCTTCATTTGTTATGACTGGTTCAGCAATTGCATCATTTGAATTTAATTTAACATAGCTTGATCAACTATGTACAATTAAAGAAGAATCGATGCAAAACCTGAAATGGTTATAGTGAACGAGAATGCATTAGAAGACTTTGACCGAGGATAGAACGGGACCAACCTTTATACGTGCTTATGTGCTAGGTTTTATATGTATATGTATATATATATATATAACCTTACGTATACTAAACTTAATTGCCACCCTTCATGGAAACCACTCCCACAACTACATCACCTGAGACCGAAAACGAGGCTCAAGCCTTACTCTCTACTTTAGAAACTTCCACGGTACCCGCTCAACCAACCATATCGAGCAACGACTTAATCGAAGAGGACTCACTTGAGGAGAATCCATCTGAGGATTCGCCACCCAAACAAGTGACGTCTACTCATTCGGGAACACGTATGGAACTAGAACCGCACGAGGATTCGTCACCTAGGCGCGCAACGTTTATTTCCTCTACACCGCACTCTTTCTCCCACTCCCATAGTAGACAATCGGGATCGCGTGTGTTATACACTACTAGAAGGACTAACAGACCATCATGAACTAGACCTTTCGTTAACTATACTACTACTACTACCGATGCTCCACCCACTAGGACCGTCTTCGTGCAGACGCCGCCGATGCAATTGGTCAACCACAACACCTACACATTGGAAATGTTTCCCAGCACTTTGATGAAATCGAACGATTTACGCGTCTTTTCTCCGAACGAATTAGGGATAGGATCCACTACTGGAGGGAGGTAGCTACTAACTTAAAACAAAGGACAAAAATGTGGATCAAATGGATGTACAAACAATCAACAGAGGATATCTTAATTCATCATGCACCTCTATGATACAGCGACATGCTTGAAGCACATTACTATCCTCACGACCTGAACCTAGAATAGTTAGAAGTAGAACGATGTGCCCAAACGACAGAGAACATAGCTAGAGTTAGCTCGATGATGACTGGACTTACGACTGTCTGGAGATACAACTGTTTTGTTAAAACTCACATATGGCGAAATTGTTCCTACCACATGTTCTATTCCGATGGGTGTATAAAACCCCATCACATTTTGTATAAGACTTTTGTAGTAGACCGGATGTAACAATGCCCGGCATGTTTTGTAAACTTCGAATTCTATATTTTATTAATCTTGCACCCTATTGATCACTAATCATTTTACCTAGTACCAATTAACCTTCATACTACGATGTCACATATTATTTCAAGCACGTCTACGATTTCAAGCACGTCTGCGATAATCTTAGCTCTCATGTAAGGATCTCAATCATTCTTTTATCCTCTTTCATCCCCTTTCAGTCAAGGCTACGCCACTACGAGAATCAACCGTACTTCCCAATACCTTACTATAAAATAAAAAGTTTTCAACAAATTTCTACCAATCCAAGCTTTCAAAGGAATTTCATCAAACATTTATTCCGAAATTATTTACAACTCCTATATTTCAACCGATAATGTTAGACAGAAGTTTTTCCAACATAGTCAATCAACTAGAAGTTTTTCCAACATAGTCAATCAACTAGAAGTTTTTCCAACATAGTCAATCAACTAGAAGTTTTCAACGGACATTAAATTTCAAACAATTTTCATCATAGAAATTCTCGGCAAATTTTGCATCAGCTCTTCCACAAAATACTTCATAGAAATTTTTCAAAAAGCTTATAAACGACTTATCTAAACATTTGTACAAAGTCCAAATCTTGAAATTCTTAGCAAAGATTTTTACTAACATTTTATTTGGCAAAAATTTTACATAAGTACAAACACTTGATTTTCATACAGTCTACCTAAAGACAAATCACAATGTAGGTAATACTACTGACAACGTTAATTTAACCAGAAATGGTACCTACAGTTTTGTAATAAAACATGAGATAGTTACATTACCAGAAATTTAAGCAACTTTAGAGGCTAACACCTCTTTTACAAACCCATTGTTTTGATAAAACACTTTTCTCGTAGGAAATGGCAAGTCCCTCTGTAGACAAACACGTGTCTGACGACAACCAACTCTGTGATGATCCAACTACATTCCCGTACCTACTTACTTTGGCTGACGATATTAAACTGTTGGAAGATGAACCCTTGGAGATGATGACACCTGAGGAGGAACATGAGCAATCCTCACCTAACCCTATGGCAGCACGGATGTTGTTTACTAACGGAAAAACAGAAATAACAACCAGAACAACAACGCCTGACAGGACCCATAACATTGTTACGGGTACGTTACCACTCAATAACTCGACTCTTTTCAATCTTATACGGTACTTAATTACACAATCACACCCCACCGACTTAGAAGCTAAGAATAACGCAGACATAACATATTGATTTTGGCCGTGTAATCATAATTTAGAACCTCACTTTGAAATTTGCATATAAAACTTGCTAGATAAAACTATTCTCCCTAAACTTAATAAACCATCGAAATCAAAATCGTTCTTTCTCTTTCTTTTCTCTTTGCCATCTTAAAATCCCATCCGAATCGTTGCCATGAGAAACCTATTGTATTTTTACTGTTACTAGTGGAACGTTGATCTAACAAGAGGAGAAAAAGGTGAAACAAGAATCATCTCGCTAAGAAACCAACAGAACCCTTAAAACAGAAAACCGATAACTTAGACCATGATGGCTTACCCATCATCCAGGCCCGGTGAATCTCAGGACGAAGTCTGGACTCACTCGTGGATAAGAAACTCAGATACGTTAGAAACACACACTAACTCTCTCACAGAACCCACACAGACCGTAACTGAAAACAAATTTCCGGACGAAATTCTCCTAACAGGGAGAGAATGTGACACCCGACGATTTAGGGTTATTGATTAATCTGCTAGAAACCCAAATTACATGTGTTTAGTTTAGTATTAGACTAAATACTTGCAATTACTTGTAACTACTTGTATATTTATGTGAATATACACTCCCGTAAATGTTTTATATTGCGCTTACGTAATTAGTTGTAATTACGCGAAACAACCGGATGGAGTCCGACAAAACTATACGACGTTGGTGAAAAACTTACTATGAATAACTTTAATCTATTTTTAGAAGTTATTTATCATTATTTATTATTTTGTTAAGATAATACACGAAAAACCTAGACGTTTCGATTAAAACGTCTCAAACGCAACGATAACGCGTGAACTTTATTCGGCAGCCAAATAAACGTCAATAATTAATTTGACAACTCAAATTAAGTATTTTAAATAATATTTCAATAAAAATTTATCCTAATTATATCGTTAATTTAATCGACTCATAATAACGTTAGGCGATTTAACGTTTAAACCCGAATAACGAACAAACAACCACAGTACGCGAATACAGTGTAAGTTTAAAATTAAAATACTCCAGCCCCTATGGGCCCCCCATGTGGTCACCACCCACCTCCACCTCTCTTGTTCCATGCAATTTCAAATGATCAACTTTTGTGCCTACTTCCATACATTTTACATGCATTCCACTCTTTCACACTCCTCTCCATTTTCTCTCAAGACTCTTTCTCTCACTAAAATCCAGAGAAAGATCAGCTCTCTCATCACCCAATAACCACCACCATCACCATCACAAACCACCATAGCACCACCACCAAAATCTTCATCATTTTACAAAGCTCTTTCAAGATTTCAAGGTTTCAAGCAACACACATTTCATTTCTGTCCAAGATTCTTCAAATCATCATTGTGAGGATACTTCTTACTTATAATCTCTCCTATTACATGTTATAAAGTTCACTCAACAAGTATTATAACAAAACTTTGCTTAAAAACTCATTTTCTTAACTTAAAACTCATAAGAATGCAAGAAAACTTTCTGTCCAGAAAGTTTTATCCACTTCCACGAATTTTATAAAATTCATTTATTCATGAAAATGGACGTTTTTATAGTCAAAAATTAAGTTCAAGAAGTAATCTTTCCAACTCCGTAAGCCTCATATTTTTATGATTTGGTTTAGTATTTTTAATAAATTGTATAAAAACACATAGACAATCTGTTCCAGAAATCCAGAAACTTTACTCTTAGTATTTTGGCCATATCTCGAGCTATATATCTTCAAATGACTTGAAACCACCGCCAAAAGTTCACAAATTTTGTTGTCTACAACTTTCGTGTTGACAATTTTACCGATTCCTTGTAGATTTTGCCCAGAAATGATGATTGCATGCATGTGTCCAAATCTGAACTTAGAATAGAAATGTAATTTCTAAAAATACTTAAACTACTATATAATTATGGAAAAATTACAGAAAGTAGATAATTCATGGGGGAATAATTGGTAAATTTTTTGGATTTGTTTATGGAATATGGATTTTTATAAAAATTCAACAATGAGATGTATTTTCTGGAAAACATAAAATGTGGACTGATTTTGTTATAACATAAAAACCGACACTTTCGGGCTTGCTAAAAATAGAAGGAATGACTTTTTGGGACTTTTGAACATATCTAAGGGTTTTGGGAAAGTTACGGTTCAAACCGAATATGTTTGACCAAGTCAACAAAAATGGCTCGGTTTCTAAAAACGACAAAACTTACTATTTTTGGAAAATGGTAACAAAAATGGGTTTGGGTGAATTAATTAATGATTTTGACCAAGTTTGACCAGTTTGACCAACTTTGACCACTTTGACCAACTTTGACCAGTTTGACCAACTTTGACCAATGAGTTGACCAACGAGTTGACCAACTTTGACCTACGGTTTAAGGTTTTTACAACGAAATAATCTGTTTGCAACATACGATATGCACTAATAAATATTATACAACAAAACAAACTTAATAATAATGTCTAAATGAATTATTATTACAAACTTTTACCAACGGGTCGTACACTTATTTAATAAACAAACTTGAACAACTTACTTGGACATACTAGTTGAGTGAACTATCTTTAGGTGGACATAAACTCTCCACCTACACTATTGACTTAAGTGGACATTAACCCCCACTTATACAATAGCTATAGATGGTCTTTTAAGACATCTACTCACACAACCTTATACGTTTAGGTCGTTAGAAGGTTGCACATCGGAACACTTTGCTTGCTAATTGATATTTGCTTGCTACTTGCTAATCTTAGGTGAGTATCACAGCCCCACTTTTACCGTTTTTACAATTCGGGGTGAGATACAATGCTTAAATGTTTTCATGATCACAAGTATTCGGTTATTTAATTCGGTTATTAATTTGGTTATCATATTCGGTTATTACATGAGTTGTTTTATAATCCATTAAAAGTCCTCATCACACACGGTTAGTTAACTGCGAAGACGCGAGTACTAAAAAATAGATCTATTATGGGAGTGATGTCCCCGTCCGGGTTGCTAGCTACAACCACGTCAAACGGGCACTTTAGTATTTGTCATAAAGGTGTTTTGGATTAGACACCTCCGGGAGGCACAAATCGGGTTAGGCTTCGAACCGTGGACTCATGTCATGGCAAATCGGAAACATTAATTTGTTCATTTATCACTCGGTTAAACATTATCGGATAAATCTTGTGCATCATAACATGTTTTACTGATAAACCTGTGAGATTCACCAACCTTTTGGTTGACCCTTTTAGTGTTGTATTCTCAGGTGCTCAGCAACAGTAGGGTTGCCCACAGGATGCGCTAGCTAGTTTGAGTCGCATGCATTACACATATTGGAGATTTTCTTACATTAACTTTTTGTAATACGGCTGTGTATTAGAATCTTCAGAAATACATTTTGCAAACTCGCCAATGATGTAAACATTTTATTTTATGGAATGTAATATTTTTAAAAAAACGTCTCATGTAGAGGTCGTTTGCTTTAATCTTTGTGTTGTGATATGTAATTTGGTCGGCGCCCCCATGACACCTCATACTTCCGCTGCCACGTGTTTTGGGGGTGCGACATTGGTTCATCATGTTTATCATGTCTTTAACTCATAATTATTCACTAACCCTTTTATCCTCATAATTTAACTCTAATCTTACTACATGACTTTAATCATCATACCATATTACCTCTTTAATCCTTGTTCTATCATCATAATCATATGCTATTAACACCATTAAATCAATCATTAAGCTTATCTACATAATCTTTACATAATTCATATGAATTACTATAAACACATTTTTACATCTCATCACTTATCAACTTCTACCATGTTAATTCATATTCTTTTATCATAATTATACTCTATTAACATCATTAATAACTTCTATAAACTTACAAACATCAATTTATACTTTTTTTTTTTAGCAAAACCCTAGAATTTACTCAAGAACACAAATCATAATTTCTTCACTTTCATCATGTTATATGATTACTAACTATCATAAGAACACTTAAACATCAATTTCATTTAATTAAAACCCAAATTTCGTATTACAAGCTTCAATTTATCAAAACCCATGAAACCCCAAAAACTATGTCAAGAACAATTGAGAAATCACTTACATAGGACAGAGGAGATTGAAAGAAGGAAGAAATTAAGCCCTAGAAACCATGAATCATGAATTAATTTGATGATTTGATTAGTTTGATAAGCTCCTGTGATTTAGTTTCTTCACCATGAAGACTCTGGAATGATTTTAGAATAAACTGAGGTAAACACGTAGCAGTACACATATATATCCTATTTAGCTTATTTCTTTATTACCTACAGTCTGGAACTGATAAAACCGCTTACGTTTTCATTCGTATCTTATTATCTACATAGTAATATTTCGTAATAAAAATATATCTGCGTACGAAAATACTTTCCTGAAATTCGGGGTGTTACAGTTATCATCAAACACTAATAATAAGTATGTAATTAGATTCTTGATGTTAATATTTATAGTGTGCGCATCTCATCCTAACGAGCCGAGTCGAATTTATTGTTTTGAAGCTCGTCTCGTGAAACTAATCGAGTAGTCTTTTTATGTTCGAACTCGACTCGAGCTCGAATAGTATTATGCTCGAATTCGAGATAAACGAGTTCGAACTCGAGTAGCTCGTTAAGTGCTCGGTTCGTTAACACCCCTATCTATAACATCAGATTTATATTCCACCACCATCTTTTCCTACCTAAATATATATTTTTGACTTAATTAGTTCCCACTTTTCAACGTCATTTTACTTTAAAGCTAAGGTCATCGAAAAGGATACAAAAGAGAAGAGATAGTGGTCACTAAAGTCATTACGAGATAAGATGAATGGGTAATGGAGAGTCCTTGAGTGGTGAAAGACAAATGTGGAAGATGAACAATTTGACAATGAATTTGCTAAGCGAAATGTGAAAGTTGAAAATGATGTTGTGCACCTAATAATGTATATATACATATTTTAAATTTTATAATTTATATATACTCAAAAATTCTAAAATTTAAAAGAATAAAAAAAAAACTACACACATGGTCCTTTTTAACGGAGATTTAACAATCGTTAGTGTAAAGGACTATTTACGTAACAAGTTTCAAAAGAAAGGATCATCTATGTAATTAAATTAATTAAAGGACTAAATGTGCAATTCAGGTGAAACCATAAGGACGGTTTTTGTAATTTTCTCTAATTACAAAATATGACTAAAATCTAACGAAAGTGACCTTTGAATACTCCTGAATCCTACATGTTCAAAAAAAAATTAAATTAATAATAAACATTAAAAAAACATAGAAAATAATAATAATAATAGTTTATATTTTATATCTTTAAAATATCGACGAAAAAGAAATAATATTGACTTTAATTTTGACACATAGTTGAAATAATATAAATTACAGCATTATTTTAGGGAGCAGATCAACTCCCTCTTGTCTGTCTGTCACTCTGCAAATCCACCAAACCCTCCTCTTGTTCAACTTAAGTCGTCACCGTAAGTAACAAAACCAACTCTCAAACTTTTATTATTACAATTTATTTTTAATTTTTTTTCATACAGATCTTCAATTTAATTACATTTTTGTTAAGGGCTACAGTTATATCACCTTTTTGATTTTGACCGCCCTTGATTGTGGACTTTATACATCTGAAATCATTGCTGCTATTGCTTTGTTGTGCACAATATATATTTTTTTTATTTATATATATAATATAAAAGGAAATCTAGGGTTTTTATCTTTAATTGAGATCATTATTCCAGTTCATTCATTGCTGTTGGGAATATGCTGTTAGTTGTAATTATTCAGGTGTGTATGAGTATGAGTATGAAGAATGAATGTTAGTGTAATTAGGGTTTCTAGGGTTAGGGTTTTGAATGTGTGCATAGATGGGGTGTGTTTTTGGTAAAGAGAATTCCTCTTCTGGACCTGTGAGTTCTGAGATTGTTGTAGAGAAAAAGGTTAGTAAAGATAGTGGATTACATGTTCATTCTGGTAGAGGTGATGTGATTGCGAATTCTGATAACGGTGCTGGTGGTGGTGATGGTGGGGAGGCACAGAATGGAGTGGATCAGAAGGGGGAGAAAGAGGGGAGGGTGAGGCAAAGAGGTGAAAGAAGGCGGTCGAAACCGAATCCGAGATTAAGTAATCCAACTAAAAACATTCATGGTGAACAAGTTGCTGCTGGCTGGCCGGCTTGGTTATCTGCCGTTGCCGGAGAGGCTATCAATGGTTGGACACCGCGCAGGGCTGATACTTTCGAGAAAATCGACAAGGTAATGAGTGATGTTGCAGTTTTTTATGAATATTTTTGCTGGAATTGAAGTGTATTTAATTTTATTTGATTTATAAAGGTGTTGTTTTGATTATTGATTATGGTATACGTTGTGATGTTGTGATTAGATTGGACAAGGTACGTACAGTAATGTGTACAAAGCTAGGGATACAATGACAGGAAAAATTGTTGCATTGAAGAAGGTTCGGTTTGACAATTTGGAGCCTGAGAGTGTGAAGTTTATGGCTAGAGAGATCCTGATATTAAGACGTCTTGATCATCCAAATGTTGTTAAGCTGGAAGGGTTAGTGACATCAAGGATGTCTTGTAGTTTGTATCTTGTTTTTGAGTACATGGAGCATGATTTGGCTGGACTTGCTGCCAGTCCTACAATCAAATTTACAGAGCCTCAGGTTAGATTCTGTCACTTTTTTAATTTAACTGATAATGCTGTTTAAAAATCTCAGCTTTCTTGATGTTTAGCATTCTTGAATGTTGTAGGTTAAGTGTTACATGCATCAATTATTGTCTGGGCTTGAACATTGTCATAACCGCCATGTGTTGCATCGGGATATCAAGGGGTCTAATCTTCTTCTTGATAATGCTGGGGGTTTGAAGATTGCTGATTTCGGTTTAGCATCCTTCTTTGATCCTAACCACAAGCAACCAATGACTAGTCGGGTGGTTACATTGTGGTATAGACCTCCAGAACTGCTTCTTGGGGCCACTGATTACGGTGTAGGCGTTGACCTCTGGAGTGCAGGGTGCATATTAGCAGAGTTATTGGCTGGGAAACCTATTATGCCTGGTCGTACAGAGGTAATATACTACATCTCTCTTGTATGTTGCAACTAGAGGTGTCAATTTTGACCCATTTACAGATTTACTTATTGGGCCGGTTCATGGTATGTTTGATCTCCAGTGGATCAAATAAAATATTGAGGTTATAGAGGTAAGAAACAGGTCAAACAGGTTGAAAGTCTCCCAAAGACTATTTTTCACATATACAACCTTTGAAATTGTGTTATTCAAAGATTTAGATCATTGTTGATACAAAAGGTTGTACTGCCGCACATATTAGTTATATATAAATTAAGACACAAAAATAAAGGCTGGCCAACCCAACCTGGACTGTTTCAGTGAGTTACCTGGCCTGCCTATCTTTCCAGGTCTATGGCAAGATTGAAATTTGTGGAACGCTAGAAGTTAAACGTGTTCATTACGTAAACTCATTATCTCATGCACTTTGGTTATTTGATTGGACTTTGACAGTTTTCAACTGCTTCTTAGTGATTTCGTTTACAACTTTATGTCTGATTAGTGATTGGTTTTTACTCCTTTGTTCCTAGGTGGAGCAGCTTCACAAGATCTTTAAGTTATGTGGTTCTCCTTCTGAAGAATACTGGAAAAAGTCGAAGCTTCCACATGCAACAATATTTAAGCCCCAACAGTCATACAAACGATGCATAAAAGAGACATTTAGAGATTTTCCACCATCATCTTTTCCAACAATTAATACCCTTCTCGCCATTGATCCAGCTGAACGTTTAACTGCAACAGCTGCTCTGGGAAGTGAAGTGAGTGTCCTTATTAAAATAATCTCTAGTCTTGTTTTGTTGCTTCTCTTTTGGTTTTCTTTCTTCCAAGACAAGTTCCACTGCGGTTTCTCATAGTTCTTTCTTGCCTCATAGGCGAATTGATGGATATTTTGTTATACGAACTCAATTGATAATAATGAATAAAACAGTATAAACGCATAGATAATAGATATTCAAGAGATCGATCAACTCTCTCACAGTGTACTATCGAGAGTTAAAATAACTCTCCATTGAAATTAAATCACCAATAAATCAATAATATTCAGCATAATCAACTTACAATCAGAGAGCCCTATATATAGATCATCTCTAACTTGCTCTGATAATCCCTAATTAACTAATATTGTAATAATGCTTCTATAATTCTATAATAATAATAATAAAGCCTATCTAGTATAATATCCATAATTTAAAATAATAAAAAATAACCTTAATAGAATCTGATAATAATAATCAGGGTCGTATCACTCTGACAAGCCATTTAGGATGTTGTTAGTGGGTTCTAGTATACTTTTCCTGTGTTCTGGTTATTAGTACAACCTCTTTTTATCAACTATGAACAATATATCAAAGATCATCAGTTTAACTTTGAATTATTTATTCAAGTATCTAGTATATTAGGTGAGGCTGCATTAAGCTAGAAAAGAAATGAAAGTTCCGATATGAATATCAGAAACAAATAACTAAAAAGCTAAATTCTAGTCTTTCAGTTATTAATAAGAAAGTACAAGGTGATGCAACCCTCTACTCAGTAAAGGTAAAAGCATGTAGGACCTAAGTTTTAATTGTGTATGTATTCTGATTTTTGCATATTTGATGTATAGACCCTGAATAATTATTTTTATTTTTTGTCAACTTTTTTTGCTTGTATGGTATTATTTAAATTTATACATATACTGTATACACAATATAAACACACCCCAATCTCCTTAGCTTTTTGTAATCTTCATCCCTTTATTTCATCTCAGGCCTTCTAATCCCCATACTAGTATAGTAGTATCTGCTTTTCTTTTCAACATAGTTTTCAACCATAGTTTAGTAAGTATACATAATTCTGAAGTATATGTGATTTTACATGTCTAATTCTATACTAACTGTAGAATTTACGGTAGACTTTGTTTGATATTCTATACTAAAATCTGTTATGTGTTGTTTTCCAGTTCTTTACAACAAAACCTTATGCTTGTGATCCTTCAAGTCTTCCAAAATATCCACCCAGCAAGGAGATGGATGCTAAACTACGTGATGAAGAAGCTAGAAGGTGAGCAGTGTGGATTTTCATTATAGAACTGACAAGTCTCACCAAGTCCAAAAAGAAACATATTGAGTTTATAAACCTCTTAAGTTGTGTATCAACTTAGATTCTAACTTGAGCCTCAATTTTATTTTAGATTGAGAGCTGCTGGTAAATCCAATGCTGATGGTGCCAAGAAAACCCGCACACGTGAAAGATCTGCAAGGGCAATCCCTGCTCCTGAAGCCAATGCTGAGCTGCAAACAAACCTTGATGTATGTCATACAAACTTTATTGTTTGATAAATATTAGCTTGTGATACGTCTAACCTTATTCGTATGGTAAAACTAAATTTATTGGCAAGAAGTTCTATTGAACGTTATATGTAGAAATGGCAAGATGGACGGGTTGGTTAACGGGTTAAAACAGGTTCGGGTTGAAACAGGTCTTTTTACCATTTCATAACTGCTTGGACTGGGTTGACCACCACCACTTTTTTGACCATCATTAATTAATCAATGTATTAAATATGAGTACAGAAACAATAATATTACATATTACATTAGTATTATAAACTGAAATCTTTGATAAAAATGATATTAGAGGGTGTGGGCTAAAAAGTAGACTTTTGGTGGCTTTCATGTTTCAACGCATTCGACCTGCTCATCTTTTTGTTGAATTGTATCATTTGAAGCATTTTGACCAGTGTGTGATGAAAACCCAACTCAAATCTACCAATTCATAAGTATATGGGTTATTTTTCACCTAATATATTTTGATTTTCTTTTTGTAGCTTGAAAGTATATTTAAATCGAAATATCCGAATAAACCGATACCAGAGGTTGTGTGCATTAAAGTAGACTTTGGCCGACTTTCAAGTTTCAACCTATTCGCTCATCTTTTTGTTGAATTGTATATTTTGAAGCATTTTGACCAGTGTGTGATCCAAGTCGACCAATTTATAAGTGAATGAGTTAACATCATTTCACCTGTTATATCATGATTTGCTTTATGTATGTAGCTTGTAAGGCTCGGAAAGCACAACTCAGATTACCATAAATTTGTACTTGCTTCATGGAAATTTTTCTTCAAGCCGGTTTAACCTTAGTTTTACTTGTACTGTGTTGTCGAAGTACTATGTTACTATTAACACATGTTTCTCACACCTATCATTTTCCTATTTTCTTGGCAGAGACGGCGGTTAATCACACATGCAAATGCAAAGAGCAAGAGCGAGAAGTTCCCTCCACCCCATCAAGACGGGACACTTGGATACCCATTGGGTTCATCACAACACTTTGATCCTCCAGATGTGGCATTCAGTACCAATTTTTCATATGGAAAAGCACCTATCCAGACCTGGTCTGGTCCGTTGGTGGACCCTGCTTCTGCAGGAGGGCCATTGAGAAACAAACATAGTGATTCTACTTCCAAGTCATCAAAGCATAAGATTTCTGGTCGTTCTAGGGAAAAGTGAATGTTAGAAATACAAAGCTGAAATGAGCAAATGCTTCTGGGGGGGATTTCGGGATAACGTTTTTTTTTTATATATTTAAACTTAAAATTGGAGAGGTGAGGTAAAGCATTTTGTTGTTTTCATTATTTGTAATATTTTTTTTTTGAATGATGAGAAGCAGCTTTTCTTAGTCTCAAGCATTGTAAATGTTACTCAGGTCGGCCTACTTTATATAAACATAAATTATTGGAACATTGAAACTTAGTTTTTTTCTCATCTTCCTGTAAACAACATATATAGCCAAACCCGAAACCCCATTAATAATAACTTAAAATAGTAGTGCTTGATGGCTGATAGCCTACATGGGTGACCCAAAATTTGGACCCAACACCTGTAGCCTGTAGGGCCATTGGGCTGAAAATTAGAAGATAAGTACAATTGAGGGTCTTCAGTGTTCTGTGTATGGAAACAAAAGTTGCCGCTAAAGGTGTTGGGGATTTACTAGAAATAAATAAACAGCAGCACCAACTTTTTTTTCTTTGCAATTTGTGGCAAGATGTGGCCGAGAAATGAACCAGCCTCCTATGCTCCCACAACGTTCCTTGGTAATTGCTGCAACGTTATTTCTTCTTGGTTAGTTAGCTTCTCTTAACCGTACTTTCATCAACATGTTCTCAGTTAAGGGTTCTCTTTTTCGGGTGTGAGAGTGCTTTTGGTGAGATCACATACAAAATTTTAGGTGATTTATTTTTCTGGGATAAAAACTCTGCTGCCATATGCTGTTATATATATTATTATTGAAAAAGTAATACGAAAACATAAAAGAAAAATGTATACTACGTTATTAGAGAGCATGATTGCAGTTATGATTGTGGTTATGATACTTTGCTTTGTATACCTTTGTTTTTACTTTTTATTCATGTTACAGTCTTAGTTTGTTATGTTGCTGTTGGCTACTTCGAGACTGTTTCGGTGGTCGACAAGAACAAGAACCATCTACTCCTTTAATGGGTCCACCGCCAGGCGCAATGGGTAGTCGTCTTGGGGATTTTGGAGGTCCTCACAGTCCATTCAGGCCTCCCTCTCACCCACCTGGTCCTCCACCAGGCTACGGTTCTTTGATGCACCCCAGACCTCCCAACCCATACGGGCTATCGGGACCACCTGAACCAAGTGGTCCACATGTACTCTAATCGGTTGTAAACTTGTAGCAAGTTCATGAAAGTTGAAGTTGCCATATGAATACAGAGGTGTAATAAAAGCTACATGGTTATATTTGATGTGTTGTATGTAGTGATACATGTATCTATATATCTATATCTATATATGTAATATGTAACCAACATTTGCAAACCCATATCAGCAAGCGAAACTTGAACGGAAATCACGCTCAAGAATTTACAATTTCTTCCTGTAGACGAGTCTATCATGCTAATAACAAAAGTATCATACCAAACTTTTGTTGAAACCTAAATACGAAATCTCTTTGTATGCAATCTTCATTTCCGAGATGAATATGCAAACGCATATTGTGTAAACTACACATCAACTTCTCATTCACAAAGGCGATAGCGGAAACAAGTGTAGGAAATAGGTGATTTTAAGCATATATGACGCACCCTTTAGAAGTTTTCTTTTCTCTATCCTCATCCAATATTGCTATGGTGGACTGTAACTCCTTACTGATGCAAGATTGAACTTGCTACTAAGATACAGCTGACAATAGCATATACAGTGTGCATGAACATCAATTTATTATTCAATTCTCAGCTGTTTAGTTCACAATGATTTGTAAATGTTTTTGTGAGTCAATCATAATATATATACATTGCTGCTAACCACCTATTAATGTAAAACATCCAAACAGATATGGTTGTGTTGCTTGTGTTTTAGCAAATATAATGACACCAAGACAGAAGGCAGCTGTTATGAAAAATTATTACTATCGGAACACACTTGTCAAAAAAATATACACGATGGCGGTCAATCCGGTCATATATGAAGTATCAACACATCATATCATAAAGGATCCACATTCAACAGAAACATAACGCAAACTATTTATATAGAACAATACAATAAAAGCGGACAACTATCTCTTGATAAGTGTAACGAGAACGATTTTAAAAAATGTGCCAAATGTAGATTATAAACAAGCATGCTACTATAGGATTTAGATATAATCATATAAATTAAGCCTTAATTAACTGTATATACGCATGTACCTTTGCTTTGAAGTACCATTTCTAATTGTTCCTGGTGAGTTTTGGGGAGACGAGGCTTTCAACATAGCTACCTTGACTTGTCATCTGCATTGTATCAAAAATTGCAATATTGTTTGAGAAACGTCTACCTTCGATGTCATATATCAACATTTGGTTGTCGCCAACAACCCAAATTTTGCCATTCTTATAAAAAATCGTTGACATAGGATATTCATGGAGTCCTTGAAGTAAAATTTTAGTCCAAGATTCTTTTACCCCATACTCATTCATCAACCAAACCTCAGCAACAAAATTCAAGAATATAGCAAGCTTTCCACCAAGAACAACAAGTTGGCAACCATCCTTAGCAACCATAACAACATCGGGTGATGGCACTTCATTAAATTTCTCATATGCTAAACTAAAGGCTAAAATTACCCCTGAACCATCAGAATGCCTTTTAGCAAACCAGTGAAGAAACCCGTAGACAAAAACACCAGAAAAACTCTTTCCTAAAGAATAATTGTAAGGAGAATCAATCACCGGTTTCCAGGTATTAGTTCTAAGGCTATAAGCATTAACATAGATACAAAAATGAGGTATCGGGCAGTGAAAATGAATAACCTTGTAATCATCAGTTAATGAATCATGACCAAATCCAATCATAAGTGTGATTTTATCCATCGCTTTATAACTGTATTCAGGTAGCTCTGTGAATTCCCTGGTCATTGGATTTAAGATAACGAGCTGATAGTTTTGTTGAAAGTCCCAAGATGACACCAAAACAAGGCCATTACAAGAACCACAGAAATTGATGAAGTTGACATAACGCGAATTTACATGAAGTTTTGTTGGTATTAAAACTGTTTTTTCATGGTGATCAATTAGTTGGAGTGAATAGACTGAAAAGTCGTAGTAGGAGACAAATATGATCTGATTTTGGTTGATGAATTGTGGTGAAGATAGTTGAGATAGCCAATCCTTGAAACGCCTGAAACGACCAACTGATTTGGTCGGAAGACGATATAAGATCTCGGTGAGGATTTCCGGTGGAACTTCAGACGCCATTGTTGTATAAACTATAAAGGTTTGTAAGGTTCCTTTTTTATTTACAGGTTTAATGCACGAATGTAACAACTCGATGTGAGTTTTTCAACAACATGTGTTTTTTGGGATCAAGAGTTACGACGGTGTTTAATTGGGCTGACAATTTCTATTGGGCTTAGTAAAAGTGTAATCTGTGGGCTGTTTTATTATAAGACAAAGTAAGGTTTAGTTCTATGTGTTTAGTTGAGCCCAAATTTAAAGGCCCAGACCTAATTAACATATACACTAATTAATTAAATTAAAAAATTAAAAATAAAACTTTAAGGAGAATGATTGGTAGGCCTAACCTTTTGGACCTAAATCTAGACCTAAAAATATGATTGGTAGATGAAAAAAATTGATTGGATACGATTAAGAGAGATAAAAGATTCAACCAATCAGATAATTAGGTCCACTTTTAGGTCTATGTAATTAGGTCTATGTAGCATTACTAAAACTTTAAATCTATACCAATTTTAAATTTAGTCGTCTGCGTTGTCGCGGGGCTTTAAGTTAACCATGTGGAGGAATTTGAGCCCTTGCTTTTCAATTTGATCCGACGATCTAGATATGATTAAAATAAGAGTAAATTATACCGATCATCCCTGTACTTTGCACGAAATTACACTGATAGTCCTTATCTCTTGGAAATTACATCGATCATCCCTGAATGATACCAAAATGCACGGCGGTAGTCCCTCCCACTAACGACGGTTAAAAAATTTCGTTAAGTGTGTCACATGACTCGCACATGAGGATACATAAGTCTTTTTACCCATTTCTTCTTCCCAAAACCAACCCAAGTACCGTATTTTGAAGCTCGACACGGAGACTTATGTACCCTCATGTACGAGTCATGTGACATACTTAACAGATTTTTTAAACCGTCGTTAGTAGGAGGGACTACCGCCGTGCAATTTGGTATCATTCAAGGATGATGGATGTAATTTCCAAGAGATAAGGACTATCGGTGTAATTTCGTGCAAAAGACAGGGATGATCGGTATAATTTACTCTTAAAATAATTACATTTTCCCCCTAAAATATTAAATATATTAATAAATTTTATTTGGCTAATAATACTATTAAATAAAAATAACACAAAAAATAAAAACTCATACAACTTTCACGACATATTTTATAATCAAGCACCATTCGGTTTCTTGTGGTCATATATGTACCAAGCATATCACAAACTTTAGATAATGATGCGTACATGATGTCTATTTTTCTTAGAGTATTCTACAGCCTATATGTTTCAGATTCTTTTTGTCTTTCTAAAATGCGTAAATAGAGAAGGTTTTCCTTGTTCATGTTACCCGGGAGGGCGGTCATTTTTACTCCGATGTATGTGGCCTAACCAGGTTATCCCGTAACCGTTTCCGACCCTTTCCATGGCCACCGTAAGATATGCTGCTAGAGCAAGCTTAAAACCTAAGACCTCTTGTGAAGATATCAAGACGCCAACCACTAGGCTATCTTGTGAGGTTCTTTTTGTCTTTCTATATTGCATAAAATCTGTGCAAACTCATACTGTATACAAAAGCAGATGATATACTTGAAGCAGGGGCGAATCTACATGGTCTCAAGGGGGGTCAATGGACCACTCTTAGATTTCAAAAAGTTTTAGAGATTTCATGTTAATTTTCTTATGGACCACCCTTAAAATTAGAATTGGACCACCCTTAAGATCGAGAGTTTTATGGATGAAGTTTGAAAGAAAAGTTTTATGGATGAAGTATGGATATGAAAGGTCTGTGCTTTTTGTTCATGGCTGCTTGTTGCCCTAACTAAATGAAGGAGACGAAGTATTAGTTTTGTTGACTAATGGCTTGTTATGTTTGGCAAATAAATATTTTGGACTGTCATGTTTATTACTTTAGGCCCTATTAACTCTTTTTTTTCTTAATATGGTAATATTGTGACATAAATTGTACTCCTACTAGTATCTTGCCACTTTTATAAAAAAAAACATTTATTCAAAGTGGGAGAGGAAAACAAAGATACCTTATTTTTAGATTTGGCCAGACCTAAGATACTTGAAACAATATTAAATTTATTTATGATTATAACTTATTTTATCTTTTTCATAAATCTTTAAACACGAAAAACTATTTCATTATATTTTAAAAAAGCTTTAATATGTATACATATTGTACTTCGTTTTGGTCAAGTTTTATAACATTCAAAATTTTCAATCATGTCATTAAATTTATTGAACTAGAATACTTATATTGGAACTTAAAATTTTTAACCAATTTAATTAAACCGAACCGACCCGACCCGACCCGACCCGTTAGTTAACCTATCTAACTTGTTCATTTTATAGCATTGTTAAGTTGGACCCCCTTAGATCGTATCCTAGATTCGCCACTGACTTGAAGACCTGTTTCTTGTTTGTTTGCATTTTTAATGATAGATTATATGCTGCTTCTAATGGTTAACTACTTCAAGTTACCATGAAACATAACAAGTGCAAAGGGAGACATTGCAAGAAAATAGGTACACAATAAATATATATAATTAGAGTCAAGAGAGTGAAAGACGTATATGGTAGCAAAAAGTCTTAAAACTATTATATCCATTTGTAAGACAATCTTGAAGTGCTACTCTCTTGAATCCATTGAGGCCCTTTCAAAAGCTAGTCATCCTGCAAAAAGACTGAAACCAAAAGTCATTATTTCACATGTATTTTAAACTCAATATTTCATTTCATATGGGTTAGGACATCATTCAAGAGGATTGGCATTATGTTGCACGATAATCGTTACCACATATAAACAAGCGATGGATAAGGCTTCATTCACATAGATAATTCTCTATAAGCCTCAGATGACGCACAAACTCTTGGACAGTAACTATATAAGGCCATCACAACATGGGCTTTTTAAAGGTGATCCTCTTTGTTTAAGTAAATACCAGTGGAGGCAGACCACACTGGTTATGCTTGCAAGTTATATGAAAGATTGAAGTTGTTAAATATTCAAAGTAGTAGACAAAAGCCCTATACAGCATACACGCTGTAAGTTTGGAATGTATAAACTATATAATTAGCATAAATTCCATATTCATATTCTGAATTCTGATACATATTTATAATATAAAAAACACGGGTAAAGAAGTGTTAGTACGTCAACCCATTTTGACCCATATCAAAAAGTATCCATTTTGACCCGTACCAGAAACTGCACATTTTAAACCATTAACCTCCTCACCCTGTCCATTTAACCATGGTACTATGATTTAGAGTTATAAGTGATTTTTAATACTCAGGTTAAACTTCTGTCTAAACAACTTACAAGAAGGGATCATGAACAAAGAAATATAGTTTGAAGTAAACTTCATCTCATAAAGGATCCCTATGCAACAGTAATGTACACAAAACTATCACTAATTCACTACTGACCATCTAAAAGATTTTAATTATTCCATTTATTTAAAGCAATACCGGAAAGAGTTGGAAAATATATATCCTGTGAAGAATTTAGACTTCAAGTAGTTGTACAATGCAACCATATATGATAAACATGATTAAAGAAACATGTACCTAGCTTGCATCCTTGACTTGAATTTTCTGATTTCTAAATTGTTAAGCGGAACTATAGACTACAGTGAGACGAGACTTTCCACAAAAGTACCTCTAACCTTCAAGGCCATCAGATTCGGAGAAATATCAACACGTTTAGAGAAACTTCCTTTTTCAGTGTCATATATCAATATCCGATCACTGCTGACCACCACAATTTTACCATTGTCAGAAAAAATCATCGGTTTAACCATTGGATGTTCACTGAATCCATGGAGTAAAATCTTAGTCCAAGATTCTTTTACCCCATACTCATTCATCAACCATATCTCACCTCCCACTTCATTGAATATGCCAAGCTTTCCACCAAGATCAAAAAGTTGAAAATTATCTTTAGACAAGATATCAACACGATCATTGGGTGACGACACTTGACAGAATTTCTCATCTGATAAACTAAACGCAACAATCACGGGAATATCAACTGAACGCTTTTTAGCAACCCAATGAAGAAACCCGTTAACAAACACACCTGGTAAATTCCTTACATAAGAATGATCATAAGGAGAATCAATGACCCACTTCCATGTATCAGTCTTAAGACTATAAATATGAACTGGGACATTATCAGGAGACTTATCATAGAACGATACGGTAACAACCTTGTAATCATCAGTTAACGGATCATAACCAAATCCATATGCGATATTATTAATTCTTATTGCATCTACCACATCAATGTCGGATCTTGGTAGTTCCACATATTGTTTAAGAGTTGGGTTAAAGAAAACAAGTGTTTGGAAATTACCCCGGTCATATACAGACAGTAAAACAAGACCATTGCAATTGCCATGGAAATCGAAGTAATCAGCGAAGTCGGTACGAGATGATTTGAAGCTAAGTTGTCTTGTTATATTTTTTTCATGTTGATGAAATGGGAGTATATAGCATAAACCATAGTTTGAGCGATTTTCGTCGTAATTGGGGAGGAAAATGATGTGATTTCGGTTGAGTGTATTTTGATTGGTTTTGATAAATTGTGGAGATGAAAGCAGAGATAGCCAGTCTTTTGAAACGCACCTGAAACGACCAACTGATTTGGCCGGAAGACGGTATAGGATCTCGGTGATGATCTCCGGTGGAACTGTGATGCTGAATTCGGACGCCGTTGTTTCCTTCTTTTTAATCGCCATTGTTAGGGTTTCAGTTTGGGACTATGGTTTTTCCAGAGATTTTTTTTGAACAAAAATTGTCCAGAGATTTTAAAAAACATGTTTTAAAAACATTTTAAAAACATGATTTTAAAATACAGAGAAGAGTTCATTTGAGACCATTTATTTTGTGTGAAAATAGGAGAACCAACCACAGTATGCCATGTGACACTTTTTTCTCTCTCATCCACGTTTTTAAAAATTAAATATCTCACAAACGACAAGTCGAAAAATCATGAAAATTGCACCATATTTTTCAACGTTTTATCCTCTTCGATTTGCCGTCGATCAAGTCATACTTCGTATCAAATCATAACACGGGTTTTGTCATCTTGATCCTCTTTGTTCGAGTAAATACCAGTAGAGGCACACCACATTGGTTATGCTTGCAAGTTGTAAGAAAGATTAAAGTTGTAAAATACCCAAATAGACAAAAGCCATAAACAGTATAAATTGGAAGGGAAGTAAAAAGTGTTAGTGAGTCAACCAAATTGACCCGTATCAAAATATGCCCATTATGACCCACTAAACGACCTTCCCGCCCTCCCCATTTCCTCATGGTGTTATGACTTAATTAGACTGTAAGTGATGTTATTAGGTTATGACACGTATAACTAAGCCTCATGGTGTTGCTTGTGTTTTAGCACATATAATTACATCTACTTGCATTGTATATCACTTACAGCCGACAGAAAACACTTAAGCAAGATTATAAAGGCATACATACAAAGTCAGCAAGTGAATCCAGTTCAAGCATCAATGCTCAAGTTCATTCTGTTGTAATAAGACACCCTCCAAAGATGCAAATACTTCTAAATAAGAGTCTTGTACAATGTGGTGTTATGTGACAGAAGTTACATAGTTCATGGATCAAAGTTGTAAATATGTAAATTAAAGTCTTTATATAAGTTGTATATAAGTAGTTGAAAGCTTATGTAATAGTTAGTTAATCAGATATGAAATACTTTTCCCAAATTCTCTCTCTGTTCATTTCTCATTCCATGTTAGATAATATTATTACTATCGGAATACACTTGTCAAAACAATTACAAGATGGGATTAAGGGTCATATGTATATGCAGTACCACCACATTAACTCATTAAGGGTACCGCGCGCGCATATATATATATATATATATATATATATATATATATATATATATAGTGGGAAGATCTAGAGGGAAGCACTTTTTTGGGGGGAATGAGGGAAGTGTAATATTCATCACGATGCATCTTAACTTCGTCAATACATTTGTCGAAAATTAAAAAGTGAAAATTAATAAATGTTTGATATAAAAATTTTTTGTAGGCTATAACATCAATTGATGAATTTTATATCCCAAATCGTTAATTTTTGTCGTAGTGAATGTTAACTTAACATTCATCACGATGAATGTTAAAATAAAATCAATATTATTTTTTAATATTCACCGTGACGAATGTTAAGTTAACATTCACCACGATGAATATTAACGTTTTATTAAATAAATATTCATAAACTAATGTTATGACTTAAAATTGACTTTCATCTGTGAATATATTTTTTATAGCATCGATTTTGATTACTATATACGAGTAAAATTAATTTTATCTTTGATATTTGTATTGACGAAGTTAAGATGCTCCGTGATGAATACTAAACTTCCCTCCTTCCCTCAAAAAATTGATTCCCTCTTGATCCCTCCCCTATATATATATATATATATATATATATGTGTGTGTATGTGTGTATGTGTGCGTGCACGCGCGCAGTAGCACCACGTACAACAACATAAAGGAATCACATTTAACAGAAACATGATGCAAATTATCTACCAAGAGCAATACCGAAAAATGTAGACACTATCACATGAAAAGTACAACCAGAACAAATTGTACAACGCGACAAATGTAGAGTACAAAAACATGCCATTATAGAAATTAGAATACTTTATGCATATACCTTGGCTTAAATCCATTGATTTTTCATTGATCCTGGTTAGGTTTGGGGAGACAAGGCTCTCAACGTAGCTATCTTGAATTATCAAAAACAGATTATGAGGAATGTCAACATTTTCAGAGGAACGTCTTTCCTCATCAGTGTCATCAATCAACATTTGGTTGTTGCCAACAGCCAACACAACGCCTCGGTGATAAGAAAACATTGGTCGGAATGACAAACGAAACTCATGGTGTCCATGTAGTAAAATCTTAGTCCAAGATTCTTTTACCCCATACTCATTCATCAACCAAATCTCACCTTTTCTCACGAATATAGCAAGCTTTCCACCATGAACACCAAGTTTAAAACCACCACTTTTATAAAAAATATCAGCATCGCCTGATGGCACTTCATTAAAATTTTCATCTGCTAAACTAAAAGCTAAAATTACCCTTAAACCATCAGAACGTTTCTTAGCAAACCAATGAAGAAACCCGTTAACAAAAACACCCCGCGAATGGACTATGAAAGAGTAATCATTCGGAGAATTAGTCACCCGTGCCCAAGTATTATTAGTTCTAAGACTACAAACACGAAAATGGATACTAGTATCAGGCAAAAACTTTTTATAGGCGACAGTAACAACCTTGTAATCATCAGTTAGTGAATCATAACCAAATCCATACCTAATGTTTTGGATACCATTAACCAGCTCATGTCTACTACATTCAGGTAATTCCATAAACTCCCTAGTTGTTGGATTTAATACACAAAGGTTATAAATACCATCTTTGTCCCGCCGAGATGACACCAAAACAAGGCCATTACAAGAACCATGTATAGTCATGAAGGGTACATTGAAGTTAAACTTTGTTTGTTTTTTTCCATGGGGATGATAAAGTGGGATTGAATTGAGTGAATGATCATCGCAGGAGACAAAAATGAGGTGGTTTCGGTTGAGGGTGTTTTGATGGGTTTTGATGAAATGCGGTGATGAAAGTGTAGATAGCCAGTCTTTTGAAACGCACCTGAAACGACCAACTGATTTGGTCGGAAGACGAGATACGATCTCAGTGATCATATCCGGTGGTAATGTGACGCTGCATTCAGACGCCGTTGCCGTTTTCCTTTTCCTTTTCAACGCCATTGTAATGTTAGGTTTTCAATTTGAGGGAACGTCTCAAATCTCAATATAAATAGGAGATAGTATTATATATTGGTTGCGATATGTTTTACGGAGTAAAAAAATAATTATAAATTTTATTTTTAGTTTGACTTATTCAAATTTAAAGTAAGGGTGATGATAAATCCACCCAAGTTTTTTATAAATCCACCAATCCTGTGCAGTAACAGTTTGTACATTACAAGCTTTCAATGCATTTTAATGGTGGATTTATCAAAATAAAGGGTGGAAATATCATTACCCTTAAAGTAAGAATTATCCCGCCTAAAAATATTTTTATTTATAGTTTTAACATTAATTAACAAATTTATTAATATTTTTTTTTTATCAAAACAATCATAATATAATGCCGTTTATTATCATATTATTATTATTATTATTATTATTATTATTATTATTATTATTATTATTATTATTATTATTATTATTATTATTATTATTATTATTATTATTATTATTTTAAATAAAAAAAATCATAGTCATAAGATATAAGAACCGTTCTCTATATATATTCTTTGTTTTTAAACCAATGTTCGGCAATTCAAAAATCATAGTCATGTACATATAAGGTCCTAATAAAATCAATGTTGCTAATTAAACGCTATAAATTTATTTTGAATAACTAGAAAAACTTTTCTCTTTAAACCACTTAAAGTGCAGTCGTGTTTGAGTTCGTGGAAGGTCAACGACGGGAGCATGGTCGGTGTGCGAACCGTGTTCACCGGTCATCATGATGTAATCGAATGGCCGCAACCAAAAAAGCGGGGCCCACGTGTTAGAAAAACTTTTTTTTTTTTTTTCCTTTTTATGGAATTGTTTGGAAGAGTGTGAGTTTTGGTCTTTTGGAAAAGAAAGACAACAATTGTTTCTTATTTTTAAAAATAAATAAAAAATAATAAATGTAACAAATCCTAAAGTAAGTAAAAAATAGATGTGATTTGTGCTTTTATACCATTCAAATTAGTTTACATTTTTTGGGCTAAGTCCAACAAGTAAACACTAAAATCCATATATTTAAAATTTTTACTAAATTTTATGTAAAGTATTTTAAATTTACTGAATATAATGGTCTTAAAGTCATAAAAGTATTGTTTTAGTATAATTATATTATGTAATATGTAATTCAAGAAAACGGAAACTATAAATACAATGGGGCTCAAATTGTAGTCGTAAGCAGTTGTGACAATTTTACCACTATGAGTAGTCATCCTACAATACGTAGTTATAACTTATGTGGCTCATAGTCATCCCAGTATCTTACAATATGTTGTCACGTGTGCAAATGGTGCTAATTATATCACTTTACTTTATTATTACTATTTAAAATATATTAATAGAGGTCAAAATTTTTTAGCACAAACCACGACCATTAATAATTTTTCTCTATTGTTAATCTCACCATGATTCGATGACATCCTAGATGTCTCTCTTATTATTAACCCTTAATCTTCTCAAAATTTTGACAAATTAGGAACTAATAATGTTTCTCCTTCCCCTATTTTAATCCTTCGAACTCATCGTAAACCATCTTTTATCAACTACAAACCTTAAGTCAAACCCATATCAGCAACTGAGAATTGAATGCAATTTATGCTCAAGAATTTACAGTTTCTTCCTCCAGACAAATGCAAATAACGAGAGAATTATACCAAACTGATGAACTATGGTGGGGGTTCAACTCCTTAATGACGAAAAATTAAACTTAACTTGCTACTAAACAAAAGGATGGCAGTAGCTGAGTAGCATATGATGACATACAAAGCGCATGAGCATCAATTATCAACTGTTTACTTCACAATGCTTGTCTGAACAGCATGTTGTCTATTATCCTTTATTATGAGTTTATGACATCTTTTAACGGAGGGCGAGAGGGTTAAGGTTCAATTATTTACGTAACTACTCATGAAGTTAGGATCCAAGTTATGATTAGATGATGACACAAATAACTGAGATTGAGATTTGTAGAGGTTGCCGTAAGTCCTAATCATACACTCCATATATACATAGTTGAATCCATACAAATATGTTCTTGTTGCTTGTGTTTATAGCATATATGATTACATTTATTTGTGTTGTAAATCTATCAACATTAAATCCTAAGAGAACGCAGTTCTTATATGGAAGATTATTACTATCCCGAAACACTTGTCAAAACAATGTACACGATGTGATTAAGGGTCATACATACAGTACCAACACAACATCATGAAGGATTCACATTCAACAGAAACACAACGTAAACTATTTATCCAGAGCAATACTGAGAAAAGCAGACAACTACTTCATGATAAGTTCAACCAGAACCAACTGTACAATGTGTCAAACCCAATTAGAGTATAAAAAAAGTATGCTAGTATAGGAATTGGATATATACTTGAGCCTTGATAATTACTTCAGTATATGTATTTGCGTTTTCTAGAATTTTCCGATTTCCGTTTGATCCTTGTGAGTTTTGGGGAGACAAGGCTTTCAACAAAGCTACCTTGAATTATTAACTGAGAATTATGAGATATCTCAACATTTTCAGAGAAACGTCCTTCTTCGATGTCATATGTCAAAATATGATTGTTGCCAACAACCAAAATTTTGCCATTGTTATCAAAAATCATTGGTCGAAATAACGTAGGGAATTCATGAAGTGAAATTCTAGTCCAAGATTCTTTTACCCCATACTCATTCATCAACCAAACCTCGCCTTCAACTTTCAAGAATATAGCAAGCTTTCCACCCAGAACAAGAAGTTTGCAACCATCCTTGGTAAAGATATCAACATCCGGTGATGGCACTTCATTGAATTTCTCAGATGCCAAACTAAAAGCAACAATTATAGGTAGACCATCAGAACGCTTCTTAGCAAACCAATGAAGAAACCCATTAACAAAAACACCTGGCAAGGTCTTCCGAAAAGAATGAACATGAGCAGTATCAATCACCCGCGTCCAAGTATTCACTCTAAGTCTATAAACATCAACATACATATCATGAGGATGAATCGGATAGCGATTACAAAAGTAGGAGATTGTAACAACTTTGTAATCGTCGGTTACATTATCATAACCAAATCCATGCATAAATAACTTATTACCTATCACCTTATACCATGCTTCAGGTAGCTCCATGAATTCCCTAGTCACCGGGTTTAAAACAACGAGCTTAATAATACGAAGAACGTCATAAGTTGACACCAAAACAAGGCCATTACAAGAACCATAGAGAGTGATGAAGGAGACATACTGCGAATTTAAATCAAGTTTTATTGGTCTTTTTTTATGGTGATCAAGTGGGAGTGAATAGAGTGAATGGTTAGCATAGGAGACATAGATGAGGTGATTTCGATTGAGTGTACTTTGATGGGTTTTAATGAATTGTCGTGATGAAAGTAGAGATAACCAATCCTTTGAAACACACCTGAAACAGCCAATAGATTTAGCCGAAACATAATATAGGATCACGGCGATAATCTCCATCGGAAGAGAAGCCTTAGTTTTGCAAAGCTTAATCCTCGTAGCAGATTGGCACATTGTATAAAACTTACTTTTTTCTTTGATTCTTTCTAGGGTTTATGCGACAACTCAATAACAGTTTTCAACAATACGTGTTTTTGTGATCAGAAGTTACGACAATGTTTAAACCCCGTTCGGCTGAATACTCCGTGATTAAAAAAGTTCGGCTGGATATTTCTATTGGGCTAGAAAGTATAGCAACTCTAATTCGTGGGCTGTTTTAATAAAGAACAAAAGAAGAAGGTCCAGTTCTAATGTTCTATAGGCAAAGTTGAGCCCAAACCCGCATATTTCATGCCCGGTTTCTGTTGTTACATGAATTGTCACGCAAAGATCTATACATAAATTCAACTCAAACAAACTGTGCAATGCAAACGCAGTGTATAATAAACATGCTTTGGTATATAAATCGAAAGTAATGCTTTCGCTTCAAGTTGTGATCGCAAAACCAAGCTTGAACGCAACAAATCGGAAACATATGCTCAATATATGTTAGATACTTAGATGATAGCGGAAGCAAGTGTATCAAATATGTGGTTTCAATCATATATTGCATACCATAACTTCTTGTAACAAATTCAAACTGTGTGCTATGAATATGAACAAGAGATTAGCATTTAACTGAATATGTGATCAAATATAAATTGCATTTTGCTTCTGTAGAAGATACACACATTATATACATTGACATGTCCGAGTACTTACCAGATAAATAAACCCCAAAGAAGTGTAATTGAGGCCAATCAAATTCGAAAAGTTTAATACTTTTCATGCTTTAACAGTCTCATCATCATCGTCATCTTCAATATCCCATGTAAGATCTTCTTCTTCCTCAGCAACACTCAATCGCTTACACAATTCAGCTCTATCTGGACTTCCATGAGAAACCGCCTTTTCCTTATTCTCGTCACTACTGCCAATATCTTCAATCTCATCCCACCCGTCTTCTTCTGGCGAAGGTTGACTGGAAACAATCGAAATGTCACTATCTCTATCCGTCTTCCCTTCAGACCCTGTTTTCACATCTGATTTTACTTCCATTTTATCACCTTCACTTTCATTCAAATCCACATTTTTCAATTCAGAAACACTCGATTTCTCATCATCTTTCTTTTCTTTTTCATAATTTCCAACAGGTTCCTTCTCTTCAACCTTCAAATCAGACTCTGCGTTTTCTTCGTACTCATCTTCATCAACATCCCAGCTCAATTCCTCATCTTCCTCCCCTGAAATCGCTCGGTTCACAAGCTTAACCCTAGCTTCTTCTGCCTTCTTAATCTTATGAATGCGATAATAATACCGACTCCAAAACGAATCCTCGTCAACTCTAGACGGAACAATTTCCCTAAATATCTCCCCAACCACACCATCCGTCTCATTCATAACCTCGTCAATCTCCCCAACCTTTTCCTCGATTTTAAAGCCTAATTTCCACTCATTATACTCCATCAAATCCCCAGGCTCATTCAAATACGTATTCATATCACTTTGCACCGTTCTAATTTGAGCATCAAGTCGACTATACGGTTTCGAAATGCCTAAATCATTGATCCTTCTACTAACGTTATTAGCATCGGTTACATCACTATCGGAATCAGAATAATCAACGGCTAGTATCGAATCCTTACCGTGAGCGATAATTTCAGTGACCGTGTTACCGAGATCATCGATCGCTTGACCGACGGATTCGAGCGATTCCTGAGCTAATCCAGCGCCGGCTTCGAGTGATGTCGGTAGATCTTTAACGGCATTAACGGCGGCTTGACGGATAACGGCGGTTTCTTTTTTAATACCGGAGCTGAATTCCTCGAGATCACGGCGGTAGGTTTCGATAACGGATTCGGATTTAGAAGCTAGGGTTTTCATTAAGGAGCTACCGAATGTCCATGCGGACGTGATGGTTGGGATGCTAGGGTTAGGGTTTGGTGGAAGGGACTGTGAGGGTTCGGAATCGAGTTCGGATGCGGGTTCGGTTTCCGGATCGGAAGGATCCGGATCGTCGGAGAAGACGGATTGGAAAAAGTTCATTTGGGAGAAATGGGACGATGGTTTGGGGAACAGGGGGATTATTTTTATCAGAAAATGGAATTTACAGATTTTACCAGTGGAGGGAGGGTTTTTTTTATTTATTATTTTTTAAATCGATAATTAATTAAATTATTGTACGTTTTTATCAATATCAAAGAGCATAATAAATAAATGAAATTGATTTGCAGAATGCAATGAGCATCACGACTCACGATACATGTGAATTTATTGAAATTGTAACGTAAGAGGAAGGGGTTGTTGTTTGCGTAGAGTGATAAAGATTTCGGTTTTGTTAATTTGTCGTTAAGATGAATTTAATGAAGACGGGAAGTTTTTAAATATAAAATATTATAATAATTAATTATGTGAATAAAAAAGGTGAATAATTGATTGAATTAGTATTTAAACAAATTTCAACCCATTAAATATACGGGACACAAGTTACTAAAACCCTTTAATTAGTACAAAAGATGAACATAATTGATGAAGAAGAAATAAAAATAAATAAAAAGGAGACTATAATGAGTGTAATAGATTGTATTGAATAGGCACGTGTTTAGGCCTACGTCGTAATAACATAACTTAACAAAGCTATTTGCCTATTTTAGAACTTTGAAGACCATGGTGCACTAAATCATACATTATTATATACATTATATATATACATATATATTAAGTTAATATAATTCCATTGATCACAAATGAAGATTACATAACCAAGTCAACAAATAATTGATAAAGATGATACGTTACGTGCATGCTTTCAAATGTCAACGTGAACAAAAATTCCTTGAGCTTGAGTTTATAACAAGTCACTGTTTGACAGAAGCAACCTGAATCTTTGATCAAATTCATCACTAACCACAAATCTATACGCTAATGTATATAAGTAGGCTTGTAATCGACTGAACGTTAGGCGAACTATTCGCGAACCGTTCGGCGGGAAGTGCGTTTATGTTCGTTCCTTTCGTTATATGAACGCACATGAACAAATTTTTACGTTCGTTTAATTATATGAACGAACATGAACACATGTTTCGTTTGTTCATTTACGTTCGTGAATGTTCGATAACATGTTCGTGAACGTTCGGTTAAATGTTCGTTTTTAACTAATAGTTTAATTAAATTAATACATATTTGTATATCTTATTTTCATTTAAGCTAAATTCTAAATATAATATTATTAAATATTTAGATATATTCATTTAATAATATATTAAACATCTAGATATTTTTACCTCAAATTTCCCACTCATATTTCCCTCCACTCCAAACACACTTCCACTAGTTCCAGATCTGCTGCTCTTAACTACGATCGAACTAAGCAAAGGACTTTATCTTCATATTGTGATCGTTTTGTAATGTTGAATATGCATTGCAAAGTTTCAAGTTCTATAATATATACGAGTAGATGTGTATATATAGGTTCGTTTAGTTTTGTTGAGGTTCGTTTAAGGTATTAACGAATAAATGCATTAAATTATATGTTTGTTCGTGTATGTTCGTTTGTGTTCGTGAACAAACAATTTTTTTTAGTGAACGAACATGAACAACAAAATCCGTTCGTGTTCGTTCGTTTGTTCGTCAAAACCTTAATGAACGAACACGAACAGACTCCGTTCGTATTCGTTCGGTTCGTTTACAGGCCTAATATAAGCATTATTCATTTCTTTGAGTCATACATATTTAAATACTATTATAACATTGACACGTTGCTAATTAACTCACACTCAAACCGATTAGTGAAAGCTCTACTTGGTCAATTGGCCACATGCATTACCCCTTTCCTTTCATTGGATCCAAGATTTCCTAATAATCAAAGAATTACAATTTTTTTTTGTGATTTACAATAGTATTTTTTAAACCAAACCAATGGTCATAATCCATTTCTTGCTAACTTCATTCTCCACTTTGTATAACTTACATTATCCAATAATTCAGTTATGTACATTCCACAATGTCTTCATTGGTACACAAAAACTCAGTTAATGGGAAAAGCTTCTAACATGCTACTTGTAATTTACCCATGTGTGTTAAAATCCTATTGATCAAAACTTCCTTTCTCCCCGCAACGTTAAGATTGTTGGCTGCTAAGTAGTACTTTAAATCTGTTACAGTCATATCCTTCAGCTGCAATCCACAAAAACATAAACAAAAACGAATACAATTAGTGGAAAGTAATCATAATTGAACTGCAAATGTAATGTGCGCAGGGAGTCGGGTTATGTTACACTCAAACTTAGGTACACGCGTTTTACCAAAACAGCAACCTTTTGGATTTGATCATCGGTGACCACGGGAATCACGCCACTAGGTTCTGCGTGAAGCTGCAAATGGGTTAATAAGAAATAAGAAGTAATTTGACATTTTTCTTTAATAAGAAATAAGAAGTAATTTGACATTTTTCTTGTAATGTAGATAATCATTGATGCACTCTATTTTATCAGAACATGTTAGACATGATTCCGGATGGTGTTTTCAGGGAGAAGTTAAAAGTGGCGACTATTACGAAGAAATTGAGAGAGGGACGACTTAGATGGTTTGGACACATTAGGAGGAGACTACAGTCAGCACCTGTAAGAAGAGCAGAAGACATCACTATTGATGGCTTAAGGAAGAGAGGTAGACCTAAACTCAGGTGGGAAGATAGAGTGAACCTAGACCTCAAAGAGCTAGCACTTACTGAGGACATGACCTCTGATCGGATCGGATGGAGACGTAGAATTATGGTAGATGAGTAGAGGGTCAACGGGTAATTATTATTATTATTATTATTATTATTATTATTATTATTATTATTATTATTATTATTATTATTATTATTATTACGTACTACTACTACTACTATTACTACTACTATTACTAGTTTATCCTCTACTAAGACTATTATGATTATTAAAAATTTCAATCATAGCATTCGTACTACCTAATATATTATTTTCTAGAATCAGAATTAGGTTAGGTTAGACTTGATGTGAAGAAGTAGATGTGGGATACAAAAGTATGGTGCAAGGATTGTAGGGTATCTAGAGTAGTGTTGTATCATTATTACTATTATTATTATTTGTTTATAGGTCATTATTATTATTATTATTATTATTATTATTATTATTATTATTATTATTATTATTATTATTATTAGCATTATTATTATTATTATTATTATTATTATTATTATTATTATTATTATTATTATTAATGAATCATTACTACTATGAGCAATATTATTATCATTATTATTGATATTAATAATAAGATTATTAACAATATTACTATTATCATCATCATAATAAAATTCTTAATATTAATTATTGTTATTATTAGTATTACTACTATTACTATTTATACTACTACTGTTATTAGTGTTATTACTAATTACTAATATTGTTACTATATGTTTATGTCGTCGTCGTCGTCGTCGCTACTGAGGTTGCAGGTTACTAATGATAGTTATTACTGTCGCTGCTGAGGATGCGATGTGGATGTGCCGCGGGTGCGGATTTGGATGCTATCGGGATAGTTGTTCCTACTGCTGCTACTGTTTTTACTATCTCTATTATTGTTAAATCTTGCATTTTATCTTTGTACGTACGAGTCTGCCGGAGGTCTTTCTGGAAGCAGTCTCTCTACCCTTGGGTAGGGGTAAGACTGTCTACATCTTACCTCCCCCATACCCCGCCCTCGGTGGGATTGGGTACTGTTACTGTTACTGTTGGGTTTTATGTTAGATGCTTGTAACGTTGTAACTTCAATAATTGATTTTAAGAATACAACAAAGCTTATGTCAATCATATATCTCGGAAAGAACAAAACAAATATCAATGCTCTAAACGGGACATATACTATGGTCATTTTACAGTTTAAAAGAACGAAAGCTAAAAACGCTACAAACAGAAGGAAAATTACAACTAGACCAAGGCTCCTTCTTACGTCTTCAATGGGTCGTATATACTCAGAATTAGGAAGATATATCACGTGCATTCCTGGTGGCTCAATCTGACCACCGCCTTCAATGACTTCTTCCTGCGCTTCAAAATAATTGAACAGAACCATGAGAATAAAGCAGCACACAGGGTTAGAAACCAGAGAAAAAATTAAATTAAACTGAATTCATGAAGTGTATATTCAATCAACCAACAAAAAGTTTCACAAGAATATAGTAGTACTAAATAAAAAGCAGAAGCAACTTTTCATTTATCATGACCAAAAATTAAGGTTCCATTTCATGTAAGAGTCACGATAGTCATCATAGATATTTGACATAGCAATACATAAGAGACGCTACATTTGGTTACAGCATTAAATCAATTCACACAGCTTTGCCCTTGAAGACACAAAGAGAAAATTAAGCAAAAGGTGAGGCAACAGATAGTACTGGAATAATTCAAGATGATAGCAGCATAATAACATAAATACATGAATCATTCAAGTAGGGACTTATAGACAAGTATGCCAACAATCATATCTTCTTGTGCAATCAGACCAACTAATTGAGGATGAGTTGAGCTCCCATAAAATGCAACTGCAAAACTGGAATTACAGAAAGTACAAGAGACTTCGACTAAAAATCCAGAAAAAGATACATACACAAGCTAGTCCAATCATACAGACAAGAGATGCATAGCTACACTAGAACCGTACGCATCTCTTGAATCATAGATGGTTTGCTATCTGCTAGTTATATATCTTCAACTGTATGATAGGTATTCAAAATTGTAATGTAAACCTATTTCCTTAAGAATTTAAGGGGATGTTAAATAAGATCTTTCTTTAAGAATTTTTCTAAGCAATTTGGTAAGGTTATGTTCTTTCATATCAATCTTAACAATAATTCCTGAAATGAATATGAAATACTATTAATTTAATTAATTACTAACCGTTTGAGACGTATCATAGATCTGTGAAGAGCAATGAAAATACAAGTGCTCCACATCAATTCCTGCAAAAGAATATAGCACTGAAGTAAAAAACCAATCACATCAAACCAAATAGGAATGTCTTCTTTAAGCTTTAGACTGTGCGACTTACTTCTCAACTGATGTGTGAAATGATATATGCCTCCTCTAACACATAGAATCGGTGAAGTAAAATGTTTAGAACAGATATCAGTAAGAATTTGCAACTTACTTGTTATAATTTTGAAAACGCTTTGGAGGCTCTTGCACAAGTGCCCTAGTGTCAGCGCAGATTAACGACCTTTCAGCCTGAAAAATACACGATCAACCACTACAACTAAAAGAATCATACAAGAGCAGGTATTAAATTACCTTTAAAGGAAAATTTGTGACAGAATCGAGCCATGTAACTTTCCCTGCAACAGTAAATAAATCAGTCCTCCTGACCCCAAATTCCCTATCATACATATACTGCATAGACAGCATACGAAAAGCAATTTGCTGACCTGGAACAGTTGGACGGATGAGAGCATACGCATTTAGTTCAACTGATAAGCCACCTGCAATCATATATGTAATCCTGCGAACTTTGCGCTTAAGAAGCGTTTTCTTAACTGTTTATTCAGGTCTTTAAATCTGAAAGTGGATAAAAGATGAATCAATGGAAGCAGCCATAGAAGGGAATCAACAACTTCTACAACATCACTTTCATTTCTCACAAAATATTGTTGTATTTGATATTACCTAATTCACAGTGAACATATTTCACATTCATGCTATATGTAATAATTTAGGGTCTGTAAATGCAAAATCGAAATCGCTTTTATTAGTAAAAATCTATTATTTATGTCAAGTTTGGAATTCATGTTGACTAGGTTCGTTGTTGGATTTATAATTAACTAAATTTTTATCTTGAGAAATTGTGTATAACATTTGGGCAAGAGTTGAGGAGGAATGTTTAAAGGCTATTCAACTTGATCATGAATCTATCAAGGTTTCGGCTTCGATTTCTGGTTCTCTTTTATTTTAGTATTTAAGGATGATTTCTTTGTAGTTTGTTGGTAAATTTAAGTAATTATTGTTGATTTTTTTTTTGTTTGATAGGTTCAGACTTCAACCAACTAGGTTGCAGAATAACAGATGCCAGTTTATAATTAGTTCTGTCCCGATAATGACGGTAAATTTTATTACGAACACAAAGGTTAACATATAGTTAAGTATATTTACAAACATTTATCCTTATGATCATTCAAAGTACAATTAGGTAACTCAATATTTTTTTTGTGTGAATCTATATCACATATACTAAATGGTAGTCTAGCACCCATCTAAAGTTAATGTGTCATCTTATAAAAAAGTTCAACGCTCATGTGGCTTCATGTGGTGTAACAAAATCTTTCATTTTTTTGAATTTTTTTAGCAAATAAATTTTGTTTGTTCTCAACTTTTGTGTGATTTTCTAAACATGCAAGATTAAATCTTGCATGCATAGTTTTTTCTTCAAATTCAATAATTCAAATTTACGCGGAGAAGATTAAGGCTCCAATGAAACCATGGATCTTAGCTTAGCACAATTTTTTATTCGAATTCAAATTTATTGTTTCTCTACCTCTCAATTCGTCATCCCCACGAAATCTACACTGCAAGCTTCTAATCAACTTTCTTCGGGCTTCTTCTGCAAATCTTCTGCCACTTAGGTAACCACAAATGATTTCTTTACTTTATTTTACGCATACAGTGACGCGGTAAGTTCTATTTTTTGAAAATCTATTGAAATAAAATACTTATTTATGGGCTATGTTTTAATGTCTTTAGAGAATTATTATGGATGCTTAAATTGCAATCGGTTGCAAGTATGCAAAAATTAGGCCCAGAAATTATACTTGATGATTCTATTTTCTCCTTTTCACGACTATTTTGTTCATGTTTTATAGCTAATCGTGGAGGCCAAGTTACAACAGAAAGAATTGGGTAATAGCCGATTTCTAAACATCTTCTCCATCATTTTTGATGTTTGCTTATGATAATCTAATTGTTCAGTACAAAGTGTAGTATACGGTTGTGTTTTTGACGATGCAAAAGACTTGCAGCAGCTAAGAAGTTGTGTCTTGATAAATTTTGTGAGTTTATTTAATTTACTTATGAAATATTTGCATATGTTGCCGTTTTTCTACCGATTATGAATGTTACAGCACCAATAAACTTCACGTAATCATAGACCATGAACAAGTGAGGTTGATATGGAGGTTTGGTTTCTTAATTAGCAGAACATCAACATAATGCACACTACGTGTTTGACGAAATGTCTACATTAAAAAGAGTTAAAAGTGTTTGAAAAGGTTAATTTGGTTGTTTAAATTTATAGAATTTGTATAACTCGTTGAGAACATATAGTGGATTGTAGTTGGTCCAATATAAATATCTTTCGGCTACACTTTGCAAGATTAATGTAGTTCCCGGTTACATTTTGACAGCAAACTCTTTTCTATAAGTCTAATAATATAAGGTTGTTCAATTGGTCAATGGGTCAAAAAAGTAACCGTTATTTGGATTACATAATTACAAGATATTTATTTAATGAGAAGAGTGACTAACCAATCATTTTCAGCCCACTTATAAGTTCATTAATCAACTATCTAAGTTAGTTAATGATGCAAATCACCCTTCATACTTTTAACCAATTGATTAAAAATGTTAATTTATCAATCTTATTACGCAAACAAGACGTTTCTCTAAATTTATATCGTACGATTCCATTTATTAGAGTAAGATTTGTGGTTTTGATGATATGTGATGTACATTTACCTTAGTGAAACATGTTAGCAGATGGGTACACTTCAAATTACTCTTTTACAACCACTTGCAATGTAGTTCATTTGGCCAAATATATATTAGATCAGTTTCATATTCCTTATATATTTTCCTATCCATTTTTTTTAATTTTTGACAACTAACAACATATAGATACAATTATTTTGAATTTGTGGAATGTTGGATTATGACCTAGCATATACTCCCTCCGTCCCGTATCTATTGTTCACTATTCCTTTTTTGGATGTCTCAATTTAATTGTCCACTTTCATAAATGGAAAAGAATAATGAGATAAAGTTCATTTATGCCCCTAATTTATATATGTAAGACAAAAAGGTATGTAAAAAGTAAAGGGTAAAATTGTCTTGTTACCAAAAAGTAAGAGAGATAGTGATGTTTTTCTTAAACTGCGTGTTTTTGTCTGAAGACAATAAAATTGGGACGGAGGGAGTAATTATGTAATTAAGTTAAACATGATAGGATTAATCATGACCCTAAAAGCTATAGTTAGAATTTTCATTAATTATTAGTCAGTGTCATTGTGTCATTACTAAGAGCACACGGTGTGGGGGGAATTTTTCACCGTTTTGGGTCGAGAACGTCGTTGGACGGCGTTCTGTCGCACAGGGAACGGCGTTCCCGACGACGTTTCGAGTGACGTTCCCGATTGGCGTTCGAAAGGGGACGACGAGGCGAGCGACGTGTCGCACCCCCAAATTATGATGCGGAAGCGGGTCGGTTCGGAGCGCGACTAATCAATACACAAAGCACAAGATTACAAAATGAACGACTCTACATGCGTCGTTTACAATACATTGATATTATAAAGTTTTACACGGTTATAATATGGCTTACAAAAGCTCAAGTTCTAAATGATAGAGATTCTATGGCATAACTAATTATACAAAATATAGTAATGCATGACAATCTCCTTATGTTTGCATGAGACTCGAGCTAATGGGCATCCTGAATGAGCAGACCTATGGCTGTTGCGAACCTAAGAATACATGCTAAAAGGTCAGCTATAAAGCTGGTGAGCTCACAGGTTTAATGATAAGAACAATGTATGAACCATAAGATTTAATGATAATTGAAATTAATCAAATATAGGTATATACCGCCATGAGCACATAGTCTGAGCTTAAATGAGAGGTCAGGATCACACTTAAGTGCCTGAGCGAGGGTGCCTCTATGCGTGTGCCTAATCAACACACGTATGAACAAATAATAATGCGTCCGTTTGACAAGTCAGTGATTGCTGACCCGGACGGGGATTGTCAGTCCCATATGGTACCATACACTAACATTCACGCTACAAAGTATTACCAAACTATGCTAGAGGACTTAGATTGATTAGTGAAAACAACTCATGTAGCATACAACGATGTTTTGTACTTGTGTTCACATGTAAAAGCAAATTGAGCATGTATCTCACCCCTAAGTAAAAGCATTTAAAAAAAAGGCTATGAGACTCACCTGAGTCTAATGAGTTGCTATCAAGCAATAATATATGATGTTGTTCAAGATGAATGATGTTGTCTCCAACGATTGAAACCGGATGGGCGTCCTAAACGCGCAAGGTTTTAAATGATTAGATGTCTCAACAGACCATTTATGCTAGTTGCTCATTTAACTAGTAATGTCCAAATGATTAGTTTTGGATTTTTATATATTTTGTAAATATGTACGGCCCGTTTGTGAGTTTTTGTAATAATAATTCCAAGTATTATTATTATGCGTCTCATCATTTTGTTTACTTGTAAAGTATATACCTATGCATTTTCAAAAGCGATTACTTTTATATATATCCGAAGATATATATATTTATGTCCGAATGTTTGTAGTCCGAAGGTGTCTAGGTCCGAAAGTGTATATGTGTCCGAATGTAAGTTTTAGTCCGAAAGTCAAGGGTTCGGGTTCGGGAAAGTGGTCAAACGACCACCGTTTGACCCAAAACTTTTACACAACTCCTAATATGTTAAAATAAGTTTATAAAAGTTGTCGTTACGTTTCATGGGTCTCTCGAAGTGCCACTTTCACAAAATGACTAAAACAGTCCCTAGAGTTTCTGTTTTCCAGATTTTACCCTTGATTCGACTTCCGATTTCTCCACTTTTTAATCCGATTCAAGTCCCACGAAAAATCACACTTAAACTACTATGAATCTAGTCCCAATCTGAACTTTATAGTATTTTTATAAGTTCGTTTACTATTTTTAACAAAATTCCCAAGAACAAAACTCAGATTTGCCTTTAATTTCTACATTTGGTACTCAACCTTAATTTCACCCCAGATCCGTAAGGATCTGGCCCAAAATCAAAACACGAAAATTGTAGTTCACATTCATACGCAAATTTTGACTACTATCTCGTTGTCTAACTTTAAACACACGATTTATAATGATTTTTCTCGTGAAGGTCAGTTTTGCTGTCCAGATTTGTGTATACATATATGTTTTGTAAAAACGTGTTTAGGCTTATCATTTGGACATAATCTTGTTCTATAAGCTTACTAAAATGGTAATGAACATTATAAAAGTGGTTTTGAGGTATAGTTTACTTACAAAGCTCGGTTTAGAAACGTGAGGAATCGCGAGGAGAACATTTTCTTCCAAAAGAGGCTAGCAATCCAAGGTGTTTTTGATGGTGAAATTTGATGATTGAGGGCTGTTTTTAGAGAGGGAAACCGAGAGAGAGAGTTGAGCTAGAGAGAGAGAGTGGTGAAATGTTAAAATGAAAGTATTAAGGTTATGTTGGTGATGTTTATGATCATGGAACAAGATCCATATTTTATGGATCTTGTTTTAGACTTTAATATTAAACAATGGGAGGGTCTTGACCAGCCAAAATGGGGCCCCACACAAGGTGTGGTGTCCCAAATTTTTGTTCATTACGATTGCGTTCCGTGTGGTGTTCGTTTCCCCGATCGTTTAAACGTTAATTCGCGCGTTTAATGAAATACGTATGTGTTTTAAGTAACGATTACATTTTGACATTTTTAACTTGATGTAATACTTAATATTACATGAAAACATCTATTAAAATGTTTAGTATTGTGACGGTATTGATTTACATGATCGTTTAACGATTAATTAAGTCGCGCAACGTTATTAATCGTTACAATTGATTGCGCGTAATCGCGTAAATTTTAATTGAAGTATTTTATCAAAATAATTGGAAATGAATTATAAAAATATAATTTTTATAAATTTCGTTTGTCAGATGCATTCCGCGCGTTTTGGGTCGCATATTACTTAATTGATACGATACGAAATACTTATGAAATATTATCGAAATAATATTTAGAAAATAACTATGTTTATTAAATAATTTCATATTCTTTAATATTTGAGTTCACCAACGTCCGTATTAATATATCGGAATTCGGCCGATATAATAAAATGCACGATTAAGTAGAATCGCGTAAATGCGTATATTTATAAAATACACGTAGTGATACATACAATTAGCCTAGCATGAAACTAATTACATGTATTACAAAATGATTAGGCGCAAATTTCTAGCCCTAATTGGTCGGGTGTCACATTCTACCCTTGTTAAGAGAATTTCGTCCCGAAATTCAGCTCGAAGTCGGTGTGTCAGTGGAGTCCGAAAATAAATGTGGATACTTGTGTCGCATTTGGTCTTCCCGTTCCCAGGTGAATTCCGGACCACGCCGCGAATTCCACCGAACTTTGACAATTGGGATACGACTTTGCTTAAGCTGTTTGACCTCACGGTCCATGATCTCCACTGGTGTCTCGATAAAATGAAGTTTATCATCGATTTGAATCTCATCTAGAGGAATAATGAGTGTCTCATCGGACAGACATTTCTTCAGGTTAGAAATGTGAAATGTTGGATGCACGCTACTGAGCTCTGGAGGTAGCTGCAATCGATATGCGACTGGACCAATCCTTTCAAGGATCTCAAAAGGTCCGATATATCTAGGGTCCACGTTTACCAAAACGGATGACACCTTTCCAAGGTGATACTTTGAGCAATACTCGATCCCCAACCTGGAACTCGAGATGATTGTGTCTCACGTCAGCATAACTCTTCTGACGATCACGTGCAGCTTTCAACCGTTGTTGGATACCAACGATCTTCTCGGTGGTTTCATGAATGATTTCAGGACCAGTCAGTTAGCTGTCTCCAACTTCAGTCCAACAGATAGGCGACCGGCACTTACGACCGTACAGTGCCTCGAAAGGTGCAGCCTTGATGCTGGTGTGGTAGCTGTTGTTGTATGAGAATTCGCACAAAGGTAAATGATGCTCCCAATTTGCACCGAAATCAACTACACAGGCGCGTAGCATATCTTCCAGTGTTTAGATGGTTCTTTCACTTTGGCCATCGGTTTGTGGATGATAGGCTGTACTCATATCTAAACGAGTACCCAATGACTTTTGCAATGATTGCCAAAAGTTAGATGTGAATCGGCTGTCTCTATCAGAGATAATTGAGATTGGAACGCCGTGTCGGGATACGATCTCCTTCAAATAGATTCGTGTGAGACGTTCCATTTTATCGGTTTCCTTCATGGCAAGGAAGTGAGCAGATTTGGTTAGACGATCAACTATTACCCAGATAGTATCGCAAACACTTGATGTTTTCAGGAGTTTGGTGATGAAATCCATAGAAATTTGCTCTCATTTCCACTGACGAATGTCCGGCTGTTGAAGTAAGCCGGTGGGTTTCTGATATTCTGCTTTGACCTTAGAGCAGGTGAGGCACTTGCTGACGTACGTGGCAATCTCTGCTTTCATGTTTGGCCACCAGTATGATCCCTTGATGCCATGATACATCTTGTCAGATCCAGGATGTATAGAATATTTGGACTTGTGAGCTTCATCCATCACTAAGTCTCGAAGATTTCCGAACTTGGGTAACCAGATCCGGTTTGCGAAGTATTTGACCCCATTGGGTTTGATTTCGAACTGATTCTCCATGTTTCGCAAGGCCTCATCTTTGATGTTTTCAGGTTTCAATGCTTCGAGTTGAGCAGCGAGAATTTGAATGATTAGATCATTATGGATGGTTATACTAAGGGCTCGGACTCGAAGTGGTTTTGTGCGCTCTTTTCGACTTAGGGCATCGGCAACTACATTTGTTTTGCCCGGATGGTACTTGATCTCGCAATTATAATCGGTGAGCAACTCGACCCAGCGACGTTGCCTCATGTTAAGATCCTTCTGATCAAATATGTGCTGGAGACTCTTATGATCGGTGAAGATGGTACATTTTGTGTCATACAGATAGTGTCTCCAGATTTTGAGTGCGAACACTACGGCTCCTAATTCGAGATCATGAGTTGTGTAGTTTTTCTCGTGAACTTTGAGTTGTCGGGAGGCGTAGGCTATAACCTTGTCTCGTTGCATCAACACACAACCAAGACCTTGGTGTGAGGCATCGCAGTATACCACGATGTCTTCGTTGCCTTCGGGTAATGATAGAATTGGTGCACTGCAAAGCTTTTTCTTCAATAGCTGAAATGCTGACTCTTGTTTATCAGTCCAATCGAACTTCTTTTCCTTCTGAGTCAGTGTTGTAAGAGGTTGGGCTATTTTGGAGAAATTTTCAATGAAGCGCCGATAATAACCAGCCAGTCCTAAGAATTGGCGTACTTCGGTCGGCGTCGTCGGTGCTTGCCAGCACTTGATAGCCTCGATTTTTGATGGATCTACGTGAATTCCTTGACTATCAATCACATGACCAAGGAATTGAACGGTTTGCATCCAGAACTCACACTTGGAGAATTTAGCATATAACTCTTCGTGTCTGAGAAGTTCTAGGATGACTTTGAGATGCTGCGCGTGTTCCTGCTCACTGCGCGAGTAAATAAGAATGTCATCGATGAAGACAATGACAAACTTGTCGAGATATGGTTTACACACTCGGTTCATGAGATCCATGAATATAGCCGGTGCGTTTGTCAAACCAAATGGCATCACTTGGAACTCGTAATGTCCATAGCGAGTTCGGAAAGCAGTCTTTGGGATGTCGATGTCACGAACTCGTAACTGATGATAACCTGATCTTAGATCTATCTTCGAGTAGAAACTTGACCCTTGAAGTTTGTCGAATAGGTCATCAATACGAGGAAGTGGGTAACGGTTCTTGATGGTCAATTTGTTCAACTCTCTATAGTCGATACACATCCTAAATGAACCGTCCTTCTTTTTCACAAACAGTACCGGAGCTCCCCATGGTGAAGAACTCGGTCTAATGAATCCCTTATCCAGGAGTTCCTGCAACTGAGTAGACAACTCCTGAAGTTCTGAAGGGGCTAAGCTATACGGTGCTCGTGCAACAGGTGCTGCCCCGGGCACGAGATCGGTCGAGAACTCAACTTGTCTCGGTGGCGGAAGACCAGGCAAATCTTCGGGAAAGACTTCTGGAAAGTCTCTAACAATGGGCACATCCTCAAGTCGCTTCTCTTCCGACTTTTTCTCCATGACATGAGCGAGGATTGATGGTACCCTTTCCTAAGGTACTTGCGAGTTTTCATGCATGATACGATATTCAGTCTCGTTCTACCGGTCTCCCCTTGTATGATTAAAGTACTACCGGTGACGAGAGGAATGCCGACGATTTTGTCATAGCAGACAATTTCAGCTCGGTGCTTGGATAGCCAATCCATGCCAACAATGACATCGAAACTTCCAATCTCAACAGGTATAAGGTCAATAGAGAAGATCTCATCGGATAGATTTAAAGTGCAATTAGGTATTACACTATCGGTCTCTATGAGTTTACCATTAGCTAACTCTACAATGTACTTAACATCTAAAGCAATAGGGGCAATGTTAAGCAATGGACTAAACTCATCAGACATGAAGCTCCTATCAGCACCAGTATCAAACAGAATATAAGCATTAAGATTGTTGAGAAGAAACGTACCCGAGGCCACATTCGGGTCTTGACAGGCCTCTCCTGAGTTCAGCACGAAAGCTCTTCCCTTCGCAGTGTTGTTACCCTTGTTTTTCAGCTTCGGGCATTCATTCCTAAAGTGCCCGGTATCTCCACACTCATTGCAGGATTTTGGCTGGCTAGTGGTGGTGTTGGTGTTGGCATTGGTAGACCTGCAGTCTTTGGTCAAATGTCCATACCTTTGGCATTTTCCACATGGTGTACCGCAAGGACCATCATGATGTCGGCGGCACTTTGAACAGTAGGGCTTATTTCCAGTGTAACCCTTGTTGAAACCAGAACCAGAGTTGGTGGTCTTATCAGACTCAGACCTCTTGGATGATGGTTGGTTTTGAGTGGGGTTTCCAGACCACTTTCTCTTGTTGTTATTACCAGAAGATGGAGCAGATGTCTCACGGCTGACGATCATTGCAATGAGTTCATGTGCAATCCCGATAGCACTTTCAAGGGTGTTTGGTCGAGCTGAGGCGACATTCCCCTGGATATTTTCCGGGAGGCCGCGGATGTATTTCTTGATACTTTTTCCTTCCGTATCAACCAAACCTGGGCACAACAGAGCGAATTGTTGGAACTTGGTGGTGTACCCAGCAATATCATTCCCCTGTACCGCAGCTGCCAGAACTCTACTTCCAGCCGGTGTAGTTCTTCCTCGCGACAGTACTTCTCCTTCAGCTTTTTCTTCAATTCAGACCAAGGAAGTTGGTTTGCGATCTCGACACCAACAGAGTTTGCGTGGGTGTTCCACCAAGTGAGAGCACCTTCTTGAAAGGTGTAAGCAGCAAACTTGACCTTGCTATCTTCAGCACAGTTACAGAGAGAGAAAACAGATTCCATTCGTTCTATCCATCGAATCAGGCCAATGGCACCTTCCGTGCCCTTGAAGTACAATGGTTTGCAGCTGAGAAAATCTTTGTAGGAACAAGGTTTGATAACAGGAGGAGGAGTGGTATTGACTGTATCGTCACTCCTTCGAGAGTCTAGAGCAGCCAAGGCTTCAGTGACAGCTCGGTTAACCGCAGCATTGAGTTCAGCTTGACTGAAACTCTTCCTCTTTGGCGGCATAATTCTGACAAGGCAAAAAGAATGGATGAGTTGTTTGTACCAAATCATGATATATCACATATGTACATATATATTTATGGGGTAATATACAGCAGCACAAGTGATAATCACAATTGACAAACAACAGAGTTGAATACAAGATGTGAGTTTACGAGTGGGTGGGGTAAGGTTTTACTTATGGAAACCTAATAGTCCTTCAAACAATAGGTTCCACTTGTGATTCCGAAGAATTAGAATGATGGAGGAAATACGAAATATTGTATTCCTTGTGAACATATGATGGTACAGCGGAAAGTGTTGCAAGATGTTACGCGTGTGTATAGGGATAGACGATAGTAGTTATACTCGTCGTCTGTGGTAGTGTGAGTGTTTTCGAGTGTATTATCGTGTGAGATATATATATATATATATATATTCAAGATATATAATAGCTTATAAAATAATACGCGAGTAGGGCCTATTCACATATCTTCAATATATAATAGCCTATAAAGTAGCACGTAAGTGAGGCCTATGTATGTATATACGCCTATATCACATAATAGCCTAATGAGTGTCTAGCACAAACCAAGTATAAGTCCCGGTTTCACTCATGGTCAGAGTCAACTAATGCATTCCTGTTCAACATAACCCCTTTCAGATTTTACATCATCTGTATTTAATTGTACGTAGTTAGCTACGCTATGTTAAATTAAATTCGTATGCTGTAATCCCTGAAACAGTTATACCTAATGAGGAATACTACCTAACGGTCATAGTCTAGGCCCACTACATGCAACCTATGTGACACCCCCAAATTTAATGCTTTGCGGAAGCGAGTTTTGGGTGCCACTAATCAAATATCAAAACACCAAAGTACAAGCAAACGACTCTAAATGAGACGTTTTAGAAAATACATTACATTACAATACATTATCAAAAGTACTACAAAGTTTTAAGTTATAAATAGTACATCATTAGCGAGTTCGCAAAGTTATTCAAAAGATTTTAAACACATAATCAAGGTACAAAAGATAATGCCAATAAAATCTTCAAGTGGTTATGCATGCGACTCGTACTAGCCTAGCATACCCTGCAGGCCATCTTACTGTTGCTGAGTACCTGAGAATACATCACTAAAAAGGTCAACCAAAAGGTTGGTGAATCTCACAGGTTTGTATGTACAGTAGTAAACAGTTTGCGTATATCAGTAAGTAAATCATTCACGATAGTAAAACAATAAAGTATATTTGTACAATAGTAGTAAGTCAGTAATCAAGTATTTCACAAACATAGTAAAGTCGGTGTAGTCGGTTAATCAATTGCCATGCCATGAGCCATTATAGTCGAAGCTTAACACGTCAGTAGTTTTTGCCCCCGTGAGTACTAATCCAAAAATACTCATATCAAACGAATAAGAAACGTCTGTTTATACTAGTGCGGTTCGTGGTGGAGCTACCACCCCAGGCGGGGATTGTCAGTCCCATATGGATCCATATACTAAAATTCGCGCTTATCGTTTAACTGACGACTATAATTCAGAGGACTTCATTGGATTAAATAGAAACTCATGCAGTTCAGTAAGGCAATACGTCGGTAATTAATACATTTTGTATTTGTATTAAAGTCGGTAAAATAATACATTTTGTACTTGTATTCAAATCAGTAAAATAATACATTTTGTACTTGTATTATAGTTTGTAAAATAATACCTTTTGTACTGGTATTAAAGTCGGTAAAATAATACATTTTGTACTTGTATTAGTATTTCAAGAAATTTTAGTAAACAATTACACACAGTAAACAAGCAAACAAGCAATAGCAGTAACAAATATATTTTGTAAACAATATATTCAGTAAACAAGTGATGCACCTCCCCCAAAGTGAAAGCAGTAAAAAGGGGCAGTGAGACTCACCTGATGAACAAGCAATCCTAATGTGCGTGCGTATTCCAACAGTAATCTCCTAATGTCCTAAACACGCAAGATTGTATGTTTGTAAGTGTACTCGTAATAATTTGTTTGTTTAGTTGTTTGTTAAGTTAATTACGTTCAATGTATTCGAATTGTATTACATTTGAAGTTTCATTATATCCGTTACTCTTTATTTCATAAGTTACAAAATTTGGCATAGGTCCGAAAACCGAAATATGCCATTTTTGACCCCTAGACGACCCCGGATGGCCTAAAACTGGCTAGGCTAAGGTACTTAGCTTTGACCATTTGGTTGTTTTTGAATGACCGAGCGAATTTGAGCCCAATCCGTTATAATAAAATTTTCATCGAGAAGCTACCATGTTTTAAGTTGTTAAATCGTCGACGTTTTCAAAATTTTATTTGTTCTATTTTAGCTAGAATTCGTAGGGCAAGTTTATTGATCCGTTGGATCATGGAATATAAAGGGGGAATCCGCCGTATTCGTTTGAATACGCCGGATTCAATGGTCTCGAAGGGAATACGCCGTATTGGTTTGAATACGCCGTATTCAATGGTTTCGAAGGGGAATACGCCGTATTCCCTTGAATACGCCGTATTCCGAGGAGGCGCGGGGTAAAAACGTTTTCTGGGCGGGAATACGCCGTATTCCCTTGAATACGCCGTATTCCAAGGTCTGGTTCGACTCTGTTTGTTCCAAAATTCACCCAAACCCATTTTAAAACCATGTTCGCATACAATAACTTAATACAAAGCCAATACATGCTATATAATGTATTATAAACATGAAATTAACGAGAATTGATGAATGTTCTTACTTAGCAAAATTTGAAACCGTGAGGATGATGATGAGAATGATCCGATGATGATGAAGATGATTAGATGATGATGTTGCAGATTGTTGTTGTTGTTAATGTTATTGTTGTTGTTGCATTTGAGATGGATCGAGAGAGAGCATAATTGAGGTCGGGTATTACTTAGCAAAATTGATGAATGTTCTTACTTAGCAAAATTATGTGCGTGTGTGTGTAAAATAATTGAGGTCGGGTATTATAACCGGCCTCAATTATTGAGGTAGATGGGTAATTCTCGACCCGTGTTTGTGTACCCGATCGTTAAATAGTGTAATCTTTTAAAATAATAATGCTCTAAAAACATAATCGTATACGTTTTCAATCCAAGTATTCTATAAAAATACTTTTATGGAGATATAAAAATATATCTTTGTTTTACTTAAAATGTACGGATAGTTTTCCGTATCTAAAACGTTTTTAAATAATTTTCGGAGTACGTAATTATTATTCTCAATAATAATACTTTGTTTAAAAATGTTTGTCACCAATTTTTATTTTGGGTTTCTACGTTTTGTTAGGTTCGTGTATTTACAATTATTAATTAATCGTTTCGGTTTATATATATATATACATATATATATATATATATATATATATATATATATATATATATATATATATATATATATATATAATACTTGTGTACTTGAGTATTGACACGTATGTAATTACGTGTTTTAAAAGTTTAAATTAGGAGCTAATTTTGGGTTATTTTGACCGGGTGTCACAACCTAGTTCACTATAACCTTAGGCTTTGATACCAATCTGTCGCACCCCCAAATTATGATGCGGAAGCGGGTCGGTTCGGGGCGCGACTAATCAATACACAAAGCACAAAATTACAAAATGAACGACTCTACATGCGTCGTTTACAATACATTGATATTATAAAGTTTTACACGGTTATAATATGGCTTACAAAAGCTCAAGTTCTAAATGATAGAGATTCTATGGCATAACTAATTAAACAAAATATAGTAATGCATGACAATCTCCTGATGTTTGCATGAGACTCGAGCTAATGGGCATCCTGCATGAGCAGACCTACTGCTGCTGCGAACCTGAGAATACATGCTAAAAGGTCAGCTATAAAGCTGGTGAGCTCACAGGTTTAATGAAAAGAACAATGTATAAACCACAAGATTTAATGATAATTGAAATTAATCAAATATAGGTATATACCACCATGAGCACATAGTCTGAGCTTAACTGAGAGGTCAGGATCACACTTAAGTGCCTGAGCGAGGGTGCCTCTATGCGTGTGCCTAATCAACACACGTATGAACAAATGATAATGCGTCCGTTTGACCAGTCAGTGCTTGCTGACCCGGACGGGGATTGTCAGTCCCATATGGTACCATACACTAACATTCACGCTACAAAGTATTACCAAACTATGCTAGAGGACTTAGATTGATTAGTGAAAACAACTCATGTAGCATACAGCGATGTTTTGTACTTGTGTTCACATGTAAAAGCAAATTGAGCATGTATCTCACCCCTAAGTAAAAGCATTTAAAAAAAGGGTTATGAGACTCACCTGAGTCTAATGAGTTGCTATCAAGCAATAATATATGATGTTGTTCAAGATGAATGATGTTGTCTCCAACGACTGAAACCGGCTGGGCGTCCTAAACGCGCAAGGTTTTAAATGATTAGATGTCTCAACAGACCATCTATGTTAGTTGCTCATTTAACTAGTAATGTCCAAATGATTAGTTTTGGATTTTTATATATTTTGTAAATATGTACGGCCCGTTGGTGAGTTTTTGTAATAATAATTCCAAGTATTATTATTATGCATCTCATCATTTTGTTTACTTCATTACTTGTAAAGTATATACCTATGCATTTTCAAAAGCGAGTACTTTTATATATATCCGAAGATATATATATTTATGTCCGAATGTTTGTAGTCCGAAGGTGTCTAGGTCCGAAAGTGTATATGTGTCCGAATGTAAGTTTTAGTCCGAAAGTCAAGAGTTCGGGTTCGGGAAAGTGGTCAAACGACCACCGTTTGACCCGAAACTTTTACACAACTCCTAATATGTTAAAATAAGTTTATAAAAGTTGTCGTTACGTTTCATGGGTCTCTCGAAGTGCCACTTTCACAAAATGACTAAAACAGTCCCTAGAGTTTCTGTTTTCCAGATTTTACCCTTGATTCGACTTCCGATTTCTCCACTTTTTAATCCGATTCAAGTCCCACGAAAAATCACACTTAAACTACTATGAATCTAGTCCCAATCTGAACTTTATAATATTTTTATAAGTTCGTTTACTATTTTTAACAAAATTCCCAAGAACAAAACTCAGATTTGCCTTTAATTTCTACATTTGGTACTCAACCTTAATTTCACCCCAGATCCGTAAGGATCTGGCCCAAAATCAAAACACAAAAATTGTAGTTCACATTCATACGCAAATTTTGACTACTATCTCGTTGTCTAACTTTAAACACACGATTTATAATGATTTTTCTCGTGAAGGTCAGTTTTGCTGTCCAGATTTGTGTATACATATATGTTTTGTAAAAACGTGTTTAGGCTTATCATTTGGACATAATCTTGTTCTATAAGCTTACTAACATGGTAATGAACATTATAAAAGTGGTTTTGAGGTATAGTTTACTTACAAAGCTCGGTTTACAAAACCGAAAAGATAGAAACGTGAGGAATCGCGAGGAGAACGTTTTCTTCCAAAAGAGGCTAGCAATCCAAGGTGTTTTTGATGGTGAAATTTGATGATTGAGCGCTGTTTTTAGAGAGGGAAACCGAGAGAGAGAGTTGAGCTAGAGAGAGAGTGGTGAAATGTTAAAATGAAAGTATTAAGGTTATGTTGGTGATGTTTATGATCATGGAACAAGATCCATATTTTATGGATCTTGTTTTAGACTTTAATATTAAACAATGGGAGGGTCTTGACCAGCCAAAATGGGGCCCCACACAAGGTGTGGTGTCCCAAATTTTTGTTCCTTACGATTGCGTTCCGTGTGGTGTTCGTTTCCCCGGTCGTTTAAACGTTAATTCGCGCGTTTAATGAAATACGTATGTGTTTTAAGTAACGATTACATTTTGACATTTTTAAATTGATGTAATACTTAATATTACATGAAAACATCTATTAAAATGTTTAGTATTGTGACGGTATTGATTTACATGATCGTTTAACGATTAATTAAGAACGTTATTAATCGTTACAATTGATTGCGCGTAATCGCGTAAATTTTAATTGAAGTATTTTATCAAAATAATTAGAAATGAATTATAAAAATATAATTTTTATAAATTTCGTTTGTCGGATGCATTCCGCCCGTTTTGGGTCGCATATTACTTAATTGATACGATACGAAATACTTATGAAATATTATCGAAATAATATTTAGAAAATAACTATGTTTATTAAATAATATCATATTATTTAATATTTGAGTTCACCAACGTCCGTATTAATATATCGGAATTCGGCCGATATAATAAAATGCACGATTAAGTAGAATCGCGTAAATGCGTATATTTATAAAATACACGTAGTGATACATACAATTAGCCTCATGAAACTAATTACATGTATTACAAAATGATTATGCGCAAATTTCTAGCCCTAATTGGTCGGGTGTCACACGACGTTTTCATGTTTTTTTTTTCTTTTTCCTCCCCATCGGGCAACAAAAAAAATATCCGTTTTATGGCCGTTAAAATTATTTTTTTTTTCAAACCCTATACATTTATCTATTTGAACAACACCTTTCCCACAAACCAAATCACGCTTCAAACAATTTTTTTCACTCAAAAACTCTAAATAATTCATCACTTTCTTCATCATGTCGAACAACCAAAACAACCCGAACAACACGTACCACTTACAATCCAATTGGAACCCGTTCACGGGCCTCTCCCAATCCTCAAACCCGCAAAAAACTCCACCATCTTCCAACCCACAAATGCAAGGTTTCGCATCATACGCTTACAACCAACAACCACAATACAATCCTTTATACAATCAACCACTACCGATGCAACCACCGCAATTGTCGCCCGATGAATATTCTCAATTTCAAATGTGGCGTCAAAGTCAACAACAACCCGACGTGCAATCCGTTGAAAAAAGTCAACCCGACACCATCTTCATCCAAAAAAACCAAAGGGAAAAATTCCAAAAAAGATTCACCGAAAGTAAAGAAAGTAGTTTGAAACCGTAACGTTTGGCTACCGGAGGACAAGCTTCGTTTGACGAAAAGTTGGATTTCGGTATCCGAAAATTCCAACCGTGGAATTGACCTAGACGGGCCTTCGTTTTGGTATCTTGTTATGGATTCCTACAACGCCCGCAATCCGTCGTTCCAACGTGGAAAAGACTCGTTGTCGTCAAAGTGGAACAAACTCAATTCGGATTGCAACAAGTGGCAAGGTATATGGAAACGCCTATCGGATCAACCCCGGAGTGGTGAGGGTCCGGAAGATTTAATGATCCGTTATGAAAATTAATTCCAGTTGGAAAATGAGCAAAAAAGTTTTCATAACTTGATGGCGTGGAACTTTTTGAAAGATAAACAAAAGTGGCTACATCCCGAGCCGTTTGTCGTCAGACGAAATGTTCCAAAACTCCGCGAAACGGTGAATTTGGACGACTTGAACATTGATGAAGAATCAGAGCAAGATACGCAAAACCCGAATGCGGGTTTATTTGGTGACGATCGGCATCCATGTCCGGTTAGAAAGTCAAGAAAATCAAAGTCCCAAAAAACCACGTCTTCTGGTTCGTCCGCTTCGTCCCGTGCTTCGTTTGATGAATCACTCGCAACAACTTTCGAAGGCATCCGAAGCGACAAACTAGGTACTACAAGACGAAGGATCTCGAGGTCAAACTCAGAATCTTGGCCATGTCGACTGAGAATTTACCGGAGCAACCGAGATTCATCTTAAAAATGGAGAAGATGAAGATTTGCGAGACTATGGGATGGCCATACGGAACGGGAGACGGAGGTGGTGCTTCGGGATCGGGACCGGGGGACGGAGATGATTGATTTATTTTGTATTGCATTTTTAATTTTTAGGACTTTTAAAGTATGTCTTTAAATTATGCATTTTAATTTTTAGGACTTGTAATTTTTTATTTTTTATTTTTTTAATTAGATGTTGTTTTATTTAATTTATTTGTTTTTAAAAATTAATTAATTCAATTAAATGTATTAAAAAAACAAAAACTCCAGAACACTGTCCACCACACCACAAAATCCTCAGCAACACTTCCCAGAATACTATAAAAACAAAATCACCACACCCTGTATGAAACGCCCAAATTTTATTTTTTTTTACAGGTCTAATTTTTCTTAACAACGTTACATAACTAGTTCGGAAGTGTATTAGGTCCGTGTAATACTTGTACTATGTATTTAAGATTTAAACTAAAAACATTTCTGAAAATGGGTGTTACCCGCCGGATATAGGGTCGGGTAACCCCTTACCCGCCAGCTAAAGTAGTACCCGCCGGGTACTCTTTAATTCCACCCGACTCAACTTCTGACCAGAGATCAACTCTAGTTATCTGGTACCCTTTTACCAGCCGGATACCCAATCGGGTACCCTTTTACCCGCCGGGTAGAGAGTTACCCGCCGGGTAACTCCTACCTGCAGCAGACTTGCAGTCTGATCAACATTCTGCACCAAAACGTAAAGTACAAACTTTACAACTTCATAACTTTTGACTCGAGATTAATTAGAATCTGAAACTTTGCAAACACATTCAATATGCTAAGTTGCTAACATGTAACTTTTCTTTCTAACACTTTTTCCATTTTCGCAAAAACAACCAATTTGGACCTGCGACCCATTTGAAGCCATTTTCGCCGCTTTTAGTAACATACCCATTTCACAAAGTAATCATATTTAGGTCTGGACTTTTTGTCCATTTTACTAAGATACTAAAACAAGTTTAAAACAACTAGTCAAAGTTCTATACCCTTACTATAACTCAATTTTACCTACTAGGGTCATTAACGACTCGTTTTGACCCTTTTTACCCATTTAACCATCTAACATCACTTAACATCAAAATTCATTCCATTACTACTTATAAAATCTTACAAACTTTCCAACAAAATTTCTTAACCAACTACTTGTTCTTCAACTTGACCACAAAATGTTTACTGGGCGACTTTTCAAACTTGGACCATAACGATAATTAAAGAGACAGCTTGTACTTTACTTACAACAAGCTAATCCACGCTACCCTTTAGCTATATCTTTCCCTTTTCCGCTTCCACTTGTACCTACACATGAACTCAACTAGATAAACATTTAGCTTAGTGAGAATATTAATATCTAATCAAATTATATACTAATCAATATAATGCATTATTATATAAACAACAATCATGATAATAAGCAAAGTACAAAGACTACTTCCCTTTCTTGAGTTCACTTTCACTTTCATATGTGTACACATATATTCATAGTTCAAGCTAATATCAATTAGCTAGTCTAAGCACAATTTGCCAACAAAAGTTAGCTACTAATCATGGCATAGCTAATCTTGGTTAGCTATTCTAATCATAACATGGCTAACCTAAGTTAACCAAACTAATCACTTGCATCTTATCAAGTTCATTTAGTAGCAAATAAACTAATTATCAACTTTACATAACCAAGTGGTTCTCTTGCTTGGAAGCAATCCGAATCACTTAATTATTATCTAATCACTTTCATATAACTCACCTTGATGTGTGGAACAACTTGTAGCCATTTGATCAATTGAAAGTGGTTCTTCTTTAACACCTAACACATATACATATAACACACTTATCAACAACTAAATCACACTTTGACTATAATACATCTAATTTCTCCTCCCCCACTTTACTTTAACTAATTCCACTTTGACTAATTTAACTAATTACATTTTCATGATCATATCAAGCTTTATACAATTTCTCTACTAACTTTCTTGCTAAACATCATCTAATTACCTTTCTATCATCACTTCAACTAAGTAATATGGTTTCATAAGAATTTTATATTACTCATGAAAACCCTTATGAACCCTAATCATAACTTCACATTTCTAATATGAAATTAAGTTACTATTCATCTTCACTAAGCTAAACTAACCTTAATTTAGCATTCACAAACCCTAATTTCATACGGAGTATTAACTTTCACTAATCATGTAAAACCCTTAAAACCCCATTCTAGGTTAAGAAATAGAAAGAACAACACTTACAATGATGAATTGATAGAAGTAAGAGAATGAATTAGATGATTGAAGCTTGAATTTAGTGATTGGAAAGTGATTTTGATTTGAGGTTCTTACTCCTGCGATTTCACTCTACTCTGTCTCTTTTCTGGAACTGTTTGGAAGGTGATAAATGAATATACGTATTTGTGTTTATTGTACTTTAATTCATTTAACTCACACAGTCTGGAACTGAGCAAACATTTACGTTTTCTATTAAATCTTATCATATAAATAATAATACTTCATAATAAATATATTTTAGCGTCCTAAAATAATACCTTAAAATTTTGAGGTGTTACACTGTGTATTATACTTATTTGAGTGGTGGTATATCACCATCTTATAACTCTTTGTTCATACTAATAAGCATACTCAATAATGTGATAAGACATCACAAATAATAATAATAATAATAATAATAATAATAATAATAATAATAATAATAATAATAATAAAAGTTTCAAAGGAAAAATTATTGTTCTTTTTTTATTTTTTAAAGTCAAATAAAATATACTCCGTACTTTATTTCTTTAACATAAGTTGGTGCAAGGTCGACTTTAGTAATGAAATGACAATATGAGATTCATGCGTTTGGTTAAAAATTGAGTAATTAAATGCGTGAAGTGATTCATCATATTTTGTGGGGATGACCAAAAGATATCAAAAAATAATTTAGTTAGCAATGTGTGCATTACGCCAACTTTTAAGCCCACCAAACTAGAATTATACGGAGTATAACATTACTCAATAAAAAATATTAAAACATGAGTAACTTATTTAAATTATTGTGCTTTTTCCATTTTTTCCGTCGATCATTCTCAAGTTCTAAAAGTCACTTTGTTATTCATTTTTTGAAAATCTTGCTCATCGGTAGTAGACTATCAATGAACAAACTTTCAAAAAATACTCGATTTTAATAGTTCATTTATAGAAAACCCGGATTTTCAAAAAAAAAAAAAAGACTGTCAAAATGAATTTTAGAACTTAGGAACGATCAGGAGAAAATGAGAAAGCGCGGTAACAATTTAAATAACTACTCTTAGAAAATTGATAATATCATCAAGGCCAAAAGCAGGGGCGGATTTGTATTGAGGGTAGGGTATGCACTTGCATACCCTACATAAGTGATTAGCAGTGGTAAAACAAAAAAATTAGACATGAAAATTAAAATTAATACTAAGATTGCATACCCTGTTTAAATCGGTTGCATACCCCTCTCACAAAATCCAGTTAGATACAAGCAATCTCAATCTTAGTATTAAGAATCAGCCACACATCATCATCATCTAATAGTATCGATCAGATATTCGACTCTATATTTTTTTTCTTCTTTATGATTTCTATTCTCTCCGTCTTGGTGTTATTTAATTGGAAAAATATGAAAGTTAGTTTGAACATGATACTTTTATGGGGAACAGGGAAGAAGAAAGTGGATATTACTAATTAATAAGTTGATAGTTGATTTTAGAGCATCTCCAATGACTTATTTTACAAAGCTTTTTTCAAAGCTTTTCTTCTAAAGCTTTTTTGAATAAAGCTTTTACTCCAACAACAAAAACCTTTTCAAAAGCTTTTTTGCTATTAAACATGTATATAATAATATAAAAGTATGAAGTCTAGAGGTCTATAAATTGAGAAATGTCAAGCTTTGCTAAAATACTTGCACTAAAAATTGAATAGCTTTTTTTAAAGCTTTTTGCAAAGCTTTTTTGAATAGTAAAAAAGCTTTAGAAAAAGCTTTACAAATTATATCATTGGAGATGCTCTTATAATGTATAATCTGTAATTATCTGCACCAAATTCATATTTAGGGTAATATATTACTAAGATCTATATAAGTTGTATCTCATATATGGCCATCTAATTTGTTAAATGTGAATATGATTTTATGTTTGTGCGGATATATCTAAAACTCAAGGTTTTTAATGCTAATGTGGTCTTATCTAATAAGAATTTTAAATTTCTGTAAATGACTATATTGTGAATGAGCTAGGAAGTTAATTTTTGATTTTCTTATTATATTGAACTAATTATATAATATGTTTCAGCAAAATTTATATTTTGCCTTGGTTCGATGTACATGTAAATGTGTTTATTTAACACCAATTTATATATCTGGTTCCACATTGTCTTCTTCCATATATATGTGTTGTACGTCTACATTTAGTTAACCCAAAAGCATTAATGGAATTCCTAGATCCGAATTAAAAGTAACTTGGATGTCTCGACCCGACCCAACTCGACCCGGATATTGAATAGAATATGGATTAATCCGATGAGTAGACATTCCTATTAAAAAGTGCATACTTTGTGCCAAATTTCTAAATCCGCCACTGGCCAAAAGACATATCTTGGCTATATAATACAACGTGTGGTACCACATGTGCCATGGATTCCATGGAGAATCAAAGTGCAGTTCACCAAAATATGAGAATTATATTGTATCCCCTACCATATCAAGGCCACATCAACCCAATGATTCAGCTTGCAAATATTCTGTATTCTAAAGGCTTCAGTATCATCATCCTTCACACCAACTTTAACGCGCCCAAGGCATCCAATTACCCTCATCTCACTTTCCGATCCATCTTTGACAATGATCCTTATAACAAATCATCGGTGCCACAAGACATACATACTTTTTCTAAGAATTTCTTGTACAATCAGCATCGTGGAGAAGCATTACGTGAAGAACTGGAAGTGTTGTTGCTTCTAGCATCACGAAAACACGAACGTGTTTTATCATTGATAACTGATGCACTTTGGCACTTCACACAAGCGGTTGCTGATAGCCTTAAACCCCCACGGCTTGTTTTGAGTACAAGTAGCTTGTTCTGTACTAATATTTATGCTTCAATACCTCTTTTTGATGATCGCGGTTACTTCAAACTTGACAGCAGCCGTAAGTTCAATATAGATTAATTAATATCCTCATTAGTACAATCTATCTAATTCTTAATCGATCATAACAATAAGTTTAATTTCAGGGGTTCAAGATTTGGTGCCAGAGTTTCCTGTGGTGAAAGTTAAGGACATCGCTAGCATGGGTATGAAGGGCAAGGAAGATCGTTTAGCAGAGGCGCTAATTAATATGGTGAAAGAAACAAAAGTATGTTCAGGGATCATTTGGAACTCGTTCAAGGAACTTGAAGAACCCTTGCAGCTGGATGAGTTCCCGGTACCAAATTTCCTGATACCACTTCCCAAGTATTTCCCATCCTCATCCAGCAGCTTACTAGAACAAGACGGAACATTTTTTCCATGGTTAGACCAGCAACCACCAAATTCTGTATTGTATGTTAGTTTTGGTAGTCTTAGCCAAGTTGAGGAGAAAGATTTCTTGGAAATAGCTCATGGGTTGGTTGATAGTAAACAAACTTTTTTATGGGTGGTTCGACCAGGGTTCGTTAAGGGGCTTGAATCATTGCCTGATGTGTACCTGGGTGAAAGAGGGCGACTTGTGAAATGGGTTCCTCAGCAACAAGTGCTAGCTCATAAAGCAATTGGTGCATTTTGGACTCATAGTGGATGGAACTCCACACTGGAGAGCGTTTGCGAAGGTGTTGCTATGATTTGTTCTCCTTCTAGATGCGATCAGTTGTTAAATGCAAGATATATGAGCGACGTTTATAAGGTGGGGGTGTATTTGGAGAATGGGTGGCAAAGAGATGACATAGCAAGTGCAATAAGAAAAATAATGGTGGATCAACAAGGGGAAGAAATTAAAGAAACAGCAAAAGTTTTGAAACAAAAGTTGCAAGTTTCTGTAAGCAAAGGTGGCTCTTCCTATGAATCATTGGAGTCTCTAATTGGTTATATTTCTTCGTTTTGATTATTAGGTTGCTTGCTGTCATTATAAATGCAACTTTGATAAATGTTAAGAGTCACAATTTGTTGCCTTGAAATCCTTATTTTACTTCATTGATCTTGTTACAAAGATATATAAGTAAGTACACAATCAAATATATTAATTAATTGATGAAAACACCAAGAATAGATTATATATACATATTGAACATTTATTTAACTGGAGTAAAAAAATACAGAAGCAGATGCTATAAATGATTCTTCTTGGAGTTGGTGAGTGAAAGGATCATATTGGCACATATGTTTCGGGCAGCGTGGGATAGCCAGGGCTATTCGACCTGTGAATTGTACATTTTCGAAAAAATATTGAACCGGGCACGTGCTAGGGGACTAGTGGTTTTGGTTTTGGGATACCAATTTTACAAGGCAAATGATATTTCCACCAACAAAAATGATACTTCCATCAAAACTGTGCAGTAAGCAGTTGTAATATATGCATAAACAGTTATACCTAATGGTGGATCTATCATTTCTAATGTTGGAAATATCAATGCCCATTTTATAAACAATGAGTCAGTTTTACTTAATCAAAGTAGGGGTTAGTGTTTACTATTTAGGAATGGCAAATGATATATCTACCATCCAAAATGATAGATCCATCATTATTACTCCGTATGTATTAACAGGTTGTACAGTACAACCTGTTAATACATAATAATGGTTGATCTATCATTTTGGATGGTGGATATATCACCACCCGGGATAATGCATCTAACTTGTACTTGTGTGTTCTTAAGTTAGGTTTGCTATTTCTAATGCATCAAACTTTCAAAAGATGTGTTTTAGTGTATTTTGGTGACGTTTTGATGATGTGTTAAACCCTCTGGATGCAACGTGTCACCTTAAACGAGCAACACATCATCAAAATTCATCAAAACACCCTTTATAAAAGTTTGATGCATTAAAAATAACAAACGTAAGTATTGTACACACAATAAACATCAGGCACAAATTAAATGCATTCCCAAATACTAAACCCTAAGGTATTAATGAATGAATACACAATAAAGTACTATGAATACTTTTATGAAACGGTTCCTTATCTATTAACTTATTAATAATCAATCATATAATATTGTGCGCGCAAACGTATCAAACTATAATATGACATTTATTGTATGTAGCGAACTACTCAGGCATCCATCGTAAGTAACGAACTTGTAATTTCTTTACATTGTATGTAATTTATGGTACTTTTTCCGCGTGTCGACTATATAAACTGCTACGTGGCGTCACTTACAACCGTTAATTTGACCAAAATACATACAATGTAAAGAAATTACAAGTTCGTTACATACAATAGAAGCCCGAACAGTTTGTTACATATAATGAATGTCATACTATAGTTTAAAATATTTGCGCACACTTAACCCTTTAGGGAATTGTACATTTTAATAAACTAAAAAAACTAGAAAAAAAAAGGCCTTGATATTAAGGGAAAAGAAATGTGATACGGGTCACTTTAGATCCTATATCCGCTACTGATGAGTCCAATATTGTTGCTCTTCATTAATGAATAATTCATAAGATATACAATTATTGCCATTCAAACATTACCATGAACAAAACTTGATTTGAAGATTAAGAGATGTTAATTACATGTATGATGAACCAAGTTCAACTCGATCTGTTTACACCTTTCACTTTACCTTTAGGCCCGTTCTTATTAATGACTCGAAACACAACAATCTGCTTGCCGTTATCTTGTAAAGGAGTTGGTGATCTTCTTTCTGATATCATGATCTTGAATCAGTGTAGTGTAGACAATTGGCGCTAAGAGTTGAAAAATATGTTGATGGCTTCAAAACTGATACGATTCGTTCTAGAAATTCAATTGAAAATGAAGAACGATCACACACGAACAATCAGGAATCTCAATAACTGAATGAAACTCGAAATATATTCGTAATCAAATGATTGATAGGGTTTACAACTAAATGACTGAAAGAGGAAGAAAGACAATTACAAATCAAGCTAACTAAAATGAGATGCCTAATATTGCTATATATTGACACAGCCAGACTTCTTCATGTTAGTCCTGTTAATGAGCCATGTGCGGGTCACGTGCTTTATTAATTCCGTATCATTCCATCCCCCTTAATAGATTCTTGTCCTCAAGAATCCTCTCAAAGATTGAAATTTTTCCCTATGTCTTCATACAACTTGATAGTAGCATGCCGATCTTGCTAACCCATGATCCTTGATTCCTAACATGACCCATTTTGAACTTGATTGCAGCTCTCGTACCTTGCTTCATTTTAACTTCAAGTTCTTTGGTGTTCTCCCCTTCTGTAGCAACGAATTTATCATTATTTGCAACCATGGTTGTACCGACCTTAGAATTCAACACAATTTCAACACAAAACATCATCAGTTGTAGCAGCTTTTCTTTACTAATGATCTTTTGCTTAACTAAACATCCCTGCTGAATAATCTACTCAATCTTGTAATCATGATCATATTCTAGCAAACTCACTTGTGGAATCCATTTAATGATGCATGTGGTCCCAACTAGTCTCATGTCAATTCTTGAAGAATTGTAATCATGATCATATTCTAACACACTCACTTGTGGAATCCATTTAATGATGCATGTGGTCCCAACTAGTCTCATGTCAATTCTTGAAGAACTACTCATTTCAGCAGCAACATGTTTGGTATCAACAGGATCATGTTTAGTATCAGCATGTTTGACACCATTTGTTGAGTGTGAAACTTCCATCTTCAAATCGTTTGTTAACATCTCAACATCATTATATTTAGAAACATACAGAACTTTCTCTCCATTCTCAGTTGACCAAAATAGCCAAGCCGGTTTCGATTTGAGCACCCTAGTAACTATCGAACCCACTGACTCAAAAAGAACACATAAACCATTTGATATTTTTCTGTTCAAGTCAGCTGCTGAATATAGATTTAGTCGGCCCACTTCATGTGATTGCACCCAACCTTTTTCATTATGCTTTATCATTCTATTCAGCCTTTTAAAACTTCTTAATTCTCTGTCAATGTAATGCACTTCAGTTGATAGCCTATCGTAACTAAGATGATGTACATAAGCATTCCCCATCCCAACAATTATAATGCCTGGCTTCCATTCAAATGTATCTGCAACTATCAAATCACTCTCTAACTGCCATGTTCTATTATCTTTAATGGAAACCAACGCAACAAGCTTAGCACCCTTTTGAAAAGGAATCCAAAAACAATCTTCCATGGCATTCCTTGGAATAGTATCGACAATTGGCTTGGCAAAACTGTTTTGTTTTGATTTCGTTTTATCAAGAGTCTTTTCATCAACTTCTATGTAACCTACTCCATCAAATTTCCTGTGATCTTGCACTTTGAGTTTTGAGATTTCAGAAGCCTTTTCTTTGAACTCTGATTCATCACCATTAATAATGTTTGAGCTCATTTTAATTATCTCGGGCCTTAATGGACCCAAATGATCATCCATTCCAAGCTCCAAATCACAACCCTCACATAGGTCCATAGACTTTTCTATTTCACTACTCTCATTCTTTCCTGCAACACTCTTTGATCCCGGTTTATCATTATCTGGTTCAATTTTAGCTTCTTCAACCACTACCACCTCCTTATGCAAAGTTCTATTTATTTTACTAAACTTGTGCCCATGAACAACTGTTTTATCAAAATCATTCATATCAAAATTTCTCTTAGGTATTCCTTTATCAGGTTCTCGCAAAACACAGAAAGTGTCTTCAAATGGTTCTACATTTTCACTTTTACCACCCTCTTTCCTATCACAATGAACTACCAGTTTACTGTTATTTCCCATACAACTCGTATCTTCAAACTTCTGAGAATTCAGCATACATGGACTGATTTTCTTGAAAAGGTTGTTAGTTGTTTCTTGCATTGTAGCTAAACAATAGGCATCATAAAGTTCGCTAGGCTTGTAAATTTCAACCGTCTTCTTAATTTCCGGTTGCAAACCTCTAACAAAATAATCAACTCTTTGCAGTTCATTCAAGCCAATTATATTGCTAGTCAAAGAATTAAATGTCTCATAATATTCCTGAATAGTGCTATGTTGTTTGAGATTTATTATCTTTGACATTTCATCAAACACCATGTGTGCACTGATATTACACTCATCACTACGTCTATTTTCATCCAAATTTACCCCTATATTAACTTCCTGAATGCACTCACTAGCCAACAATGGCCTCAAACCACTTACCATATGCAAATTACAATTTCTATTGCTTATACCATAACCAGAGAATGGATCGTTACCTTGGTTCACTTTGGTCAACTTTTGCATTTCTTCAATTGATGAGTACTGTAATGGCAATCCACTATTATTATCTCCCTTTTGTAATTTGAACAAACTGTTGATTTTGTTGATTGATTGCTGCAAATTCCTCAAAGTGGTTTTGTTGATTATGTTTAAATCTTGACTATTGATCGGTTTGTCGGTTGCGTACATGTTCACCATCGACTCAATTAAATGGTGAAAGTTGAAATTGAGTGTTGAAACTTCAAATTGATGATAAAATTGATACAGAATGATTGATCGATTGCCAAGAAAGTGGCTCTGATACCAATTGATACGATTCGTTCTAGAAATTCAATTGAAAATGAAGAACGATCACACACGAACAATCAGGAATCTCAATAACTGAATGAAACTCGAAATATATTCGTAATCAAATGATTGATAGGGTTTACAACTAAATGACTGAAAGAGGAAGAAAGACAATTACAAATCAAGCTAACTAAAATGAGATGCCTAATATTGCTATATATTGACACAGCCAGACTTCTTCATGTTAGTCCTGTTAATGAGCCATGTGCGGGTCACGTGCTTTATTAATTCCGTATCAAAAACAACAAGAGCGTATTGGTGGTACCTCACTGAAATCAGTGGTAGATAGTCTTAAGCTTCCAAGAATTGTTTTTAGAACGAGTAGAACTTATTTTGTGTTGATGTTTATTCGTCCTTGATGACCTGGGGTTACTTCAATTCAACCATGTTCGTAGTGGTAAGTTCTTTAATTTATTATATCGACGATAATTTTATGCTATAAATCACAGGCTTTTGGTTAAAAAAAAAAGAGCTTAGAAAAAGCTATCATTAGAGTTGATATACAAATCTTGGTAGGTGACCCAGGTTAGAGTTGTAAAATATAAAGTTCAGTTCTGCACATTCAACTCCTCAAAAATACTATGCCTTCATTGATACACATTACTCAGTTAAGGAGAAAAGCTTGCTACAAACTACTTGTCATTTACCCATGTGTGTTAAGATCCTACTTATCAAAGCTTCCTTTCTCCCAGCAACCGTAAGATTGTTGGCTGTTAAGTAGTACTTTAAATCCGTTACAGTCAAATCCTTCAGCTGCAATCCACAAAAACCATAAACAAAAATGAATACAATTAGTAGAAAGTAATCATCGTTAAACTGCATATGAAACGTGTGCACAGGATCAGGTTATGTTGTATTAAACTTAAACTTATAATGTATATTGGAAAGTGAGAAGCATCAAACAAGCTAATTAACAACTAAATGTTGTAATCTATCTGATGAATGTCACATCTTTGAAGTTGACAGGTTCAAGAAATAAAATCTAATTTGTGTAATAATTAAAATGCCTGTAGCACATACAGCAAAGTTCAAAATCACCTTTCCATCATCCGCAAGTTTGCCCCAATCATAATATGCACACTTTTCTTCAGCGGCTGATTTCCTTTTCTTGGAGGCATTATTTGCCTTCCCTTGTGCCACAATTTCAACTTCTTCATCATAGTTCTCTCCGTAAACAGAAATCTTGAATTCTTCCAATGCTTTAGCAATCCCCGGCCTGCAATTATAGAACTCATTGTACAAGCATACTTGCATGTGTATCGTATACGTACGTGTGTAAAAGAGAAATATAAACATACAACAGTTTGTGAGTACCTTGACATGCCTTCTTTATCTGGAAGAGTTTCATCAACAATTTCAGGCATCTCATCTTCATCAAGAGCCAGAGCCTGCAATGCTGCATAGTGGCTCTGCAGTGCTGCAGAAAATAAAATAAACAATATCGCATTATATGAACGTGTGCAGGTATTAAGTAATCGTATGAAAACGATGATACTCCCTCCGCCCCACAAATATTGTGCCCCAACATTTTTGTTGGGATTAAGATAGGTTGGTTAAATGTTACTATTGCCCTTATAATCAAGGCAAGTTTGACCTGAATTTATTTAAGAAATAAATGATTTAGAGTAATTAATGAGGGTAAAATTAGGAGTTTAACTATTTTTAATAATTATTTTTTGGAAGTGGACAATTATTTTGGGATAGATATAAATAGTGATGCGGACATTTATTTTGAGACGAAGGGAGTAATAGTTAATGATAGACTACATTCCAAATAAAAACCCAATCTGAACTTTCAATGCCTAGAATAATATTCATTGTTCATTTAGAGGAAAGACATACCAGGATTTGAAAATTGGCAGACGGAAAAGTCTCTTAAGTCCACACGTTTAACCAAAGCAGCAGCCTTTTGGATTTGATCATCGGTGGCCACAGGCATCACACCACTAGGTTCGGCATGAAGCTGCAAATGAGTTTAATAAGAAATAAGAAGTAATTTCACATTTTTCTTGAAATTTAAATAATCATTGCCTGTAACGTGTAACTTCAATAATTGATTTCCAGAATACAACAAACCTTATGTCACTCCTATATCTCGGAAAGAACAAAGCAAATATAAATGCTCTAAACGGGACAAATACTATGGTCAATTTACAGTTTAAAAAGGTGAAAGCTAAAAACGCTATAAACAGAAGTACGATTACAACTAGACCAAGGCTCCTTACATCTTCAATGGGCCGTATATCATCAGAATAAGGAAGATATATCATGTGCATTCCTGGTGGCTCAATCTGACCACCGCCTTCAACGACTTCTTCCTGCGCTTCAGAATAATTGAAAAGAATCATGAGTGTTTATTCAATCAGCAGCAGGCTGGGTTAGAATCGAGGGGAAAAAATAAATATAACTGAATTCATGAAGTGTATATTCGATCAACCAACAAAAAGCTTGACAAGAATAAAGTAGTACTAAGTAAAAAGCAGAAGCAAATTTTCATTTATCATGACCAAAAACAAAGGTTCCAATCCGTATTAGCGTCACGAAAGTCATCATAGATCTTTGACATAACAATGCATAAGAAATGCTACATCTGGTTACAGCACTAAATCAATTCACAGTGCCTTGCCCTTGAAAAGACAAAATGAAATTAAGCAAAAGGTGAGACAACAGATGGTACTGGAAAATATCAAGTTGATAGCAGCATAAAAATATAAATACATGAATCATTAAGGTAGGGACTTATAAACAAGTATGCCAACAATCATATCTTACTTGTGCAATCAGACCAACCAATTGAGGACGAGTTGAACTCCCATAAAATGCAACTGCAAAACTGAAATTACAAAAAGTATAAGAGACTTCGACTAGATCCAAAAAACAAGATGCATACACATGCTAGTCCAATCAAACAGACAAGAGATACATAGCTACACTAGAATTATATGTATTCTTAAATCAGAGATGGTTTGCTGTCTGCTAATTATTTTTCTTCAACTGTATGATAGTTATTCAAAATTGTAATGTAAGCTGATTTCATTAAGGATTTAAAGGATGTAATAGAAGATCTTTCTTTTAGAATATTTTAAAAAGCAATATGGTAATGTTCTGTTCTTTCATATCAATCTTAATAATTCCTGAAATGAATAACAATTAATTCAATTACTAACCGTTTGAGACGTATCATAGATCTGTGAAGAGCAATGAAAATACAAGTGCTTCCCATCACTTCCTGCAAAAGAATATTGCACTGAACTAAAAAACCGACCACGACAAACTAGATATGATTGTCTTTTTTAAACTTTAGAGTGTGTGACTTCATTTAATAAAGTCGTAATGAAGCGAGTACATGGTACCAGTTGGTTCATGATTCAAGGAAAGCACACAGGCTCTAAATGAATGTTTTGCTTTATACATCATGAATGCTTACTCTTTTGTATTCTATCATATGATCAAAACTTATTTTGTGCCAATGATTCCTAATACATTCTTCTGCAAAATAGTATTTAGTATAGCTTTTATGTTAACAATTAGGTAACAAACAAGATGCCTAGTGTATTAAGGTTAACTTTGATAAAAAAAAATATGGAGAATCTATATCACATTGAAGTTATCATTTTTAGGTATGGAAAATACCTCATCACTAGGAAAAACAAATGCTGGTGGCTTTAAGTTGTGATAATCCTTCAAGCAACTTAACGGCTTGAAACCGAGAAGCCGTAGGTTACCTGTTGAAACTCTTTTGATTTCTGAAAGCTCCTCTATTGAGAACTTGATATCCTCACTGGAAAAGTATATGGCATTGTCAAATGAAATTATTATATCAGAACAAAGGCAGTAAAAGACAAATTGCTAAAAATTCTCTAGTGATGTGTGAAATGATATATGCTCCTATAACACACAGAATCGGTGAACTAAAATGTATAGAACATATAGCAGTAAGAAATTGCAACTAACTTCTTGTAATTTTGAAAACGCTTTGGAGGCTCTTGCACAAGTGCCCCAGTGTCAGCACAGATTAACGACCTTTCAGCCTGCAAAATACAATGATCAACCACTACAACTTGAAGAATCATACAAGAGCAAGTAACAAATTACCTTTAAAGGAAGATTTGTGACAGAATCAAGCCATGTAACTTTCCCTGCAACAACAGTAAAATGAATCAGTCCTCCTGACCCCCAAATTCATATCTTATATAATTTGCATTGACAGCATAAAGCAACTTGCTGACCTGGAACAGTTGGACGGATGAGAGCATATGTATTTAGTTCAATTGATAAACCGCCTGCAATCATAAATGTAATCCTGCGAACTCTGCGCTTCTTAAACATGCGTTTTCTTAACTGTTTATTCAGGTCTTCAAATCTGAAATTGGATGAAAGATGCATCAATGGAACCAGCCATAGAAGGGAATCAACAATTTCTACAACATCACTTTCATTTCTCACTAGCTATTGCTGGATTTGGAATTACCAAATGCACAGCGAACATATTTCTCATTCACGGAAAAGAAAAGGAATAGAATGGACAAGTTATTGCTTGATTTGGAATTACCAAATGCACAGCGAACATATTTCTCATTCACGGAAAAGAAAAGGAATGGAATGAACAAAGTAATGCAATAAGTAAGGCAATATGATGGGTCGTTACCAACTATCATGTTTGGTTGCCTACCAAAATGTGTTGAGTAATGTAAACATGGTGTTTATATGCATTAACAGACCCTCAATTATAATTATCTTGATATATAGAGATTAAAACACCATATCGTGAAAATATACGGAAAATTGGTAACTCAACGAAATATAAAACTAGATAAGTTGTATTTAAAAGTATTAAACGTTCACTTGATACGTAGTTTAGATATTTAACACAGAGTCAATCAAACATTGGCTCACCATTTCAAATCTTCTTTTATCAAAATTACATTTCTAATATTCATGAAGTTGAGAACAGATACAGAATGTGTGTATTATTAAGATCATTTCGCTATCATTATTTCCTCTCTTAATATATCATCAACATTCACTTATTCAAGAAAAGATAGATAAATGTTAGTATATATATGTAAGCTCAAAAAGTTGCTTAAAAATTTCCTACCTGACAAATAGTTGTTTGCAAAAGAACTTTCTATACCATTACGGGTAGTTTGTTTTACTTCCAATTAGCACACAATCCAATTAAGATTATCAACTATAACAGTTGACTAAAATAAAAAACATGAAAATCTTAAATGTTGTAACACCTAAAAAAAAAATATTCCGTAGTTACTTTTTGAAAACTAAGAACCTATGTTTCAAATAGAAACGGGTTGTAATTTCATTCCATGATGGCTATGTTACCAACCATACAATTAGCTTATGGGATATCACAAAAAACACTGGTTAGCCTTGAGAACTTATGCATTCACAACATGAAGCTAAATAACTTAGATAACGCATACCTTTCTCCAGCCAATGGTATGAACTGAGCAAGCTCGTCACCTTCCAATCCAATTAAATCCTGGTATGTAAAAGACGAAGCAATGATGTGTGGATAACTAAAACTTTTATAATCTAAGATTCTAAGGCACGTGTTCTTAGCACTAACATACAGCATAAAAAAGTGAGACGTTAAATTCTTCATTTGGGCTACTTAAAGGTAGAAGTTCAATTGAGATTCCAAGGTCTTGTGCATCCTGCAACAGTTGAAATATAGTATCTTATAAGTGATTCACTTAAATAATATCTTAATAAAAACATAGAATAAGAGCCCGATATAATGCTTTTTAACAATCAGATAGTTTGAGTTACAATTTCAGAACTAAATATCAAATTTGTAACTACACTACTATTTAATCTTTTTTTAATATTCATTTATTACCTTAGCTCGCTGCAATGTTGTTCTAGTCATGTCTAGCTTTGTCACTCCCTTGATACTTCCAAAAGGATCGTCTTCATTTGTAAGCAACAATATGCGCTTATCAGCTGTTTTTGCAGATCTGAAGATGTCATGTGGTTATAACCTGGTAGCCCAGTGCAATTTACCCAAAAGGAGTAAAAACCTAAAAGCGTACCCCTTACGAAGTAGGGCCTGAGCAACCCAAAGTGCATTGTACAAAGAGTTATCCCTAGATCCAGGAACAATACCATACTCGCTCCCAATAACTTTACTAAAAGATTCTGCATTCATATAACAAGCATAACATAAGCAAGAAAAATCCAATTTGACTAGAAACTTAATTGCAACAATGTTCAAAAGAACCATCATGTATCAATGAGTGTTTACATCTGACCAGCATGCTTTAACCAGCTTCTATTATATAATCGACCCCTCACTTAATCTTAAATATTGAGTAAAAAATATAGTACGTCCCATATTGAGTTAACATTACCCCTTCCCTCTTTTCAAACAATAACTAGCAATTAAAAACATCAACAAGTAAATATTAGCTCTAAAATCAAACATAGATGAACGTGTGAATTTCACTGCAATGAACCAACTGATGGCTTAATGAACATCTGGTTCATCATTCACAAAGGGAATTCTTCAAATCCAATTGGAATAAAAAACACTGTCATATATTATATAAGATATAACCACAAGCAAACCTTCTACATGATCAAATTCTTTAATAAACCGCGCTGTAAGGCTGTCCAAATGTTCTCTTTCAGTAACATTAAATACATAAACACCACTAAGATCTTGAAGATTTTTCTTTTCTCTCTGCAGATAATACCCATTAAAATACATACAGATTAATCAGTTCTTGTGATACCGACAAAATAAAGTTGGTGTACCATGGGAGAAAACATTTCAGTTTATGTGAGTCATTCACTTACAGTATTGAAGAAGCATATAGCAATTTCATCGTATGGCCTGTTAATGATCTGAACCTTGATAGACTGTGCAATGCAACTGACAGCAACATGAAAATGAGATGTATTCTCTTGATCTTCCTGCAGAACATTGTCGTCATCACAAACACAAATTCTGTTAAGCATATAAATAGCAAAAAAATTCGCAATTACTTAATATTAAGAACCACAGTAGTTACGAATCTATTTGTTCAAAATTGTTATTCCGTACAAACCCATAATCACAACAATTAAGTGGCACACATTCATCGGTCCATTTTTTATTATAAAACTGACTAGTCTCCTAATTGAGGTGCGTTTATGTGATAAGATGAATAGTTTGTTTTAATATGAGACAGATGACTTGTATTACATTCAACAACTTCTAGTTGGGGAAGTCATATACAAACTTCTCAATCCTGAATTACGTGATTAGCTGTTATCACCATTAGAAATTGTTGGCCATATTAGATAATCATAAGTTGGCACTATCTAAGAATATCAAACATTTCAATTTAATGGGACAAGAGTGAGTGCAAAAAACTACCCTAGTACATTTGCCATGTAATCACGGAAAAGAATAATATGAGTAGCGTTTTGTATGCAACCCAACCCAATCCATATTCAACTTACCCAAATTTATAGTCATGTGATGTAAATGCATTCCACAAGTGTTTCACATTAAGGTCCTCCTAATCAGCAACTAGATCCCTAAGAATCCAACACCCCCGTTAATAATTAATAGTTGAATCAAGCATTGCAGAATACAACTCAACTAAACAACATTATTCGAACTACGACTGCATTAAACATCTTTACATTTCTGAACACAATAAATTAAAAGGCATGGTAATCATCAACAATATATACAGAAAAAAAAAAAGTAAAAAAGATAAGTCCAAACCCCGGGACAAGTGACACTGAACATTTTCGGCGAAGCATCCACCAGAAACACCACTAATTCTTTGCTGGACTGCTTGTCCTGGTGGCCAAAAAAACACGAATTCAAAATCAAAACGTTAACTAACAGAATATTAAAACAACAAATATTTGAAAAATGAATTTTAAACTTTATTATTAGTAACAAAACAACCCTAACAACAGGTACAAGTAACTAATAGCATTAAGTAGAAAAGAAAACCTGATATGAGTCATTTTCAGGATCGTCTTCGTCGTCTCGAAAAACATCATCAGGATCCATATCCATTTGACCTAACGAAAATAGTCAACTACTAGCGACACCTGAAATGAATTAACAATATATAGAGTCAAACTTACAGATTACAATAAAGCATATATGTGTGTGTGTAAAGTAACAGATAGAATCGAAAGAAGAAGTTAGAGTTACCGGCGGTGGAGGAGATAATCCGGCAGCCGTTGGAGGGAAGGGTTTTGGCCGGGTGGGTTTTAATGTGGAAATATAATTTGGGGGGAAATGTATACTCCTTCTTGAAGAAGCTTTGATTATAATTTGTAGAGATAGTTTTTCTAATTTTTATTGGTGGGTATAGTTGGGTAATTAAAAAAATGCTTAAGTTTATCATTATTACTCATTATGACACAATAGTTAATAATGATATACTTAGGTCTTATTTTAATTAACCAATTAGACTCATCTATAAAAATTAGAAAAACTCAACTAGACCCATGGTTCTTAAATTGCCACCTCTAATAATTTGATTATTTTTAGTTTTTACTACTACTCCCACCGTTAGAGTTAAAGTGTCCACCTTGACTTTGCACACAGTTTTAAGATTCTCCACTAACTACACTTTGAACCAATCAGATAACATTTCTACCTACTAAAGTCTCTTTCGATTTGTTAAAACATAAATCGGACACTTATTTTGAACAACACAAAATAGTAATTTTGACACTTGTAGTGAGACGAAAGGAGTATAAAATTACAAGAATTTTTTAGGTCAATACAACTTAACAATGGTCAACAATTTTAAAAAAAAATTGGTATAAAGAATTTTAGTCGGAATGGTCACCGAAAAATTCGGTTAAATCACGTACATCTAAATAGAATGTTCGTCCTCCTCAATGTAATCTGAACATATAAAACCTCCTTTATTTAAAAGGATAAAGGGTTTTACTAGGTGACAATGATAATGAGAACGATGTAGCATGTTTAGTTTAGGGTTATGGATTTGAGGATAAAAACTCTCAAAACGAGAGTTCTTCAAATCAAACTCATGTATAGATGAGGGTTTAAAATTAACTATCATCCTCATTCTATCCCACTATCAATTATACACCGAAGATAATTCCTTGACACAAACTAAACACGCCCATATTACTAACTAAATAATTCAAATGAGCATCAGAATAGCTCTATTGAACACCTCATTGTATACCATAATAGTGGAGTTCGAATCAAAATTCAAAACGTATCTTTCATCAGTCCAAATTCTCTACTAGTCTAAGCACCACTTAAAGATGATCCTTAAAAAGATAGGTAGCATTTCATCTCCTTTTTATGGAACATTTCAAAGAATGAAATTTTCTTCCTATATATTCTTGTGTTTGAAGACTTTAGTCATTTTTTTTATCTAACGTTACCGCGAGTACAAAAGGCACGAATGTGATCTAGATCGGGCAGTTAAAGCTAGCCCAATGAAGGAATATCTATTCATTCACGTTTTTCAACTTGTTAAGTTGTTCGTGTGATTGCAAATCACAATGTCCTCATCATTATCAAGTTTTTTCATTTTATACATAGATCATGAGTCTCATCAATTTTTGCTCAACGTGGAACTTCATTAAACTTTTCGAGAGGGGAAATCAAACCCGGAAAAGGGTGAGCTTCACCGATAATTGTTCATCAATCCGCCACCAATTTTCGCCCATATCCTCCTCTGTTTCTACACCCTCATACCATATAGTATACATTAACTTCTTTCGCTTCAAGAAACAAAAGATCACGTGCTTGATATCATTTACACATGTATTTTTATATTAGGTTATTATATTAATGCGCAGAATATAGACGTGGATCGAATATCATTTTCGTTATACGCAAACTGCAAATGGGATTTAAATAATGTGCATAGTCACATGAATATTCTTGCATATTGATGAAATATTTGCTGTCATGCAAATGGGATCTAAACAAGACTTAAGATTTAGATTTTGTGACAAACGAAATATCAAGTCATACACTTACACCAAGTAACGTGTAAAAGCAAATACTAATACGAATCCAAATAAGTTGGGTGGATTGGCCACCAATAATTTTTTTGTTATAAAAACATTTAATTTAATTATTTTATTTACATAAAAATACAAGCATCGAGTACTCGGTAATTGGAGGTGATCCCTACATCACCAATTTTTTGCCATTCACCACCAAATTTTTTATTTGGACCCTTTTGCCATTTCCCATCCTAAATTAAGTTGTTAAAAAATGTGAATTTGGCCTTTAATGGCATTGTACATCATGCACTAAAAACTTGTATTTCGTAACTAATCTTTTTTGTAGGTTTGACCGAAAGAAAAGTCATGAATCTTTCAAATGAAAAATTATATTTGAGTGGAGAACCAACATATGCGTTAATTGATCTACCATAAATTGAGAAAAGGAAGATCACAACAGTAACGACATGAAAATCAAGGTTTTTCAAACCGTCGATCATAAAACTCTCAGTATTAAACATTATACGATCAGTTGTTTTTGTTTTACCATTTCATGTTAAAGGTAAATTAGTACCTAAACATAGAAAGACAAAATTTGAATCAACAACTAACAAAAGGAGAATATAGTATCCAAAACACATACAAAAATTGTTAGTAAAATAATACCATCTATATTTTTTCCTTTTAAAGCAAAGGTACTAAGGGATTATTTTAATTAAACTTAAATTAATTAATAAAACAAAAACTATATGACAATGAAATAATAATTAATAATGATATTATTAATGAAAGAACTGCAATAACATGCAAAATCAAGGGTCCTAATTTCACCGCTGACTTCAACACATACAGACAAACCAATGGGGTTCACAATAATAATAGTATCTGATTTCATAAGTACTTGTACTTTCTGCATACACACTTGTACCATAACAACTTAATTTTTAATACTTTATACACTTAGAAAATGAAATTGCTACATAAACTAGTAGAAATAAAAAAAAAAAAAAAGAATTACAAAAAGAAAAAAACATAAATATTTATAAAGTTACCAAATTACCCTTACCACTACAACACCAAAACACCAGCATCAACCAGTTTCGGAACAAGTTGACCACTCAAATGAAGTCCGACCAAACTCTCCAACCCACCAACACGTTCACCGCCGATAAACACCGCCGGCGCCACCGTCTCTCCGCCATCCTGCGACGCCGATAACGCCTCGATCTCATCCTCTTCTAATTCAATAACAGTAGGATGAACACTTAGCGATGCAAACAAACGTTTCATGACGTGGCACATACAACAAGCGGACCTACTAAATATAATCACCGGATTCTCAGTGATTAATCGTTGAATCCTCATTTCAGTTGATTCAGAGATGTCGATTGCGAGAGGTGAGTTAGTTGTTGGAGTTAATTCGAGACGAACACCGCCGTCGGATCGGAGGTTACGGTAGCCGTGAACGCCTTGCATATCTCGATTGATATACGGCGGCCGGCGATGTGTAGAGATAGATATATGGGTGTGTATGTATATGTTGATGATGGTGTTGTGTGGTTTTTGTGGTGAAGGAAGAGAGAGTTTATAAATGGGAGATTGAGGGAGGTGGTGATTCATTACATCATAAAAGTAAACGTATTACGTAGACTCTACGCTTTTCTTACTTTTATTTGGGGCGTGTGGCTAACACGCGCTTGTCATATAAGTATGCTACAAAACTATTGTATAATTGTGTGTTTTTAATAATATGTACAGTATTTAAGTAATTTTAGTTCAATTATTTTGCTAAAAAAGTTGATGATTTGATATTAGTCACATATTATAGAAAATACTCTTTGGAAATATATTTATTTGAAATTATTATAAGCGAATGGTTAAGAACAAAGGTACGTTTGGTGATATAACTATATACTACCATTTGTTTTTCGTTTGTTCATGGTTAGATTAGTATAACCTTCGTTCCATTTTAAATGTCTATTTTAACTTTGCACGTAGTTTTAAGATTCTTTACTAACTACACTTTTCACTAATCAAATATTAAATTTATCCACTAAAGTATTTTTTGATTAATTAAATATCAAAGTGGACACTTATAATGGGACGTGCCAAAATAGTAATGTGAACAATTTAAATGGGACGGATGAAGTATTAATTACACGTTATAAGTATGTTAGCGGGATGTACTAAACATACCACTTTTTTATTTTTTATTTTAAACACAATCATTACTGTACCTTTTTCAATCACTTTCTCTTACTTTTTTGTACTTTTTTGTACTTTTTTCTATTTTTTTAATAGAAAAAGTGGTATGAAATTGGATTAAGGTGGTATGTAAAGAGTATCCCATGTTGGCTCGTAGTATTCTACCAAGTTATACATATTTTGGTGTATTAAACGTGTCAATTTTTTATAGTTTTGTGTAACGTACGTGCCAATTTTTACTGAAGTATATATATATAAGAGAAAAGTTCAAGGAAGTACATGAATTTATCAAAGTATAGAAGTACCAATCATATTGTGCCATGTGTACAAAGAGAGTGTTCCACATGTACAATATCCATTTACCCCCAACATCAATTATCTCACAAACGACAAATCGAAAAATTATGAAAATTGCACCATTAAATTCGTCGTTTTCTCCTCTTCGATTTGCCGTCCCTCAAGGCATATTTTCGACGATTTTATTTTTTTTCATTTTTAAGGTGGGTTTTATAAATTATTAACACATGTGTTACTACATACTTGTACATTTAATTTAGGATTAGGGTTTAGTGTTTAGGGTTTAGGGTTTAGTATGATTGATGGTTTAGGGTTTAAGGTTTATAAGGGTTTAGGGTTTAGGGTTTAGAAGGGTTCAAGGTTTAGGGTTTAGAAAGATTTAGGGTTTAGCGTTTTGTAAAGCGTTTAGGGTTTAGGGTTTGGGGTTTAGGGAGGTTTAGGGTTTGAGGTTTGGGGTTTCGGGGAGAAACCCCAAACCTCAAACCCTAAACCCTTACCCCTAAACCCCAAACCCTAAACCCTAAACGCAACACTTTAACACTTTAACACATGTGTTATTAAAATGTGAAACCCACCAAAAAAGAAGAAAAATTTTTTTGTCGAAAATATGCCTTGAGGGACGGCAAATCGAAGAGGAGAAAACGACGAATTTAATGGTGCAATTTTCATAATTTTTCGATTTGTCGTTTGTGAGATAATTGATGTTGGGGGTAAATGGGTATTGTACATGTGGAACACTCTCTTTGTTCACATGGCACAATATGATTGGTACTTCTATACTTTGATAAATTCATATACTCTAATGATCTCATCTCATATATATATAATCTTTTACGTTGAAGCACATAAAATTGGTATGTGCGTTGTATTAAACGAGTAATTTATTGCTAACATATCGTATGAGATAGTTTCAAACAATATAAAATAAAAAGCATTTCACAATTAATGATCAAAAGTTATACAATATCCTATATCTTTTGGTGTGTTTGGTATAACTAGTTGGAAGTTGATAATTGTAGATTATTTTTTTATGTTGAAAGATGAGCTTATTATTTTATAAGTGTTTTACAAATTAATTGGAACTTAAATATATGAATTGACATAAAAATATAAAATGATAAAAAAAAAAAAAAAAAAACACATCATACATAATTTATAAAGGGTATCTATGTAATTTTTAATTTCATAAGTAAGGAGTTTATTTTTAAAAGCTATTTTTAGTAAAAAAAATAAAAATTCTAAAGCTTATTTATTCGGTAAGCTCTCAACTTTTTATGTACCAAACAATTGTAACATCCTCTCTTCGGGTCTGGTAATTTCTAATTTTAAATTGATATATTTAATTGTATTAGAAATTATTTGATATTAATTGTTTTATTTCGAAACTTATATAAATAAGTCTTAGAACTTATTGTGGATAGTAAATTGTTGATTGTTGTGATTTACTATAGTTGACGGTAGAATAAAATAAGTTTATCGCAAATGATTTTTAGGTTTCAGACAATAGATTGAAAGGGGACTAGTTTTAAGTGGATACGGGTCGGTGTAAATAACTTAGCCGACTTATTATAAAACCTTCCCTTTTAGGAAAGTTTTTCATACTTTCCCCTTTTGGAAACTAAGAACCTAAAACCCTAAAAACCTTAAGTTACAAACTGAAATCAAACAATTGCAACTAAAGATTTGCTGTGATTTTGAGAGTTAGAGCATCACCATCATCATCTAATTGTAAGTTAGTTTATGGTTAAAGTTCATGATCATAATCACTTGATGTATTTGTATAAATTAAGGTTAAATAGGTATATTAAACATGTTATTGTATGCATATATGATGATATATGATCTGAAACATGTTGCTGGAATCGACTTTGTGTTTATTTGATTATGGTTTTGAAATGCTGGGTTGAGCCCTGTACGAACTGCAAAGACGAAGGAATCCGGCGGATTCCTAATGAATCCGGCGGATTCAGCTGGTCAATGGGGTAGGGAATCCGGTCAAAATGGGTTAAATCCGGCGGATTCGTCCAACCGGATTCGTTTTGGGAACCCTGGTCCAAATGTTACATCTGAAACCCATTAGAATCCGGCGGATTCTAAGGGAATCCGGCGGATTCTGGCCCATTGCAGAGATTTGATACTTTTGAACCAACTTCATGAAATCTTTAATGTATTATAGTTATTTGATAACTATGTTGATATACTTAACTAAGAAGCATATATTGATTGTGTTATACATGTTGTGAGATGTATTAATATATGTGATCTTCGAATATAAGCTATGGTTTTAGGAATGTGACTACTAACTTATATTTGATTGTTAATTCTCAGATCCTCAGAGAACTCAGCGAGACAAGGCAGCTGAGTAAGTGAACTAAAATAATCAGGTGAGTGGATTTGAAACTCACAGTTTGATTTGGTTGTGTCAGTTTGATTTCAATCAGTAATTATAGGATTACTATTGATAGAATGTTAACTTTGAAATGATATGCCATTTGATTGGTGGTTTGATTAGCCTGTGAGCTTGATTGATAAATACAGAGGTCAACTAGATTGTTGGTTGGACTTGATTGCTAATGTTGGTCAACACAGGGTTGCGTACATGTGTTGATGGAGATTAGCATTTAGTTAGCGGTTAATCACTGTTTTGGCCTACAGTTGATTTAAGTGTTCTGATAGGGCCACCCGGAACAGGGTCCTTAGGAACCACCGTTCCTCTTGACGATATTTGTTACATTATTGGTTGTGAACAAATTGCTAGCTAAATTGAATTGTAGTTGATTATTCATTCACTTAGCTTCGTGCTAATCCCTCAACTTACTTCCTGCAGGTTATGTTTATTATGTGGGTAGTCAGGAAGGGATGTTTTGATGCTAGGAATGTTTGAAACTTGCACCTCTGATCCAGTTTGTTATAAATGATGTTTTTGTAATATATAATGCCCAGTTTGTAAACCAGTTAACTATGGTTGTTTTAGTAGTTTAACATGTTGTATAAAGGTTTGCGAAAATTTCTATCAGATTTCTAGTGAAATATGTATTATAAGTATACGCTTCCGTGAAACGTAATATTATATTGTGATTTTAAATGAGGGGCGTTATAAGTTGGTATCAGAGCAATAGTTTGGGCGAATTGAACATGATAGGATGTTCAATCCTAAACTTTGATTGTGTTGTGTCAAACATTCTTGGGAATGGGATTATGTACTGAATGTGAAATTGTTAGTAGGATAGGTGCTAACGATTAACGATTTGTGAGCTGTTATTGTGTTTACAGATATGGCGGATAACGAGCAACTACCTGTTAACCCTAATAATGTCTCAAGGCCTGAAGTTACTGTTGAGATTCATGATGACTGGAATGAGCATGCTGGTACTTCTTCCCATGCTAGAGAGGAGGTAGAAAGAGATCAGTATCAGCTTCATTTGGAAGAGGAAAATCAAGCACTCAGAATGTATAAACAACAAAAAGAGGCTGAATCTTCTCATCCCGTGTTTAGTACGATTTCACCGCCAAAACAAAAGGTGTGTTCATTTAAAACCTTTATGAGCAGTAATCCGTCTGTGTATTTTGATAGTACAAATCCTTCAGTAACTTTAGATTGGTTGAGGGACATTGAAAAGAAATTTGAAGTATTTCAATGTGAAGAAGAATTAAAGGTTCCTTATGAAACTCAACTTTTAAAAGGAGTAGCTATGAATTGGTGGGATTCAATTACTTCTGTATTATCTCCTTTTCAGAAGGCATCTATTCGATGGTCTGACTTTCGTAATGAAGTTTGTAAGCAGTATTGTTCAAACTTTGATATAGCTCGAATTAGAAAGGAGTTTATGGATTTACAATTAACTGATAACATGTCAATGGATTATTTGATAAATCAGTTCACAGAGAAACTTAGGTTTGTTCAGCAGTGGGTTCCTGATGAGAGAACTCAAATAGAACAGTTTGTGGGTACTTTACCTAATCATTATCGAACTTCAGTGAGATTAGCGGGCTCTCTTTCTCAAGCTTTTATGTTAGCTCGATCAGTTGACAGTGATTTGAAACCTCAACAAGAACCAAGTAAAGAAATGGTTTCTCAAAAATCTAGAAGTGAATCTTCTAGTAAAGGTAAGCAATGGTGGCAAGGAAATCAACAGGGTAAGAAACAAGAAAGTCGTGGTGGTACTTCTGATCGTCCCAATTGGTGTATTAAATGTAGAGCTAGACATTTTGGGCCGTGTACTGTGTAAACCACTAGATGTGTGAAATGTGGTGTGATTGGGCATGAAGCCAAAGATTGTGTTTTTCCTACTTATGTATACTGGAATTGTCACAAAGAAGGTCATCGTGCAAATCAGTGTTCTGAGGCTAAGAGACAGGGTTCTGGGTCGGTTGTTAGTTCATCATCTTTCGGTCAGAAGCGGAAGAATCCGCCATCTGCAGTTAGTAGGGCTTTTCAGATGACAGTGGATGAAGCTGTCCATACAGATGATGTGATCACGGGTACTTTTCTTGTAAATTATGTACCAGCTCGTGTTTTGTTTGATTCTGGTGCAAATTGTTCTTTTATATCTGTGTGTTTCTGTGATAAGTTGAAAATGATGCCTACTGTGATTACAAACCCTGTTGAAGTAGAAATAGCTAGTGGCAAATCAGTTCCTGTTACCACCTCGGTAATTGGAGCTAGTATTATGATAGATGGCCAGACTTTTCCAATTTCATTTCTGTTGATGCCAATTGCTAGTTTTGATGTGATTATTGGTATGGATTGGTTAAGTCAGTGTAAAGCAAGCATAGATTGCCACAATAAGCTGATTAGAATTCCAATCTCCGAAGAGTCATACGTCGTGGCTCGAGGAGAACGGGATAATGTTTGTATACCTTTGATTAGTATGATGAAAGCTGGGAAATCTTTGTCCAAAGGCTGTTAATCGTATCTAGCTTATGTGATTGACGCTAAGTTAGAAAAGAAGTCTCTTTCTGATGTACCGGTTGTTTCTGAGTATCCGGAAATGTTCCCTGATGAATTACCTGGTTTACCACCTCGATAATTGGAGCTAGTATTATGATAGATGGCCAGACTTTCCCTATTTCATTTATGTTGATGCCAATTGCTAGTTTTGATGTGATTATTGGTATGGATTGGTTATATAACACCCCTCATTTCATATCACAATATTATATTAATTACCACGGAAGCGTATACTTATAATACATAGTTTATTAGAATTCTGCTAGAAATTTTCGCAAACCTTTATACAACATGTTTAACTACTAAATAAACATAGTTAACTTGTTTACAAACCGGGGCATTATATATTACAAAACATCATTTATAACAAACTGGATCAGAGTTGCAAGTTTCAAACATTCCCAGCATCAAAACATCCTTCCTGACTACCCACATAATATATATCACCTGCAGGAAGTAAATTGAGGGATTAGCACGAAGCTAAGTGAATGAATAATCAACCACAATTCAGTTTAGCTAGCAATTTGTTCACAACCAATAATGTAACAAACATCGTCAAGAGGAACGGTGGTTCCTAAGGACCCTGTTCCGGGTGGCCCCATCAGAACACTTACATCAACTGTAGGCCAAAACAGTGATTAACCGCTAACTAATTTGAAACGCCCCAAATTCGTGAACATTTTTTTTTTAAAAGAATACTAATGAATTATAAAGAATACTAACGAATTATAAAGAATACTAACGACTTCTAAAGAATATTAACGAATTATAAAGAATACTAATAAATTCTAAAGAATACTAATGAATTCTAAAGAATACTAACGAATTATAAAGAATACTAATAAATTATAAAGAATACTAACAGATTCTAAAGAATTCTAACGAATACTAACATATTCCGGACCAATTCACAACCCGTTGGACTCATTTCCAGAATTTTACCTTCCAACACGCTCCATTACGTTATTGGGGCCAATAGCCCACATTAAAATGATTCGAATACTCATTTTGACACATTTTGGCATGTTGACCCGTTAAACTGCCCATTTTGACCTCTTTAGAAAAATAACAATAGTTCGACCCATAAACCTCTAGGGTCAACGTTCATTTGATAGATTCAATATTACTACCATTTCCTCACTACCAAAATCAATCGAAACTCAATACTTCCATTAAACCATATTTCCACTTTTAACTAACTTCAGCCGAAACATGGACCAAACTCAGGTTTTTAAACAAATTTCGGACACGCATAACTTTTTACTCGTTTAGAGTTAGACTCTAAAATTTTGCAGACATCTCCAACATGCCAAAATGAAACTTTCCCTTTTTACACTTTTTCAAAATACGCATTTATCGAGAAAATGGACGTATGACCAATTTATGGCCATTTTGGACCATTTTGGTGAACAAGTCATATTCCAATTCACTTGGTTTCTGTCTTAAACCTTTTGCACACATATTCTATGATACAATTGACACGTGTGAGTGTATTCTTCAACGTCGTACACCCACTCTAATCCATTTTGACTCCTTTGACCCGTTTAGGGTCCATTTGGACACTTTAATTAAATCTAATCCATTTTAACCATATAATACATGATTTCAATTCCTTTAAACAACATGCCATAATTCTTAATTCATGATCACTCGAATGAGCCAAAATACTAACTTTGACACTTTGATCATAAGTTCGCCATAACTATGATCAATATACACGTTATTCCACTTCTAACAACATTATCACTATACAATATTCACATTACCCAAATTGACACCATTATATTTCACTTTGACTATACCAAGTCAAGGATACCGTTTTCAACCAAATGACACTTTATACTTTAATTCATCAACATAATTCAAAGGTGTCTTTTTGGGCGATTTACTCAAGTGATAATTCATAACGACAATTCAAAAGGAAAAGAAGCTTGTCTAATCACGTTGCAAGCTCCAATCCACGCTATTTCCTTGTAATCATACTTCATCCAATTGGTTCAACCGAACCAAATACCTACAACATAAAATCACTAAAACAGTAAGCATTAAGCTTAGTGAGTTTATGAGCAATTAAATAAATAATTCACAAATACGCCAATATATTTCTTTATTCAAGAATACACTTATCTGATTCCACAATGAGCTACAAGACAATTACAAAGATTCTTTTTACTTCGTATGGATCCGCGGTCCAAAAGATACAAATAAGTAAGGCACCAAAATGGATACCAATCTTAATAGATACCAGTGGTGCCAAGCACCTATTTCGAAATCTATTATTATTCCGTATTGATAAAATCCTTATAATTCACTCATTCCACAAATCCATATAGTTATCACATTATCCACACACCAATCACTTAATCAACCAAATATCTTAACACAAAACACAACACATAAGATCATCGCACATCCAATCTCTATCCTAATAACTACACTTAGAAACAAGATTCGAAACAGTTAGTATTTCATTGGGTCATGCAAACCTCTTGCTCGTAAGCAATCCGGCAATCATACCCATTATAATTCACGATTAAGAAACAAGACATGATACAAACAACTACCATTATATATCTATATACATATAAGATATATATATATATATATACACCAACATTATCTATTTAACCCCATAATACTCACCTTTGCTTTTAGGCAAAAGCATGATTCTTCACTAGAACGTATATAACACCCATCTTGATCACCTATTACACATTACATCAAAATAACAACAAAATCAACAACTAATATTCATTATAATCAATATATCAACATTATCAATCCATCACCTATTTAGATTGATCATATTACCCAAAATCTGAAACGCCCTGAAAATCTGAACATTTTTTTTTTTTTTTTTACACTGAAACATATTTCTATTGGTCCCACTATTTGTATTATCGTGTTTAATATTCTAATCTCCTTATCTGTATTGCTTTTAAAACTTAAAATTTAAAACCTGCTGAAATCATCACCTACCCGCCGGGTAGATGGGTTACCCGCCGGGTACCCAAGTCTAGCCGCCGGGTTTTTCCCATTAACCGCCGGGTGAATTAATTTTTGTGGTAACAGAACCTAATGCCCGTTTAAAGGCTTGAGAAGCCGCCGGGTGGGCTTAGGAAACCACCGGCTTGATCTTAATATTGCTTTTACCCGCCGGGTACTCAGGCTACCCGCCGGGTACCCTGGCGTTTACAGCACCTGCAGTTTTCTTTCCACTATTTACCATTTTCCGAACTTTGGACGCGCATATCTTTCAAACGACAAAGAGTTAAAACATGAAACTTTGCAGGCACTTTACTATAGTCAAAATGAAACTTTCTATTTTCGCACTTTCTCAAATTTCTCAATTTATCGGAATTTGGGCTTAAGGGTCATTTTCGGCTAAATTCCAACATTTTTCTAACATACTAAGTCTCAAACCATTAAGACTTAGAAGCTGAAAATTTAGGCACACATTTCTACTATCAAAACAAACTTGTGAGACTAATCACTATACTTCCAATCTTTATCTAACTCAAATTCGTTCATAGGCATCATTAAGACCCACACACTTCCAAATTAACTAATAACATCGTTGACTTTCATTAAAACTTTCAATATGTACATAATCAAAATATCACTTTCACTATTACAAGTTACAACTTAACACTTTCCAAACATTATCTACTAATCTTACCCAACTTTACTCTATTACACATAATCAATCTAGTCATTTTTTTTCAAAACCAAAACATGTCAAAACATTGTTTGGGCGATCTTTCAAGGTTCCAAAACGATAATTTAAAGAGAAAGCTTGTGTAACTTACAACAAGCTAGCACTCCACTTCTACCCTTTCGCAACTTCTTTACCCCTTCCGCTTTCACTTGTACCTACAACATAACTAAACTAATTAAGCAATTTGCTTAGTGAGAATATGAAATCTAATCAATACAATGCATTATTAACATAAAGCAAACAATGAACAAAGTAAAGAACTACTTCCCTTTTTCTTGCAACTTCACTTTCACAATTCTAATCATATGTGCACATAGCTAATCAATATTTGGCTAACATAAGTTAACCACTAATCGTACAAGGCTAACCTTGGTTAGCTATACTAATCAAAATATGGCTAATAAGCATTAACCATTCTACTCACAAGCTTTCATCATAATCATGATATAATCATAAGCTAATCACAACAAGTTACATGATCATGATCTAATCAATTCATAAACTCACCTTGGTTTGTAGCACAAATTGAAACAAGATGATCAAATGAGGACAATTCTTCTTTAGCACCTATTACATACACATAGCACATAATCAACAACTAATTCACACTTTCAATGACTAATCATCTATTTCTTTCTCCCCCACTTGAGGTTTACTAATTTCACTTCAACTAAGCTAACTAACTTACTTATCATAATCAAAATCATTGCTTTATTATGAATTTAACTACTTTCTAATCACTAATTCAATCTACTAACATATCAAAATCATGCTATAAACTAAAACATATGATTCATGAGAAATTTCATAAACCATAATCATAACCTATCACTTGTAATAAGAAATTAGGATTCTAATCATTGTTTATAGGTTATACTAACACTAACTAATCAATTACAAACCCTAATTTCGGATTAAATCATATCAATTAACTAAAACCCCATAAAACCCAATTTCTAGGGTTCTAGGAGAAAGAAACTACTTACAAGGGTTGAAGAAGATGGAGGAGATGATGATTCTGAGTTCTAAAGCTTGGATTGAAGTTTAATTTGAAGTTTGAAGGTTAACTCTTGACCTCCTTCTACTCCCTGCGATTTTCTCTGTTTATTTTCTAAGTTCTGGAATGTTTTGAAATGCCAGGAACTAAACACGTATCTGTGTATTTATCTTTTATTTATTTACTATACTACACAGTCTAGAACTGAACAACTAGTTTACGGTTTCTATTATATCTCTTTATTTAAAGATCTAAAATTAAAAAGATGTACATTTTATTGTACACTAAATTAATACTGTAAAACTGAACTATAAAAACTTATTTTTGTTTACTAAAGTAATACCTTGAAAACTGGGGTGTTACAACTCTCCCCCACTTATTCTGTTCGTGTCCTCACGAACCATTCTTGGTGCACCGCAGGGTAGTATATCATCATCCACTCCTCCGGTTCCCAAGTAAATTCTGAACCCTTCTTATGTCGCCACTGAACTTTAACTATTGAAACTGATTTATTTCTGAGCTGCTTTACTTTCTGATCAAGAATTTTAACTGGCTCTTCTATATAACTCAACTTATCATTTATTTCTATTTCTGTCAGTGGTACATAAGAAGCCTCATCAACTAAACACTTTCTGAGCTGAGACACATGAAATGTATCATGAATACTACCAAGTTCTTCTGGTAATTGCAATCGATACGCAACCTTGCCAACTCTATCAATAATTTCAAAAGGTCCAATATACCTTGGACTCAACTTTCCCCGCTTTCTAAAACGTATAATCCCTTTCCAAGGTGAAACTTTAAGTAACACCTTATCGCCTACTTGAAATTCAATAGGCCTTCTCCGCTTGTCTGCATATGACTTTTGTCGATCTTGTGCCATCTTTAATCTTTCTCTAATCTGATCAATCTTCTCAGTAGTTAACTGTACTATATCTGTACTTCCAAGCTCTCTCTGACCAATCTCACTCCAACAAATTGGAGTTCGACATTTTCTACCATATAGCATTTCATAAGGTGGCATTTTGATCGAAGAATGATAACTGTTATTATAAGAAAACTCAACCAATGGAAGGTGAGTATCCCAACTGCCACCAAAGTCAATGGCGCAAGCTCTAAGCATATCCTCAAGAGTCTGAATGGTACGTTCACTCTGACCATCCGTCTGAGGATGAAAAGCTGTACTAATATGCAACCGAGTTCCCAAGTCTTCTTGAAATTTATTCCAGAATCGAGAAGTAAAACGAGTATCACGATCTGAAACTATAGAAAGTGGAACCCCATGCCTAGCAACTACTTCTTTAACATAAAGATCGGCTAACTTTTCTGAAGAAGAAGCTTCTTGAATAGGAAGAAAGATAGCACTTTTTGTCAATCGGTCCACAATCACCCAAATAGTGTCATGTTGCCTAGGGGTCTTCGGCAACTTGGTAACAAAATCCATGGTGATGTGTTCCCATTTCCATACTGGTATATCTAAAGGCTGAAGTTTACCGTATGGTTGCTGGTGCTCTGTTTTAACTTGCAGACAAGTGAGACAATTCTGAACATGTTTAACTATATCACGCTTCATACCTGGCCACCAATAGTCACATTTCAGATCACGGTACATCTTGGTAGCACCAGGATGAATAGAATATTTAGATTTGTGCGCCTCATCTAGTAACTCTTTCTTTACTTCACTCGTTCTTGGTATCCAAATTCTACCATAACGAGTCTTTAAACCTCTAGAATCATCTACTAATTCAGAAAGTTGACCCGCTAAACGTTGGTTATTCGGGTCATTAGAAGCTAAAACTTCAATCTGAGCAGCTTTAATAGAATCAAATAACTGAGGAAGCACAGTCATTTGAAAAGATTTCACTGAAAGAACGAAATGGCTAACCTTTCTGCTAAGAGCATCGGCTACAACATTCGCTTTGCCTGGATGGTAAAGTATGTCGCAGTCATAATCTTTGACTAAATCTAGCCATCTTCTCTGACGATTGTTCAAATCACGCTGATCAAAGAAATATTTGAGGCTTTTGTGGTCTGTATAGATAATGAATTTAACACCATAGAGATAATGGCGCCAAATTTTAAGAGCGAAGACCACAGCTGCTAACTCAAGATCATGAGTGGGATAGTTTTGCTCATGTGACTTTAACTGGCGTGAAGCATAAGCAATGACTTTCCCACGCTGCATAAGAACACAGCCTAATCCAAGTTTTGAAGCATCACAATACACCACCATATCCTCGTTGCCCTCGGGTAAAACAAGAATAGGGGCTTGACTAAGCTTTTCTTTCAACATCTGAAACGCTTTAGCTTGCTTATCTTCCCACTTCCACTGAACGCTCTTTCTAGTCAACTGAGTCAAAGGAGTAGCAATCTTTGAAAAATCTTGAATAAAACGACGATAATAGCCAGCTAGGCCAAGAAAACTCCTAACTTCAGTAGGACTCGTAGGAGGGTCCCACTTCATCACTGCTGCTATCTTGGAAGGATCAACTTGAATACCGTGAATATTGATCACGTGTCCAAGAAATTGGACTTCTCGTAACCAAAATTCACATTTAGAAAATTTGGCAAATAGCTTTTCACAACGAAGTGTTTCAAGAACTTGCCTGAGATGTGCTGCATGCTCAGCTTCACTTTTAGAATAGATAAGAATATCATCAATGAAAACTATAACAAAGATATCAAGCATGGGCCGACAAACTCTGTTCATCAAATCCATGAATGCAGCTGGAGCATTAGTTAAGCCGAAAGGCATAACTGTAAACTCGAAGTGACCATAACGAGTACGAAAAGCAGTCTTTGAAATATCGTCTTCCCTTACCTTTAACTGATGGTAGCCAGAACGAAGATCAATCTTTGAAAAGAAACTGGCACCCTGTAGCTGATCAAATAAGTCATCTATTCGAGGCAAGGGATATCTGTTCTTAATGGTCACTTTATTTAGTTCCCGGTAATCTATACACATTCTTAGGGAACCATCTTTCTTCTTTACAAATAATACTGGAGCTCCCCAAGGTGAACTACTAGGACGGATGAAACCTTTATCTAAAAGTTCTTGCAATTGTTTCATCATTTCTTGCATTTCAGTTGGAGCTAACCGATAAGGAGTTTTAGCAATTGGAATAGCTCCAGGAATAAGATCAATTCGAAATTCCACTTGTCTATCAGGTGGAATACCTGGAAGTTCATCAGGAAACACTTCAGGAAATTCTTTCACCACTGGAATACTAGAAAGTTCGGGTACAGCTTTAGAATTATCAACCACGTGCGCCAAAAAGGCTTGACACCCGTGTGACAAAAATCTTTTAGCTCGAGCAAAGGTACAAACAGGAATGGATCTATTAGAACGCTCGCCATAGACAACAATCTCCCTTCCGCTAGGTGCTTTCAGGAGAACTATCTTTTCATAACAATTAATCATACCCTTATTCTTTCCCATCCAATCCATTCCTATAACTACATGAAATTCCCCCATTGGCATAGGAATCAAGTCTATTTTGAACACCTCACCTCCTATTTCAATAGTACACCCTCTATAAACATCACTAACAATAACTAATTTGCTATCGGCAATTTCAACTTCCAAAGGGCGTTCTAATTTAACAATAGGAGTATTCAACTTTTCACAAAATGACAATGATACAAAAGACTTGGTGGCTCCAGAGTCAAATAAAACATGGGCAGGTATAGTATTAATTATAAAGGTACCTGTCACCACGTCATGTGACTCCTTTGCCTCATCTGCTGTAATCTGAAAAGAACGACCTTTAGCTTTCTGTCCACTAGCTTCTCTTTTCTTTTCTGCTTCTTTCTTCTGTTCATTTCTTTTCATATCTTCTAGTTTAGCAGGACAGTTAGCTTGTAAGTGGTCATCCTTATAACAATAAAAGCACATCCTATATGGATTAGGGCAATTAGCAGCAATATGCCCTTGCTGACGACACTTATAACAAGCTGTACTTCCTAACTGACATTCTCCTGGATGCTTTCTGCCACAATTATTACACTTGGGAAATTCCCGAGCTGGAGCTTGAGATTGACGGTTAGATAGTTGAGATTGTGACTTCTGTTGTTGTGGTTGTGATGACTGCTGCTTTCCGAAATTTTTAAACTTCTTAAATTGTTGTGATTGAGAAGAAGATTGTTCTGCTTTTCTCTTATTGGCTCTATCCTCTGCTTTCACTTGCAACTCCTTCTCTCGAGTCAACCCCTTATTCATCATCTTAGGAATAGAATCATAAATAGTCGGGTCAACTGCTTCTTTGATATCAATGTTCAAATGTCGGTAATAATGGTCCTTCATTAACCCTGGATTCGAGGTATATTCGGGACAAAACTGAGATTTGTCATAAAACACGTTAGTGTACTCAGTTACCGACATTTTCCCTTGATTGATGGCTAAGAACTCTCCTTTCAATCTTTCTACTTCCGCCATTGGAGCAAATTCTGCTATAAACTTCTCTTTAAACATACTCCAAGAAAACTTTGCAGCTTCTGCAGCACCATGTGTTTTAATTTGAGTACCCCACCAATCCTGAGCACTATCTTTTAACTGATGAGCAGCAAACAGTACACGTAGCCTTTCTGGACAGTCACAGAGTAGAAAAGTCTCTTCTATCTTATTAATCCACCTATGACTACTAATCGGGTCTCTTTCACCGTGAAATTCTGGGGGACTACGATTGGCAAAGTTTTTATATTCAAAACGTTCTTTTTCTTTATTCATTTGTTGCTGAGCACTTAACATTTCACTATTCAACTGAGGGTTAACTAAGACAGGATGCTTCTGTTCAAATTCTACTAATCGTGTATTAATAATTTGCTCCATTCGAGTATATACCTTAGGAGCAAATTCTTGTAGGGCTTGCCCAATCACATCTTTTAATAGCATCCGGTCCTCGGGATCTAAACTTCTTTCTGAAACATTCTCCTCTTGAGTGGGAGAACGTACGTTTGAACCCTCAGCTTCTTTGTTTGGTGTGGATTCCATTTACTAAACAATATAAGAACACAATTAATAACATAGAAAATCTCTACTTCAACTATTACATATTGATTGCCTTTATCTTCACATACTTAACAACTTTGAATCTCCCACATGACTTTAGCAAAATATAACCTCGTTGGCCAGACGTAGTTATATTAAACTAAATACATGTTTCTATTCAAAATTCTTAAATATATTCCAAACCCAAGCAATCATTCTTATTCTAATCATAATCTACTAATCATATGCAAAACATTGCAAAAACATAACTGTAATTAACTACTGCACATTTATAAGTGGTTTAAGTTTAGGCAATCCTACTGTGGATTGCTTAAATCTCTTAAACCATCGCTCTGATACCAACTTGAAACGCCCTGAAAATCTGAACATTTTTTTTTTTTTTTTTACACTGAAACATATTTCTATTGGTCCCACTATTTGTATTATCGTGTTTAATATTCTAATCTCCTTATCTGTATTGCTTTTAAAACTTAAAATTTAAAACCTGCTGAAATCATCACCTACCCGCCGGGTAGATGGGTTACCCGCCGGGTACCCAAGTCTAGCCGCCGGGTTTTTCCCATTAACCGCCGGGTGAATTAATTTTTGTGGTAACAGAACCTAATGCCCGTTTAAAGGCTTGAGAAGCCGCCGGGTGGGCTTAGGAAACCACCGGCTTGATCTTAATATTGCTTTTACCCGCCGGGTACTCAGGCTACCCGCCGGGTACCCTGGCGTTTACAGCACCTGCAGTTTTCTTTCCACTATTTACCATTTTCCGAACTTTGGACGCGCATATCTTTCAAACGACAAAGAGTTAAAACATGAAACTTTGCAGGCACTTTACTATAGTCAAAATGAAACTTTCTATTTTCGCACTTTCTCAAATTTCTCAATTTATCGGAATTTGGGCTTAAGGGTCATTTTCGGCTAAATTCCAACATTTTTCTAACATACTAAGTCTCAAACCATTAAGACTTAGAAGCTGAAAATTTAGGCACACATTTCTACTATCAAAACAAACTTGCGAGACTAATCACTATACTTCCAATCTTTATCTAACTCAAATTCGTTCATAGGCATCATTAAGACCCGTTTTGACCCATTATGACCCGCTGATCCAAAAGAGCTAATTTGACCCATTCAATAACTAAACACACTTCCAAATTAACTAATAACATCGTTGACTTTCATTAAAACTTTCAATATGTACATAATCAAAATATCACTTTCACTATTACAAGTTACAACTTAACACTTTCCAAACATTATCTACTAATCTTACCCAACTTTACTCTATTACACATAATCAATCTAGTCATTTTTTTTCAAAACCAAAACATGTCAAAACATTGTTTGGGCGATCTTTCAAGGTTCCAAAACGATAATTTAAAGAGAAAGCTTGTGTAACTTACAACAAGCTAGCACTCCACTTCTACCCTTTCGCAACTTCTTTACCCCTTCCGCTTTCACTTGTACCTACAACATAACTAAACTAATTAAGCAATTTGCTTAGTGAGAATATGAAATCTAATCAATACAATGCATTATTAACATAAAGCAAACAATGAACAAAGTAAAGAACTACTTCCCTTTTTCTTGCAACTTCACTTTCACAATTCTAATCATATGTGCACATAGCTAATCAATATTTGGCTAACATAAGTTAACCACTAATCGTACAAGGCTAACCTTGGTTAGCTATACTAATCAAAATATGGCTAATAAGCATTAACCATTCTACTCACAAGCTTTCATCATAATCATGATATAATCATAAGCTAATCACAACAAGTTACATGATCATGATCTAATCAATTCATAAACTCACCTTGGTTTGTAGCACAAATTGAAACAAGATGATCAAATGAGGACAATTCTTCTTTAGCACCTATTACATACACATAGCACATAATCAACAACTAATTCACACTTTCAATGACTAATCATCTATTTCTTTCTCCCCCACTTGAGGTTTACTAATTTCACTTCAACTAAGCTAACTAACTTACTTATCATAATCAAAATCATTGCTTTATTATGAATTTAACTACTTTCTAATCACTAATTCAATCTACTAACATATCAAAATCATGCTATAAACTAAAACATATGATTCATGAGAAATTTCATAAACCATAATCATAACCTATCACTTGTAATAAGAAATTAGGATTCTAATCATTGTTTATAGGTTATACTAACACTAACTAATCAATTACAAACCCTAATTTCGGATTAAATCATATCAATTAACTAAAACCCCATAAAACCCAATTTCTAGGGTTCTAGGAGAAAGAAACTACTTACAAGGGTTGAAGAAGATGGAGGAGATGATGATTCTGAGTTCTAAAGCTTGGATTGAAGTTTAATTTGAAGTTTGAAGGTTAATTCTTGACCTCCTTCTACTCCCTGCGATTTTCTCTGTTTATTTTCTAAGTTCTGGAATGTTTTGAAATGCCAGGAACTAAACACGTATCTGTGTATTTATCTTTTATTTATTTACTATACTACACAGTCTAGAACTGAACAACTAGTTTACGGTTTCTATTATATCTCTTTATTTAAAGATCTAAAATTAAAAAGATGTACATTTTATTGTACACTAAATTAATACTGTAAAACTGAACTATAAAAACTTATTTTTATTTACTAAAGTAATACCTTGAAAACTGGGGTGTTACAAAATCCTTTATTTCATTATTCTTATTATTTCATTATTTCATGATTCACATACCTACTATAATGATTACTCTTTATCATAATTCAAGATTCATCAGTCATCGTTAACTCATTATTTCATCATTTAATTCATACTCAGATACATAGGTCAATCACTTGTATTCTATTTCAATTATCACAATTGATCACCATGATCATTTTATATACTTAATCATAATAAATCTCATAATCAAAATTAATCCAATTACTTAATCCCTTGATTCAATACTTCAATATCCTTTAATCATATTCCCACAACATATTTAAACACTAATTAAGGTGTATTACATCAATTCATCACTCATTATATAAAACCCACTTTGATTAATAATCATATACTTCAATTAATCCATTTTTAGGTTAAATTCATGTTATCTATCACCTTAGATACAATTATACATTACTAATTCATCATAATACTTCTAAATTTCAATTTAGAAACCCTTAATCATTCAAATCCTTTGAAACCTCATGAAACCCTAAGTTACAATTCAAAATTAAACAAGAATCATGATTACCTTAGGTTAGAGATGATTAATCCTCGTTGAATTCGAGTTCCTTATCTTCGATTTCATGTTTTGGAAGTGATTTAGTTTAGGGTTTCACGTATTTCTCCATCGTGAAGCTTCTGAAAATGTTTTTGAATGATATATGATGCGTACGTACATATGTATATTAGATATACATGTGTTTTAATTTTATTCCCCGTGATTATCATTGTCTGGAACTTTAAAACCGACTTACAATTATTACTATTTTATTTCACCTAAAGTAAATATAATTTAAAACACTTAATATTACTTTATTCACAATATTACTTTTAGATTTTGGGATGTTACATAATTGCTAATCTCCATCAACACATGTACGCAACCCTGTGTTGACCAACATTAGCAATCAAGTCCAACCAACAATCTAGTTGACCTCTGGATTTATCAATCAAGCTCACAGGCTAATCAAACTACCAATCATATGGCATATCCTTTCAAAGTTAACATACTATCAATAGTAATCCTATAATTACTGATTGAAATCAAACTGACACAACCAAATCAAACTGTGAGATTCAAATCCACTCACCTGATTATCTCGTTTCACTTACTCAGCTGTCTTATCTCGCTGAGCTCTTTGAGGATCTGAGGATTAACAATCAAATATAAGTTAGTAATCACATTCGTAAAACCATAACTTATATTCGAATATCACATATATTAATACATTTCAAAACATGTATTACACCATCAATATATGCACCCTAGTTTAGTATATCAAACTGGTTATCAATTAATCATATTACATTAAAGATTACAAGAAGTTTATTCAAAAATTACAAATCTCTGCATCAAGGTGGAATCCGCCGGATTCCCTCAGAATCCGCCGGATTCCCTCAGAATCCGCCGGATTCAAATAGGTTTTAGATACAACTTGGGACCAGGGTTCTCAAAACCAATCCGGTACACGAATCCGCCGGATTAAACCCCATTTGACCGGATTCTCTACCCGTTGACCGGCTTGAATCCGCCGGATTCCCACTGTTCATCAGTCCAGCCCAGCTCGTGCAGAGCTCAGCTAGAAAATGGAAACCAATAACTTAAATCACAACTAGTTCAATTCCAGCAACATGTTTCAGCTCATATATCATCATATTTGCATACCATAACATGTTTAAAGCATCAATTTAACACCAATTCATACTATGAATTCTAATGATTATAACCATAATTTCAAATATGATCATAACTTACCAATTAAGGAATTTCAACTAGATGATGATGAAGATGATGCTAGCCAAAGATCACAGCTCCAAATTCACAAGTTTTTGGGTTATGATTTCTCAAGGTTTCAAGTTTAAGGGTTTTAGGTTTTTAAGGTTTCCAAAAGAGGAAAGTGAAATCTTTCCTAAAAAGGAAGGTTATTTAAGTCGGTTAAGATTTTACACCGACCCGTATTCACTTAAAACTAGTCCCCTTTTTATCTACTGCCTGGAACCTAAAAATCATTTGCGAAAAACTTATTTTATTATACCGTCAACTATAGTAAATTACAACAAACAACAATTTACTAAGCACAATAAGTCCTAATGCTTATTTAACTAAGTTTGACAATTTAAACATATTTATCAAATAATTTCTAAAATAATAACATATTCAATTTAAATTAGAAATTACCAGCTCAATTAAGAGGATGTTACAACTCTCCTCCCCTTAAGAAGATTTCGTCCTCGAAATCTCATCACGATTAAACAATCCAGGATATCTGGATCTCATACTGTCCTCTGTTTCCAAGGTTAGGTTTGAACCTAAACTATGTTTCCACTTAACTAACACCATGGGAATCTGTTTCTTCCTAAGTTTAGTAACTTTTCTGTCAAGAAGTTCAACTGGTTCTTCAACTAACTTCTGACTCTGATCAACTTTTAAATCTTTCAAAGGAAGAATCTGAGACTGGTCCTCAACGTTACATTTCCTCAAATAACAAATGTTAAACGTGTCATGAATACCAGCAAGCTTTGGGGGAAGATCCAATGTAACAGACTGATCATTAACAATCTGACGAATTCTAAACGGTTCAATATATCGAGGAGCCAATTTGCCATGTTTCCCAAACCGTATTACCCCTTTCCAAGGCGAAACTTTCAAGTAAACAAGTTCACCTTCAACAAAAATAACTGGTCGACGTTTAGGATCAGCATATTGTTTCTGTCTATCACGTGCAGCTTTCAACTTTTCACGAGCCACTGCCACTTTATCAGCTGTCATTTGAACAATATCTGGACCTGCAAATTGTTTCTCACCTGCCTCTAGCCAACAAGTTGGAGTTCTACAACGGCGATCATAAAGCATTTCATATGGAGGCATGCCAATACTTGAATGATATGAATTATTATAAGCAAACTCAACTAATGGCATATGAGAATCCCAAGAACCATCATACTCTAGAATACAAGCTCTTAACATATCCTCAAGCGTCTGAATCGTGCGTTCTGACTGACCATCGGTTTGAGGATGATAAGTTGTACTAAGATTCACACGTGTACCCAATTCATGCTGCAAACTTTGCCAAAAATGAGATACAAACCTCGGATCTCTATCAGATACAATCGATAAAGGAATACCATGCCGAGAAACAATCTCATTTACATACAACTGTGCCAGTTTATTCAAAGATGCAGTTTCACTGGTAGCGAGAAAATGAGCGCTCTTAGTCAATCGATCAACAATAACCCAAACCATATCATTTCCTCGGGCAGTTCGAGGCAACTTGGTAACAAAATCCATAGTCAAATGTTCCCACTTCCATTCAGGAATCTCAAGCTGTTTCAACGATCCATACGGCTTCTGGTGTTCAGCTTTAACTTGAGAACAAATATGACAAGAACTAACAAACCTTGCTACATCCATCTTCATTGTAGGCCACCAATACAAAGATTTCAAGTCATTATACATTTTCGTACTTCCAGGATGTACAGACAATCTGGACTTATGGGCTTCATTCAGAATAACATCCCGAAGACCACCAAACAAAGGAATCCAAACACGAGACTGAAAGGTTTTTAATCCTCTCGAATCATCTAATAGCAATTCCTTTCGATTCAACATAATTTCAGATTTCAAATTATGATCTAACTAAGCCTCTAATTGTGCAGCTTTTATCTGACCCACCAAATCAGAAGAAACTTCTAAACGCATAAAATAAACTCGATCAGAAGTTACCTTACGGCTTAAAGCATCAGCAACCACATTGGCTTTCCCTGGATGGTATTTAATCTCACAATCATAATCCTTGATTAACTCTAACCATCTTCTCTGCCGCATATTCAACTCTTGCTGTGAAAATATATACTGAAGACTCTTGTGATCCGTACAAATAACACATTTGGTACCATACAAGTAATGCCTCCAGATTTTCAAAGCAAACACAACCGCTGCAAGCTCTAAATCATGGGTAGGATAATTTCTTTCATGAGGTTTGAGCTGACGAGAAGCATAAGCAATCACACGGTCTCGTTGCATTAAAACACAACCCAAACCAGCAATCGATGCATCACAATAAATAATAAAATCATCGGACCCATCTGGCAATGCTAACACAGGAGCCTGACATAACAACTATTTCAGAGTCTGAAAAGCTGTTTCCTGTTGTTCAGTCCACACAAACTTTTCATCCTTACGGGTCAATTTAGTTAACGAACCGGCAATTTTAGAAAAATCTTTAATAAACTTCCGGTAATAACCCGTCAAACCAAGAAAACTCTTTATTTCTGAAGCAGACTTTGGAGCTTTCCAATTTATTACAGCTTCAATTTTCGAATGATCAACTTTAACACCATCATTACAAATAATATGACCCAAAAACTGTACTTCCCGAATCCAAAATTCACATTTAGAGAACTTTGCATACAAATGTTCTCTCTTTAAGGTTTCCAATACCAACCTCAAATGCATTCCATGCTCTGATTCGGATTTAGAATATACCAAAATATCATCGATAAATACAATCACAAATTTATCAAAAAAAGGTCGACATACACGGTTCATCAAATCCATAAAAACTGCTGGAGCATTCGTTAACCCAAAAGGCATAACCAGGAATTCAAAATGACCATACCTGGTTCGAAATGCAGTTTTTGGAATATCACAATCACGAATGCGAACTTGATGATAACCTGACCTCAAATCAATCTTTGAATAAAACGAAGATCCCTGCAGCTGATCAAATAAATCATCTATCCGGGGCAGAGGATATTTATTCTTTACTGTCCGTTTATTCAATTCCCTATAATCAATGCACATTCTAAAAGACCCATCTTTCTTTTTCACTAACAGAACTGGTTCAACCCAGGGAGAAGAACTAGGTCTAATAAACCCTTTATCCAACAACTCCTGTATCTGATTCATCATTTCACGTATCTCAGACGGAGCTAATCTATAAGGAGCTTTGGCTACAGGCGACGAGCCAGGAACAAGATCAATCTGATATTCAACTTCCCTAACCGGTGGTAAACCAGGTAATTCATCAGGGAACACTTCCGGATATTCAGAAACAACCGGTACATCAGAAAGAGATTTCTTTTCTAACTTGGCGTCAATCACATAAGCTAGGTAAGATTCACAACCTTTGGAGAAAGATTTCCTAGCTTTCATCATACTAATCAAAGGTATACAACCACTATCCCTTTCTCCTCGAGCCACAACATATGACCCTTCAGAGATTGGAATTCTAATCAGCTTATTGTGGCAATCTACGTTTGCTTTACACTGACTTAACCAATCCATACCAATAATCACATCAAAACTAGCAATTGGCATCAACAGAAAGGAAATTGGGAAAGTCTGGCCATCTATCATAATACTAGCTCCAATTACCGAAGTGGTAACAGGAACTGACTTGCCACTAGCTATTTCTACTTCAACAGGGTTTGTAATCATAGTAGGCATCATTTTCAACTTATCACAGAAATACACAGATACAAAAGAACAATTTGCACCTGAATCAAATAAGACACGTGCTGGTACAGAGTTTACAAGAAAAGTACCAGTGATAACGTCATCTGTGTGAACAGCTTCATCAACTGTCATTTGAAAAACCCTACTAACTGCAGATGGCGGAGTCTTCCGCTTCTGACCGGAAGATGACGAACTAACAACCGACCCAGAACCCTATCTCTTAGCCTCAGAACACTGATTTGCACGATGACCTTCCTTATGGCAATTCCAACACACATAAGTAGGAAAAACACAATATTTGGCTTCATGCCCAATCACACCACATTTCACACATCTAGTGGTTTGCACAGTACACGGCCCAAAATGTCTAGCTCTACATTTAATACACCAATTTGGACGATCAGAAGTACCACTACGACTTTCTTGTTTCTTACCCTGCTGATTTCCTTGCCACCGCTGCTTACCTTTACCAGAAGATTCACTCTTAGATTTTTGAGAAACCATTTCTTTACTTGATGCTTGTTGAGGTTTCAAATCACTGTCAACAGATCGAGCTAACATAAAAGCTTGAGAAAGAGAGCCCGCCAACCTTACTGAAGTTCGATAATGATTAGGTAAAGTACCCACAAACTGTTCTATTTGAGTTCTCTCATCAGGAACCCACTGCTGAACGAACCTGAGTTTCTTCGTAAATTGATTTATCAAATCATCAATTGACATGTTATCAGTTAATTGCAAATCCATAAACTCCTTTCTAATTCGAGCTATATCATAGTTTGAACAATACTGCTTACAAACTTCATTACAAAAGTCAGACCATCGGATAGATGCTTTCTGAAAAGAAGATAACACAGAAGTAATCGAATCCCACCAATTCATAGCTGCTCCTTTTAAAAGTTGAGTTGCATAAGGAACTTTTAATTCTTCCTCACATTGACAGACTTCAAATTTCTTTTCAACATCTCTCAACCAATCTAGAGTTACAGAAGGATTTGTACTACCAAAATATCCAGACGGATTACGGCTCATAAAGGTTTTAAAGGAACACACCTTTTGCTTTGGCGGTGAAATCATACCAAACACAGGATGAGATGATTCAGCCTCTTTTTGTTGTTTACACATTCTGAGTGCTTGGTTTTCCTCTTCCAATTGAAGGAGATACTCGTCTCTTTCTAACTCCTCTCTAGCATGGAAAGAAGTACCAGTGTGCTCAGCCCGATTGTCATGAGTCTCAACAGTAACTTCCGGCCTTGAGACATTATTAGGGTTAACAGGTGGTTGCTCGTTATCCGCCATATCTGTAAACACAACAACAGCTCACAAATCGTTAATCGTTAGCACCTATCCTACTAACCGATTCACATTCAGTACATAGTCCCATTCCCAAGAATGTTTGACACAACACAATCAAAGTTTAGGATTGAACATCCTATCATGTTCAATTCGCCCAAACTATTGCTCTGATACCAACTTATAACGCCCCTCATTTCATATCACAATATTATATTAATTACCACGGAAGCGTATCCTTACAATACATAGTTTATTAGAATTCTGCTAGAAATTTTTGCAAACCTTTATACAACGTGTTTAACTACTAAATAAACATAGTTAACTTGTTTACAAACCGGGGCATTATATATTACAAAACATCATTTATAACAAACTGGATCAGAGTTGCAAGTTTCAAACATTCCCAGCATCAAAACATCCTTCCTGACTACCCACATAATATACATCACCTGCAGGAAGTAAATTGAGGGATTATCACGAAGCTAAGTGAATGAATAATCAACCACAATTCAGTTTAGCTTGCAATTTGTTCACAACCAATAATGTAACAAACATCGTCAAGAGGAACGGTGGTTCCTAAGGACCCTGTTCCGGGTGGCCCCATCAGAACACTTACATCAACTGTAGGCCAAAACAGTGATTAACCGCTAACTAATTGCTAATCTCCATCAACACATGTACGCAACCCTGTGTTGACCAACATTAGTAATCAAGTCCAACCAACAATCTAGTTGACCTCTGGATTTATCAATCAAGCTCACAGGCTAATCAAACTACCAATCATATGGCATATCCTTTCAAAGTTAACATACTATCAATAGTAATCCTATAATTACTGATTGAAATCAAACTGACACAACCAAATCAAACTGTGAGTTTCAAATCCACTCACCTGATTATCTCGTTTCACTTACTCAGCTGTCTTATCTCGCTGAGCTCTTTGAGGATCTGAGGATTAACAATCAAATATAAGTTAGTAATCACATTCGTAAAACCATAGCTTATATTCGAATATCACATATATTAATACATTTCAAAACATGTATTACACCATCAATATATGCACCCTAGTTTAGTATATCAAAATGGTTATCAATTAATCATATTACATTAAAATTACAAGAAGTTTATTCAAAAATTACAAATCTCTGCATCAAGGTGGAATCCGCCGGATTCCCTCAGAATTCGTTGGATTCAAATACGTTTCAGATACAACTTGGGACCAAGGTTCTCAAAACCAATCCGGTACACGAATCCGCCGGATTAAACCCCATTTGACCGGATTCTCTACCCGTTGACCGGCTTGAATCCGCCGGATTCCCACTGTTCATCAGTCCAGCCCAGCTCGTGCAGAGCTCAGCTAGAAAATGGAAACCAATAACTTAAATCACAACTAGTTCAATTCCAGCAACATGTTTCAGCTCATATATCATCATATTTGCATACCATAACATGTTTAAAGCATCAATTTAACACCAATTCATACTATGAATTCTAATGATTATAACCATAATTTCAAATATGATCATAACTTACCAATTAAGGAATTTCAACTAGATGATGATGAAGATGATGCTAGCCAAAGATCACAGCTCCAAATTCACAAGTTTTTGGGTTATGATTTCTCAAGGTTTCAAGTTTAAGGGTTTTAGGTTTTTAAGGTTTCCAAAAGAGGAAAGTGAAATCTTTCCTAAAAAGGAAGGTTATTTAAGTCGGTTAAGATTTTACACCGACCCGTATTCACTTAAAACTAGTCCCCTTTTTATCTACTGCCTGGAACCTAAAAATCATTTGCGAAAAACTTATTTTATTATACCGTCAACTATAGTAAATTACAACAAACAACAATTTACTAAGCACAATAAGTCCTAATGCTTATTTAACTAAGTTTGACAATTTAAACATATTTATCAAATAATTTCTAAAATAATAACATATTCAATTTAAATTAGAAATTACCAGCTCAATTAAGAGGATGTTACAGGTTAAGTCAGTGTAAAGCAAACATAGATTGCCACAATAAGCTGATTAGAATTCCAATCTCTGAAGGGTCATATGTTGTGGCTCGAGGAGAAAGGGATAGTGGTTGTATACCTTTGATTAGTATGATGAAAGCTAGGAAATCTTTCTCCAAAGGTTGTGAATCTTACCTAGCTTATGTGATTGACGCCAAGTTAGAAAAGAAATCTCTTTCTGATGTACCGGTTGTTTCTGAATATCCGGAAGTGTTCCCTGATGAATTACCTGGTTTACCACCGGTTAGGGAAGTTGAATATCAGATTGATCTTGTTCCTGGCTCGTCGCCTGTAGCCAAAGCTCCTTATAGATTAGCTCCGTCTGAGATACGTGAAATGATGAATCAGATACAGGAGTTGTTGGATAAAAGGGTTTATTAGACCTAGTTCTTCTCCCTGGGTTGAACCAGTTCTGTTAGTGAAAAAGAAAGATGGGTCTTTTATGTTGTGCATTGATTATAGGGAATTGAATAAACGGACAGTAAAGAATAAATATCCTCTACCCCGGATAGATGATTTATTTGATCAGCTGCAGGGTTCTTCGTTTTATTCAAAGATTGATTTGAGGTCAGGTTATCATCAAGTTCGCATTCGTGATTGTGATATTCCAAAAACTGCATTTCGAACCAGGTATGGTCATTTTGAATTCCTGGTTATGCCTTTTGGGTTAACGAATGCTCCAGCAGTTTTTATGGATTTGATGAACCGTGTATGTCGACCTTTTTTTGATAAATTTGTGATTGTATTTATCGATGATATTTTGGTATATTCTAAATCCGAATCAGAACATGGAATGCATTTGAGGTTGGTATTGGAAACCTTAAAGAGAGAACATTTGTATGCAAAGTTTTCTAAATGTGAATTTTGGATTCGGGAAGTACAGTTTTTGGGTCATATTATTTGTAATGATGGTGTTAAAGTTGATCATTCGAAAATTGAAGCTGTAATAAATTGGAAAGCTCCAAAGTCTGCTTCAGAAATAAAGAGTTTTCTTGGTTTGACGGGTTATTACCGGAAGTTTATTAAAGATTTTTCTAAAATTGCCGGTTCGTTGACTAAATTGACCCGTAAGGATGAAAAGTTTGTGTGGACTGAACAACCGGAAACAGCTTTTCAGACTCTGAAACAGTTGTTATATCAGGCTCCTGTGTTAGCATTGCCAGATGGGTCCGATGATTTTATTATTTATTATGATGCATCGATTGCTGGTTTGGGTTGTGTTTTAATGCAACGAGACCGTGTGATTGCTTATGCTTCTCGTCAGCTCAAACCTCATGAAAGAAATTATCCTACCCATGATTTAGAGCTTGCAGCGGTTGTGTTTGCTTTGAAAATCTGGAGGCATTACTTGTATGGTACCAAATGTATTATTTGTACAGATCACAAGAGTCTTCAGTATATGTTTTCATAGAAAGAGTTGAATATGCGGCAGAGACGATGGTTAGAGTTAATCAAAGATTATGATTGTGAGATTAAATACCATCCAGGGAAAGCCAATGTGGTTGCTGATGCTTTAAGCCGCAAGGTAACTTCTGATCGAGTTTATTTTATGCGTTTAGAAGTTTCTTCTGATTTGGTGGCTCAGATAAAAACTGCACAGTTAGAGGCTTTGTTAGATCATAATTTGAAATCTGAAATTATGTTGAATCGAAAGGAATTGTTATTAGATGATTCGAGAGGATTAAAAACCTTTCAGTCTCGTGTTTGGATTCCTTTATTTGGTGGTTTACGGGATGTTATTCTGAATGAAGCTCATAAGTCCAGATTGTCTGTACATCCTGGAAGTACTAAAATGTATAATGACTTAAAACCTTTGTATTGGTGGCCTACAATGAAAATGGATGTAGCAAGGTTTGTTAGTTCTTGTCATATTTGTTCTCAAGTTAAAGTTGAACACCAGAAACCGTATGGATTGTTGAAACAGCTTGAAATTCCTGAATGGAAGTGGAAACATTTGACTATGGATTTTGTTACCAAGTTGCCTAGAACTGCCCGAGGAAATGATATGGTTTGGGTTATTGTTGATCGATTGACTAAGAGCGCTCATTTTCTAGCTACCAGTGAGACTGCATCTTTGAATAAACTGGCACAGTTGTATGTAAATGAGATTGTTTCTCGGCATGGTATTCCTTTATCGATTGTATCTGATAGAGATCCGAGATTTGTATCTCATTTTTGGCAGAGTTTGCAGCATGAATTGGGTACATGTGTGAATCTTAGTACAGCTTATCATCCTCAAACCGATGGTCAGTCAGAAATCAAGATTCAGACGCTTGAGGATATGTTAACAGCTTGTGTTTTGGAGTATGATGGTTCTTGGGATTCTCATTTGCCATTGGTTGATTTTGCTTATAATAATTCATATCATTCTAGTATTGGCATGCCTCCATATGAAATGATTTATGGTCGCCGTTGTAGAACTCCAACTTGTTGGTTAGAAGCTGGGGAGAAACAGTTTGCAGGTCCAAATATTGTACAGATGACAGCTGATAAAGTGACAGTTGTTCGAGAAAAGTTGAAAGCTGCACGTGATAGACAGAAACAATATGCTGATCCTAAACGTCGACCGGTTACTTTTGTTGAAGGTGAGCTTGTTTACCTGAAAGTTTCGTCTTGGAAGGGGGTAATTCGGTTTGGGAAACATGGCAAATTAGCTCCTCGATATATTGGACCGTTTAGAATTCGTCAGATTGTCAATGATCAGTCAGTCACACTTGATCTTCCTCCAGAGCTTGCTGGTATTCATGACACGTTTAACATTTGTTATTTGAGGAAATGTAACGTTGAAGATCAGTCTCAGATTCTTCCTTTGAAAGATTTGAAAGTTGATCAAAGTCAAAAGTTAGTTGAAGAACCAGTTGAACTTCTTGACAGAAAAGTTACTAAACTTAGGAAGAAATATATTCCCATGGTGTTAGTGAAATGGAAACATAGTTTAGGTTCAAACCTAACCTGGGAAACAGAGGACAGTATGAGATCCAGATATCCTGGATTGTTTGATCGTGATGAGATTTCGGAGACGAAATCTTCTTACGGGGGGGGGGGGGGGGGGGGGGGGGGGGGGGAATTGTAACATCCTCTCTTCGGGTCTGGTAATTTCTAATTTTAAATTGATATATTTAATTGTATTAGAAATTATTTGATATTAATTGTTTTATTTCGAAACTTATATAAATAAGTCTTAGAACTTATTGTGGATATTAAATTATTGATTGTTGTGATTTACTATAGTTGACGGTAGAATAAAATAAGTTTCTCGCAAATGGTTTTTAGGTTCCAGACAATAGATTGAAAGGGGACTAGTTTTAAGTGGATACGGGTCGGTGTAAATAACTTAGCCGACTTATTATAAAACCTTCCATTTTAGGAAAGTTTTTCATACTTTCCCCTTTTGGAAACTAAGAACCTAAAACCCTAAAAACCTTAAGTTACAAACTGAAATCAAACAATTGCAACTGAAGATTTGCTGTGATTTTGAGAGTTAGATCATCACCATCATCATCTAATTGTAAGTTAGTTTATGCTTAAAGTTCATGATCATAATCACTTGATGTATTTGTATAAATTGAGGTTAAATAGGTATATTAAACATGTTATTGTATGCATATATGATGATATATGATCTGAAACATGTTGCTGGAATCGACTTTGTGTTTATTTGATTATGGTTTTGAAATTCTGGGTTGAGCCCTGTACGAACTGCAAAGACGAAGGAATCCGGCGGATTCAGCTGGTCAACGGGGTAGGGAATCCGGTCAAAATGGGTTAAATCCGGCGGATTCGTCCAACCGGATTCGTTTTGGGAACCCTGGTCCAAATGTTACATCTGAAACCCATTAGAATCCGGCGGATTCTAAGGGAATCCGGCGGATTCTGGCCCATTGCAGAGATTTGATACTTTTGAACCAACTTCATGAAATCTTTAATGTATTATAGTTATTTGATAACTATGTTGATATACTTAACTAAGAAGCATATATTGATTGTGTTATACATGTTGTGAGATGTATTAATATATGTGATCTTCGAATATAAGCTATGGTTTTAGGAATGTGACTACTAACTTATATTTGATTGTTAATTCTCAGATCCTCAGAGAACTCAGCGAGACAAGGCAGCTGAGTAAGTGAACTAAAATAATCAGGTGAGTGGATTTGAAACTCACAGTTTGATTTGGTTGTGTCAGTTTGATTTCAATCAGTAATTATAGGATTACTATTGATAGAATGTTAACTTTGAAATGATATGTCATTTGATTGGTGGTTTGATTAGCCTGTGAGCTTGATTGATAAATACAGAGGTCAACTAGATTGTTGGTTGGACTTGATTGCTAATGTTGGTCAACACAGGGTTGCGTACATGTGTTTTTGGAGATTAGCATTTAGTTAGCGGTTAATCACTGTTTTGGCCTACAGTTGATTTAAGTGTTCTGATAGGGACACCCGGAACAGGGTCCTTAGGAACCACCGTTCCTCTTGACGATATTTGTTACATTATTGGTTGTGAACAAATTGCTAGCTAAATTGAATTGTAGTTGATTATTCATTCACTTAGCTTCGTGCTAATCCCTCAACTTACTTCCTGCAGGTTATGTTTATTATGTGGGTAGTCAGGAAATGATGTTTTGATGCTAGGAATGTTTGAAACTTGCACCTCTGATCCAGTTTGTTATAAAGGATGTTTTTGTAATATATAATGCCCAGTTTGTAAACCAGTTAACTATGGTTGTTTTAGTAGTTTAACATGTTGTATAAAGGTTTGCAAAAATTTCTATAAGATTTTTAATGAAATATGTATTGTAAGTATACGCTTCCGTGAAACGTAATATTATATTGTGATTTTAAATGAGGGGCGTTATAACAATGCTATAGAAGTTTGAGATTATATGAAAGAAAATTTTAAGCTCTTATAAACTCCAATAAACTAATTTATCAATCATACGCACCCTCTGTATAAGAGTAATTATTTCATATTATCATTAACTTTTCTTTGTTAAAAAAACGATATTTAATGAGAAATACGTTCCAAAAGTTATACTCCCTCCGTCCTTTTATAAGTGTTCAGTTTTGACTTTTAAAAGTCTTTCTTTTACAACTTTGACCTTAAATATTTTTGTTTGTCTTGTATATTACTTGATGCAAAATATATGAATGGATTGAGTTTTAAAGGTATTTTCATTGATATAATTTTTATCAGGTATTATATAATACAAACAAAAATATTTCAGGTTAAAGTTGAAAAAGAAAAACTTCAAAAGGTCAAAAGTGAATATTTGTAACGGGACGGAGGTAGTACACAAATGACGAGATATAGTAGTAATAAAGTTGATAAGAAAAATCAAGAATAAATGATTTTAATAAACAATTCCCATCTTTTTGAAACACATTGGGACATTGGTAGAAGGATGATGTCATGCATAGAGTGTGGAAGGTGAGATAAAGAAAGGGCGCGTGAGGACCGTTAATAATAAGGGGGAGTAGGGTCAGAAATAGCGGAGTTTTGCCGGGTAAATATTTGACGTTGAAACCTACTAGCACATGGGTGATGGTGGGACCATATAATTAATGCCATCTGACGTCATCTTGACTTCCAACGTGGAAACGCCAGCAAAAGTAATCTCATACCTTACGTCACGCCCACAGCTGAAAAGCCAAACCAACAGCACTCCCCCTGATTTTATTTTTACTCCACTTGTTTAAATAAAAAGATGAAAAATATATATATTATATTTAAACCACCATTTTTAAACGTGTTTTCAGTAAAACTTTAGAGTGCGTTTAGTAACTTTAGTTGAAGAAAAGTGTACTACTTTTTCAGAAAATTTTTCTAAAAAAAAGTGAAAAATTAAAAAACGCGTTCAAAATGAGTATTTTCCAGAAAAGTTTTCCAAGAAAATGAAAAACTCATTTTTCCATGATATAACTTGAAGTTGGAAAACTCATTTTTCAAGTTTTCCACCTTGTTCCTTTACACATCTCCCTCCCTTTTTCTAAAATTTTCCAAATGTCTTCTCCTAACATCATTTATCCAAAATGAAAAATACATTACTTTTGAACACATTTTCTAAATTTTCAACACTTTTCTTGAAAACAAAAACTTTTTTCATTTCTTAGAAAATTGGAGATGGAAAATTATGAAAAATTTTCTACAACTAAAGGCAACCGTAGCATTCGTATTAATTAAATTTATTGGTAGCGTGTGAGTGTGACCCATAGTATACGTAACGTTCATTTAGTGATTTTTTTTTATATTAGAATTCGCAATTAATATATGTTTTAAAAAAATAAATATTAAATTTCATTAAATATGCCTTATGCCCTGTGTGACGTGGCTACAAATTAATGAAAAAAAGATTTATTGATAATGGTAGAAATGATTAAAAAAAGGAATAGTCCGTATTTTTTTAGTACCAGTAGTTGTTAATGACGTAAGTAGTAAAAGTGGCACGTGGCACTTTCTTTATCCCTCCCTCGGTCATGGAGATTTAGGACTGGTGGGTCTTGTAAAGCATAAAGTACACACTAACTCATGATGAACCATTTCTTTTTTACAGTATTTACCAAAAAGCTAAAGAATAATAGTAGTACATATACGCATTAATTTGTGGTTATAATCTTATACGCACACATATAACTTTCTTAAGTTAAATGATAAATAAATTGCACCTTTACATGGTATGTAGAAAAATATTCAATATATGCATCTTGATGTTTTGTGACGTTAAAAAGATATATGAAACCTCATTGGTCATTGTTTTATCTTTAACAAACCATCAAGTCTTAGGTTATCTCCAATCATACGCATTTTTCCATCTTCAAATTTGCAGAAATATATAACATCTTTCTAGAATATTTTCCTCATCTAAAAACTTTCATCTCCAACCATCTCCTCCAAAATGCACAACTCCAAATACTTAACATGTTTTGCTCCAAATATGGAGTCAAACAAGTCTCCTTCAAAAAATTTCTTCAAATTTGAAACAATGGTTGGAGTAACATTTCTCCATTTTTTGTGCTTCAAATCTCCATATTTGAAGAAATGGAGTACCCGTTGGAGATGTCCTTATGATAGAAGTGCGTTCTTGTAGAGTCGTTGAACGAATTGTGACACCTCTTTCTCATGGCACCCGATTCTACTTGCTCATGACCTCAAGCAATCAAGCATCGTGGGCGGGATCGAGCATGCATACTCCGATTTCATTAATTTGGCAAAACGCGCTCCAAGGAAAAATTTCGGAGTTTTCTTTGGAATCGTTTGTGACGGTCTTCAAGATCTACAAAATTGAAAAGTTTAGTAATTACTACTCATGCATATTGGAGTAGTAAATACTAATGCATGTAGGAATGAAAATGATAGAATGAGTTTCATTCCCATCGAAATATTTGTTTCAACTTTCAAAAGTTTTATGGGTATCAATTTAAAATAAATAGGCATACTTTAAACCCATTTAGGATGTTGGGTTTACAAATCGATTCCTACTTGATTAAGGGCACCTACGGTGATTACCACCGAGAAACCAATCAACCATACACCCCTTGCCATTTGTATGGCCAATTTTGTTCTCATGATAATGCATGTTGGCAGTATTAATTGCAGGCCCGGATTTGAGGGTTGCGGGGTGTGCGACTGCATAGGGGCCCCAATTTTCTAGGGCCTCAAATCTTAAAAATTAACGATTAGTATTAAATGATTTGTAAATAATTTAATATAATCAAATGAAGCTTTACAAGGAAGATGAAACGTTTTGTAGTACCGTAATGTAATTATTGAGTTATATCAAATAAAGCTTGAAATTGTATTTTAATGGTGAAAATTGAATGAGAGGGGAAGATGACTAGAACTTATCCCGTGTGTCTAAGGAAATTTTTATTCCTTTTACATTATCACCGTCTTACTAATTTTTGAAGTTAGAGTTTAGCCCTTTAAATTTATGGTTCATTTGATACTCACCATTTTAAAGCCTTTTAATTACATATTCCCTATAATATTTTAACCTACTCCTAATTTTTGAATAACAACATGCTCCTAATTTAACAAAAAGTAAACTATAAACTATAAAGATCTTGTTTCAAAGTTATATATGAATTCAAAAGTCAGCTTTACAAAAATATACAAAAAACTAACGTTTCTAAAGCTAAGAAATACATGATTTATGAAATTTAATGACCCAAAAATGGTTAAAGTAGGCGCCTTGCATGAATAAAAGTTTTTGTTTTTCGAGGGCCTCATTCTAGATATTGCACAGGGCCACTGAAAATCACGGGCTGAGCCTATTTAATTGGTCTGTCACATGATGTCCATAATCTACCAAAAGTAAGACAATAATTACTAAAAGTTCCTGGGTATACCCTCTCTTTTTCTAATTCCCCCTTGGCCCACTTTTTTCCATCTCTTACCCCCTCCACCCGTCTAATCAATCACATCCTGCTCTCTTTTTTTTTTACTTTCTGGGTATACCCCCTCTTTTTCTAATTCCTACCCCTGTTTAGTCTAAAACTGAAACTGATTATGTACTGAACTGTGACCGATCTTAAATAAAACTGGACTGAAAAAGGACTGCACGGGGCCGAAGTGGGCCAAGGGTATCCCCCAGTAATTCAGGGGGTGGCTTTAGATTTTCCCATTTGACAACAACATTTAAAATGGGTGGTGATATTTTCACCATTGATTTTGAGAAAACATTATATAGTTAATACATTAAGTACTTGTAACACATTTACGGTAGATTTATAAAAAAATAGTGAAAATATCAACATTCTTTTAAAATACGTGGGTGTTTTTGCCAAACACACATGTGATCAAAACATCGTCGCCCAAAAAAACAAACAAACAAACATTTAACGTTCACTTTTATTAAGAAAAATGTGACATGATATCGTATTATCTCTATAACGTGATTGACACTATTTCTAACCTATTATAAACACTAACTACTACGTAGTACATGTGTACAACAACTCAAAAAAAAAAAAAAAAAAATAATAAGGGATCGGGTACTCCGTAAGAAGGGTACATAAGTAAAGAAACATAAACAAATATGTTTGATTTAAATGATGACATTCATAATAAATAATATATACAGCCATAAATGTCTAACAACATTTAAAAGAGAATGTTAACTTTATAGAGAAGAGTTCAATTGAGACCATTTATTTTGTGTGAGACTAGGGGAACCAACCACAATATGTCATGTGTCACTTTTTTCTCTCTCATCCACGTTTTTAAAAATTAAATATCTCACAAACGACAAGTCGAAAAATCATGAAAATTGCACCATATTTTTCAGCGTTTTATCCTCTTCGATTTGCCGTCCATCAATGCATATTTCCAACGAACTTTTTTTTTCATTTTTTTGGTGGGTTTTACATATTAGTAACACATGTGTTAGTGATTGATTATACATTTGATTTAGGGTTTAGGGTTAGGGTATAGAGTTAGGGTTTAGCAGGGTTTAGTGTTAGGGTTTAGCAGGGTTTAGTGCTAGGGTTTAGGGTTTAGAGTTTTATAAAGCGTTTAGGGTTTAGGGTTTAGGGTTTGGGGTTTAGGGGTTAGGGTTTAGGGTTTAGGGTTGGGAGTTTGGGGTTTAGTGCTAACTTTATAAAATGTAATTTTCGTTTTCACAAGATAAGATTATTAAGTTGAAAATTAATCAAAAAGGCATTATATATAACATATATTAATTTTCACTCACGATATAGAGTTCCTATATATAATTTTGAAATTGCTTGGGTTTGAAAGCTTTATAGTTATGATATGAAAAATGTTTTTCGTTTCAAGTTTATTAACTTAACATGATCAAATCAATTGGTACTAGGTCAGATTTAGAAAAAGGGAAAAAAAATGATATAAATATAGTACATATTTAAACTGGTTATCTGTTTGGTACAAATCTTTTACCATAGAAATTAATCAAATTTCAACGACTTTAGAAAATTAAAATATGATTTGATGAACACTATATACAATAAATGAAATTCTTATGTGTTTTAAGTTACGCAAAATGAGCAAACAAACTAAAGAATGATTACACTAAACTATAATTTTTTGCGCTCCGTCGTGAAGTACGAAAAGAAAAATCAACATAAATTATTGCAAGTTCAATTCTATTACTTTTATTTTCGGGTTTACCATTTACCTTATTATTAAATACTATTATTTAACTTGTAATCATATTTTATGCAACCATGCGTAAAACGATATGTTTTTTAGTGTGTCGGCTATTGGACCATGATGAATATATAGACTAAACAATAAATGTTGTTTAATAGGGGAGTATATGCTTATAATTAATTAATTAATTATTGTTAATAAGTGATGATGGAAGGCTTTATTATATTATTTGTTTCCAAATGAAGCTAAAAAACGATGTGATGGGAGATGCCAATATGAGGGGAAGCCTTGAAACCACACCTCTTGTCAAATTCCCCTTTTCCTTTTTCCTTTTTCACCTTTGCTTTTTCCTCAATCATGACATCATCATCTTCAATTCCCTCAATTAATCACTATTATATTCCCTATGTTAATTAATAGTTTCCGTATCTTCACTTTGTGTTCTTGTGTACGCAACTACATATTCACAACTACACAAGTGATATTATTTGCTAAAAAGTATACATCGTTTATTTGTACGGTACAAAACAATTTTTAACGTTGATGAAAGTATCTATTAGATAAATGCATTAGCCAATAACAAAAAAACACGTGTCTAAAAGAATAGCATGAAAAAAAAAATCCTGATATAAATTCATTGGGCCTAATCCTTTCAGGGAGTTTGTTATTATCTCATGTGTGCGTTATGAAATTGGCAAGTTAGAATTCTACATGCTAGTGTTGAGGAGCTTATCAATGGGTATTTGGGTCACCCATTAGAGCCGCTCCATATTTCAATGGAGCACGACCGAACCCCCCACAAGGTCCAACATCGCCAGGAAAATCACCTCCATCACATATCCACCAGGAGCTCATCAATACAAGGCACGAAGATGTGTTTTCAATTGTTCAACGTTTGTCTTTTATTTGGATCTCTAACTGATGTCATCGTCTGGATCTTGCATGGAAAAAATGGATGTTTAGTACTAGAAGTTTAGCCCTGATTAGCTCATGTCTTTCGGTCTCTTTCTTGCTTTGCTTTGTGCTGCTTTTTAGAGCCTACGCATTTTGTACATTTGAGTTTGGCGTTTTATTTATAAAATTTCTTTGCTTTTGAAAATAATATAAAATAAAATTGGAATGAAAGCCTTCTTTTTTTTTTTTTGGAAACGGCAAATATTATTAAAATTCGCAACTTAGAAAGGATCTAAGAGCGAAAAATTACAAGCTTACAATAAGAAATTAAGAAAAAGGATGATAATTCCAAGTGACCCAATTACAAGAGACCTTACTTCTATTCTTGATCCATAATTGAGAAGTAGACGTGATATCATTTACGATTGCCAAAGAAGATTTCCGATAGTTGTTGAAAACCAAGTCATTTCTAGCTATCCAAATACACCATAATGAACATTGCAAAATTGCAATTAGAATCTTCCTTTTCTTCGTGCAATTTCCCCACTTAGAGCCAAACTCAATTAAGTCTACCACCGACGATACATTGGGAAAATTAATCCCACACCAATGAAATACTCTTTTTAATGTTTCCTTTGCTCTTGGACACGAGATTAGAGCATGATCTGTACATTCCTCTTCCAACCCGCATGTTTTGCATAAGACCGAATGAAAGCCTTCTAGTTCTAGAAACAAAAGTCTGATGTTAATTAAATAATTACGGTTCAAGTTCCAAACCGTTGGTTATAAACTTTTTAGTTTTTAATGGGTCCGTTATGCCCGGTTACAAAATTTAATACTTATATCAGTTTTGTATGGTGGTAATTTCACCAAAAGTGAAAACTATGTAGTATTAAGCAATTGAGAGAGTATCATCTATTTGACTTATAATGAAATGCTAATGGAACCATGACTCATGTTATTACTTATGTGGCATAATGATGAAATGGCCATTAGTTCCACTAGTTAACTACATGGTTATAATTAAACCTATAGTAATTTAACAATAAGTGTAACACCCATTATTTTGGATCGCGGTATCATTTCACCTGATTTTATCTGTACTGAACGAGGGAATTAAGGTGTTTTTTTTAACGAATATATTACTAGTGTATAACCCATTCGATGCACGACAACCTGATTGATAAACATTATTGTTATACATATATAATTATCAAAAACATAAAGCGGATAGAACATCGAAAACACACAACAACATTAAATGACTAAAAAATAGCTTTTTGTGTGTTTTTTCAATTTGAATTTCGTGTTTTACATTCATTCAAATGTTGTTAACAATATTCAAGTGTGTTCAATAGAATATTAGTCCATGATGACAATAAGGCCTATGCTTGTTGGCTTGTTGCACCTATTAAAAACATATTCAAGTAAAACCCTTTTTAACCTTTAAATTTCACGATGCTTGATAATTTATCTTTTCACATTTGCATAGGCATGATTATACATTTATACATATTATCCACCTTCAAACCGGCCACATAAAAATATTAAGATAGTTCAATGCACATTCTCATGTTAGAATTTAGTGATGAAGCATAGGCTAGTAAAAAGTGAAAAGCTCAAAAAATACACATCATAAATGACTTTTCTCTACTTCTACTACTACCGGTCAAAGAAGAAGAATAACAAAAAATTAAGGTCAACCATTTACCTCGACCTCATAACGCAATATGTTATTAGTATTAATCATCCTATACACTAACAAATGTTATTTAGTATAATTAATGTACTATACCACCGAAAAGAGAACCTTTTATTTTTTTTTGCAATGAACATGAAAAATAAAAAACATAGAAATTGAGTTACAATTGGGAAATTATGGATGTAAACGACAATAGGAATACATGAGGTCACAAGTGTAAATCACACTAATTATACATTTATACATACATGATTAAATGATTAAATAACATGGATCATTTATTTTTTATGATGCATATATGATTAAATAAGATAGCATTCATATTTTTAAGATAAAATCATGAATTGCCACATCAATATTTAGCTAGTTTATCTATTAAGAAAAATGCCACATAGGCAAGAGGAGTCTTATAATGATGTCACATAGGTTAGGGGGCTAGCCTCTTAGTGATATAGAGAGATATCAGTTTCTTGTTTGTTTCAATTTTGTGTTAGAGTAAATTACATACTAATGTATTCTAACATAACCCTTTAAAGCTGTATAACATTTGATTACATTTGCAATAAATGTAACCATAACCGAATTCGAGGGTGAGTGATGTGATCGATCGTTCGAGAAAGAAGCTATGAAGATAATTTTGTAAAATAACGTGTTTTGGATAGTTAAAAATTGATTTTGAAGTGTATCCAACGTTCCTACGAAAATTAGCCTTTTTTATTTGATCTCACAACACACACACACACACACACACACACACACACACACACATATATATATATATATATATATATATATATATATATATATACTAGTGCTAAAACCCGTACGATGCACGGCAACATAATTTTTATTTATTTATCGGGTAAACATTTATGCAGTTATTGAAGTTTAAGTGTTAATCAAGTTATAGTTTGTTTCTATGTGTAGATAGAATGTAATAAAGGATGACAAACAAAACCACAACTTTAGTTTGTATGCTTATTTTTTGGATCAAGTCGGTCAATTGCTACTCAACTATATGAATTACAACGACTTATTATTGTTGTTTTGAGATACAAAAAGCAAACAATACATATATTACTTAAAATTAAATAACTGGCGATAGAAACACTAAACTTGATCAATAAAGAAAAAATAAAGTCAGAAACTCTATAAAGAAACAACAAAACTTAAACTTGAAAGTTCCATAATTGCAAATAAAAACAAAAACATATGATGATAAGTTAAACAAACAAAAAAAGTTGATGGTTTATTATGGCAAAAATTAAGTCTTTAATAAATTTAATATCAATATGCAGAACGGATTTAAAATTTTTGAATTTTAAATATGTCATTAATTGATTTAATCTATTTCATTAATTTTGAATTTACCCCCCTAAGACATGATGACATGGAGGATTAATTGTGAGAAAAAAATATGGAAATGACACACATGAATTTTGTGTACTTGGCAACTTTTGATTGGAGCCACATAAGCATAATTAAGCATTCTTAACTCCACTTTTATAGATAATAAAGAATAAAGATATATATATATATATATATATATATATATATATATATATATATATATATATATATATACTAGTATATTACCTGCGCTTTGCGGCGGCCGATTATAACAAAAAATTCCGGGTCCATTTATATATAACACGCATGGGCAATCATCTACATACCGCATTATCTCATCATATGCATATTTTTGGTTGGGATGTAGAACGTCTCCAGCTTGCATATAGCTTAGAGAGTAAGTTTAATTCTTATTTTTTACTTTTAATAACTCTGAAAATGAGAAAGCGTTTATATTACATCAGTTCCGAATAATATATAAAAGCATTTCTCAAAACCAATAATTACTTAAAATAGTAATTATGAATTAGTAACTACACAAAATATATTAAAAAATAAAAGAATTTCCAAAAAACATGGTTGATAAAAAAATCAATTAACTAAGTACAAATCGTTTGTTGAAAATATTTACTTCTGTAAAGAAATTTAATTACAAATTTGATTAGAAATAATTTGGTAATATTTTAATTCAATTTGATTCCATATATAGCAAGTAAATGCATGGTAAATATAAGAGGGGTAGTTTGGACATTTTAATTATTTTTAAGAAGTTTAAGATCCAATAGTGGACACACTTTATAAGTAGTATATAAGTATATATATATATATATATATATATATATATATATATATATATATAATGGGTATTTGGGCCACCCACTGAAGCCGCTCCATATTTTAATGGAGCACGACCGAACCCCCCACAAGGTCCAACATCGCCGGGTAAATCACCTCCATTACATATACCACAACGTCCGAGCCGAAGCTCGCACCGACTAAACCTTAACGTTGTGGGCCATGCGATTCATTGGTGGTAGGTACCTTTATGATAAATAATACCCATGACAGAATTAGAACCCATGACCTTTAGGAAGTCATGGGCTGCTCTTACCACTAGGCTATAATTTGATTGTTAATTACAAGGAGAAAAAGAAAACGTGTTAGTTATTTCAAAGTTGATGGAGCCTATAAGAGATATTAAGCCTCTTTTTGCCTAATCAATGAATTATTTAATTTGTTCCTAAAACCTTCGAAAACTCAGAGACGCTTCTATATATAAGAACACATTTTAATTAGTCATTGGAAAAATTGAAAAGAAGCTAGAGAACCTCACCTTCAACCGATTTATTAAAATCGATCGAATGAATTCGCAAAGAACTTGAAAAAGATTATGAAACAGAAGTTGGAAAACAAGGTGAAGGGTCCATTTAGAATATGAGAAAGATGATGACGTAAGAAGCAAAGGAATCTAATAATGAATCTTTTAAGCGCATTGAGGAAATAATAATGATGGTAAAGTGCAAACCAAAATGGATCCAAGTTCCTTAATGGGGTGGTTTGGTGCACAATCTGTCTTCACTTGGTCTACATCACTCCTTTTTCCCCCATTATTCCATCCTTTATATGTTTAACAAAAATATAAACATAAAAATAAAGTGGCCATCTTTAAAACTTGTACTTTTAGTTTATCATTTTAATTATATACTGTTGGTTTGTTATCATATAAAAAGTTTCGAGATAAATTATATTCCTCGTACTTGTGGTATGTTATCCGTTTTACTCCCGGTTACTAGTTAGTGTTTTTCGCGATTTTAATCTTTTGATCCGGATTTTCATTTAGCTCCAAGTCCCTCATCCCTCATGATACCCTTAGAGCACGGGAGTGGGCAAGGCAAAGGATCAGTTATAACTTATAACACACTCAAAATTCACCAAGGCTATTTTTTATTTATTTATTTCGGAAGCGTATTAGACATATACAATTTAGATTACAATATAAATATCATTGCCAAGGTTACATATAAATGATACCACATAGATTGCATATAAAAACCAAAATGCAATCCACAAGGTATTATTCCATCATAAATCAATACATCTTGGAATGGTACGTCTTAGTGTAATTCAATTCACATATGATGATAAATCATTAATTAATTAGATCAAAACAGAGCGAGCAGTATCAAACATCCCATTCCCATCATCTTGCTCACCCACATAACCAAAATATCCTGCAAGAGTAATGAGGGGGATTAACACAAAGCTAAGTGAACAGATCAATAACCAATAATCTAATTTAGCTTAACAATTGCCTACAACTAAGCAGTCAACAACTAGCTTCAAAGAGGATTGGTGGTCCTTGAGGCACCCTAATGCCGCGGAGGCCCCCAAGCAACGCTTACAATCACTGACGGCCAAATCAGTGATCTAACCAATAGTTTAGTACTATTACCGCTTCCAACATTAAGTCAATGGACAACACATGTACAAAGCTCTAATGTTATCCAAGTAATAATACCCAAACCCGATCGCAATCGACCTCTGAACAATTCATATAATCCATACTCATCATGGCAATATATATCAAGATAAACAATATATCAAATAAACCAAGTTTACCCGTTGTAACCATATCGTTACAACCACTTTAAACTGAAGGTCTATGATCCACTCACCCTTACTGACAAAGTCTCCACTCAGAGATCTAGTCTCCCTGAGTCTTCGCTTTATCTGAAAACACAACCCAAAACCTGAGTTAGATTCTCATATCTATTTTATCACAATCTAATCACGTATGTACGTCAACAATTGTTTATTCTATACTTCCGTTACTAGTTAAATGACATAAGCACACATGACACAAGTAATCAAATTTGCCAATTTATAACAGACAAACGCGATCCGGGAAGAGGGTGGCTGGATCGCGTTGCAATGCACAAAATATTCTGTCACCATTTTTCACTTGTGAACGCGATCCGGGAAAAGGTTCTGGATCGCGTTCCAAAGAGCAAAATCAACATGACTCGGATTTACACTATCTAACGCGATCCGGACACGAGCGAGCTGGATCGCGTTTCAAAGAAGGAATTTGGGCTGAGACAAAATAACACATGGGAACGCGATCCGGACTAGCTAGCTGGATCGCGTTTGTCACTTTTTCAGCAACAAAACCCAGATCAGCAAGAACATCAGCACGAACCAAAAACCCTAATTTCACCAAATCAGTTGCAATACACATTTCTAACACATAAGTGACCTCAAGCATCATCATATAACGTAGCATATCAACAAACAACCATCATCAAGTACCAATTTCTATACATGCATCATTAATCTAACCTAATTCAAACAATTTAGGTATAAACATGAAAAATGGGTATTTTTCACTTACCACTTTAGATGATGATGATATGTAGAAGAAGAAGAACAAGTTGGGATCAAAATCACAGCCACAAGTCGTTTGATGATTTCACTTGACTTCTAATTTGATTTCTAAGTAAGTGAGTCTGTGAGTGTGTGTTCTTGGTGGTTTTGAAAGGAAATGGAAATGAAACCAAGTTAGGTCGACCTTCACATTTTTATTCAAGACATATGCAGTATAAAATTATGCCCCTTCTAAATCTATTGTCTGGAACCTAAAACCAATTTGCGAGGGAATAAGTTTTATTATACCTTCAACCAAATTAATTTAAAACAAGCAATAATTCATTTATCACAATGAGTCTTTTAAGCATTTGACTTAAAATATCAATTCTCAATAAAACCTAATTATTTTTAAATGAAATTTAAATACGAATAAAGTAAGAAAATACCGTATTTCTACTAGGCCCAAATCGAGGATGTTACATCAGTGTTCAACAACTTGAACGTCGCATCCTGGCGTTCACAACACCGGACAGTGTTCTAGGTAGAACGCCGATTTCAAGCATTTTTTTTGTTTTTGTTTTTTTTTTGAATGGACTAAAACAATTTTGGGTTACTCAGATAATATACCATAGTTACGAAGAATGTAATATACTCAAAAGTTTAAAACCAGCACATAGGATTACTCAGGGTTTCTAAAGGTTATGTTGTTATTAATTTAAATAATATACATGCAAAATGAATCTACAAATAAATATTCTAAATAGACCCAAATGCACAAATATGAAAAATAATATTAATACCACTTGAACAAAATAATGATTATTGAATAATTTAGTTATGTGTCAAATGTTTGGTAAGATTCCCTTCATTAAATATTAAGCTAAACACCAAAAGCACTTAAATTAAATAACCAAACTTATAGTAACACCATAAGTCCATAAGGAACCTGTGGTCATAGATGACTTCACCCTAGTACATGTTTAATAACCAAAATACTTAAATTACCTCATTTCATTAATCAGTTAATATCAAATCTAAAAAGGTATAAATACAATATGATTATGCCACTAATCAATCAAATACCATTAGAAAATGATGGCTTGCAAAAGATCGATCAACGTGATGTGACAACCATAACCGAAAGTGTGTATAAAGTTATTGTTTTCTATCTCATATACAACCACGTAAATAAATTATTATGTACTTACATTTACTAGTTTCAATTCTTAAATACTTCATTCGTCCAACATTACATGCCCTTAATGGGGCCTACTAAAGCTACCACATTTTCTTCCTTTTTACCATCTCATATCCCTCACACATATCTAATTAATCAAATCATGTTTTTTCTTTTTACTTTCTATCCCTTACGGCCTTACCCCCTCTATTTTAATTCATACCCGTGATTAGTCTAAAACTGAAACTGGTTCTGAACTGGACTGGAACCGATCTTAGAAAAGAATTGAACTGAAAAAGTATTGACTGGGCCTGGAGTATGGGAAAGTAAACTGGGGGTATCTTTAGAATTTCCCGCCCTTAATTCAATTACGTAAATTTATAACAAAATCTTGATCAGATTACACCCATTGCCAAAACCAACTTCAAACCAAACGGCACCAATCAATTTTTCAAAAATATATTCACCAAAATTCTTGGAGTGTATCAATAAATTTTTATTTACGAATAGTCATTACTCTTTACAAAACTGTATTTGTATATCAAAATTTTAATCTATAAATCAGAAATACTCAAAATTGTTTGATGTACAAATCGTATCCTTATAAATATACTCGAAACAAGCTTTCAAATCTAACTTATTATGAGTGTGTTTGGGAAAGTGGCTTACATGAGTTTACGAGAGTGTAAACTTATTTTTTTTAATAAGCTCAAACTTTAAACATTGTTTGGTATTCAAAAACTTAATAGCTTATTGAAAAAATAAGCTACTAGAAGTAGCTTTTAAAAATATGCCCATAGCTTATGAAATGAAAAATCACTTAATTACCCCTTAAATTATTTATTATAATGTTTTCATGTCATTTTATGTTAATAATTTACATCTTTAAGCTCCAAAATAATAAGCTCCAGCTTTCAGGTTAAAAAAAAGCTCTAGCTACAAACTAATTTTACCAAATACACCTTATGTCTCTAATTACAAACTTTCGTCGAAGCAAACAAGATACTCCGTAGTTTTTATGGGCCGAAAGGAAAATGATAATCGTGTGGTTGGCAAACTAGCTTTATGGAGCTTAAATCTATTTTTTTATACTATAAGCTAGGGGTGGCAATTCGGGTTGGGTCGGGTTGGCGGGTTCGGGTTGGCGGGTCAGAAATGGTCAACCCGAACCCAACCTGATTCTAAAATCGGGTTGGGTATTTCAACCCAACCCAAAACCCGACAACTCGAACCCAACCCGACCCAACCCGAATTGCTAATAATTCAACAAATTTTCACGTTATTTTCAAGTTTTCAGGTCGGTTTTGGGTCAGTTAAGTCACATTGATCAATCTTTTGAAAAAAACAGCTAATCATTTATAAGCATAAATAATTATAAAATTTCAAAATTAACAAAAATAAATATTATATCAATTTGAATTGATCATCATAACATCATTAATTCACAAACTTATATCAAAACGTAAAGATATCAAAGAAAAAATTATAAATCAGTAACTGGAAAGGTCTAAATTATGTGTCATATTTAAATTAAAATAAATTTATAATGATATTAACTGAATTTCGGGTTGTCGGGTTCAACCCAAAAATGCATTTGCTAACCCAGACCTGACCCAAAAAAATATCGAGTTGGCGGGTTTCGGGTTGACGGGTTGGCGCCTCAAAAATCCCGACCCTAACCTTATAATATTCGGGTTGGGTTCGTGTCGGGTTTCGGGTTCACGGGTTGGTTGCCGGTCCTACTATAAGCTCATGCTTATTAGAGCTAAACCTTATCTCTATAACGTGTTATTAAAGCGCCGGAACATGCTTAATTAATACTCAGATAAAAACAAACTATATGCCCCGTTAATATTGATCAAGATACAAGTATTTATACTTGTTCGAACAGTTAGATGACAACCTTTTTGCTTAAAAAATAAATAAAAATAAAAATATATATAAGCTTCCAAGGTAACATATATATTTTTTCTGCGTAAACAAGACAAGAAGTGTGATGGTAGATCACCATAAACTTAGTGTCTCGTTGCAATACCACCTGACAAACACAAACTATCAAGAATCGGAGGGAGGAAAAAAAAAAAAGAAGCAATCTTGATTCCTACATATTTCAGCTTCAAAATCTATGTTTTATTAGCTAACAAAATCTCATTCTTGTTGCTGTTTCCACCTACTAAAGAAGTCATCAAACTATATCATTTTTTGTATCCATTTTTCGGTATAATCCTACCCTACTCTTCTATCCTAAATCTTATTCTGTTCTAATGAACAACATACCATCAAACATTAGGTGTGTTATATCCACTCCAATCCATAAACTTCTTCACTTCATCATACAATACCAGAATGGCTGCAGCTCCTGTACTTCTAAAGATATTCGAAAGGGCCCCACGATAAAACGACCCAAACCCCTCCGTTGAATAGATCTTTCTCCAGCAATCCAACGTGTTCCTATACATAGGCCGTTCTATTCCCGATTGCATCATCATTCGTCTTCTAACAGTATCCATTGGATATGAAAATAGTCCAGCTGATGTAGTCACGCCTTGAGCGACAATCCAGCGTTTCCATAACGCAACTTCGGACGGAGCGTTTTTTGACATTTTTTCTTTTATTGTATCGAACCCGCCGAAATAAAGTCCTCGGTGAACCACCATTCCTTGAAGGGACGCTGGGAGACCTTTGTAGACCCCACGGAAACCTTCTTTAGCCCAGATTGTTGCAAGGAAGTGACGGATGCCTTTAAATTGACGGGATTCGAATCTCCCGAGATCTGCAGCGAGCCGAGTATGTGCGATATCTAGAGGGTAGATGATGACTAATGTTGTGCATCCAGCTGCAGACCCGGCTATAAAGTTGGCAAATGGACCGGATAAGAATGTCGACTGTTGAGTGTTGCCACTGCGCAAAATGCTTCTGTAAAGATCCTGCAGAACTTTAATCATTAGCCATTTCAATATACTTAAGAATGTGTGGATTTATGTTTTATGCGTCAAACCAAAAAAAAATTAACTAATAGGAAAACAAGTCAGATGGGTTGAACATAAGAAAGTTGCCCAAAGTGTATTTTCAGACCATAAATCCTCCTTGTATAATGTTTGTTCAAAAATTTTTTATTGTTGATCTAATATAATTGTTGTAAACATACTTGACTAACTAGTTATCTATAAAACAACTAAACTAAAAAAGTGTTTGGGGCCGACCCAAGTCGTACAAAAATTACCGATGTGAACCTGTTACACAACTCGCTGAACACACCCATTTAGTCATTTGGAAACAATGTAATGCATATGCACCTAAATGTTTAACAACTACTAATCTTTGATAAAGACATTTTCAATATGTTAAGAAACCCAAGTTAGCTTGACGGTCAACTAAATGAGTCCCTTCCCTCTTCACATACAATTCTATAGATTCAAGGTTCTAGATTAAAAAGAGTAATTGAAGTCTCGTTTGACTTTGGTCGAGAGCAGCGCCTCAGACTCACTGGTATGGCAAAGTCCTAGGCTAGAGATTGACTTGGGCGCAATAGCCCCGAAATTACATAACTAAGTAAATAGAAGCCTTTGTACTCACAAAGAGCAAGGCAGAAAGATGGTAAGAAATAAAAATCAACGATTATTCCCATGTGTTTACCTCAAAATCTAGCAGGATTGATAAAAGTTATTGTCAGTCAACTTAAGGGGGTGTCTGAACTTTGAATTCACATTTTAGTAGATTATCCAATTAGATTTCACAGTTTTGTTATATAGATTATGGTTTTATATAGCTGATTATCAGATACAGAATACTCGATATTAAAGTCACTTTTAAACACAAAACAAGACACCTTAAAGGTAGTAAGATCAATGTGACTCTTTATCATGAATCCCTCTTATCTTCACGCAATCTGAAAAAACCAACATGCAAGCATGTCCATTATCTTCATTCTTCCACAATTTTATAATATATGTAATTCAGCTTTAAGGACAGATCAATTATGGTTGAACCAAGTTCCAACTTCATGCAATAGTTGAACCCAAAATGGTAACAAAGTTTACGCTGACGTTTACTTTGTGACAGATGGAGACCTTTAAGGAATAAATGCTACTTTCTGGTAAATGTTTTACATCCCCATACCCATGTCCTTACAGCAGTAGCTAGTCATCAGCTTAAACAGAGAACAGCAACTATTTCTTTCAGGATGCCACAACTAACTTCACCTCTAACATAATGATTCTAATTTTATATTTCATGACCATGTGATATCATTACAAAGTAGTGTCTAAAAGTGTTTGCTTAGGGCCGCTTAAACGACCCTCACCACTTTAATTACCAAGTAATTGTTGAATAAAACATACTTAGAAAAGGAATCTTTTCAATCTTTTCCGAGCAAATTCATCGGTGGTATAATGATAATAGATTATTATTAGGATAAAACTTTATCAAAATCATATTAGCATCAATATTATAAAACTCTTTAGTTTGTTTAGTCTAACATAAATAGTACATACATTTAAATTAACCCTTTTTTCTTCCATTTGATCCTTGCTTAGGTAATTGTCACTCAATGCCTTGGTGTGCTTAACACTTTCTTAAAACACTACTATCAAACTATTAGATTCCACCACTACTAAATATTCTCTTAAAGACTGTTGGGAAACTATTGGAAAAGAATTATAAAGGACTTCGAAGTTTCGATAATGATCTCTCATGAATGATATTTTTAACTATATTCCTCACACAGTCTCACTCGCATATTCTTAAGCTTATAAAACTTGTCAATCAATAGAAATCAATCAAAGAGGCAAGTCGATAAAGGCGTCCCAAAGTAAGTGTTTACCAATAATGCGAGAAACTACATATCACGACATAAACAAAGATATCTATAGCATGAGCGTCCACACAAAAAGTTGCAAATTAGAATCTCTTTCTCAGGAAAATATTACAGACGCACTTGCACACAAAGACTTACAAACTAGAATCTCCGTGTAAAGCAACTACATAAACTATTATGATTCTTACATTCACCGAAGTCATTCTTGCAGAACCTTAACTGAAATCTTACAAAAGGTTTGTCACCACAAACTGATTATCATCTTGGTTTGTGATCATCTACCCGACTGTTTGAAACATGCCATTTCAGCTAACTTTCATATACCAAAACATGTCATTCTACATCTCTAGTTCTCTACCATAACACAACCACCCTTTCCTATAAGAACACACAACTTCATTGAACTACTTATCTATTAGTAGCAAAATCAGTTTACAAATATTAAGTCTACAGTTGAAAAATCAAATTTTGAGCACAACCCAAATGCAAGAAACGAAAACGGTACAATCAAAAACAAGAATCCAAAAAAGGGGATATCTACAGCTCTATTCACATATATAACTAGAATACAGTTAGTTCTTGATATTTTTCAAGATTGATACTTACAGCAGAAAAGGTGAAATTTTGAGCACAACCCAGATGTAAGAAATGAATAAAAACTTAAGAGAAAAGTTGGGGGGGGGGGGGGGGGGGGCTGGGGTGGATACCTTGAGTGAAAAATTGAGGGCAACAGAAGGATAATAACGAAGAACACTACTTCCATTACCTCTCCAAAGAGATAAAAGGCCTTCATGTTTAACAGTATGAAGAATGCAATCAATCATACCATTAAACCTTCTATGTTTACCACCAACAATTGCTATATTACTTTCTTGTGTTTGTAATAAAAGTTTTGTTCTTTCAATTGGGGCTACAACTGTATGCACCATTCCACCCATCAATGCCCCTGCCATCAGATCCCGAGGGAAATTTGACTCCATAATTCTCACCATTCCTCCTGATTTTTTCTTGCTTTTCGATGATCCATTTTTATTATTTATTAATCCCTCTTCTTCTTCTCCATTTTCTGCCACCATATCCACACACAAGAAGAATGAATACCCTCCTGATTGGTGGGTTAATTGAATTGGATATAGATATAGATTAGATTTTATTAACTGGGTCGAATCTGATGGGGGTTTCCAATCAAAAGGAAAGAAATATGATTTGATTAATTAATGGAATCGTTGAGCATAGGGATGGTCTTAATTTCCTTTTTAGGTGACACCTATGACTCATCTTCGCGTTTCATACCCACTTTTTCAAGTTATCCATATTCCTTTTTTTTTTTTTTTTTAAGGGTTTATAAATGACCGGTTGATTTTCAAGATGTTATAAAAGGAATAAGGTCCGTTTGATTCAAAGAATGATTTCTGAAGGAATGAAATCTGTTCAGGAATAGAAATTTGATGGGATTGAAAATTTAATGGAATTTGAATTTGATTCAAAGTAATGTGATTATGAAGGAATTAGATTATGTATTGCGCATCTGGTTGACACATAATATAATTTAACTTCTGAAATTTTATAATATAATAATCTTTAATTACTTATTAATATTTAATATTATTATTATATATAAAAAAACAAATATAACTAAATTACATTAAAAAATCTTACAAACCCGCGTTGTCGCGAGTCCTTCACCTAGTAATATATAAATTAAAAAATAAATATAAAATTTAAATATAAATATTAAATTTAAATCTAAAATAAAATATAAAATATAAATTATAAGTTATATTATATAAAATATAAAATATAACTATAAAATATAAAATACAAAATATAAATATAAATATAAATATGAATATAAGAATAAATATAAATAAATATAATATGTAAACATAGTATATAATATAAATTATAAATAATAAATGATAAATTATAAATTATAAAGTATAAATTATGAATTATAAATTATAAACTATAAAATATAATTTATAAAGGGGAAATAAACCGTGCTGCAAAACTGGATGAATCGTGCAGTTAGTTATAGATGAGGGATCATTTGTGTAAATATTAAAAAATTGAAGGACTAAAGTTTGATAAAAGAAAAGTCTAATGCAGATATTCCCTCATCTTCTTCAGTAAAAAATGAAGAAATGATGGATATAAATCATGATAAAAAAGAGATTTACTCTTTCAGACCCCATTCTCAAAATACATATTTTTATGAAATAAAAAAGATATTTAAACACCCTATTCCTAGAGATTTTGTTGAAAATCAAAAATATTAAAAAATTGAAGGACTAAAAATGTAAAATATTTAAGTGAGGATTGGTCAACAGCACAATTCATTTGTGCTGTCAACTGTATAGTTGCTATGCCCATATATAAAATATAAAATAAATTATATATTATAAAATATAATACATAATAATAAAATATAAAATATAAATTATAAATTATAAAAAATATAATATATATATATATATATATATATATATATATATATATATATATATATATATATATATATATAATATAATATAATATAATATAAACTATAATATTAAATATATAGTATTTTAAATATAAAATATACTATTTAAAATATTAAATATAAATATTAGATATAAAATATAACAATAATATAACGTAACATAATAGTTCACGAAGTTATATAACGTAGTATAATATCATATAACGTAATCGAACATAATTCCTTAGTCGATGGAATGAGATTATTTCCAAACTTCCAAGGAATTGAATTCCTCCATTTCATAGAATTTGATGGAATCAAATTCTATTCCGTGTGTCAACCAAACAGACAAAGGAATGGAATCGAATTCCATTCCTTCTTGTTTAGCCAACCAAACTGTAACACCTGGTCAAAAAGTCAAATTTTCGCGCCGAATTTAAAATTTATATTTGGTAATTCAAGTGAAATATTTTTATTTAAAATATTTACGAAAGAGTACGAACAAAATTATAAATCTAAAATATTAAATTTATATTACGATCGGGTACAAAGACACGAGTATTTTATACTGCGATTTGGGAGACAGTGTCCCCCAAACCAAACATAAGCCAACCCATACCCCCTTACCCTTTCATTTCCATTCATTTTTACACACACACACAACCCAAACTCTCTCAATCTCTTTCTCTCCATTTACACCACCCACCACCGTCGGCCACCGCCATCATCATCATCATCATCAAAAGGAGCAACAACAAGCATCTAACATCATCTTCTTCATCATCAATCACGATTTCATCATCATTTGGATTCCACCTCCATTTTCGGTTCCATCTTCGATTTGTAAGAAATTTTACGTTTTCTTTCTTTATTTCGAGTTTATAACACTTATATTATCATGCAATAACGTTATCTAAGCTGATTTGGTCCAAAAACCGGTATAAAACTCGATCCCCAAAATTTTCCGTCGAACAGACCTTGATGTCGCAGGGACCGAAAACAGTGTTCCGACGTTGTCAACGTCGCAGCACAATGTCGCAAAAATACCACGATGTCGCCTAGTGCGACGTCAGCCACAATGTCGAATGAAATTGCGAATGTCGCAATAGCGACGTCGACCCTTATGTCGTGCTAGACCCTGATGTCGCATATAGCAACGTAGACTCCAACGTCGCAGTACATCGCACTGCGACAGAAGCCCCAATGTCGCACCCAATATCGCAGGTCACAGAACCTTCAAAACCTATGTTTTTCACTAAGTGTCGAGACCAAATTTTACCACTTGATTTTACTCCGAATTTGGATTTCGAGTGCGTTTTTACTAAAGTAATGTAGTAGAAATAAAAATTTTCCAAGCTGACTTGGCAGCTCGACCCCAACCAGGGGCTCTGCCCCTTGGACCCCGCCAGGGGTTGCCACCCCTCGGACTCCGCTACCAGGGGCGCTGCCCCCGGACCCCCGTACACGGTCTCCAAACCTGAGCGACAAATAAATATTTACACAACTCGCTTAGACAAACTGATTTGATCTCGTACTCATATAACCTCACGTGTTTAGGACACTAGGAGGTTACCATTCAGACAACACGCGTATCTTAAGATCGCTGCCAACTCACAGGTGAGTTTCATAGCCCCACTCTTTCAACTGTTTTACTGTTTTCGGGGTGAGACACATGCACAATTACTGTTTTCGAATTATATTAATAAACTTTTATAATTCACAATTATCTATGTTACTGTATGTAATACAAGTGTGTAATACTTAGGAATTACACCCTCCATACTGTTTTGAAACAGTATCAATACTTAACCTAGATAGGTTACAATCATACCCTATTAAATTGTTGGAAAACAATCACCACCCCATAACTTGATTAAGTTATCGCCATTCATTGACCATATTGTCGTGGGACAATACTATCACTTACTATAACTGGTTAGTTCTACTTACATTGGACAACGACCATACTTTTACATGATTAGTATTCCTTTTAGGAACTAATACTGCCCATACAAATCGGGATCTCTATATACTTGCAAACAACTAGAATAGAATCCATATAGGAGTATACATTAGTAACATACGTTAGTATAGAATCCATATACTAATGCAAACAACTAGGTGATGATTAGTCACACCTAGGCTTATTGTGATACAGCAAATAGTTAAGAACTGTATATACGTACTTAGCTACAATCAATCAATTTCATGTGCTACATGACACACAATTCAAGGTGTTTACTAATTCGACTTATATATATGTATAGATATATATACACATACTTGTACTTCATCTCGAGCACTCGGTGCCAGCTACAATTAACCATGTATGTAGGTATACGTACACACATACAAACACAATCAATTTAGTTGGGCATGACGTAGTACTGCCAACTCTCATTTACACTAGTCGGACATGTCGTTGTATTGTCGGCTCAATTATCTCAAGTCGGGCATGTCGTAGTACTGCCGGCTCAATTACATACGTTGCTTGCGAGCAATGCGGTCGATGCCTGATTAGGCACAAAACGATGCCACGGTAAAGTGGGCACAAAATGATGCCACGGTATTGCAGTGGGCACAAGTACGATATCGCGGTAAAGCGATACACTCGATGGATGGGCGAGTTTATGCTCGTGATCCACACTCATTCACGAATGGGCGAGCTTATGCTCGTGATCCGCAATAAGTTAACGGGTCGGTGAGGTTATCATGCGAGGTCGTTAGCTCAATCATGTCCGGGTTAGCTTACACTAACTGGTCAAACGGACACACTAAACATTTTCAATCATAGTTCTGCGGAACTACAATTATTTTCAATCATGTCCGGGTTAGCTTACACTAACGGATCAAACGGACACACTAAACATTTTCAATCATAGTTCTGCGAAACTACAATCATTTTCAATCATGTCCGGGTTAGCTTACACTAACTGGTCAAACGGACACACTAAACATTTTCAATCATAGTTCTGCGAAACTACAATCATTTTCAATCATGTCCGGGTTAGCTTACACTAACTGGTCAAACAGACGCACTAAATATTTCAATCATAGTTCTGCGGAACTACAATTATTTGCAATATGTTCGGGTTAGCACACACTAACTGGTCAAACGGACACACTAAACATTCAATCATAGATCTGCGGGTCTAAAATTAACTGTTGCTGGATGTAATACACTAGTTACTCAATCATAGTCTGCAGGACTACAATTTAATTTTTGCTGGACACCACATATTATGCCACGGGGGCATCCTCACGTTTTAATACAACATAAGTAACATCATTACTCGGTAACATATGACGCGGCCATACAATCACACGATTCATACTTAGGCATGTATTGTCTCACGTCTGTAGACTCAATTATACCTGAAAGGTATCTAGGCATAGTATGCCACACTCTTTATGTACTTAGGTACACGTCAATACTATTTGGGTATGAAATACCCCGTTAGAGTTATATACATTGGTATTACAATAACATAACAATACAATTCAAATCATGGATTTTGAAATCATTTTCAAAACATAAAAGATTTATATTTTATGTTTCAACTAACAATCCTATGAACTCACCAGCTTTATAGCTGAATCGTTTTAGCATGTGTTCTCAGGTGCCGAGGAGGATTAAGATTGCTCCAAGATATACTAGCTCGAGTCGCATGTTTTCAATCAACTGGATTTCTCTGCATAACTTTTGTATTACAAATTATGTATTGAAATTATTTTGCGAACTCGCAACTTGTATACACTTTCATTTTGGAAATGTATGACTATTTTCAAACGTCTCATTTAGAGTCGTTCATTATTTACCTTTGTGCTTGTGATATTTGATTTGGTAACATCCGACCCGACCGCTTCCGCAACCCGAAATTTGAAGGTGGTACACAAACAGCATAATGGAGTGGAATCTGATTTCAATTCCATCAGATTTCAATGGAATCTTGTAACATCCACTCCTCGGGTCTAGTTGTATTTTAATATTTTCTTACTTTTAATATTTAATTCGTGTGTCAGAAAATAGTTACGTGTTATTATTTGAAAATAATTGGTTAAAGAGTCACATAATTTATTGTGACTAGTAAATTATTAAATGTTTTAAATTAACCTAGTTGACGGTAAAATAAAATAACGTTTCCCCGTAATTGGTTTTTAAGTTCCAGACAATGATAAGTACGGGGAATGAAATTTAAATAATTATGTGATAGACTCATATTTTGAGTCGGTTTGTATTTTCATCATATATCTATATACATACATACGTACGCATTTACATATGTATCTATATTCATGAAACCCTAAAAATCAATTAAAGAAATCATATGAAAACATCAAATCGAAGCTTCTAAACTCGAATTTAAGCCTCTCTAATCAGTTTAATCAAGGTATGATCTTGTGTTCTTCAATTTCTAAAACCTAGAATTTGGGGTTTTTGGGATTTTGAGTTAATTAGAGAGTTTAATTCGAAATTGAAGCTTGACTTTGTTAAATTGATGTTGATTAAGCTTGTTAATGATGATGATTAACATTAATTAAGCTAGGGTTTGTGAAATTGAATTGTGTTCTTGTGGTATTTGATGAGCTTATGATGATTAAGATGAAATTGAGGCTTGTAGCTATGTTAGAATTGTTAATTGATGTTAGTTTCATGATTATAATTGAAACCTTATGTTAGAAATTATGTAATTGAATTATAATCATGATAATAGTTGTGGGTTTAGTTGATTATCATGAATTTAAGCTTGTGGTTATGATATAATTGTTAAGTGATGCTTAATTCATGATTTGTGACTAAACCCTAACCTAGAAATAAAAGAAAGTGATATATGATCATTAAGGGTTTAATTGATTACTTATGAATTATGATTTATAAGCTTAATCTAATGAGGAGTAATTGTTAAGTATTGTTAATGATCATATTAGGAGTGAGTATGATGTTAATGATCTTGTTAAAGATTTAACCATGTTATTAGTGATAATTAAAGATGGCTAAGATGATGTTGTGATCATAATGATCATAACTTGATAAGGAATTGTGAACTTTGATGTTTAAGGTGATTATTCATAATCTTGAATTGTATTGTGTTAATTTACTATAAGTGAATGATAACTCATTTGAATTATAGTTGAGAAGTGATCATCATGATAGTTAGGCATGATTAAGTAATAATTCAAAAAGTTGAATCTTTGAATCAAGTATAATCAATGCCATGGAATGTTGGATTGATAATCCGGATTAATTAATATGATGTTATATCCACATTGGAACAAGTGACTAACTTGTGTTATTCTGTTGTATTACCAGATATGGAGAAGACTCAGTGACATTAGACTACTGAGTGGACAACTGGGGTATTCGGTGAGTGGATCTATAACCTCAGTATGATTTAGTTGTAACAAGTTTGGTTACAACGGGTAACGTATTATTACTGTTTTATTATTGCCATGATGATTATGGTTGTTAGTAATAATACTGTTGATAGTCTGATATGTTGACCTGATTGAATATGTGATCACATGATATATTTGGCCTTCGGGCATCAGTGTATTGAGGTCAACGCGATAGTTGAGTTTGGTTACTATTGTAATACGACAGGAATTTCCTTGTACTTCTCGTTAATAGGAAATTAGGTCGTATGAGATTAGTACCAAACTATCGGTCTATTCTGTATTGGCCATACAGTGTGACGGTAAGTGTTACTGGAGAATCCCCGGGTATTATGATATCTCCAGAGCCACCGATCCTCATTGACATGCTATTGTATTGAGATGTTATCTCATTGAAATAGAATTGTATGTTCTTGGCTGAATGTTTCCCCAAGAACTCTAGATACTCTGTGATATTTTGTATTTACGATGCTTTGATGTAAACAGAGTTGTTATGCTAAGTTGGACTGTTGATTATTATTCACTCACTTAGCTTTGAGCTAACCCCACTACAGTCCTTCCTGCATGTTATAATTGATGGGACATATTGGGCTGGGCAGAAAGTTCTTGGGAATGATGAAATGTTTGACAACCGGAGTATACTCTGATATATTTTGATTTGATAAGAAAATGGTGAATTTATATAACACCTCATTATGGTATTATTATGGTTGTAATAGATTGATAAATGTGGTGTGTTAAGTTTTGAAAACAACTTATGTACTTTTATATGTTTTAAATTTACGTTTCCGAGTCAAGAATCATTATTATAATGGTTTACTGAATGAGGGGTGTTATAAGTTGGTAACCAAACGTGCCATAAGGGTTAAATGAACTTTATGGCAACTTTTTGAAAAGTTGAAAACCTCAACCAATCTATATTAAAAACCACTCCCAACAGGTGACTGAAATCGAATGGTCAGTTAGTGCTAATTTAGTGTCGCATTAATTTTTTCCAAAACTGATTGAAACCGACTAACAACAGATTGCCCACTGCCATCAATGACACCGTCACATTGATTTCCGAGCCCCACATTTGACAATTCATCTTTATTTATTTACACTAAATAAAAAAATAATTAAATATAAGCGGGCCCCACCATCTTCAAACTCACAGAACGTTGAATATCCGACCGGAAAAATTGGCGGAGCCGTACCATCAGTGTCGATTCTGTCGCTTGAAACTGACGCCCAACCGACTACTCCATTGGGATTGCTCTTTGATGGTTTTAATACACTCATCGAATAAATTAAAAGCTTACAAAGTTACAAGTTACACATATAAATTAGAACCTACACACTTGAAGCACTTTAGTGCAACTTTAGGATAAACACACACACACACATATATATATATATATATATATATATATATATATATTTGTCCCCTTCATTTAAAACTTCTAGGCTCTAGCTCACTAAAATAACATGTAAATATTTTACAATTTAAAAGCTAATTTCCTAAGAGATAAAATACTATAAATACATACTTCATTGTTTCGATTTTTGCTTTTTTCTACCTTTAATGTACTTAGCTTCTATTTATGCACTTCCGATCGTTATTTCGTCACTTCATTCTTCAGTCGTGCCAAATCAGCACACCCAAAATTGGTGAAAGAAAGACACAATGGTGCCAACAATGCTTATGTTATTTCAATTTTGAACCCCACATTTACCAATATATCTACATCTGCATACACTAAACAAAATATAACAATACAGTAAAATAAATGGATATCGATTAGCATCATAAATAAAAATATAGATCATCATTAAAAATTAAAAAATAAAAATAAAAATAGTATAAAGGTACGTGTCTAAAGAAACAAAAAGCGAAGTGCTATAGATCCGGCATCGTAGGCAGTCTCTAACTCTCTATTAAGCCCTTCTTCCATCTTCCTAAAAGTCTTGTAAAACAGCAGCAAGTCAACAACAATGGCGTCTTCAATCGCTAGGGTTACTTTCCGTACAATCCTCATCCTTTTTCTCTTCTTCTTCCTCTTTTACGTCGGCCGTCCTCTCTACTGGAAAATCTCCGCCACCATCCACGATATCCACCATCACAAACAAACCGTATCCGGCGGTACGAATACATATTCTATTTATGTACTGTTTATGTCTACAATTAAGTAAGATGAAGTAGTTTAATTTTGTGTTTAATTAATATATATACAGGTTTCTCGGAAATTGTTATGGAAGCACAAAAATCGGTGGGTTGGTTTCATGATGAGTCAGATTCAGGCGTTAGCGACACCAAACAAACCGCTAGAAGGATGTTAATTCGATGATTTTTTTATGTAAAATTTACAGTCTCAGTTTGATGTTTGTTTCCAATTATTATATTTGAATTTGATGAGTAGATAAATAAATATGTTACGATTAGTTTATATGACGATGAAGTTATTATAGTAGGATATGTAAAGTAAATGTGATTTCCTTAATTATCATATTTTACCGACTTGATCTTCAATCGATTTGATGAAACTCATCATTGGACTCAAAGTTATATCAGAAAAAAGGTTAGATTAGTGGTTTCTCAATCATATTATAAGTTAGTTTCATTCATATATAGAAAGACAAATATATGAAAGATGCATACTTGAATACGATATTCGGATGTTCAATGAGATGTTCGGTTTATAGTTTATTAGTGGGAATGGTAACGGGTTTGGGTGAAGAAGTGGAAACGGGAATCAAAAGTAAATCCACGGGGTTGATACGCAATTGTGTTCCATAACTCAAACACTTTGAATGGGAGTGAAAGTGTGAAAACATGAAACTCATACCTTCATTCTCATTCTTATAAACCAAACACACCAAGTAGTTTCATACTTTACGGAACATTATAAATTTCAATACTTGAACGACTCAGATCGGACGTACTCAAGTCGAGCTCGAACTATTTGATATATTTTTTTTCAATACTTGAACAACTCATATTGTACTAAAGTCGAGCTCGAACTATTTGATAAAAATCGGAGTAAATTATTTAAATCATCCTTGTGGTTTTCAATTTGTTCCATAGGTCGTCCCTGACTTTTAATAAGTATTTGAATAGTCCAAATTTTGAAACTTTTGTTCACCAATCGTCCAAAATGGACTATGAACAAAACTCTCACAAAAATAAATTATTTAAATAGTCCATTTTGGACTATCAATGAACAAAAGTTTCAAAAAATGGATTATTTAAATACTTTTTGGAAGTCAGGGACGACCAATGGAACAAATTGAAAAACACGGCGATGATTTAAATAATTTACTCTCGAGTGTTTTACATCACTAGTCTAGATAATTAGATATCTATCAGAAGGACTAAAACAATCAGCCTGCAGGCTAGCAAAGAAGATTTCAAACCCACCATATTTTGATGAAGCTACCGTTTACTTGATATATTTCTTACAATCATATTAAACAAATTATAAGCACCTAAACTATGTATAGTTAAAATTCTAGTATACATGTTTCTTATCTTATTGGTTAATAAAATATATTTAAGACTACTTGCACTAAAGATAAGTAAAACACGTTATACAAGACAAAACGCACCCACAATTGCCAAATGCAACATTCCTAGACAACATAAATCTTTGGTTTCATCACCTTAAAAAATCAACACATCAAATATGCCGGCCAATTTGAACAAGTCTTTATCTCAACATATCAATATCTCATCTTCCATCTTCTTAAAATAACAGAACTTATGCTACAATCGTAGTTCAAGTTACACATCCACATTACTTGATCAAGAAAACCAGAAATGAACGGTGGTAGCAGTGCACGGAGGAAAATGGGTGCACCATTGTCGAACCGTTCAAAAGATAGAGACGAAGATCTTATTTTGTTCCAAGAAATGCATAAGCGGGACAAAAATCGTGTTAGCCTTCTTCAGCCCGTCTCTGATGAATTTGAACCCACCGGTATGAGTTATATATCTACATGTTATGTTGAGCACTAAGGGAGTAGTTTTGATAATCATATCATTATAACTGCAGGAAACTATCCATCGTACGGAATGGCAATTGCAAAGAAAGGGCCAGGATTCCTTGGAGAAAGTCATGAGAAAAACGACTACGATTGGTAAGGCACTGTCATTGACTATGTTGTGTATATATATGTAAGTATCAAATACTTTTAAGCAAAGTGGATGCTGGTTTTAATTGTAATGAAGGTTAAAGACACCACCTGCAACACCTCTCTTCCCATCCCTTGAGATGGAAACGAAAAATCCTCATCATGAACTTGTGGTTCAACGTGAATTGCCCATCATCCAGCCGCTATCACGGGTATGTATTGTGTTTGTTTCTCCTTTTGTATGACAATTATAACTGACACAGCATTTTTGACTCATTTACTTGTGAATGGGTTGAGCATCAGACCATGTCTTAAACATGAAACAGGTCAAGTGGGTCAAAAGTTCGTCCATAGTACACCTTAATGCGTACAACTTCCTAAATCATTCTTTTCAAAAAAGGATATTGTCACTAAAATAATGTAACTTTTTAAAATCATATGTGACACATTGATTATCTATAAAAAGTTCAAAATTTTGAACAAAAAATGTTTCTGGTCAATCGCTATATCTCGTTTTGAACCATACCAAAGAGTTAACCATTTAATTTGACCCATTACACAATTCACCATTTTCCACCTCAGATCACAATCTGGGGAATCGTTTTCTTGGCCTAACACCAACCTCAGTTTGCAGGAAAACCAGAAGAAATTGAAACAAAGCAAACACCAATTGTAGCCAATTCAGGAAAGCCAAAACCGCCTACTCCTAGACCAAGGGTTCCCCCAAGATCCGTAACCCCTAGTGGGAGGTCAAGCAGTTTTTTTGCTGATAACAAGAACATAAAAACTGCTCCAATCCCAACGTCGAGCAGTATCAACAAGACTAGTGTTACTGACCTCACTAACAAGCCTAACACAACTTCACCTATGTCAAAACCGTTGGGCGAAAGAGACAGCCGTTTCAATCCAATTGGTTCAAATCAATCTAAAAGCATCCAGGGAATAAATTCTTCATCAAGAACCACACAGAAACCTAGAGGAGTTTCGCCTCTTGTAACATCCCTGATTACACAAATTCCTGGTTTTTCAGATGAAACACCACCAAATCTAAGGACAGATCGATCCACTTCAGCCTCAAGAGGACGACCCGCTAACCCAAGTACTCAAACCGTTATTGTGGCTGCACCTCAGAAGTCTGATGTTTCCAGTATGAGAGGAAGAAGGCAGTCGTGTTCACCAAGTGTTACCAGAGGTCGAAAAGTGGCACCTGCTAATGAAGAAAGTACGAATGCTGTGACTGCTCAAAAAAATAGTAGCAGTAGAAAGTTTCAAGGTGGAAATGGAGGTCAGTTTCTTGGAAGCAGAATGGTGGACAAAATGATGAATGCTAGAAAATTAAACATCGAAGAGAAGAAACTCAACGAGGGATCTGGTTTTGGAAGGATCACGTCTAAGGCTTCGCTAGATACGGTATAAATTTCTGTTTTCTTCATCAATACTTTAAATCGTTAGAGAGAAAATTTGACTTTTATATTTGAGACTCTGATGTTTTATGGTTCACAGGAAACTAAGAGAGATTCAGTTCACTCTCGACCAGTTGGATCATCGTCGGGAAGGAAATCAACGTCGACGACCTATGCTCCTAGTTCAAGGTCAAATGGAGGAAGTTATCGAGCGCTCTAAGATATGGTGATTGAGTTCAAGAGCTTGTATATTACATTATTACAGTTGATCTTTAAATATATAAGTGGATCCAGATTATATATTTATTGGCAGATGGTAGTGAAATCATGTGAAGTGGTACAAGATAAGTTTTGATCATACCATAAGATAGTAATTGATTATTGCTTATTGTAGATATTACCTTAAGTACTAAAATCATTCAAGCAAGATAACTTGCTTTCAGTATATGCATCTCATAGATGAATTATCTACATCAGATTATTGATCTGTACACCGTATGGTTTCTTCAACTAAGTTAATTCGAGCTTTCTTCACACTCCAAGCACTCAATTTGGAGATCTCGACACTTTCTGTTCCATTGTTAAATGCAAACAACCGGGCATTTTCTCCAATGGCTAATGTTGGGTAAACCCTGGCTGTAATGCAAGTCTTTCCTCCTCCTCCAAAGCTCTCAATAATCGAGTTATCTATCTGTAAATATCCAAAAATTAACCTTGTTATAAGTAAAAATTAACACAAGGGAAAAAACAATAACATAGCTCGTTTACCCACCAAGGATCTCAGTGAGATTTCATCTTGTTGAGGATCTATGTCAACAAACGCCCCATATGTCATTTTGTCGATCCCATTCTTTGTAGAAGATCTGGTGTATGTAGGTTTTAGACATGTTAGTTAGTTAGCATTTAATAATACTGTAAATAACCATGTTTAAGAAAACTAACTGGCTTTGATCACTGCACATTAACACAACGTGCCGTCCATTATTTTGGAAAACTCGAAAGAAGATTGCAGTTTGTTCAGTCAAGTCATTAGAAGCAAAAGCTAACAACCCAAATGGTCCAAATTTGCCATTTTTTGATGCATTCAAATCGCTGCATATAATTCGTGGATCACTCAAACTTTGGTCAAGTTCTTCAGCCTCTCCTAAATTAGTTAGTTTAAATGAAACCTTCACATCAGCCTTATAAATAAACAATACACGCATGTTAGTTCAAAAGAAGTAGAAATGGAAATGAAGTAATGCAATCCACTAGTTGTTAGATTACCTGAGAAGCTGTTATACCCAAAACTTCATGTAATGATCCACCTTCAAGTTTCTTATTCTGAAAACTAACTTCATTTTAGTATAACATTTTTATTTCCTCGATAGGCCATTGTATGAGCTGCTTCTGCTTTTGATCAAGCCAAAGACTCCTCGGAAACGACTGTATGTCATAAGCGAATTCATGATTTTATGAAATAAGAAAGAAGATAAAACTAAATCAAACGGAAAGTTCATTACTTGAATTCCAGCCCACCCTTTCGCGATAACATCATCTTCAGAATCAGACTCGTTCACCCACGCCATCAAAATCCTTCGGTTTTGCACAGGGTCAAAGAACGACTTTGAACCATAATACTTTCCATAATCCAACCTCAAAGTACCAACTGTTAAGTCGCTTTGAGGAACATAGTGTTCATTCTCAGGATTGTAGCTCCCTATCATGTAGTAGTCTTTCGAATGGTCAAGTAACCCCACCTTCAACACATGCTTTAAGCGGTCACTCGGGTTTATAACAGAAGTATCAACCCCATTCGTGCTATCAACCCAAACCGGAAAGAAATCAGGACATTCCCATATACCAGTGCCTGCAACCTCATAAAGTGGCGAACCTGATCTAGTCCAATTAATGAAGTTCTCAGATTGATACAGAAAAGCAATCCCTGTCTTATCTTTCTGACTTCCCACAATCATTCTCCATTTTCCGTCTTCCGCAAGCCAGGTAGTGGTAGGGTCTCTAAAGTCATCTGGTTGAATCCCATCAGGCAGAGAGATAATAGGATTGCCAGAATACTTGACCCATTCTCTAAGATATGGATCAGATAAGTCCTTTGGGACAGCTAAGTTTTGGACTTGACGAAATTCAGAGTCTATTCCTGTGTATAACATAACAGGCTTGTCTCCAGGGAGGATTGTGGCGGAACCAGACCAGCAGCTGTTGATATCGAAGGGTTCTGTTGGGGAAAAAGCGAGGTCTAGAGGGATCCAGTTAATCATGTCATGTGATACAGAATGTGCCCAATGCATTTGATTACTAAAGAGTGGACCAGATGGGTTGTATTGATAGAATATGTGGTATACTCCATTGTAGTACATTGGTCCTGTATGCATTGATCAACCATCAGCCAAAATATAAAGAATATATATACACAGTGAGCTTACAGCGTCACTCAATGAATTAATGTATATACCATGGGTACTGCTATGCCCAAGCCTGAACACAGGATAGCAGGGACCATTGCTTGAGAGGTGGCCAAAATCATATTTTATTTAGCATTAAGCAGAAGCATATCGTTGTTGTGAATCAAAATCATAGCATTTGTGATTTTATTATGACAAAATATACTAATACAAGTACATACTTTTTCTAAGGTAGGTGTAGTAACTTCAATGAAAAATACTAACACTAACACTAACAATATACTCCCTCTGTTCCAAATATATAGTCCACAGACACAAAAAACACGCAATTTAGAAAACGTAATTATTACATTGTATTTTTGTTTCCTGTAACAGTTTTACCCGGCTTTTTATGATAGACATATCAAGGAGGGGCAATATAGGAAGTTTAGTTGATTATACCTCATACTTTTGAAAGTGGACAATTAATTTGGGAAGTAAAAAAAGAAATGTGAACTATATATATGGGATAGAGGGAGTAATAGACAACAAAACTAGATGCGACAATTTTAGACCTATTTGTTATTTATGAGTCAAGTTGAGTAATATTTATGAGGTGATGAGTTTTGTTGTGTCTCCCTTAAAAAAAAAAGTTTGGTGGAAACCATTGGGTCAACCCAACTCGAGACCCATTTGAACCAAACCTATCTAAACCTGTCACTCGACCCGACCCAACCCGACCCACTCATTTTGTCACTTATAAACAAAACATACAAGTACAAGTACAATATATATATATATATATATATATATATATATATATATATATATATATATATATATATATAAAAGTAGTTATTATAGTTACCATTAGGATCTGCAACCATTGAAGCATCCACCATTCATCAATCATGCACCATATTCATCGTCACATGCATATCAATGAAACAATCAGTCAATCACCATATCTTAAAAGTTAAAACAGACTCAACGCCTAATTATAAATTAAAAAAATAAATAAATATATACACTGACCGTTCATCCAGTTTTGGGGAGGCTGGAAGTGAAACGCCGTACGATGAGATTGTTCCGATGATGTAATGGTATTTGATCGGACATAGTCAAAGATAAGCGCCAAAAATATGAGGAAGAGAATGGCACTTGTATTCATAACTGCAACAACAAAATCAATGTTTAATCATTTGGTATTTTTAGTACCAATAATGTTGGAGGATTATAATGAGGTTAAATATGTCCTTTTCTTGGTCCCACTTAGATGTCTAGTCTACATTTATTTATTTATTATTATTATTTTTTGGAAATTTGCTATATGACTACCTTTTAACTAATTATCATTTTTTTTTTAAATAAAAACTAACAATATTTCAATAACTACCCACGTCCTCCAATGGAAAAGTCAATTTCCACTCTCTTTTTGATTCGGATGTATAATAACTATAACCGCAAATTCTAAACAATGAATTCCAACTTAATTACAAAATAACCGTCATCATTTTCAGGAATTATCAACGAGAAACAAACATGATCATAAATTACTGCCATGTATATAGATCCTTTATTATATTTATGGCATGTAATTCCAATGTATTCCGATTCTAAAAATCACAATATGTCTAACATGTTTATGTTGTTGGGTGCATGATTCCATGAAGGGGTAATTGTGATGTTGAAAAGGAAACTAATACTCCATATGAACGGAAAAGGGTGTGTAGTTGCATACAACGTAGAAAGAGATCAATTTAGTATAGACATTGATATTTACTTTTAAAAATGAAAGAAACGTGGGTGGTTACAATTCAATTAACATGTTGTAATTAGATTAGTTAGAAAGTAGTTGTTATCCATAGCCCTAAGGGCTACATATAATATTTTATAATATAAAATTATGTCACGTGTCGAGTACACAAATTATTTTGTGAAAGAACAAAAGTACGATTGTTGATAACTCGTGATCGATAAAATTATTTTGTGAAAGAACAAAAGTACCATGGGTACTCCGTACTGTTATCCCAAAGCCTGAATACAGGATGTTAGGGAAAATGACTTGAGTGGTGGCTGATACATTAGACACCATGCGTTAATGTGTGTCAAACAGTAAACGGATACACAAGAAGTCATTATTTTTAGCTATAGGTTTAGAGTCACTCCGAGGGTAGGTATACATATGCTGGGTGGTGTTCAAGAGGAAATGGATCTTGTGGGGAAAATGTATTGAGGATTATGGTGGTAACACGCGTCATGATGCACCTTTTTTTTGTGCATTATCTTCTTGATATGTAGAAATCCAATATCTATGTATTGTAATAGAATAGGAACTCTGTAAATATTCCTATATCAATGAAATAGTTCTCTTTTGAAAAGATTGTGCACAAAAGTTAGAACAAGTTAAAAGAATCTGAAAAGAGCATTGTATGGATCGATGTGTTTATTAGTCACTGACTATGATCTCTTCTGATAACAAGTTTATCTAAGGAGTTTTGTCATCATCATTTATGGGGAGATTGTTGGGTCACTGGTCGCTGAATGATGTGTGTTAAGTAGTGGTATAAAAGAATAACAAGTTTTAAATAATTAGAAATACTAAAATTAACTATAACACAATACATGCAAGAATAACCCGTTCGTATAATATAGCTTTAAAGTAAGCCCAGATATCGAACACAGGGAACGGTATTATAATTTAACCCTAAACTAATAATTACAATTACTCATAATTATTTACAATTAATGTTACTGTATAAAAGGGGGACGTTTTAGTTCCGATCGAACATATATTTACTTTGATACAGAATTAGAATAACTAAAACAATTAAAGTAATTAAAGGACAACTTAAGTTAAATAAGGTAGATAGAAGATATATTTTATCTAGATTAGCTATATTTATATTCATATTCTCCTATATGTTTATTTTTATCAGCTAATTGATTTTATGTTGAAATATAAAAGTAGATATCCTCCTTGGTAAGGTTCAAGTATCCTATGATTAAGTTCTTTAACGTATATTAAGGTTAACTAACTTCGAGGTCTCGAATGTTATTGTCCAATCAATTATAGTTTAATCCAGTATTAATTATAACCTATCACTGTTCAGTATATTTAAGTTATAATCAAAACATAAACTTAAATTATTAATCAATATCATACAAACGTTCGCTATAGCATGAATCTCATAATCATATAATCAATATAGATATAACCTTAATAACATTCATAAAATCAACTAACATAAACATATATTCAAATAATCATACAAACATCATTCATCTAAACAAATATGTTAAGAAATAATCAATATTCAAATAGTAAGAAAACAAGATCTAAATACAAATAAACGGTCATTTAGTAAGTAAAAGATCTAGAATCAAACCAAGAAACTGAATTACTCTTCGTTAGGGTTGAAGGTCTTCAATCCCTAGCCTCCTAGCCTCCAAATTCGACCTAAAGTCGTTCTTTAACCCTTACAATCGACTTCTGCTCTTCTAAATTCGTATATCAAATGGTTTAGCCGAAGCCTCTATTTATAGTTTTACAAACCGCCAGTCCAACCGCAGGTTGGAGTTCTCAACTACCGGTTGGATTGCTTGGAGTCCAAGTCCAACTCTGCGATCTTCCACCGCCTTATATTATTTAATTCAACCGCCGGCCGGTAAACTCAACCGCCGGTTGATCTTCAATTCCAGAATCTTCCAAATACGGGCCAGGCTCTTTCTTGGGCTATCTCCTTTACAATTTCGGATTTGAACTCTTTTCTTGGCCCAATCTTTCAATAATATACTTTAAGTCTTCATTTAAAACTCAATTCTTCCAAAGTCTTGATCTTTTACTGGTTTTTCTTCATTTCAGCTCCTTTTTCATTTCTTTCTCCATTTTTCATCTTAAAATACCTAAATTGCAAATATAAACAAATTAAGTATCTAAATCAACAGAAATGCAATAAAAGTATATAAAATATAGGAAATATTAGTATATAAATATGATATTATTTGATGTTATCAAATATCTCCACACTTAAGTTCTGCTTGTCTTCAAGTAGAATATATTCATAAACTAAAATTGATAAGCATCAAACTACTCCCTCCGTCCCAATTTAATTGTCCCCAGACAAGAAACACGCAGTTTAAGAAAACATCAACTTCTCTCTTACTTTTTGATAAGATGACAATTCTACCCCTTACTTTTTACCTACTTTTTTGTCTTACATATATAAAGTAGGGGTATAAAAGGATTTTAGCTCATCATTTTTATCCATTTTTGGAAGTGGACAATTAATTTGGGACAGCCCAAAAAGGAATAGTGGACTATTAATATGGGACGGAGGGAGTAATATTTAATAATCAGAATACCCAAATCAAAAATCCGTTTCATAAGTTAAAACTCTAAACAATTTAATTAACATGGATAACTATAATGTACAAATAAAAATTATTATTATTTGTGCAACATATAGTTCATGAATGATTACTAATATATTTATCTACTTTAAACAATCTATATTTATATTTCTGAATATATTTTTATTGTTAGTATGTATATTACTTATGATTTCCACATATGATATACTATTAAACTTAATTATACAATTTTCTTTTATATTCAAAATAAATATATGAAATCCATTTTTAAGAATCAAGACATTGATGACAGGTCTGCAATTTCATACAACAGAGCGACATAACTTGATTCAGGTAAAACAAATCCAATTTAAATCAAACTAGCGGTGACAGGTCTATACCTTAGTATAACAAAGAGACATAGTTTGATTTATTTTAGGAATCATATGATTTTAAAGATTTTATATCTCTTTTTGCTTTCTTTTTAAGAATACTAATTAGAAACCAGATCTGTACTTAGTACAACAGAGGAAACAATTAGTAGACCCCCAAATGTTTTCACATAAGTATAAAGATATATAAAATTATCGTATAATAAATTTAAAATTTAAGACTTTTTATGTCATACATCATATTGTATACCATAAAATAATATACTAGTTATTTTATTAATTTCTTAAAATTCAGAAATCTTAATATAGATTGCCTATTAGTACATCATTTCATGTAACTATATATCACTTTTATTATTACTTTGCTTACGTTATATGTACAAAACAGTTACCAAACCAGTATCATTTGTTGAAGGTGAACTTGTTTATCTTAAAGTTTCACCTTGGAAGAGGGTTATTCGGTTTGGGAAACGTGGTAAGTTGGCTCCTCGATATATTGGTCCATTTAAAATATGTAAAGTTGTTAACGATCAGTCAGTCACATTGGATCTTCCTCCGGAGCTTGCTGGTATTCATAATACGTTCAACATTTGTTATTTGAGAAAGTGTAACGTTGAAGATCAGTCTCAGATTATTCCTTTGCAAGATTTGCGGGTTGATAGAAGTCAGAAGTTAGTTGAAGAGCCAGTTGAACTTCTCGACCGGAAAGTTACCAAACTTAGGAAGAAACAGATCCCCATGGTATTAGTAAAATGGAAACATAGTTTAGGTTCAAACCTAACTTGGGAGACTGAGGAGAGTATGAGATCCAGATATCCTGGATTATTTGATCGTGATGAGATTTTGGGGACGAAATCTTCTTAAGGAGGGGAGATTTGTAACATCCTCTCCAGTGGTCCGGTAATTTCTTAATTTAAATTGATTATTTAATTGTTTTAGAAATTATTTGATATTATTTGTTTAATTGTGAAACTTAGATAAATGAGTCCAAAGACTTATTGTGGATAGTAAATTGTTGTTTGTTTTGATTTACTATAGTTGATGGTAAAATAAAGTAAGTTTCTCGCAATTGATAATTAGGTTCCAGACAATAGATTTAAGACGGATATAAAATACCCAAATTGTGGAGCCGGTTAAGTGAGGAGGCCGACCTAGTTTTGTTACTTCCCCCCCCCCCCCCCCCCCCCCCAATCTATTTCTTTCTTGTAAACCTATTACTTCTCCTCAAGAACATAAAACCTAAATTGAATTTATAAACAAGGTTAGTGAAGAATTGAAGCTGCAATTCTTCTAAGTTCACCTCCTCCTTCTTAAGATATCATCATCAAGTGTAAGTGTTCTTGTTCTCATTAACTTAATTGGTTTGATTAGTTAGGGTTAATGGTTTACAAATGGGTTATATGAACTTGAGCAATGAAAGTTGGATTACTTGTTGTTGTATGTTGTTAAATAGATGTGATATGATGTTCATTTGGTGTTAGAACTCTTGTAATATCGATTTGGTATCAACAATTTTGGTATGTAAAGGTTTTGGTTCGAGCTGTATGTTTGCAGGTCAGTATAGGAGCTGTAAAAAGTATAAACGCGATCCCACCCCTTGAGCCGGATCGCGTTCCATAGTGGTAATTTGAGTCAGTCGCATTTTGGTCTTAGAAACGCGATCCAGCCCTAGTTTCCGGATCGCGTTCCTAAGTGTAAAACGGTGACAGAATGTTTTCTAAAGGTGAACGCGATCCAGCATCCTATTCCGGATCGCGTTTGCATGAATAATTTTGACGAGTTTTGCAAATTTTGAAAATGCATAAGCAATTTCAGGGTCACGGTTTAGTGACGAATTTCATTAACTCGGATTGGGTTGAAATTCATATGGTCACTCGAAAACGGCCCAATGATCAAAGCTCTATTCTAAGAGTCTAGGTGGTTTTTGGCCATTCGGGGTCATCTAGGGGCCGAAAATGGCATTTTTCAGTTTTTAAACGTCATTTCGGGATTTTTTTGGTTGAACTTTTGTTTGCTTAGACTTCAGGAATTACCTGATTGGCTAAATATATGATGATGATGATAATGAGACGAGTTACTAACTTGTTTGTTGTGTGATGTTTCAGATACCCCAAAGACTCAGTGATTCGAAGCTGAGTGTTGCGACTTCTGAGGTATCGGTGAGTGGATTTAGAACTCACCTTTTGATTTAGTTGTAACTGTTTGGTTGCAACAAGTAAACGTAGATATAATTGTTGAATTATTTAGTTGATATGGTTAACTGTGAATCTACGTGCTATTTGGCCTTTGGGCATCAGTTGTTAATGAGGTCAACAGGTTGAATTGGTTGGTTGAGTTTGTTGATTATTATATGAATTACACAGGGTCTTGCTTCATTTGTTGTGTGTATAGAACCTGTGTTTGAGTATAATAGCCCTAGCTATCGGTCTCGTCCGTAAGGCCATACGGATATGGTTGGATAAGTGTTCTGGGGAGCCACCCGGGTATTATGGTATTCTCCAGAACCACCGATCCTCATTATTGAATTGTTGATTAGTTGATTTGTGTGTTTACGGTTGTTTGGTGTAAACAGGTAGTTAAGCTAAGTTAATTGGTGTGTGATGAATTCATTCACTTAGCTTCGTGCTAATCCCTCATTTTACTTCATGCAGGTTTATTTTGGGAATGTGGGTAGCAGGAAGAATGTGCTCATGGAGCAAGGAAAGTTTGACTACTCGTGCTACTCTGATATGTTTTGTAACAAAACTAAAGTTTGGAACAATATAATACCCCGTTTGATGTAGTTGTTAAATAGTTTTAATTTGGTGTGAGCTAGACATGTAAACTGTTTATGTACATTATCTTAATGTACAGGGTTAAAATATGTTTTAAACTATACGCTTCCGTGATAATAATATAATATTGCTGTATTTAATGAGGGGTGTTATACCTTTAAACCCCTCGGTATCCCGAGTAGACGAGTTATAGTCTCGTGAGGGTTTCCAGGGAACACACCCACAAAGTTCATAATTTCCAAAAATAATTGTAACTGAACCTACTGCTAGCTTCATAAGTACTTATGAATTCTATCAAAAGAAACAAACACATTAAACATACCAGATAATATAAATAAAGAAAATCTACACTAATAAAAATAATAACTAAAGTTAAAATGAACAATAAAAAATATTAAAAATAGTAAATAAACACATAACCATAACTACTAATTATTATTATCTCTCATGGGCTATTTGTGTGATAAAAACTTATGAAACTACTGCTGTTCATCCGGTTATCTCCAAATAAGGCCAAAAAAGTATTCAACCGTCGGTTAGGTACCTACAACCGTTGGCTTCCTAATTCAAATACTGGCAGGAGTCTCAGATAAAAGTACATGCAATGTAGCTTCAATTTCTCAATTTAAAATCTGAACTTAGACTTACTAAATTATGACACCTATAGAAACTTCTCACAATAATCAAACAATTTAAAATGGCACACAAACACTTAAAATCATCCACTGGGGTTAACTAATTTGAAAACCTTAACTTATTATGAAAACTACTTATCAATCATATTATAAGCCACACATTAACTATATTAACATAAATAAGTTCTAGATTTAAAAACCCGAAAGTTTTGCTTAACACATAATCTGAATCTCTAACCAAGAATAGCCAGTATTATAATCAATTTAAGAGAAATTACATTACTAGAATAAACCCTAAACAACAGATTTCTCAGAAACTAAATATAACAATTTCTTAATTAGACATACCCAAAATATGAAACCCTAACACATAATGCAAGCACTTCATAATTTATAATCATATCTTGGATTAAGTAAAATAGTTGAAGAAATTTAAGCACAAATAGTAACAATTTATTCTAAAATTAATTATATTCGCGTTCTTTAGTTTTTGTGAAAAAGTGAGGTTAAAATAACTACTTTCTTGGTGTTTAATCGAAAAAACGTCCAACCATCAGTTGGGAATAACAACCGCCGATTGGTTCTAAGCCCAACAGTTGTTTCACATTGAAGCATACATAACAAAATGGTCTTTATGAAAATTTATTAAACCTAGGTAAACAAAATATTATGTTGAATCTCATATTTTATATCCTAGGTTTATACATTAACAGTGTAAGCCCAAAACCTTTTCCTAGTCGGATTTTTAAAACATAATTTATTCCACCAAAACAAACAAAACCTCTAAACGCAAGTATTAATTAAATCCAATTTTTCAACCAATTATTTTTCAAATTAAGAATCAATTTAAGCATAATATCATTACTATATTACTCTAACAATGATCTTTACAGAAACTTAACCCAAAAATTCTGAATCGAAAAATCACCCAAATATAAAGTTAAATATTTATACCTTGGAATGGATTTTTTTTTTTTTTTAAATTATAAGCAAATTTGAAATTGGTATAAGTTTAAGTTTGATAAGAATGTGAGGTGGATAAATGAAAATCTCACAAAAAAGTCCCAACCGCCGGTTGGGTTTGGCCTAGATACTATTTGACTAAACCAATTCCTCCGGATAAGAAAATATTAGGCCCATTTTAGTTCACGTATGATTAAAGCCCAATCGGTTAGCCCAAACCTATTTTAAATTAAAGTAGTGGCAGTAATTATGGTTCCTATCTAAAAATAACTAAAAATAGAACGTACTAAAACTAAAACTAAATCTACCTAATAATTATACAAAATATACAAGCACGGGTTGCCTCCCGAGAAGCGCTTGTTTTTGTTCGAGTCACTAGCTTGACTCCAACCTTACTTACCCGAAAATTCGGTGACTTTCCCCACACTTAGCGTAAAGCATGGATGGTAATACTGATAAGTTATCCAAAAATGTAAATTTATTAAAATTGAAGAAAATAGATACTTATCGTGTAAAGCAGGTAACTGTTTTTTCTGAAATACTCCATGATCTTCCAAAAATTGCGACAAACTTTCCTTCTGATTGAATTGCCAAAAAGGATCTTCATACTGGTAAAACAATGAACTTGTGCTTATATACACTACGACCGTTGGTTGCGTCGACTCAACCACCGTTTGGATTTCAACTGTCGACTGTGTTGTAATCCAATTGTTGTTTGATGTCTAATTACCCCAAGTTCTGTTTTTGGTTTCCTCTCCATTCCTTACCATTTCTTGATTATCCGTTTTCAGCTGGTTCACCTCCGGATGTAATGACGAACTTTCATTAATAGCTGGATCCATAGTGGCTATTAATTCTTTTTCTGTCATAACCCCATAATAGTTTTTTAATTCGAGGATTTCCTCGTCATTACAATTGATTAACGAGAGCAATTCCTCATCAGAATCTTGATAATCTTGATTAGGCAATATCGAACATTCCACTTCCTTTTCTTCTAACTGTTTAAATTCACTAGTAATATCATTAGAAAATAAGGAATTAGATAATTGAGAACACTCCTCTGTTTGAATCATCTCCTCAAGTTGTTGAATGGAATCTCTTTGACTGTGGCCAATAGTTTCAATATCTTCCAAATTTTCGTTTGAAGTCTCCATAGATTGCGTAGCTTTCACAATCATTGGTCGAGATAAACTTATAATAGTACCATTTTTAAGCTTTGGCAAAATAGACCCTTCTATTTCCTTGTAAATTCTATTCAAAGTAGCTGGATACGGAGGCGGAGGTGTGTAATCTTTAACAATTTCTTTCTTTAATGTTGTTGGGTAAGGAGATGAAGTCGTATAATCTTTGATATTTGGTTTTGCGTTTGGTTAATATCTTCCAACTTTAGGTTTGTTAAGAATTTCCACCTTGTTGCTTTCCATATCTTTCACAATTGGATCTTTGTCCCAAACTTCTACCTTGAATTCTTCCATTCGCTTTATTGCAGTTTCATTATCTTGTATAGCTCTCGAAAGTAATGTCATCATATTATCAATAGATCGATGCATTTTCTCCTCAATTATCATGGAATCATTTCTCGAGTTTTGAAAAATCACAGGAATATTATTCATATTCTGATACATACCTGTCAAACTAAAAAGAAAAAGAAAAAGAGTAGAAAAGAAAATAAAATAAAAACAAACTAAAAATAAAAATAAAAATTGATGTACAAAGCTAATCAAAAGTCCTCGGTAGCTCCACTGATCATACACAGAAGCGGAGAAATAGGTCAGCGCGAAGCGTATTAAAAACCTACCCCTTTCTGGAAGCAGAGCGACCCTCCTTATACCTCTGTTGTGTTGTATTCACAATGGATGAGCCGATTTTTCGATTGACCAACAGTGTACAAAAAATATATTTATAGGTAAAAATTAAAATTTTAATACACCGCTCCCCGGCAGCAGCGCCAAAAACTTGATGTGTGTTAAGTAGTGGTATAAAATAATAACAAGTTTTAAATAATTGGAAATACTAAAATTAATTATAACACAATACAGACAAGAATAACCCATTCGTATAATATAGCTTTAAAGTAAGTCCAGGTATCGAACACAGGGAACGGTATTTTAATTTAACCCTAAACTAATAATTACAATTATTCACAATTATTTACAATTAATGTTACAGATAAAAGGGGGACGTTTTAGTTCCGATCGAACATATATTTACTTTGATACAGAATTAGAATAACTAAAACAATTAAAGTAATTAAAGGACAACTTAAGTTAAATAAGGTAGATAGAAGATATATTTTATCTAGATTAGCTATATTTATATTCAGATTCTCCTATGATTTTATGTTGAAATATAAAAGTAGATATCCTCCTTGGTAAGGTTCAAGTATCCTATGATTAAGTTCTTCAACGTATATTAAGGATAACTAACTTCGGGGTCTCGAATGTTATTATCCAATCAATTATAGTTTAATCCAATATTAATTATAACCTATCACAGGTCAGTATATTTAAGTTATAATTAAAACATAAACCTAAATTATTAATCAATATCATACAAACGTTTGCTATAGCATGAATCTCATAATCATATAATCAATATAGATATAACCTTAATAACATTCATAAAATCAACTAACATAAACATATATTCAAATAATCATACAAACATCATTCATCTAAACAAATATGTTAAAGAAATAATCAATATTCAAATAGTAAGAAAACAAGATCTAAATACAAATAAACGGTCATTTAGTAAGTAAAAGATCTAGAATCGAACCAAAGAAACTGAATTACTCTTCGTTAGGGTTGAAGGTCTTCAATCCCTAGCCTCCTAGCTTCCAAATTTGACTTAAAGTCGTCCTTTAACCCTTACAATCGACTTCTGCTCTTCTAAATTCGTATATCAAATGGTTTAGCCGAAGCCTCTATTTATAGTTTTACAAACCGCCAGTCCAACCGTCGGTTGGAGTTCTTAACCGCCGGTTGGATTGCTTGGAGTCCAAGTCCAACTCTGCGATCTTCCACCGCCTTATATTATTTAATTCAACTGCCGGCTGGTAAACTCAACCGCTGGTTGATCTTCAATTTCAGAATCTTCCAAATATGGGCCATGCTCTTTCTTGGGCTATCTCCTTTACAATTTCAGGTTTGAACTCTTTTCTTGGCCCAATCTTTCAATAATATACTTTAAGTCTTCATTTAAAGCTCAATTCTTCCAAAGTCTTGATCTTTTATTGGTTTTTCTTCATTTCAGCTCCTTTTTCATTACTTTCTCCATTTTTCATCTTAAAATACCTAAATTGCAAATATAAATAAATTAAGTGTCTAAATCAATAGAAATGCAGTAAAAGTATATAAAATATAGGGTATATTAGTATATAAATATGATATTATTTGATGTTATCACTGACCAACCCAATCGCTGGTGATTGCCATCACTGATAAAAATGATGAGGACAAACTCTTGTTATTTAGAAGATAAAGGCAAACTTTGTTTGTGCTGCTAAGTCATAGTTTCTGCTGCTACATCAAATACTACTGCTTAGTTTCTACTACTTTGAAGCTGTTAGTACTACTTGACCAAAGTTGAGGCTACCAATCAAAGTTAGTGCTGCTGAAAGTTTAGTATTGCTAGTTGAAGTGTTTGTTCTCTGCTTGGTGCAATAGTTGATACAAGACAACGAGAGAATTAGACACTTCACTTATCAAATAAAGTTAGTAATACTAACCCTGAATAAAGGCTAATCACTGAAGGATAACTTGACGAATTACTCTACAAGAGTATGTTAGTTCGCTGTGAGTAAAGAAGAATATTCTCCTCTCAGTGACTTAAAGGATAATAAAGTACTGTTGCTGCTTGCTGGACCTGGTCTGTGGTCCCTAATACATAAAAGTGCCAACGATATCCAATACTCTTTGTGAAGTTAAGGATTACGTGGCATCAATAGAGAATGTGATTGGATAAAATTAAATCACGACATTCTCATGATTAGAAGGGGTCCACAGAATATTATGTTGACGATTATCAGATGTAGAAGAGCCAATCCAGCAGCGACCCATGTGATTCCAAGATCCTATTATTTAAGAGATATTTAGGGAATATTTGTCCTATAAATAGAGTGACATATCGTACTTGGTTAGTTGCCATTTTTTTGTACCAATCACTGTTTGTCAGTGATCAAGTTTGTCTAAAGTACAATTACGAGTCAATGACTATAACTTGGTTGATTAGTTGAACCAAGTTTACAGTGCAGCGATTGTAATAGATTAGCTCTTGTACTCACTGATTTGATCTGTGCTTTGGCCCAATCATTCTGCAATCAGTCTCAATATAATTTGTTTATAATGAATTCACTTTGAGCTACTATTATTGTACATTACTTATTAGCTTTCATACTTAGTATTCTACATTACTCTGCTTAATGTATATTTAAAATCATTAAAAAGCAAAATTAAAACAAGTATTTGTATTCACCCCCATCCTACAGATCTACACCATACAAACTGAACTTAAAACACTTAACAAATAAGTGTATTTATGATCTACAGGACCTTAGAAGGCTTGCTGCGTATATCACCTTCAATCGATCGGGGCATTTCGAGATATCAATGCCCCTTCCACCTCGAACATCCACCTGTAACATTTATTTGGGTCGGGATCTCCAGAATATTCCGGCGGATTACAAGTCGAAAAATCCTTCTAAGCGAATTTTGGTCGTCCCTTACGAACATTAATGACCAGTTGTTCCTCTTGGACCACATTATTAGGTGGTGGTCGATTAGCTATCATCTCCTCATCCCTTCGTTGAAATTCATTAGCCACAACATCTCTAATCGTCTCGACATTTCTTCAAATTAGAAAAGGAAGAGATTTCTCTTGAGCTTTGGCAACTTCCTCCGACATTAGCTCTCTCAATTTGGACATAGATGTCCTAGATACATGCACATGTGATACTTGTCTACTTGAAGTATTCTCAGGGTTAGTATCATTGGTCTTGTCTTGATGACTTGACCCTCCTATCATATCCACATTTCTTCTTTTGCTCATTCTATTATAACTAGTAGACAAAACTTGGTTAATATAACTGGTGTCATGTGACACGTGTTTTAAATTTATAATGAAAAGGATATTACTACAATTATGATTATCACACAAACCAGGCAAGAATACCCGTTCGTATAATAGTATAGTTATAGAAAGTCCGAGTCGAACACTGGGAATGATGTTTTAAAATAGAATTTATAGTTTAACTAATAAAAACAGTAAACAGGGGGCATTTTAGTTCCGTACGAACATATTTTAGAAAACTATTTAAAAATAATTAAACAGAAAACAATTAATGTGAGTTTGTAAACAAATTAGAGGTAAACATGTATTTACTTAGATTATTTTCCCTAAATTCCGGTTCTCCGATTCATTTGTTTGGATTAATTCTATGGTGAATCTAATGTAGATTAGTATCCAGTTAAGGTTAACTATCATATAAATATTAAGAAAGACACAAGATTCATTGTGAATACACTAGAATTTCTTTTACGCGTTACCCACCTAATATTTATTTATATTAAGAATATCAGAGTTTATTGAGATTTATTTTAATAACTTCGTGACGTTTATAATTATATGTCTCAACAATTATCACATCAATTATAGTTTAAGTAGTTGTTATTACTCTTAACCTATTACCGGTTACAGTCTCAAGCCACAGTTAATTAATAAATTATCTAACTGCAAATAATCAATTTACTCAATCAAACGTTAGTTATAGCATAAGTTTATCAATCACGTTAAGTAACAACTAGCAAACATATAATCAACATGGATCTTCAAATAAACTCAATAAACTTTCATAAAATTATTAAATCCAAACGTAAATAAATATTTAAACCATCATCCAAGTACTTTAATCTAAGCAAATACACAATTAATTTAGTTCATAACTAAGTTAAACAAAAGCATAATAAATATCAAAGAAAACATCATATTTAAATTGATACAATACTAGCTTATGTAAATCGAATCGCGAACCGCGTGTAGAAAGCTTGATCGTAGACAAACTCTTGCGTTCCCGCGTCTCTAATTCGTTCTTAAAACCCCTAGAAAATATTTCCAGTCGAATTAGGGTTTTACAATTTGTAAATGGTGTATTGGTGTGTTTTTTTCGTGGGGTTTTAAGGCTATATATGTGACAACCCGTACTTAAGCGTATTAATTTACCTTAAGCTTGATTGTTATTACTTGTATTTAGTATGGAATAGGACTATTTACTTGTAACATTTTGTATATTGTATATATACGCGTACATAATTAATTATAATTACGCGAGTTTATAGGATGGATTCCGACATACAGGGCCGTTGGTGAACCTTTTATACGTAACGTAAATCTAGTTTTATGGTAAAATAGTCGTTAATTACCTTGTATTATTATTTTATAATAATATAAACGAAAAACTATTACATTTGGTGTAAAACGTAACGTACTCGAGAAAACACGCGAATCGAACTCGACACCCGAACGAAACCCGAAAAACATATTAGTTGGGAAGAAGAAAGTAACACGATTGGTACTTTCCCTTCTTCTTCACTTATTATTCCGGGGTAGAAGGAACTTGTGTGGACTAATTATGTTGTAGTGTATATAGAAACTGACTTTAGACATCTTTGTCATATTAAATTGCAGCCACATTATCCTAAGTAAGTTTATATGAACTGTTCGCAGTGTGAAAGGGGAAAGACATTGGTGTTCTGAATAGGTTCAGTTAAGAGAATCTTCTCATTAAACATTTGCTTTTACCATATATTTCATAAATACATACATATACATATAATATAACTTACTTATTTACCTTTATTGACTCATTGTCTTCAGGGGAATGAGTCGACGAGATTTGCTTTTGCGACAATACTAGAGAAGGGAGATGATGGGACTTACGGAGTTATGGTAATTGTGGACAAAACTTTCCCATTTTCCCTTTCCCTTTGTTATGAATAATATACGTATATACGTATATAGATACATGATTGCATACAGACTAACTATTTTTCATGGCGTTTCGTTTTCAACAATAATTCTGCCATACTGTGATCCATAGCAGGTGTCCACCTTAAAGAGGCTACTTTCAGACATGGATTTAAAGTAATGTATGCTCTTAAGTATAAATTATCTATTCGAGTGATTATAACTTATAACAGTTAGCTAAATTTCTTTGAGGTTGTTGGTTTTCAGGTGGTGGATTGTGACGAGTCCTCTGAACCAAGGAAAAGAATGTGTGGTCAAAAACATGATTTCCATTGATTGGAAGCTACAGAATTCATACTTTCCCAAAACACCTGCATGATCCATGATTAGACATTTGCGGGAGAGTTTCAGGTATCAACATCAATAAACTTTAACTCAAAAAAATCCCAGATAATTACATAACATAATCATGATTTGTTGTTTTTAGATTTCTTCAGAATTGAATTAGAGCAAAAGGAGGAATCAGTTTCATTCCGAGATTCTCACTGGAGAAGTTGAATCACTACAAGAGGGTGACAAACAAATTTAATCAAGAAGGTAATTTGATGCATATAGAAAATGTAAAGTTAATGATGCATCAGTATAGTGTTCATCAACCTTCTATTGATTGATTGAAATGTTTGACGTGCCCTTGCTATTCGAATTTCTCTTTATAAATTGGATCACAGTTGATTTTAGAAGGTATCTACAATTGATTTTGAAAGACCGAATAACTAAAGATAATTGTCACTGACATTAGAGGTGGTAATATGGGTGGGTCAGGAAGGAGGTAGAGGTGCCAATTGTTGGCCATGATTATCATTCATTATTATATATCGAACTTAAAAAACCTTTAAGTTACTCTATATATTTATATTTTAGTTACCTTTTCATGCTAACAAGCACTAGATTGATATTACTCTGGCAATAGATGCGATTTCAGGCCTTGATGTACCAGAAACCTGCATAGTTAATTGAATGCATTCTCGGGCAATCTTTGTGGCGTTCTCTTAAATTTTTATTGCAGTAAGTTTCCTTGGAAGATTCACCCTAACAATATGGTAGAAATGGTAGTAATATGTAACAATAACGGTTGTATGCATTGTAGGTATATTTGAAACAAATTTAAACTTATATGGTTGTATATATTTGTTTTGGATTTAAATATAAATTAAATTGTTTCCACAACATGAAAGATGCTTCAAAAATATAAGGAGGTCAGTAGAGCACCGAAAATACAACAATTAGTGACTTTGCATATGAAAAGGGCTAGAATTGCAGACAAATGAGGAAAAAATGTTTTGTGGTTTCTGATGGTGCTCATGCAAAGTACCTGGTGCTTCTTGCTACATGGTTGAAGGAGCAAAGAGAGCAGCATAGTGTGTGTTTAGCAAAGAAAAGATCGAGGCTTTTTGCTGCCTCTAATACTTATAGGCGTATAAAGCGGATCCGCTCAATGAAAATAATCTCTACAATTTGCTCATTCGTTTGATTGTTTAAGCTTATGTGATCATTGTTAATATTTGCTAATGGTTGATTTATTTGGTGAATTAGTCAATTAATTGCCTATATGCTCACTAAGCTATTTACTTGCCCGTTAAAGTTGTTTAATATTGTAGGTGCAAGTGGTTTGGTTGAACCGAGTGGTCAAAGGGAGGGCAAGGCCATTGCAAGAGGATAACGTGGATTGAACTTTCTAAGTACGGGTTTGGCAAGTTATTTTCTTTTGAATTATCGTCTTTGAATGCCATGCTTGTGTAAATTGCCCATTTTCACACCTTTGGTGAAAACATTGGTTTTGATCATGGCTATGAACTAGTCGTGTCTAGATGGCAAGAAGTTGAAATTTTAACATAATGTGTGTATGAATGATAATGGCATGTTAGATGTTGAAGAAATGATAAATTAGAAGTTTGGTTAGTTAAATGGTGTTGATGTCCAAATTGGTCAAACTATGTTAAGTAAACGGGTCGTTCGCTTAACTAGTCGAAATGATAGTTTGCATGATTTGGTTATGTGTAATTGAGACAAAATGTGTAGTTGCAAGTTTTGATAGGAGTTTAATTGAAAGAGTTGGTCTTGTGTAAATTAGTGGTAATTTAAGTGTCCAATTTGTCACATTTTAGCTAAGGGTCTAAAACCGTCATTTTTTGTGAAAATTGAATAAGTGAAAATTGGAAAACCTTTATTATGTTATGTGAAACATGTCTGCAAAGTTTGGTGATCTAAATATAAGCGAGTCAAAAGTTATGAGCGTTTGAAACTGTGTTTTGAACCGAGTTTAAAAACTGAAGATGTCAGACTGAGTTGTGCCGCAACACATTCTGCTGCGCCACAATTCGGCCTCGGTAGGCTTTTTTGAAGTTTACGTTTAGGTGATTTGCGATGCAATTCCTTGGGTTGCGACGTAATCTTCCCTTTTTGTCTAAAACTTCATTTTTAAGGAGTTATGTTGTTTCTATGATCTTACTTATATATATAAGGTCTAAGTTAGTCTAAAGTCAAACCGAATGTGATTAAAAAAAAGAAAAAAATAATTTTGGCGTTTCAAATAGCGAACGACGTGAAGATCTAACGTTCCACAATAAGTCTCTTTACATCGATTAGTCTACTTATTTTTTCTCATATGACATTTTGTACTTTATTTTTCTTTAGATTTAATTGTTTACTTTTACAACTCAAATATTTTAGCCCGCGTTGTCGCGGTATGGAAGAATCTGAACCATTCAATGGGTTCCTTCCTTACGATCTGACGGTTTATCTTTGATTATTATAATTACATTTTCCACCTCCTGTTTATTTGTTTAAGTTTTTAATTATACTCTTAATTTAATATATAATTAATATTAATAAATTGCTATCAAGTCATGATATCAAATACAGTAGGTAACACTGTAAAAGCTTTACAAAGGTACGCATCACAATTTATTTATGTATTTTAAGATGAGAAAGAGTATCTTCTATAGGATCATGAAACTCTAGATCATGGAACTTCTATTAATTTTGAAGGTATTAAATTAATTATTAATTTTTATGTTACAATATTGTTTTTATTATATACCATGTTTAAATTTATTTGTAGATGAACATATTCTCAACCGCTTTTATTGAATGGCTAAAAATCAACGTCTTCAAAGATCAAGTTGGTGAAGATGTGAAACGCCCCAGATTGTTTCAACCTTTAAAATACTCCAACAAAGTCCCATGAGGCCACGACTCAATACAACACTGATAATGTATTTACGTAACCTCAAAGATAATTTATACCTTAAAATAAAATTTTCCAAAACCTAATAAGTACCCACCGGGTACTCACGTCACACCCAATTTAAAATTATTTAATTTGTTTTTTTTTTTTTGAATTATATGTTTTCCATTTGTAATCTCGGATAATAATAAAATAATCTTCATCTTTATTATTCAGGATTGTTTTAATTTATATTATTATATGCATTATTATTGTTATTCGGGATTTATTGTCATTGTTTTATCTGTATTAGTATATGATCAGAACAATTAATGATCTGGATATAAATTAAGGTTTGGATATACAAAAAAAAAAAAAAACAGTTTTTTGAATTATATTGAATTCATTATTAATTTGGGCTTTGAAAAAATGTTTCACGGGTTATAATAATTTTGTACTGCCTTCTTACTATCGGCTTATTATATACATGAATGTTTGACTATCCAGCCCATACATAAAATGGGTAACTTCTATAACCAAAAACGTTTACAAATTAGATAATCCATACTTTAAAATCGACATGTCTTATATTTTAATATAAATAATTTTTAACTAGAATAACACTTTTAATATGTATTTAATTACTTCATCAGAGAAAAAACTAAAAAACCTTAATCGTACCAAAAAGATGTGGTATATTCTAGATGTTATTGGTTGGTGATTATTTTATAAAAGTTTGTTTCCCGATATACTTTCATTTGACTTTAAATTTTTAATTGCTTAATTTACAAAATTAGATGTCGAAGCTCGCGTTGTCGTGGATCCTCACCTAGTTAAAAAAAATATTGAAAAACCGGTGAGAATGTAGGTTTTGACGGGAAAATAAGGACAAAGGATTATGTGAAAGTATCGGGCGTAATCTCAATAATCCTATTTTAATTGCAGTGTATAATCATTTATATGAGTTAACATTCATTGTCAATGAATGATATAACGTTCATCAGCATATAATACTATATATTAGTTAACATGCATTGTAAATGAATGTTATAATGTTCATCAGTATATAATAACACATACTTCGTATAAGTTAATATTCATCACAAATAAATCTTAAAGACTAAAAAAATTGTGATATTAACATTAATTCAAGATGAATATTAACTAATACACATTATTATATAATAACGAATGTTTGTAATAACATTCTTCAATATATAATAACATATATAAGTTAATATTCATCATGAATGAATGTTTAAGAATATTAATTAAATTGTAATTTTAATTAACATGTTTTATATAACACCCCTCATTTCAATAACCATTATAATAATATTATTCGACTCGGAAGCGTAGGTCTCAATATATTAACGTACATTACATCAAGATTTCATAAAACTTTTTCAAACTTTATACATCACAGTTTATTATTTTTCAAATCAAAATACTACAAACGAGGTGTTATATAATCACAAACACTACTGATTTAATCAAATCAGATATCAGAGTATACGCACGTTCTTCAAACATTCCATCCAGGTCAACAGTTCTTGCTCAATCAATTATGTAATCATAACCTGCAAGAAATATTTAAAGTGGTGGGATTAGCACAACTGCTAAGTGAGTAAATCAACAATCAAGAGACTGACTTAGCATAACAAACTTGTGCACAACAAATAATTATAAGCACAACTCAACTGTTTATCACTTATCACATCACTGTCACTTTTCACATCACTATCACTTATCACCATAGAGGACCGGTGGTTCTTGAGTACCAGCCTCAAAGAACACTTTCAAACCAACTGCAGGCCCATACAGAGGTTTAACCAACTACTTGGTGCTATTACTCATACAACACAGGCTACGACAATAAAACTTGTACTAAGATCCTGTGTTATCCAACCAATAGCAATCCAAGCCCAGCCCCATGCCTGGCCTCCATATCACTTATCACATAATCACAAGGCACTAATCATCAATGCACTATGGCCATATATCACGTAATCACTTATCGACACACTCAACAGGTCATCATATCAGGTCAACAATCTATTCACAGTATTATTACTAATAAACCATAACAATCATGGCAATCGAAACGATAGTAATAATACAATCACCTGTTGTAACAAATCTGTTACAACTAAATCAAACTGAGGGTTATCGATCCACTCACCAATTACCTCAGTCGTCCACTCAGTAGTCTAATGTCACTGAGTCTCTTGCTTATCTGAAATCACCACAAAACATCACAAGTCAGTACTCAGCATCAATAACAAACTTGTTATAATAAACAATACATGTTATAATCATATAACATATTACATCATCTCAATTCACAATATATCATATCAATCTCAATAATACTTATTAAATAGTAAATAACGCTTATATCATCTTATTTATATCACCACTTTATATGTTAAGTCTTTAGCAAAACTTATTTATTCACATTTTGTATATCATCACAATTATCATCATAATCTATGTAAGATTAATCTACTATCACAAACACTAGTGTCATATTAATTTCATTACATCATCAACATCACAAATTTTAGCATTAAACCAATCTCATTATGTCACTAACAAAGCAGCAACCAAAACTATTCTGACTCATATCTAAATCGAGTCACGACCTGGTTATTTTTTGCGTTGGGCCATTTAGCCGCCGGCTAAACGGTTTGACCGCCGGCCAGGCCTCTCGACCGCCGGTCTCAAAGCTTGACCGCCGGTCACAGGACACAGTTCATCAGCTTCAAACGAATTCAACCCTGCGACGAACTAATCTTCTAATTTACTTATGATTCGGTAATAGCATCGATTATATTTCACAAACAACAGTTTCTAGCAACAACTAACATCAAATATCATCACATCAATCATCAATTTCATGTTTAAACATAAACCCTAACATTTTAGCATATTTATATATGAAGAACACTTACCAAATTAAGAACTAGGTGATGATAATCTGTTGATGATGATGAAAAGATTCAATCAGTTAACAAATAAAGGACTTTCAGATTTGGGTTTCTCTTTCAAATTCATACTATGTATATTAGTTTGTGTTTACAAAATGAAACAGAGAACAAAAAGAAATAAAAGGGATTGAGTCGGTTCCCTTAACCGACCTTCAATATACGGGTATAATTTAATACCCCTTCTCAACCTATTGTCTGGAACCTGAAAACCACTTGCGAGTCCAAACATTTTATTGTACCGTCAACTATATTAATTTAAAACAATTAATATTTCATTAGTCACAATAAAACCTGTGACTCTTTTACATATTTATTTTCAAATAAACCAAACCATATAATTTTCCTAACACATAAACAATTATTAAAATCAGGAAATTATATAAAGTTTCTAGACCCATTTTGCGGATGTTACATTTTACAAATGTATGTTAACGTATTGAGAATTGATTTCAAGTTATATACAAGTTTGCCACCGCGTTGACTTTTGAGTTGACCAGAATATGTGGTTGAAAATACCTTCCCTCCTTCCACATTTTTTTAGTTTCCTCTTGATCTCCCCCATATATAAGAGATTCACACATAAATTTCCATAATTAATAAGAGAAGGATATAGAAAAAGGTACAATACATTTCACATATTTCAATTTAAGGTATACAATCTTAAATTTTTAAATTTAAGGTATTTAACTTTCAGTTTGAAATCTAGTTAGGGATGTGTTTTTCGTGAAATTGCACAAATGACAAAATTTCACCAAATTTCTTATCTATAAGTAACATATCTACTTAATCGATTAGTATTTATCGATTAATTTAAAAAATATTGAGTGAAAAAAAGAAATTAACACAAACTCATCATCACTTTAAACTTTAATTTCTTTCATATCACCCAATATTTTTTATAATTGATCGAAGAATACTAATCGATTAGGTAGATATGTTAATTATATATAAATTAAAAGAATTTGGTGACAATCCGTCATTTGTGAAAATTTACGAAAAATGCAATCCTAACTTGATTACAAATTGAAAGTTTGTTATCAAAAATTTGAAAAATTAAAAGTTGTATACCTTAAATTGAAATAGGTGAAAAATATTGTATTTTTTATAAAAGTTTCCCAATTAATAACAATACCACCTGCAAAATACACGAAGACATAAATCTGTGTGGATATCATATGTTGCGGAATATGAAGCATTTGTGGTTTTCGATGGCGCTCATGCAAAGTACCTGGTGCTTCTTGCTACATGGTTGAAGGAGCAAAGAGAGCAGCATAGTGTGTGTTTAGCAAAGAAAAGATCGAGGCTTTTTGCTGCCTCTAATACTTATAGGCGTATAAAGTGGATCCGCTCAATGAAAATAATCTCTACAATTTGCTCATCCGTTTGATTGTTTAAGCTTATGTGATCATTGTTAATATTTGCTAATGGTTGATTTATTTGGTGAATTAATCAATTAATTGCCTATATGGTCACTGAGCTATTTACTTTCCCGTTAAAGTTGTTTAATATTGTAGGTGCAAGTGGCTTGGTTGAACCGAGTGGTCAAAGGGAGGGCAAGGCCATTGCAAGAGGATAACGTGGATTGAACTTTCTAAGTACGGGTTTGGCAAGTTATTTTCTTTTGAATTATCGTCTTTGAATGCCATGTTTGTGTAAATTGCCCATTTTCACACCTTTGGTGAAAACATTGGTGGCTATGAACTAGTCGTGTCTAGATGGCAAGAAGTTGAAATTGTAACATAATGTGTGTATGAATGATAATGGCATGTTAGGCCACTCCCAACCCAAAAACTAACTGACTGAAACTGACAGAGCCATGTAAGCGCCACGTCAGCTTTTTCAGAAAACTGACTGAAACTGACTGACCACTCCCATCCCTGCTCCGTCACTTTAACTTTTAGGTCCCGCATTTACTAATTTACCTTTAATATTACACACACAAAAACAAACAAAAAAAAAGAAAAAAAGTGACGAGCTTCGGAATTGTGACGAGGGACCAAAACGACGGAAAAGTGACGAGGTGGTGCCATCCCCGTCACTTGAGTGACGCACGTCGGTTGCAAGTGACGAGCAAACCGACGGATGGGTTGGGAGCCGCCTTAGATGTTCAAGAAATGATAAATTAGAAGTTTGGTTAGTTAAATGGTGTTGATGTCCAAATGGGTCAAACTATGTTAAGTAAACGGGTCGTTCGCTTAACTAGTCCAAATGATAGTTTGCATGATTTGGTTATGCGTAATTGAGTCAAAATGTGTAGTTGCAAGTTTTGATAGGAGTTTAATTGAAAGAGTTGGTCTTGTGTAAATTAGTGGTAATTTAAGTGTCCAATTTGTCACATTTTAGCTAAGGGTCTAAAACCGTCATTTTTTTTGAAAATTGAAAAAGTGAAAATTGGAAAACCTTTATTATGTTATGTGAAACATTTCTGCAAAGTTTGGTGGTCTAAACATAAGCGAGTCAAAAGTTATGAGCGTTTGAAATTGAGTTTTGAACTGAGTTTAAAAACCGAAGATGTCAGACTAAGTTGCGCCGCAACACATTCTGCTGCGCCACAATTCGGCCTCGGTAGGCTTTTTGGAAGTTTACCTTTAGGTGAGTTGCGACGCAATTCCATGGGTTGCGACGTAATCTTCCCTTTTTGTCTAAAACTTCATTTTTAAGGAGTTATGTTGTTTCTATGATCTTACTTATATATATAAGGTCTAAGTTAGTCTAAAGTCAAACCGAATGTGATTAAAAAAAAGAAAAAAATAATTTCGGCGTTTCAAATAGCGAACGACGTGAAGATCTAACATTCCACGATAAGTCTCTTTACATCGATTAGTCTATTTCTTTTTTCTCATATGACATTTTGTACTTTATTTTTCTTTAGATTTAATTGTTTACTTTTACAACTCAAATATTTTAGCCCGCGTTGTCGCGGTATGGAAGAATCTGAACCATTCAATGGGTTCCTTCCTTACGATCTGACGGTTTATCTTTGATTTTTATAATTACATTTTCCACCTCCTGTTTATTTGTTTAAGTTTTTAATTATACTGTTAATTTAATATATAATTAATATTAATAAATTGCTATCAAGTCATGATATCAAATACAGTAGGTAACACTGTAAAAGCTTTACAAAGGTACGCATCACAATTTATTTGTGTATTTTAAGATGAAAAAGAGTATCTTCTATAGGATCATGAAACTCAAGATCATGGAACTTCTATTAATTTTGAAGGTATTAAATTAATTATTAATTTTTATGTTACAATATTGTTTTTATTATATACCATGTTTAAATTGATTTGTAGATGAACATATTCTCAACCGCTTTTATTGAATGGCTAAAAATCAACGTCTTCAAAGATCAAGTTGGTGAAGATGTGAAACGCCCCAGATTGTTTCAACCTTTAAAATACTCCAACAAAATCCCATGAGGCCACGACTCAATACGACACTGATAATGTATTTACGTAACCTCAAAGATAATTTATACCTTAAAATAAAAATTTCCAAAACCTAATAAGTACCCATCGGGTACTCACATCACACCCAATTTAAAATTATTTAATTTGTTTTTTTTTTGAATTATATGTTTTCCATTTGTAATCTCGGATAATGATAACATAATCTTCATCTTTATTATTCAGGATTGTTTTAATTTATATTATTATATGCATTATTATTGTTATTCAGGATTTATTGTCATTGTTTTATCTATATTAGTATATGATCAGAACAATTAATGATTTGGATATAAATTTAGGTTTGGATATACAAAAAAAAAAACAGTTTTTTGAATTATATTGAATTCATTATTAATTTGGGCTTTGAAAAAATGTTTCACGGGTTATAATAATTTTGTACTGCCTTCTTACTATCGGCTTATTATATACATGAATGTTTGACTATCCAGCCCATACATAAAATGGGTAACTTCTATAACCAAAACGTTTACAAATTAGATAATCCGTACTTTAAAATCAACATGTCTTATATTTTAATATAAATAATTTTTAACTAGAATAACACTTTTAATATGTATTTAATTACTTAATCAGAGAAAAAACTAAAAAACCTTAATCGTACCAAAAAGATGTGGTATATTCTAGATGTTATTGGTTGGTAATTATTATATAAAAGTTTGTTTCCGATATACTTTCATTTGCCTTTAAATTTTTAATTGCTTAATTTACAAAATTAGATGTCGAAGCTCGCGTTGTCGCGGGTCCTCACCTAGTTAAAAAAAATATTGAAAAACCGGTGAGAATGTAGGTTTTGACGGGAAAATAAGGACAAAGGATTATGTGAAAGTATCGGGCGTAATCTCAATAATCCTATTTTAATTGCAGTGTATAATCATGTATATGAGTTAACATTCATTTTCAATGAATGATATAACGTTCATCAGCATATAATACTATATATTAGTTAACATGCATTGTAAATGAATGTTATAATGTTCATCAGTATATAATAACACATACTTCGTATAAGTTAATATTCATCACAAATAAATCTTAAAGACTAAAAAAATTGTGATATTAACATTAATTCAAGATGAATATTAACTAATACACATTATTATATAATAACGAATGTTTGTAATAACATTTATCAATATATAATAACATATATAAGTTAATATTCATCATGAATGAATGTTTAAGAATATTAATTAAATTGTAATTTTAATTAACATGCTTTACAAATGTATGTTAACGTATTGAGAATTGATTTCAAGTTATATACAAGTTTGCCACCGCGTTGACTTTTGAGTTGACCAGAATGTGTGGTTGAAAATACCTTCACTCCTTCCGCATTTTTTTTAGTTTCCTCTTGATCTCCCCCATATATAAGAGATTCACGCATAAATTTCCATAATTAATAAGAGAAGGATATAGAAAAAGGTACAATACATTTCACATATTTCAATTTAAGGTATACAATCTTAAATTTTTCAATTTAAGGTATTTAACTTTCAATTTGAAATCTAGTTAGGGATGTGTTTTTCGTGAAATTGCACAGATGACAAATTTTCACCAAATTTCTTATCTATAAGTAACATATCTACTTAATCGATTAGTATTTATCGATCAATTTAAAAAATATTGAGTGAAAAAAAGAAATTAACACAAACTCTTCATCACTTTAAACTTTAATTTCTTTCATATCACCCAATATTTTTTATAATTGATCGAAGAATACTAATCGATTAGGTAGATATGTTAATTATATATAAATTAAAAGAATTTGGTGACAATTCGTCATTTGTGAAAATTTACGAAAAATGCAATCCTAACTTGATTACTAATTGAAAGTTTGTTATCAAAAATTTGAAAAATTAAAAGTTGTATACATTAAATTGAAATAGGTGAAAAATATTGTATTTTTTATAAAAGTTTCCCAATTAATAACAATACCACCTGCAAAATACATGAAGACATAAATCTGTGTGGATATCATATGTTGCAGTTGATCAAACTTTTAACCTCATATAAGTTAATACCAAACATAACTCGTATAAATATAGATATGAACTAAAAAATACTGCTTTAATCTTTAGAAGACAAGTTATGAAAAATGTCACAAATTTGAACAATTAAAAGGAAAAAAGGAAAACAAATTAGAAATTACATTGCATGTCTCAATCCCTGTTTCCGATAATTTAATATCGACATGAATCAGGAAAGATAACTACTCCCTCCGTCCCAAAATTAGAGTCCATATTTTATTTTCCGAACCACCCAAATTTATTGTCCACTTTGAAAAATAGATAGTGAAGTTCGGTCGTGATTACCATATTACCCTAAATTGAAATTATTATTACAAAAGAAAACATTAATTAATTGGTTAAGGGTAAACTGTCATTCTGTGTAAAAAGTAATAAATAGAAATCAATAGTGATTATGCTTTTATTAAATTTCGTATTTTTTGTCAGGTGACAATAATTTTGGGATGGAGGTAGTATACTTTTCTATATTGTAATGGATATGGATTTATGAGAAAAGTTCAAATAAGAATGACAAAAAAATGAAGAATGGAGGAACCAATAGGATTGCTCCATTTCAAAAACTCATTTTCACATTCTTTTTTTAAAACTAAATATCTCACAAGTCGTATGTCTATAAATTATAAAAATTATATATTCGGAATCAGCGTCTTTTTCTCTTCGATTATAGATCCAACAAGCTATAATTTCGACAAAGTTTTTTTTCTTCATTTATTTGGGTTTTAAAAATTTGTAATGTGATATCACATGTGATTTAACACTAAAAAATAATCACACCCGCTTATATCTCCGTTTAAACTTTAAATTCAAATCATTAATGATTTAAAAATATTTAAACATGAAAAACTAAGTTGTAATCACATGCGATTGAACATCAAAGTATCAATCACATGTGATTAAAGGGTAATAAAATACGGATTTTTCAAATCATTAACTATAATTATACAATTAAGTAAAAATCAAGTTGAAATCAAGCATGAATTATCATATATCGGTAAATTGCTCATCAAATATAAATTTTTAAATGAAAATCATATGTGATTATATACAAAATCATATGTGATTATATAGCAAATCACATGTGATTAAATGTACAACTAGCAATCACATGTGATTTTTAATGAAAACAAATGCAATTTTTAAAATCTTTTTATAACTATTAATGTAGATGAATATTAAGGTGTATTCACGTTTTAATTAACATATATCGTGAATAAATAATCGTGAACAAATTTTAATTTTTTATCATAAATCACATATGATTATATTGTAGAACTCGGTAAAAAAAAGAAAAAAAAATCGTCGAAAGTATAGCTTGTGTTAGACGCTGGTTCCGAATATGTAATTTTTATAATTTATGGACATACGGTTTTTGAGATATTTAAACTTGGGGGTAAAAGTGGGGGTGAGTTTTGTAGAGAAGCGGAGCAATCCTATTAATTCTTTCATTCTCTACTTTTTTGACATTCTCATCTGAACTCACCTCATATATTATTTGTTAAATAAAAATAAAAATATACATTATTAGATACGGTTACAGAGATTTTTAGGTTAGAATTAAAGTTAGATTTTTATTACAATTGTTAGACTTTACTTTCCCGACTTATAAGGAAAATTTGAAGAATAAAATATTTTCCTTCCCTTTCTTAACAAAAACAGAACCTATAAATGATAATAATCCTTAACACTTTTAGGGGTTCGTTTTGCATTGTATTGCATTGATCATCACACAATGCAGATTCTCTCTTACCTCAAATCAGTACCCAAAAACCCAACACAAATTCTTTCACCAACCTTCAAATCAAACAGACTTACTCACCATCACCATCATCATCATCATCATCATCATCATCATCATCATCATCATCGCAATATCTCCAGCTACACTCGTACTACATTACCACAAGTATTAACGAACCAGCCGGTTGTTGTAAATCGGCTTTTGACTGATGCAAAAGTTAGAAGCAATTTGTTTGTGGGTCATGAGTTTAGGTCTTTAAGACATCATCAATTCAAAAGAAATTATAGTAGTTACCCAGAAAGATGGTCTCACAGTCACAGGAACCCACAAGAGGAATTTACGATTAATGGTGTGTTAAGAGCCTTGATATTAACAAATGTGGGTGTGTTTTTGTTGTGGAGAGTTGCTGACACTGACTTCATGATGCGAAACTTCACGGTCAGTTCTTTAATTACTAATCTAATAAATACCCATAAATCAGTATCAACATTATTAGAGGTTGCAATGTAATCCGTTTTACGTATGAATCGGTTAATTGGGTTATATTTTATATAAAGGAGAATATAAGCTGGCAAAAGCTTGAAATTGACTAAAAGTGTTTTTCACTTGTTGTCCTTCGGGCTGGGCATGAGTGAGTCTGTTAACGTTGCAGGTTATGAACGTTTTGTGAGGTGTGTGAGGACAAAACAGTTTAGTTTAGGTTTTTTTTTTTTTTTTTTTAATGTAAATTTACCTTTATAAGTATGATTAAGTGAACAACCACTTATATTGTTACTAGATAAAAGTCGAGATTATCATAGTCAAAAGAGTTTTTTAGGTGCTAGCTAGTTTTGTAAGCATATTTAACATATTAAACATGTAACTTTTTATTCCAATTATGTCAACAAAAACAATACATAGTCATGCTAGAGCCATGTATGGGAAGGTGAGATGTACACAATCGTACTCCTACTGCCCTGCCGGATGGTAAAAACAATGATATTAATGGTTTTCAATCGGAGGTGTACAAATAATTTCTCGTTGTTTAACTAAGCACTATTTTCACCCTCTTCTTACTGCTACCCTTCCCCTCTATTTTGCCGTCCTCTATTGACATCATTGTTACTATTCCTCAAATGATATTGATTGTGCAGTTACACATTGATGGCATAAAAAGTGGAAGGTACCATACTCTGATAACTCACGCTTTCAGTCATGTCAGTTTTTTACATATTGCTATGAACATGATGGCGCTCTATAGCTTCGGCAAGCATGTAAGTTCACATGCCTTAGGAAATTCCATCTCTCCTTTTTATATCATTTGCTAGTAGTTATGATTGGTATTGTTATGAGATTATATGCATAATTAGTTAGATGACATTTGCTTTACGTTTACACTTATTGTTTATTGGAAACGACAAGTATACATGTATAATGTTTGGCAAAGTTGTTTTGTGGAAAACGAATAACGATGAAAAAAAAAGAGTTATGTTTATATACCATCTTGAAAGCTCTAACACATTGAAGTCAATTGATCAATATATGGCTTTTACTTGTGCTTTTTGATGCTTCATTCAACAGCTTGGAAGTATAGTTGGACCTAGAAATCTGCTCACTTTGTACCTAGCTGGGGCTATAGGTGGTGGGGTTGGCTACTTGGCGCACCGTTATTATCAAATCACGTCACTAGAGCCGACCACATCATTAGAGGACTCAGAGGTAGAGCCGACCCAATCATTAGAGGACTCAGAGGTACGTTGTGATTTGAATTGAAGTTGTGATAATCCATCTTTAGCGTATGGATAATATATATGAACGCCTTATTGCAATTCATTATCTGATTGTTATTATTAAGCATCAAATAATCAGCTTTAAACGCGCATTATTTCAATTTCAAAATGTTCATTGTTTTCATATTTCTCATATAAGGTAGTAGACTGTATTGATGCCTTTCAATATTTGTTCACTAGTTAACTCTACAGGGCACACCATCGTCTAGAGTACCTCACCCTTCGAAACGTATGGCAGTGGTACATTTTCATTCTCATCTCTATAAATCTTGTTCATTCTTCGTGATTCCTGTTTGGAAACTGGAACACATCTAATATGATTCGTTATTTGTCATTACAGGGAGCAAGTGGTGCAGTGAGTACTATCGCGTTCCTTAATATGCTACTTTTCCCAACTGATATAGTATTACTATATTTCATAATACCAGTCCCGGCTATATTTGCGGTAAATCATCATATGCTATATTTCTGCAGTAGTTTAACAAATATATGTGTTCTGAAATTTTTCACTGTTTATACAAACGCGTAAAAGCTTATAAGTTACGAATATATTAAAAAAAAAAAGCATGTCCACTCTAAAAGCTTGAACATAAGTGAAAAGTTGTAACTAGTTTCTGTGCATTTTTAATTCATCATACCTTTTTTCATGCAAGGTTATAAGAAAAACACATATTTAAATGTGTTAATATAGCTAAAAATCGACTAAAATTAGCGGTTTTATTATACTGATACAATGTTAGTTATCCTATACCTCATGACCTTTTCTTTGTGTGATAACTGCAGGGGATGTATATGGTTTGGAAAGATGCAAAGAGAGTAAAGGTATGATTCTTAATCTGAAATCAACCATCTGTTTTTACTCCTTAACAATCGATAATATGACAACACAAGATCATATGTTGGAACTTGTTGCTGACACTATCTTTAGTTTTCAAATCACAGAAAGGCGTCAGCTGATATACGAATTCAAACTCATTGTTTTGTAAAGATATAACTAATATTATCTTACTGTTTCAGAATGATGCTCGAATCTCGGGTGCTGCTCACTTGGGTGGTGCTGCGGTAGGGATCATAGCTTGGGTACGGCTGCGAAGGCGGTTGTAACTTTTAATTTATACTTTGTTATCATACTAGCTTTGTTCGCCTTAGTTAGGAGTATAGTTCCTGAAAAAGGATATAAAATTTTGTTATTTTCTACATCAGTCACTTTATCATTCTAAGTTTAATTTTTTAATGACATAGTTAGCACTATAAAATGCACAAATGTCTTAAAAGATCGTATTGATTTACTCTTTATATATGTGCTTCCAAATAAGATCTTGTTAAACTGTTTGTGCTCATATAGTCAAACATCAACATTTTATATATTTTGAAGTATGATTTTTATCATTTAACTACTTATTTGTCAGCATTCAACTTGTAAGTGTAGTATTATAAGCTAATGGAATAATGATTCATCTATATGTATATCTTACGCATATAATCATGGATAAATGAAAATTATCGGTAAGCTAGGTACTGTCACAAATTATTTCAAGTATGCAACCTACTCAATTTATAGCTATGCATCAAACTAGAAAAACTTGTACAAAGATGGTAACCGGTTATCTGAACAACCGGAAGAATCGATCACGTGTCATTTCTCATTTAATAAAATTGCTAAGGTGGCTTTTTTCTTCCACTTTATATATATTTAAAAAAAAAAAAAAACTATAAACAAGAAAAGTCACCGATCGAACTCCAGCACTACCTTGTAACCGTAAAACTCATATCTCATCTTTATACTCACAAATCACATCAGGGGCCGGATGTAGAGGGGGCATGGGGGACAGTTGCCCCCCAAAGTTTTCAAAATCATATAAAAAAGAATTTTTTTTAAGGGTATTTATGATATCTTATAAGTTTTGACCCCCGAAACTTAAAATATAATAAAAATTTTTTTTTGCCCCCCTAATTTGTTCCTAGCTCCCCCTTAATCACATATTAAACCACCACCACCTTGTTTAGTGAACCGCCACCGCTTGCGATTGAACCATCACCACCACCTCGTTTACTGAACGGCCAGCAACAATGCCTTAATTCACCACCGCCAGTGGTGTACTGAGCCCAATATGAAGATCGTGATCCCTGTTGGTTGCGATGCCATCACCGTCTCTATAATTAACAACCACTGTCCCATCGTCGTTTTTTGAAACTATCGTCGAGATCTGTAGTTACCTAAAGAAAGCTTGTTGGACCACTGTCTCTGACGGCATCGGAATCATATCCGGCGACATAAAAAACAACGTATAAACCTGCAACTCCGTGATTTGTGGTCGGAGAGCACCCGAACGACCACTCACACCTGTGATCGAGCAGCATCGTGGAATCGCATTCAGATCTTGGAGAAGACGTCGTGCCTGGTGATTTAAATGGTGGTCGGAATTTGTTGTTGTTCATGGTGCAAGTTTAATTATAATGGTGATGATGACATTATTTGTATTTTATGTGAAAATTTGTTAAATAATACTGTAGTAATGAATATGATGTTGATAGTCTTTGTTGTAAGCGTATTGATGATTTTGACGATGTAATGCCAATGGATAGCCTAGAGATGACAAGATGATGTTGCTTTTTTTATTTATTTAAAAAATAAAAAAATAATTAATCAGATTACCATGTGACAGATGATGTGTAAGCCTATTCAACTTTTGTAAATTCCAAACGGTAAAAATGCACTTTGCCAAGATTCCAGTACGAAATCATCCGGTTTGTTGCATACATGAGCAATAAATTGGGTAGGTTGCATAGTTAGAATAATTTGTGCCAGTACGTAGAAGATATTTGTCATTTATCCTATAAATATTCCTCTATATTTATATGTAGGACATCACTTGATCTCATCCATCAATTGTTCAATCTTGTTGACGGATAATATCATCACATTTTACTATTTTGCAAGCCAAGAGTATAATATAACATTTGCAACGTAAGGTATAGTAAGGAGACACTACCATTACAACCTTTGTCACCTCATCACCTCATTTTCTGTTGTATATTTTAGTGTATTGACGGTTAGTGGATACGGGGTAGGTGATGCGAAGTACATACTTGGTTAAGTTACTAAATATCGAGTTCAACCAAAGTTGCAAAGGACAAGGGAACACCCCCCCCACCCCCCCCCCCCCCCCCCCCCCCCCCCCCCCCCCCCTCTCCGGTGAGGTCCAAGGGGAAAAGTCCCTGGCTGCGGTCCCAAAATCTCAACGAAATTGACCACATTCAGTGTACCTGAAAAAATGACTAAATTCAATGAATCTAGAAAACACCTTTGGAAAACTATTTGCAAAACCATCACGTTGTTTATCTCTTCTATCTACATTTCATCGTACACAAAAACACACACACACATACATAAGGATTTCTGATTTTGATGCTAAAAACATAATCATTTTCTGAGTTTTATCCCAAAGTAAAATTTGTAAAGCTAGTCATCGATTAGGATCGAAATAATGTTTTTGTAAGGTGATCTCCATATACGATTCGCAGAGATTATTCAAATTGAAATTATATACCCTGTTCATAATTCCTAAATATTTCGGCATCTATGTTAAACCCCCCAACATGTTGCATAGACATTACTATTATTATTTCCAACCAATTTAGCAAATGTGATGGTAAGAAATTGACAATTCTCCTTCCTATTCAACAAAGTTTCAAACCTTTTTGTTTTCATAACTTTTTTCTATTAGTAAGATGTTTTTAAATAAAATTTTATCCCTAAAGTTCAAAGCTTTATTATGCAATATTTAAAATTCAATAATTTATCAACAAATTTTTTTCAAATGTTAGTACACCGAAGATACTTACATTTACTTAGCAATAAAGTTTCAAATTTTATTATTTTTTATAAAATCTTTTTTTAATAAGATATTTTTAAATACATTTATATCACTGGAGTTTAAACTCCAGTGATATAAATTAATTTAAAAATATCTTACAAAAAAAAAAGATTTTAATTAATTGAAGTCTTGATTATTAAAATCCAGGTTTATTGTTTCGTTATGTATTGAACTTTATACTTTTTACTATTGTATGCGATATACTTTCATTTGTTATATTATATGTATTGAACTTGTAAATATGGTTTATTGTATGTATTATTTCCTTTTTAGGTAAGACCAAACTTTCCTATTTGGGCCTTACCCAAAAAGGAAATTTTACATACAATAGACCATATTTACAAGTTCAATACATACAATATATTTTTTTAAAGTTCGACTCATCTAATATTAAAAAGTGTAAAGTTTAATTCATAACGAAATAATAAACCCATTAAAATCCGCCTATATATAATAAAATTAGTCACAACTCACAAACATAACTTCTCTTCCTTCTTTCTTGCATTTCTCCTGAATACATACATACAGTATCAGAATTCTAATTAAAATAGTTATCTTTCCTGTACCTTACTATTTTTTTTTTTGTTAGTTAATGATTATCTTCTTTCCCAAAAAAAGACTGACAAACAAACAAACAAAAAGTCATTAGGTCTTGATCCGGCAGTAATAAACTAATTCAAATCTTAGCTGACAGATTCTTGGTATCAACAATAATTAAGCACCCCTGGGCTTTCCTGGATTAAAAGTCAGGAAACAGTAAGTTCTCTTTAATGAATCATCATTGAACTTAAACTGATTCAAAGTTATTGTTCATATGCAAGTTTTTGGTATATGATCTAATAGAGTGGTTGTTTTGCAGGCTAGGTTGGCATAGAACACCTTCTAAGTTTACTTGAAAAGATTATTCTTATTCAAAATGGTAAGAACCACATACAACTTGTATATATTTAGTTGGTGTTGATTTATTTATTTAATTTTTTGAACAGCTTGTTGTAGATGATAATGTCTTTGATGACAGTAAGAGCATAGAAAAGTTGAACGAACAGTTCGCTTCTCTGGCTGCTCTTCTTCCTAACCTCCAAAAGGCATGTACTCATTCTTACTTTTTTTTTCATTCATTTTTATTAGAGCAACAAACTAATATATAATTCCCGATAACATGTACGATCACAGTATCACACGTATATAAAAATCGATCTTCTAATAAGAATTGAACCCATAACCTCTTGGTTGAAGGGCTACTTACATACTCTTAGCAGGCCAAAATGTCCTTTGGTTATTATAAGTTTATAATTCTACTCACTTCCCTCAAAAACTATGAAAATTGAAAATTATATAGTGATATCTAATTAGGATCAACTGATTGTAGACGGATGAGGTATCAGTGTTGGAAGATGCACGTAATTACATTAAAGAACTTGAGGGTCGTGTGAAGGAACTTGAAAAATTATCAGTCTTCAACAGACAATGTTCAAGAATCAGCACCTTCTGATATACAAGTGCAGATGTCAGGAAGCAGTGTGTTAGTACGAATCGACAGCCAGAAAAAATCAAATGTCTTGGTGAAAGCAGTGATGGAGATACAAAAGATTGGCTTAACAATTATCGGTAGCAATTCTATTTCTTTCACCAACACCACTGTTCTTATCATCATCATTGCTCAGGTATATATACTTATACTAGTTAAAACCCGTGCGATGCACGGCTCTTTAAATTATTTTAAATTAAAATTTATCTATTATTGTGTATATAATGTAATATACATAATTTGGCAATGTTTATTTATTACATATCGAATCCCATTTTCAAATGTTTTAAAACAATCTAAACCAATTACTACGTATATATTTGCTTCACTTAACCCGACATACGTTGACTCATTTGACTTATAAGTGTGGTAGTTATTAACACACTCATTATGTAAATATCATCCAATAGGGACATTGGGTAATGTTCATATCCCCCGATAGGCATTTGTGTTCCATCTGTACAATGTATGGCATCGACTAATTATATCACGACATATTACAATTATAGTTACAATATTAGATAGTGGATAATAGATATTGGTAAATGATGAATAATAACAACATTTCAATGAAAACATAATATTTAGTTGCACAAGTACAAAAGGTAGTAGCATAGCATAGTGCAGGAATTGACCATACTTAATATAGAGTACTAATTTATACACATTTCAAAGCATATTTCGAGCACAGCTTCTCAACCTTATGTATTCCCTCAACGGGTTCATTAGAGATCCTTTACATCCCATGAGAAAAACCTGACAGCGACCATTTCCACTTCCTATTTTACTTATTAGGGCGATTGTAAAAGTTAAATATATACATCATATCAAAAAGTTTTGTTGCAGGATCGCAAAACCTTGATAGGCCATGTTAAAGAAAACAGAATAATGACCTTTGACCTGAAAATATTAGAAAGCATAAGACTAAAAGGTGCTATCTCCAGATACAACCCACAAATAAGTTTGTGGTTCATGTTTCAAGTTTATCTAGGGACTGAGAATTAAAAACAAAATCTGATAGACGATCTCCAATATTTTTGCCTTCAATTGATAACAAAAAATTGAAGCCTAAATTTACACAAAAAGAACATAGATGTAAAAATATGATAGAGAAACACTCACCTTTTATCGTTTATGATTACGAAGCTTTACAATACTTCATTAATTTTGACACACTGAAAACAACAAATGCGTTTTAGTAAGAGATAGCAAAGTGTATTGTTCCACTATCGTGAGGTAACTACATAAAACAGAAACTATATAGTTGAGGTGACAATGACGACCCATCTACTTATAAAAGAGTTTTAGGTTCTCTTAATTATCAAACACATCAACTGTATAATATATATATATATATATATATATATATATATATATATATATATATAGGGTTAATAATGGTTTAATACCTAAAGTTTTACTTTTTTTTCGTTTTAACTACTCAACTTTTTTTTGAATGTTTTAACCACTTAACTTAGGGTCAATAATGGTTTAATCCCCGAACTTTCAATTTGTTTTCGTTTTAACCACTCAACTTTGTTTTAAATGTTTTAACCACTCACCTTATGAGTTGACCATACTTTAACCACTAAAGTTCATTTACCCATTTAAAAAACATTTTCGTTAACTTATAATGAAAGTTTAGATCGGGATATATAAACTTTGAACTGATTTTTTTCGACCAAGGTTGTCAAGAGAGAGATCTTACCTAGGATCGTTTTTGTCTTCACAAGATCGAAATCGTAAGATCAAATCGGGATCGTAAGATCTTACGATTTCGATTTGAGTATAGGATCTTACGACGTCGATCCGATGCGATCTTACTTAACATGAATATAAGTTAAGAAAATATAAATTTGTTAATAGGTTTACTATTTGTCATGCAATCAATCTTTTATATGCATTATAATACACATTTATGAGATCATAATGTATTAGTAGGATCTTACGATCCCGATTTGATCTTACAATTTCGATCTTGTGAATACAAAAACGATTCTAGGTAAGATCTCTCTCTTGACAACCTTAGTCGATAAAAAAATCAGTTCAAAGTTTATATATCCCGATCTAAACTTTCATTATAAGTTAACGAAAAGGTTTTTTAAATGGGTAAATGAACTTTAGTGGTTAAAGTATGGTCAACTCATAAGGTGAGTGGTTAAAACATTTAAAACAAAGTTGAGTGGTTAAAACGAAAACAAATTGAAAGTTCGGGGATTTTTTTATCGACTAAGGTTGTCAAGAGAGAGATCTTACCTAGAATCGTTTTTGTATTCACAAGATCGAAATTGTAAGATCAAATCGGGATCGTAAGATCCTACTCATACATTATGATCTCATAAATGTGTATTATAATGCATATAAAAGATTGATTGCATGACAAATAGTAAACCTATTAACAAATTTATATTTTCTTAACTTATATTCATGTTAAGTAAGATCGGATCGGATCGACGTCGTAAGATCCTATACTCAAATCGAAATCGTAAGATCTTACGATCCCGATTTGATCTTACGATTTCGATCTTGTGAAGACAAAAACGATCCTAGGTAAGATCTCTCTCTTGACAACCTTGGTCGAAAAAAATCAGTTCAAAGTTTATATATCCCGATCTAAACTTTCATTATAAGTTAACGAAAGGGTTTTTTTTAAATGGTTAAATGAACTTTAATGGTTAAAGTATGATCAACTCATAAGTTGAGTGGTTAAAACGTTTAAAACAAAGTTAAGTGGTTAAAACGAAAACAAATTGAAAGTTCAGGGATTAAACAATTATTGACCCTAAGTTGAGTGGTTAAAACATTCAAAAAAAAGTTGAGTGGTTAAAACGGAAAAAAAAGTGAAACTTTAGGGATTAAACAATTATTAACCCATATATATATATATATTTGTTAAATATATGGAAAAGATAAATATGCTCATTGGGTTAAAGAAAGCAATCTGAGCATATCACAGTTAACACATTAAAAGTTTGTTATTTAAAGAAGTTTGATTGCTTCACCACTCAATTTGCACCGTTCCCATTAATTGTAACTCCTAGACAAATTCTATATATGAAATGAAAACATTAAGTAATCAGATAAAAATATATTACCTTTAACGATGATGTGAAATGAAATGCTTCTTGTGACACCCGGTAACTTAGGACTATGTATTAGTGCCTAACTGTTAGTAATTACGTGTATTTAGTACTAATTAATCTAAATATACGTGGCTTTTCGTACACAACTGTTGCGATCGGTTTAGATCGTGGGATATACGTACTAGATTATTCCAACCTTACTTACAACGGACGTTGGTGATCAAGGTTATTAAGACGCTATTACATTCGAAATAATATTTTAATAATACTTCCAATTTGTCTCGTACCGTACATCTGAAAAACTTACACGATTTAAAAATAAAATACGCAAATTAATCTAAATTATATTAAATATGATCCAAATTATTAAAGATTTGATAAAATAATTAAGTAAATCACTTAACAAAAATTGGTATTTTAAAATGAATAATTAACGCGTAAATTAAATATTTAGCGCTTAAATGACGGAGAAAACGAACATCACGCGGAACACGGAGACGGAAACTGAAAAGTGAGGGTTTTCACCAAAACCCCCACCCCTCCTTTCTCTTTTCTCATTTCCCACCATCTCTTTCTCTCTCTACCTCCATCTTTTTCTCTCTTTCAAAAATCCACCACCACAAGTACTATTACAAAATCACAACAAAACTACATCAAAAACTCGATAAATTGACTAGCTCCTTTAGGGTAAAACGATCACCGCGACGAGAGCTACACTTCTATCTTCTCGGATTTTCACGACGTTAACTTCGTAAGTTCCCGACATTCCCGACAACTCTTAGATTTCAAAGTTTTCTTTGATGTTTAGGGTTATAATGCTTAATCTACCATGTATTAGTGTTATATCAACTTATTATGTCCAAAAACACCTTTAAAAGTCGAAATTTGCATAAAAATCGCTGAACAGCCAATTTCGCGAGCTGAGATCCAAATCTGATGAATTTCGCGAGTCGAGATTTGGACTTGCGGGTCCACTTGACTTGCGGGTCCACTTGACTTGCGAGTCCACTTGACTCGTGGATCTCAACTCGACTCGCGAGAAATCTCAACTCGACTCGCGAGAAATCTCAACTCGACTCGCGAGAAAACTCAACTTGCGAAACTCAACTTGCGAAACTCAACTTGCAAATCATTTTTCCACTAAGTGTCGAACTTAACCGGAAACGAATACTTACACATGATACGATATACGAACTGTACAGACATTTCAAACAAACTTATTTTATTGAAATCGTGATTTCAAACTATTACCAACGAATCGTACACATTTTTACAACTACGAAATACAAACGTAAACGTTAAACAAACACTTTGGACATAATTTAGTTGCGTGAACACTAGCATGGATAGTCAAACTTAGACATCCACGTACTTATTAAATCTCAAACGTTTAGGGCGTTAGGAGATTCGACTAGGTGAACTTTGGGTTTTAGGCTTTGCTAGCACTCACACGCAACGCAACTCAACGGGTGAGTCTTACAGCCTCACTTTTACTGTTTTATATATACGGGGTGAGATACATTGCTTACTTTTCTTGAATACAAGTAATAACAACTCTTTTTACTATACGGGATTGCATGAGTTATTTACTTTTACCTGAAGTTTCTCCATCATATATCGTTAGTTATGGACTTAAGCGCGAACACTAGTTAATGGATCCATTAGGGAAATGACCCTCCCCGCCCGGTGTAGTAGCGCTACCATGAACCGTACTGTATAAACGGGCGACTATTATTCGTTACTTATGCTTGCTCAGTTACGAGCATGTCACGGGAGCAACTTATTACTTACGGGTTAAGCTTCGATTATGAGCCTCATGGCAACGGTATAACTTACTTACTTTATATTTGCGGAATTGCAAATACTTGATTTATGCCTGAGGGCATTACTGATGAAATCTTGTGTTCAATAACTGATATTATATATAAACCTGTGAGATTCACCAACATTCGTGTTGACATTTTAGCATGTATTCTCAGGTACCCAGACGGAGTAGGATTACTCCAGGACATAGCTAGAGTCGCATGATTTCAACTAAATTGTATTAACGGAGATTCTCAGCATTATCTTTTGTACATTTTGATTATGTAATAGAATCTTCCGCTACACGCGTGGACTCTAGGGGATTACATTTTGTATTCGAAAACATTGAGTTTTCAAACATTTATTTCATATGAAATCGTTTTACAACGTCTCATTTAGAGGTCGTTTGCTGTATTTCTTGTGCTTTGTATATTGATTAGTAACACCCAAGTATGCTTCCGCCAATCATTAAATTTGGGGGTGTTACAGATTGGTATAAGAGCCTAAGGTTATAGTGAACTAGGTTGCATTTAGTGGGCCTAGACTATGACCGTTAGGCAGTATTTCCTTATTAGGCATGACTGGTTCAGGAATTACAGCATACGACTTTAATTTAACATAGCCTGATCAACCATGTACAATTAAGGAAAGATGATGTAAGGTCTAAAACGATTATGTTGAACGGGGATACGTTAGTTGACTCTGACCACGAGAGAACCAGACCATTACTTGATACGTGTTAGACACTAGGCTGGATATTATGTACTTACCTATATATTAGCCTCGTCTTACTTACACTCTGCCACAGGAATGGCAAACACACCACCCAATTCGTCACACTCTCATCCACATGGATCTCAAAACCCACGAGTAGCCAGGAGAAATACTAGGCCACCTCGAAGCAGCCCCTATCCTGTTCATAACTCTCGGAACTTGGCACACCCCACGGTGCCAGTGTTGGCTACCCAACTCCGCCGTCAGGAGCAAAGGCTCGAGAATCTCGAACGGGAACAACACCGAATGACCTACCTGCTCCGCCAAGCTTTTGATCATATATCACAACTCCAGCGAGAACAAGAAGATACCAGCCTCTCTGTAAGCATAATTCAGGATTCAATGACCGCTGAATTAGGTGCGGATGAACTCATAAGAGACCGACTAGAGGAATGTGAACAGCGTTCACAAGAGGCTGAGGAGTACTCTCGAGCACTGGTACAACGACTGGCCTTGGTTGAAGACAACGCCAAGCAAGCCAGTCGACTTGCAGACACGGTGGACCGCCTTGTCGCGCTGATGGAGCGGATTAATCTGCATCAAAATTAGATCAGTCTGTAACTTGTAACCAGTTAACTACTTAATTAGGACCTATGTAATTCTACCGGATGTAACAATTCCCGGCACTTTTGTACTACTACTGTTCTGTAACCTTATGGAAAAACTTGTACCGTGTATCCAACTCGTTTATCTAAATGGAATGTGATTATCACCTCGTACTGTTATCGTGTATCTCATCATATACACTTGTGGTATATCATAAACTTCATGCAATTATCTTATTTCTTTTCCTTGTTCTTTTATTGTTCAGCATCATGCCACCTCGCCGACAAATCACCCTTAGTGAAGCCGAAATTGCGGGTCTGATTGCCCGCAGCGTGGCACAAGCCTTGGCCACCCGAACACCAACTCCTAGTAGCGAAGATACAGCTACTAATGGGCCACAACCCAAACCCTGCTCGTACAAGGACTTCCAAAACTGCAAACCTTTGAGCTTTGCGGGTACCGAAGGAGCAATCGGTCTAGTACGCTGGATCGAGAAAATCGAATCTGTATTCCTGATCTGCAACTGCACGGAAGAGGACAAGGTCAAGTTCTCCGCCAGTACTTTCTCTGACACCGCTCTCACCTGGTGGAACACCTATGCCCAGACTGTGGGTATTGCTAATGCTTACAAACTCCCGTGGGAGGAGTTGAAGAAGATGTTGAGGGGCGAGTATTGTCCCAGGGATGAATTGAAACAGCTGGAAGTGGAATTCTGGAACCACAAAATGTAGGGTGATGATATCACGGGGTACACCAACCGTTTCCACCAACTGGCACTTCTGTGCCCATCCATGGTTGATCCTGAGTATAAGAGGATCGAGAAGTATGTCGATGGACTCCCCGACAGACTCCAAGACCTAGTGACTTCATCCAAACCAGGTACTATTCAGAGCGCCATTCGTATGGCCCATGAATTGATGGCAAACTCTGTCCGTCGTGTCTCGACTTCAACCCCCTCTGCAAACAACAAACGCAAATGGGAAGCAAATCCCAAATCATCCAACCAAACCTCCAACAAAAAGCCTGAGTCTATTAAGGCCTATTCCTCGGGATCTTCAGAGAGGAAAGGGTACATCGGGAACAAGCCCTACTGTCCCAAATGCAACCGCCATCATGACGGTTCCTGCCCTTGCACTAATTGCAAACGGTTCGGGCACCTAGCCAAGGATTGCCGAGCCAACATTCCTACCCCCAATACTAATGAACCAAAGACCTGCTTTGGATGCTGAAATCCGGGACATTTCAAGAGCAACTGCCCCAAGCTGAAGAACAACAACCCTGCTCGCGGCAGAGCATTCGTTATCAAGGCAGGGGAGGCCAAACAAGACCCGAATGTTGTGACGGGTATGTTCCTTCTCAACAACCTTACTGCTTCTGTATTATTTGATACCGGTGCCGATAGAAGTTTCATATCTGATGAGTTTAGCCCATTACTTGATATTACACCTATTGCCTTAGAGTCTAAGTATACAGTGGAACTGGCAAACGGTAAACTTATTGAGACTGATAGCATAGTACCCAATTGTACGCTGAAACTAGCCGAAGAACTATTCTCCATTGACCTTATACCTGTCGAGATCGGCAGCTTCGATGTCATTATCGGTATGGATTGGCTATCCAAGCACCGTGCCAAAATTATCTGCTCTGAGAAAATTGTCCGCATTCCTCTTGCCACCGACAGAACCTTGATCATACAAGGGGAGACCGGTGGGACGAGACTAAATATCGTATCCTGCATGAAAACCCGAAAATACTTGAGAAAAGGGTATCAGGCAATCCTCACACACGTTACGGAGAAAAAGTTGGAGGAGAAGCGACTCGAGGATGTGCCTATTGTCCGAGATTTTGCAGAAGTCTTTCCTGAAGACTTGCCAGGCTTGCCGCCACCCCGACAAGTCTATTTTTCTATTGACCTCGTGCCCGGTGCGGCGCCGGTAGCACGAGCCCCATACCGTTTAGCTCCATCCGAACTTCAGGAGTTGTCTTCACAATTACAAGAGCTCCTGGACAAGGGTTTCATTAGACCAAGTTCCTCGCCCTGGGGAGCCCCGGTCTTGTTTGTGAAAAAGAAGGACGGTTCTTTCCGTATGTGCATTGACTACCGCGAACTTAACAAGCTAACAGTCAAGAACCGTTACCCCTTACCTCGCATCGATGACTTGTTCGACCAACTTCAAGGGTCGAGCGTCTATTCAAAAATTGACTTACGGTCAGGTTATCACCAACTCCGAGTTCGCGACGATAACATTCAGAAAACAGCTTTCCAAACTCGGTACGGGCATTACGAGTTCCAAGTTATGCCATTCGGTTTAACCAACGCACCGGCAGTATTCATGGACCTTATGAATCGGGTGTGCAAACCTTATCTCGACAAATTTGTGATTGTGTTCATTGACGACATTCTTATCTACTCTCGCAACAAGCAAGAACACGCACAACATCTCAAAACCATCTTAGAACTTCTCAGACACGAAAAATAATACGCCAAATTCTCTAAGTGCGAATTTTGGATTCGAACCGTTCAATTCCTTGGACACGTTATCGACAGCCAGGGAATCCACGTTGATCCCGCCAAGATTGAGGCAATCAAGGGCTGGGAGTCACCGACCACTCCAACCGAAGTGAGACAATTCTTAGGTCTTGCTGGTTATTACCGACGATTCATTGAAAACTTTTCAAAAATAGCTATTCCCTTAACGACACTGACTCAAAAAGATAAGAAATTCGATTGGACCGACAAACAAGAGTCGGCCTTCCAATTATTGAAACTCAAACTTTGCAGTGCACCAATATTGTCCTTACCAGAAGGCACCGATGACTTTGTAGTTTACTGCGACGCCTCACACCAAGGACTTGGTTGCGTGTTAATGCAACGAGAAAAAAATTCATCGCTTATGCCTCGCGACAACTAAAAATCCACGAGAGAAACTATACGACCCACGACCTCGAGTTAGGTGCCGTGGTCTTCGCGCTGAAAATCTGGAGGCATTACCTCTACGGTACAAAAAGTACTATCTTTACCGACCACAAAAGTCTCCAACACATCTTCGACCAAAAGGATCTCAACATGAGGCAACATCGATGGGTCGAGTTACTCACCGACTACGATTGTGAGATCAAATATCATCCGGGCAAGGCAAATGTTGTTGCCGATGCTCTCAGTCGGAAGGAAAGATCCAAACCACTTCGAGTCCGAGCCCTCAGCATGACTATTCATAGTGACCTTACCACTCAAATTCTCACCGCTCAGCTCGAGGCCCTGAAACCCGAAAACACCAAAGACGAAGCCTTGCGAGGCATGGATAAACAATTCGAGATCAAATCTAATGAAATTAGGTATTTCTCAAATCGGATTTGGTTGACCAGCTTTGGGAACCTGTGGGACTTGGTGATGGATGAAGCTCATAAGTCCAAATACTCTATCCATCCCTGGTCTGACAAAATGTATCACGGTATCAAGGATTTCTACTGGTGGCCGAACATGAAAGCCGAAATCGCCACTTACGTTAGCAAGTGTCTTACTTGCTCAAAGGTCAAAGCTGAATATCAAAAACCTTCCGGATTACTTCAACAACCTGACATCCCTGAATGGAAATGGGAACAAATCACCATGGATTTCATAACCAAACTACCCAAGTCGTCGAGCGGTTGCGATACTGACGCGCCACCAGCGGTCGGTTAGGAATTCACCTGTCGTTGCACCGACTACTGGCGGCGTGTCAGTGGAGTTTTAAATTTGTAAAATGCTGGGGCCTAAGTTTACCAGTGCTAAAGGTGTATAGCAACAAGTATGACCTAGGGTCGTTCTTTAAAACCTACGGTATTGTGAAACAGAGAAATCAAGATGTCCTAATCTAGCTAGTGAAGTTTGTTTTGAAAGTAGTTGGAGGTTTGTTTTTGTTTGTTTTCTAAATTATACTACTAATTAAACTAAGCAATAAAATAAAATAAAGGGATAGCAGTCAGGATAGAGGGGGTGTTTGTTGTGACTTCGTTAGCCTTGCATTGGGATGATGTTTTAGTTTAAGTTATGAAAACTCTTTCTAAAGATTTGTATTTTATTTGTCCTAAAGTATCTATGGTGTAAGCACTAGCACCCTACTGATTGATTGCTCAATCAGTATGTTACTGAGTAACTAGGCTATCGTGATTATGATCGGAGGAGGCTGCTCAACTCTCAACACTGCCCTGTTACAGAACAGTGACCCTTTTCTGGAATACAAAGATTCCTGGGCGCATGCATAAAGTAACAGACCCACTAACGGTCCGACCGTTCTTAACACCACAGTGATACTCAATTGAATAAAACATTTAGGTTTAAGACTTGGTTGGTGTTTAATTACTTTCCATCAATGGTTTTGTAGAATCCAGGGGTGATAGACAAATTTGGAATACTAGATGATTCCTCGTCTTCCTTTCTGGATTCATAAACTGAGTTTGTATTTTAGATTAGAGATCCCCTATTTATGATTTAAACCAGCCCTCACTTGTATTTAATAAATCCCTAGTTTATTCATTGTGTACAATACTTGTTTAAAACAGCATTTCCACGGCTTCAAAACCAGACCATGTTATTTGAACACAGATATTTAATCAGAAGTTTATTCACGGTGTACAATACGTATAAAGTATTTCCACAGATCCAAAACCGAAACACAGATAATTAATTACCCCATATATGACGTCTTATCAAAAGGTTTTAACGCGTAATCATAGATGATTATGCGGTTTAAAATCATAGATGAAACGCGTAATCAAAGCACCGAGTTTTCATTTATAATATAATAGTTGGGAACATTATTCCACAACGGATTGTGCCCACGACTTTCATAGCTTCCACGTTCCGTACTCCACACATTAGTGATGTTTCCGGCGCTATACAAATGAAAGCCGTATAACGTTACTTCCGTTGTTTCATAATGACATCATCCCAATTAACGACTAACTACATCACAACAAACACACAATATAACTACTCACTACGCATAATAACAGATCCTAAATCTAGCATAATAACAATAGCAATCATCATTATAATAGATAAGGAAAGAAGTAACCGTTAATAAAGCGTAGATTGAATAAACGTTAGAGAGAGAGTACAAGCAGAACTTCCGCAATATCTTCGACAATATTACAAATAAGCCCTGAAATATTCCCTACGCTATTACAAAAGTAGTCCCTCCGTTAGTCCCAGTTAAATATTAACTGAGAACTAACTGATGCTAACCCTAATTCTAGAGAGAGAAAAAGAAGAGAGAGAGAGAGTAGAGAGAGAGAGTGTGTGAGAGAGAAAGTGAGAGTGAGGAAATGAGTGGAATGAAGAATGGTGTGTGAAAATGTGGAGAGGTGACCCTCTATTTATAGGCAAAGCTCCAAATCAGCCGTACAAGTCGTGAAATACCAACGTACAAGCAAACGAAGCACAAACGGGCAGCATATGGGGCATGAGGGGCCGTATACGGCCTTCATAGGGCCATATACGGTGTGTCTAGGGCCGTATACGGTCTTGGTAGGGCCGTATACGGTCTCCAGGGCCGTATACGGTCTCCGTCTGATTTCGTTCGTTGCTTAAAACTCGCGTATCTCCTTCGTTACATGTCCGTTTGACCTGATTCTTTCGCCAGTGGCTTCGTAATTTCGTTACGCTTCTAATGGGGCCAATATCACTGAAATTGGATGTGTGTAACTCAAGCATAGTCGAAATGACTTTTCACGATCTGTAGAAGCTGTATCTCTTCCGTTCTTCACCCAATTTGCATGATTCTTGATTCTCCCGTCTCGTTTTTACCTATTACATCATACCATAAGGTTAGAATATGTTTATCATAAGGTAAATGAGGGTGTGAGAATTGGTTTTTATTTATTCGCTCTGTTTTGCTCGTTATTTGGACGTTTTTAGTGATTTTTGCAGCAACGCCTATATTTGGAGCACTTTAGTGAACTTTAGTAAATAATGATTGTTTTGGAATGTTTTCACTAAAGATGTGCCCAAAAAGTGTGGAATATAGCTGTAACACCTGCTAAATTAGGATAATTAATTATGCCTAATTACTTGTAACTAGTTGTAATTAGTATGTAATAGGACTAATTGCAGACTCTATTTGTATATATATATAAGGTGATTTATATATATATGTGTGTACTTACGCGATTTGGATTAATCGTACGAATTAACCGGACGGAGTCCGACACAGTTGATTTGGACGTTGGTGACAGAAATTTACCTAAATAATGAGAACGTATTTTATTATTTAAAATACAAAGTGAACGAACATTATTTATATTATCGCGATGACATTTTAAATAAATTAACAAATACGTACTAAACGCGAGTTAAGGAATTTAATATTTGGACAAATGTTTTTATAATTAACCTCAAGGTAATTCATCAAAATATTTCCGGCACGTTTCAAAAATATAACTGCTTGATTTAATATTAAGAACGAAGGATTAAACGACGGAGAAAACGAACACCACACGGGGCACGGAACGGGGACTGGGTGAGGTGAGGCTTTCACCAACACCCCACCATCCCCATTCTCTTTCTCATTTCTTTCTCCCTCACTCTCTTTCTTCCTCCCTTTTTCTCTCAATAATCACCACCACCACCAATTCATCAAATTCACAAAATACTACCTCAAAACGCACTCGGTTTTACTCAGTCGTTTGGAAGGAAAGCACCACCACTTCACGATCTATCATCCTACCTTTTCGGATTTTCAATCCGACACCGCGTAAGTTTCCGACATCTCTCGTTTTTGATCATTTTTGCTAGTTTACGGTTTTAATAGGCTTAATATGTTCATATAAGGGTTGGGTAAAAGATTTGGACCCAACGGAAACCGGAAAACTCGTTTTCGACAAAAATTCCGGCCATCAGACCGCTACGTCGCATTTGGCCAGGGGCCTCTGCGACGTCGCGGCCTACGTCGCATAAAAACCTCAACGTCGCATTAGCGACGCTGCCTCCTACGTCGCATTGATTTGCGAAGGTCGCATCATGCGACGTACATGCCCACGTCGCACCCGACGTCGCACCCGACGTCGCACCCGACGTCGCACCCGACGTCATACCTGACGTCGCACCCGACGTCGCACCCTACGTCGCACGCTACGTCGCACATGACAGAACCTTGGAAAGTCAGATTTTACTAAGTGTCGAACTTACACAACTTCAAATACTTATGTCATACGACTTAACAAACGTCATAGAACATACTTTCTATTACAATTACACTAAATCGCGTTATAAATGATAAACTTTGATTATAACAAATCACCAACGGGCCGTATACTTTGATACAAACGAGAACGAACCAACATTACACACAACGGGTTGTATGAACAACTAGCCTAGATGGTCTTGCGAGACATCTACTTACTTAACCTTACGTGTTTAGGCACTAGAAGGTTACGGGTTCGGAGAACCTACTTGCTTTACTACTACTTGCTATTTACCACTGCTCGGCTCAGGTGAGTCTTACGGCCCCACTTTTACTGTTTTATCTTATTGGGGGAGATACATGCTACTGATTTTTCCTGAACACAAGTACTAAACTGATTTCTATACCAAACGGAATTGCATGAGTTAATTACTACTTACAGAAGTCTCTCCATCATACATCGTTAGTTATGGACTTAAGCGCGAACAGTAGTTAATGGATCCATTAGGGAAATGACCCTCCCCACCCGGGGCAGTAGCGCTGCCACGTACCGATTTACACGTATAAACGGGTGACAACTTATTCGTTACTGATGCTTGCTCACTTACGAGCATGTCACGGGAGCAAACATATTATTTACGGGTTAAGCTTCGATTATGAGCCTCATGGCAACGGTATAAACTTATTTATTTACATTTGCTGGATTGCAAATACTGATTTTACGATTGCTGGATTGCAATGGCTGATTTTACGCCTACGGGCACTACTAATGAAATCTCGTGTTCAAAGCCGATATTATTTACAAACCTGTGAGATTCACCAACCTTTTGGTTGACACTTTTTAGCATGTTTTCTCAGGTACCCGGATGGAGTAGGATTACTCCAGGATTTTAGCTAGAGTCGCATGATTTCAACACAACTGCATTAACGGAGATTCTTAGCATTATCTTTTGTATATTTTGATCATGTAATAGAATCTCCCGCTACACGCGCGGACTTTAGGGAAACTACATTTTGTATCCGAAAACACTAAGTTTTCAAACACTATATCTATGGAATGTAACAAATTTACAAACGTTGCATATAGATGTCGTTTACTTTAGCTTTGTGCTGTGATATTTGATTAGTAACACCCCAAACTATGCTTCCGCAAAACAGTAAATTTCGGGGGTGTTACAGATTGGTATCAGAGCCTAAGGTTATAGTGAACTAGGTTGCATTTAGTGGGCCTAGACTATGACCATTAGGCAGTATTTCCTTATTAGGCGTGATTGGTTCAGGAATTACATCATACGACTTTAATTTAACATAGCCTGATCAACTATGTACAATTAAGGAAAGATGATGTGAGGTCTGAAATGGTTATGTCGAACAGGAATGCGTTAGTAGACTCTGACCACGAGGGAACCGAGACTCTTACTTGTTATGTGCTAGACATACGCTAGGCTATTATGTGATATACGAGTATATACATACATAGGCCTCACTCACTGACTATACTACTAGGCTATTATATATTGAATATATATGAATAGGCCTCGCACGTAAACACACTCGCTATAGAGATAGCCGACGTTTCTCTGGCGACACTTACGAATTTCTCTCAGCGGTTTGCACCGACCATGACAGACTTGATTACCGTCACACCACCTTGTGGCGCACTCTAATGATTTTATGAAAATCACATCTAACACCCGGAAGCAACGTACTTCCAAGGACTAAAATCCTCTCTCTGTCATTCTATAGAACTCAAAGACGCGAATTCCCAAATGGACGACTACATGTCTGATAGTGACCAAGTCCACGAGGAACAAATCCAGTACACGTATCTCGATGAGGACATCGTACCAGAAGAAGAAATCATGCTGGAGGGAAACGAAAATCAGAATTTCGAAATGACTGGCATCGACATAGAAGAATATGAAAGAGTGCGAGATCAGGCCGTGGGACTAGACGGCCGAAATTGGGCACTTAAGCGTAAGTGCATAGACTATGAACAAAGATTGAGAATCTCAAACCGATCTGTCCCTACACGAATCAAAGATAAGATCCGTTACTGGAAGAAAGTGGCCACCAACCTAACCCGTAGGACCAAAACATGGATCAAACGTTTGGGCAGGAAGTCAACGGAGGAGACTAGGTACCGCTCCACGACTCAAAGATACAGGGACATGCTTGAGGCACGCTACCACCCACACGACCTGAACCTGGAGTCGGAAGAAGAATCCGAAGGCCAGGAACCCTAACTAAGAATGAACCAACCGACTAGCAGAAACTGTGGACCGCCTTGTCATGCTAATGGAACAAATTAATCTACATTAAGATTAGTGTAGTTTTCGTCTTGTAATCTATCTCGTAATCTAGGGACTATCTAGCACTACTCTATAAACTAGTCGGATGTAACCATTCCCGGCACCTTTTGTAATATCTCTGTGGGATGTAACTTTTGAACTCACTTTATCTATCAGATATCCTTTGTTATCTCAACTCACATTAATTGTCATTTTCCATGTTGATGTTATGTATTACTGCTTTTATACATGTACATCTGTGACAATTACCAGCTCATACAAAATCTCATGTATCTTCATTTCTTTTATTGAAGAATCATGCCGCCAAAGACACGACCATACACCGATGCCCAGATTACCTCCCTTATAACCCAGGCTGTTACTGAAGCCTTGGCTCGGAATACTCCACCAAATTCCTCGAGGAACAGCGATGCCGCTGAAACCACTACTGCTAAACCCTGTTCATACAAAGACTTTCAGAACTGCAAACCTCTAAACTTTGCAGGTACTGAGGGAGCTATCGGTCTAGTACGCTGGATCAAGAAAGTTGAGTCTGTATTTCTTATCTGCAACTGTGCGGAGGGAGATAAGGTTAAGTTCTCCGTTAGTACTTTTACTGACACCGCACTCACCTGGTGGAACACTTATGCCCAGACTGTGAGTGTTGCTACTGCTTACCAACTCCCGTGGGAGGAGTTGAAGAAGATGTTGAGGGGCGAGTATTGCCCCAGGGATGAATTGAAACAACTAGAAGTGGAATTCTGGAACCACAAGATGCAGGGTGATGACATCACCGGATACACCAACCGTTTCCACCAACTGGCACTTCTGTGCCCAACCATGGTCGATCCTGAGTACAAGAGGATCGAGAAATTCGTTGATGGTCTTCCTGAGAGACTCCAAGACCTGGTGACTTCATCCAAACCGGGTACTATTCAGAGCGCCATCCGTATGGCCCATGAACTAACGGCAAATTCTGTCCGCCGTGGCACAACTTCAACCCCATCTGCAAACAACAAACGCAAGTGGGAAGGTAACCCCAACTCATCCAACCAAACCTCCAACAAAAAGCCTGAGTACATTAAGGCTTATTCATCGGGGACTTCGGAAAAGAAAGGGTACAGCGGGAACAAGCCCTACTGTTCCAAATGCAGCCGCCATCATGACGGTTCTTGCCCTTGCTCCAACTGCAAACGGTTCGGGCATCTAGCCAAGGATTGCCGAATCAACATATCTACCCCCAACACTAATGCACCAAAGGCCTGCTTTGGGTGCGGAAATACAGGGCATTTCAAGAAAGATTGCCCAAAGCTGAAAAATAACAACAACCCTGCTCGCGGCAGATCATTCGTTATCAAGGCTGGGGAAGCCAGACAAGACCCGAACGTCGTGACGGGTACGTTCCTTCTCAATGACCTTACTGCTTCTGTGTTATTTGATACCGGTGCCGATAGAAGCTTCATATCTGAGAAATTTAGCCCTTTACTTGATATTACTCCCACTGCCTTAGATGCTAAATACATTGTAGAATTAGCTAACGGCAAACTGATTGAGACTGATAGCATCATACACAACTGTACACTTAACCTCACGAACGAAACGTTTTCCATTGATTTAATCCCTGTCGAGATCGGCAGCTTCGATATTATTGTCGGTATGGATTGGTTATCCAGGCACCGAGCTGAAATCATCTGCCATGACAAACTCGTTCGCATACCTCTTGTCTCCGGTGGAACCTTAGTCCTACAAGGGGAGACCGGTAGACGGAATCTGAATATTGTATCCTGTCTGAAAACGAGAAAATATCTACGAAAAGGGTATCAAGCCATCCTCGCACATGTAACGGAAAAGAAGTCGGAGGAGAAGCGACTTGAGGATGTTCCGATCGTGCGGGATTTCCCGGAAGTCTTTCCTGAAGACTTGCCCGGACTTCCGCCACCTAGACAAGTTGAATTCCAAATCGAACTTGTGCCCGGAGCTGCACCCGTGGCACGAGCCCCTTACCGTTTAGCACCATCCGAAATGCAGGAGTTGTCTAACCAACTACAGGAACTCCTGGACAGAGGATTCATTCGACCAAGTTCCTCACCTTGGGGAGCTCCGGTCTTATTCGTGAAAAAGAAAGATGGATCTTTCCGCATGTGTATCGACTACCGAGAGCTGAATAAGCTAACCATAAAGAATCGGTACCCACTTCCTAGAATCGATGACCTGTTCGACCAACTCCAGGGATCGAGTGTTTACTCAAAGATTGATCTACGGTCGGGTTATCATCAACTCCGAGTCCGTGACAATGATATCCCAAAGACAGCTTTCCGAACTCGTTATGGGCATTACGAATTCCAAGTGATGCCATTCGGGTTGACCAACGCACCGGCCGTATTCATGGACCTTATGAATCGGGTGTGCAAACCATATCTTGACAAATTCGTCATTGTGTTCATCGACGATATACTGATTTACTCGTGCAACGAACAGGAACATGCTCAACATCTGAAAACCATTCTTGGACTTCTGAAACACGAAGAGTTATATGCCAAATTCTCTAAGTGTGAGTTCTGGATTCGAACCGTTCAATTCCTCGGGCACGTGATTGACAGCCAAGGAATTCATGTTGATCCCGCCAAGATTGAAGCAATCAAGGGCTGGGAGTCACCGACCACTCCAACCGAAGTGAGACAATTCTTAGGTCTTGCTGGTTATTACCGTCGATTCATCGAAAACTTTTCAAGAATAGCTGTTCCACTAACCACACTGACTCAGAAAGATAAGAAGTTCGATTGGACTGATAAACAAGAGTCAGCCTTCCAGCTATTGAAAAACAAACTTTGCAGTGCACCAATCCTGTCCTTACCCGAGGGCACCGACGATTTCGTAGTTTACTGCGACGCCTCACACCAGGGACTTGGTTGTGTGTTGATGCAACGGGAAAAAGTCATTGCCTATGCCTCACGACAACTGAAAATCCACGAGAAAAACTATACGACCCACGACCTCGAGTTAGGTGCTGTGGTCTTCGCATTGAAAATCTGGAGACATTATCTCTACGGTACGAAAAGCACTATCTTTACCGATCACAAAAGTCTCCAACACATATTCGATCAGAAAGATCTAAACATGAGACAACGTCGCTGGGTTGAGTTACTTAGTGACTACAACTGCGAGATCAAATACCATCCGGGCAAGGCTAACGTAGTTGCCGATGCCTTAAGCCGAAAAGAACGAGTGAAACCCCTTCGAGTCCGAGCACTTTCTATGACAATTCATAACGAGCTTCCTGCTCAAATCCTTACCGCTCAACTTGAAGCACTCAACGATGAAAACTTGAAAAATGAAGCCTTGCGAGGCTTGGATAAACAATTCGAAATCAAACCCGATGGAACTCGATACTTCTCTAACCGGGTGTGGTTACCCAAATTCGGAAACTTGCGAGATTTGGTGATGGCTGAAGCTCACAAATCTCGATACTCTATACATCCCGGATCTGACAAGATGTATCATGACGTCAAAGGGTTGTATTGGTGGCCTAACATGAAAGCTGACATCGCCTTGTACGTCAGTAAATGCCTAACCTGTTCCAAAGTAAAGACCGAACACCAAAGACCCTCTGGGTTGCTTCAACAACCTGAAATTCCTCAATGGAAATGGGAACAGATTTCCATGGACTTCATTACCAAACTACCGAAAACTTCGAGTGGTTGCGATACCATTTGGGTGATCGTGGACCGTCTCACGAAATCTGCTCATTTTCTGGCCATCAAGGAAACCGACAAGATGGAGCGTCTGACTCGCATCTATGTCAAAGAAATCATCTCGCGACACGGTGTACCTATCTCGATCATCTCGGATAGGGACAGCCGTTTTACTTCTAACTTTTGGCAATCGCTACAGAAATCTCTTGGTACTCGTCTGGATATGAGTACTGCTTATCACCCGCAAACCGATAGCCAAAGCGAGCGAACTATTCAAACACTGGAGGATATGCTACGAACCTGCGTAGTCGACTTCGGTACTTCTTGGGAAAATCACTTACCGTTGTGTGAGTTTTCGTACAACAACAGTTACCATACCAGCATAAAGGCTGCACCCTTCGAGGCACTTTACGGACGTAAGTGCCGATCACCTGTCTGTTGGACTGAGTTAGGAGAATCCCAACTCACGGGTCCAGAAATCATTCAAGAAACTACTGAGAAAATCGTTGGTATTCAAAACCGGCTGAAAGCCGCACGTGATCGTCAGAAAAGCTATGCTGACGTGAGACGCAAACACCTTGAGTTCCAGGTAGGAGACAAGGTACTTCTCAAAGTGGCACCGTGGAAAGGTGTTATTCGATTCGGGAAACGAGGCAAACTAAATCCTAGATACATCGGACCATTCGAAATCCTTGAAAGGATTGGTCCAGTGGCATATCGCCTGCAACTTCCTGCTGAACTTAGCAGCGTACACAACACATTCCACATTTCTAACTTGAAGAAATGTCTGTCTGACGAGACGCTGATTATACCGCTCGACGAAATTCAAATCGATGATAAACTTCATTTTGTCGAGAAACCTATGGAAATCATGGACCGAGAGGTCAAGCAATTGAAACAGAGTCGTATTCCCATAGTAAAAGTCAGGTGGAATTCTAGGCGCGGCCCTGAGTTCACCTGGGAACGGGAAGACCAAATGCGACAGAAATACCCACATCTCTTCCCAGACAACGCACCGTCCGTGCACTCAAGCTAATTTCGGGACGAAATTTCTTTAACAAGGGGAGAATGTAACACCTGCTAAATTAGGATAATTAATTATGCCTAATTACTTGTAACTAGTTGTAATTAGTATGTAATAGGACTAATTGCAGACTCTATTTGTATATATATATAAGGTGATTTATATATATATATGTGTGTACTTACGCGATTTGGATTAATCGTACGAATTAACCGGACGGAGTCCGACACAGTTGATTTGGACGTTGGTGACAGAAATTTACCTAAATAATGAGAACGTATTTTATTATTTAAAATACAAAGTGAACGAACATTATTTATATTATCGCGATGACATTTTAAATAAATTAACAAATACGTACTAAACGCGAGTTAAGGAATTTAATATTTGGACAAATGTTTTTATAATTAACCTCAAGGTAATTCATCAAAATATTTCCGGCACGTTTCAAAAATATAACTGCTTGATTTAATATTAAGAACGAAGGATTAAACGACGGAGAAAACGAACACCACACGGGGCACGGAACGGGGACTGGGTGAGGTGAGGCTTTCACCAACACCCCACCATCCCCATTCTCTTTCTCATTTCTTTCTCCCTCACTCTCTTTCTTCCTCCCTTTTTCTCTCAATAATCACCACCACCACCAATTCATCAAATTCACAAAATACTACCTCAAAACGCACTCGGTTTTACTCGGTCGTTTGGAAGGAAAGCACCACCACTTCACGATCTATCATCCTACCTTTTCGGATTTTCAATCCGACACCGCGTAAGTTTCCGACATCTCTCGTTTTTGATCATTTTTGCTAGTTTACGGTTTTAATAGGCTTAATATGTTCATATAAGGGTTGGGTAAAAGATTTGGACCCAACGGAAACCGGAAAACTCGTTTTCGACAAAAATTCCGGCCATCAGACCGCTACGTCGCATTTGGCCAGGGACCTCTGCGACGTCGCGGCCTACGTCGCATAAAAACCTCAACGTCGCATTAGCGACGCTGCCTCCTACGTCGCATTGATTTGCGAAGGTCGCATCATGCGACGTACATGCCCACGTCGCACCCGACGTCGCACCCGACGTCGCACCCGACGTCGCACCCGACGTCGCACCCGACGTCGCACCCTACGTCGCACGCTACGTCGCACATGACAGAACCTTGAAAAGTCAGATTTTACTAAGTGTCGAACTTACACAACTTCAAATACTTATGTCATACGACTTAACAAACGTCATAGAACATACTTTCTATTACAATTACACTAAATCGCGTTATAAATGATAAACTTTGATTATAACAAATCACCAACGGGCCGTATACTTTGATACAAACGAGAACGAACCAACATTACACACAACGGGTTGTATGAACAACTAGCCTAGATGGTCTTGCGAGACATCTACTTACTTAACCTTACGTGTTTAGGCACTAGAAGGTTACGGGTTCGGAGAACCTACTTGCTTTACTACTACTTGCTATTTACCACTGCTCGGCTCAGGTGAGTCTTACGGCCCCACTTTTACTGTTTTATCTTATTGGGGGAGATACATGCTACTGATTTTTCCTGAACACAAGTACTAAACTGATTTCTATACCAAACGGAATTGCATGAGTTAATTACTACTTACAGAAGTCTCTCCATCATACATCGTTAGTTATGGACTTAAGCGCGAACAGTAGTTAATGGATCCATTATGGAAATGACCCTCCCCACCCGGGGCAGTAGCGCTGCCACGTACCGATTTACACGTATAAACGGGTGACAACTTATTCGTTACTGATGCTTGCTCACTTACGAGCATGTCACGGGAGCAAACATATTATTTACGGGTTAAGCTTCGATTATGAGCCTCATGGCAACGGTATAAACTTATTTATTTACATTTGCTGGATTGCAAATACTGATTTTACGATTGCTGGATTGCAATGGCTGATTTTACGCCTACGGGCACTACTAATGAAATCTCGTGTTCAAAGCCGATATTATTTACAAACCTGTGAGATTCACCAACCTTTTGGTTGACACTTTTTAGCATGTTTTCTCAGGTACCCGGATGGAGTAGGATTACTCCAGGATTTTAGCTAGAGTCGCATGATTTCAACACAACTGCATTAACGGAGATTCTTAGCATTATCTTTTGTATATTTTGATCATGTAATAGAATCTCCCGCTACACGCGCGGACTTTAGGGAAACTACATTTTGTATCCGAAAACACTAAGTTTTCAAACACTATATCTATGGAATGTAACAAATTTACAAACGTTGCATATAGATGTCGTTTACTTTAGCTTTGTACTGTGATATTTGATTAGTAACACCCCAAACTATGCTTCCGCAAAACAGTAAATTTCGGGGGTGTTACAATAGCCCCTAAAAACATGACTTTTTGCATCACATCAGATACCATTTGGGTGATCGTTGATCGTCTCACAAAATCATCTCATTTCCTAGCGATCAAGGAAAATGACAAAATGGAACGTCTTGCCCAAATCTACATCAAAGAAATTGTCTCTCGACACGATGTCCCAACCTCGATCATCTCCGACAGAGATGCTCGCTTCACATCCCACTTTTGGCAATCACTTCATAAAGCAATGGGTACCCGTCTTGATATGAGTACCGCATACCACCCTCAAACCGATGGCCAAAGTGAACGAACCATTCAGACACTGGAAGATATGCTACGCGCTTGAGTAGTTGCTTTCGGTACAAATTGGGAAAGACATCTACCGTTGTGCGAGTTCTCGTACAACAACATTTATCATACCAGCATTAAGGCTGCACCTTTTGAGGCACTGTACGGTCGTAAGTGCCGATCACCGATCTGTTGGACTGAAGTGGGAGATAGCCAACTCACTGGTCCCGAACTCATACACGAAACCACTGAGAAAATTGTTGAAATCCAGAACCGACTCAAAGCCGCACGTGACCGTCAGAAAAGTTATGCTGACGTGAGATGCAAACCACTCGAGTTCCAGGTTGGGGATCGAGTACTCTTGAAAGTTTCACCTTGGAAAGGTGTCATTCGTTTCGGCAAACGCGGGAAGTTAAATCCTAGGTACATTGGGCCTTTTGAGATCCTCGAAAGGATAGGTCCAGTGGCATATCGGTTGCAACTGCCAGCCGAACTCAGCAGCGTGCACCCCACATTCCACTTTTCTAACTTGAAGAAATGTCTGTCTGATGAGACACTTATTATCCCTGTCGAAGAGATTCGCGTCAATGACAAACTCCATTTTGTGGAAGAACCCGTTGAAATCATGAACCATAATGTCAAACAACTCAAACATAGTCGTATTCCCATCGTTAACGTCAGGTGAAATTCGCGGCGCGGTCCGGAATTCACTTGGGAACGGGAAGACCATATGCGACTCAAGTATCCACAACTCTTCGCTGATTCAACCTCAGACGCGACTACTAAATAAATTTCGGGACGAAATTCTCCTAACGGGGGGAGAATGTGACACCCGGTAACTTAAGACTATGTATTAGGGCCTAACTGTTTGTAATTACGTGTATTTAGTACTAATTAATCTAAATATACGTGGCTTTTCATACACAACTGTTGCGATCAATTTAGATCGTGGGATATACGTACTAGATTATTCCAACCTTACTTACAACGGACGTTGGTGATCAAGGTTATTAAGACGCTATTACATTCGAAATAATATTTTAATAATACTTCCAATTTGTCTCGTACCGTACATCTGAAAAACTTACACGATTTAAAAACAAAATACGCAAATTAATCTAAATCATATTAAATATGATCCAAATTATTAAAGATTTGATAAAATAATTAAGTAAATCACTTAACAAAAATTGGTATTTTAAAATGAATAATTAACGCGTAAATTAAATATTTAACGCTTAAATGACGGAGAAAACGAACACCACTTAGAACACGGAGACGGAGACTGAAAAGTGAGGGTTTTCACCAAAACCCCCACCCCTCCTTTCTCTTTTCTCATTTCCCACCATCTCTTTCTCTCTCTACCTCCATCTTTTTCTCTCTTTCAAAAATCCACCACCACAACCACCATTACAAAATCACAACAAAACTACATCAAAAACTCGATAAATCGACTAGCTCCTTTAGGGTAAAACGATCACCGCGACGAGAGCTACACTTCTATCTTCTCGAATTTTTACGGCGTTAACTTCGTAAGTTCCCGACATTCCCGACAACTCTTAGATTTCGAAGTTTTCTTTGATGTTTAGGGTTATAATGCTTAATCTACCATGTATTAGTGTTATATCAACTTATTATTGATGATCCCAGCTAGAGATCTTAGTATCTATTACTTTGATTGATTATTAATAAGCTTGCGGAATAGTTTATTAATAACTTGAAGAACAAACTTGTATATAACAGAATATCTAACCAAAAGCTTCAATATTATTAACAATAATACGAACACACAATTTGTGTTAGGGTTTACAACCTTGAAGCTAATAACTAGAATGAATTCGTCGTACTCTAGGGTTTTACAGAATCTCTATTTATAACATATAGAGTCCTTTACAGAATCAAACAATTATGGAATCATATCTATTCCATAATTCTCTCTATTCAACTATATCTAACCAACAGTGGTTATCTATATCACTAACAGGGGTAGTACTCGTATATTATCAACAGTGGTTGAGTACTTAATACAAAATACAAACTACATACTAACAGTGGCACTGTTAGACAAACTACTTGACAGCGGCAGCTACTAACTAGCAGTGGCAACTACTAACAGTGGTTGTACTTCTAACAGCGGCACAATACTTGTATTCTGAGCAAATCTAGCAGTGTCTCAGTTCTCAACAATCTCCCCCTAAACTTGATCATTCAGAGTAATGATTCAAGTTTCAATCCTTCTTTTCTTCTTCTTTCTCCTTCATCGTTTGCCTCTTATGTAGTTGATTGAACACCATGTATAAAGCTCTGTAAGCTCCTTCAGTAATGATGGTTGTAGATAACTTCAAATCAACCAATCTATTCAGCAGCCCTGTTCCCAGCACATAGTGTCGATCATCAAATATGTAGATCACCTGCCCATTGTTAAATACTACCATGTGTACTCCAGCTCTGGCAAAATATCTCCAGGTTATAACCCTTTGATAACAGTGAAAGAATAAGTGATACATGCTGGCTGGTTTAAACAGGCTTTGCAATAACTCCATCATTTGTCTTTCAATCACAGCTTCAGAGTTCTTTCTATTCCTGATTCTGCTTACTTGATACAACTCCATAAGATCATCTCTTGTACAGATTCTGAGCAAATCAACCATACTCCCAACATGGTCATCAAATCCTCTTTCCCTTTCAATCTTGATCTCAAGGATCATTTTTCTGAAACCATAATCAATTGCTACTCCTTCCCAATTTATAATTCTAGCCTTTCTTGGTCCTTCAGAAATCTCCTTGCTATCAGTCAGAATCTTGATTCTCTTTTTCAGCTCTGGATCAAATCTTGGAATATCAGGAATAACATTGTCTTTAGAAATCTGATTTTTCCATGAATTTCTTCTAACTTCATTCTGCTTATCCTCTAAGGCTTTCTCTGCTGCCTCAGTAGCTGCTTTTTCTCTTCTTTCTTCTTCTTCTTTCAAAAACTTTACCATTTCCTTATCTGCCTTTTCTTTCTTCTCCTTCATCAATGCATTCAAATGCCTATTCTCTTCCATTTTCTTTGTCCACTCATCATCTCTTCCCATATACCTATCATATGCCTGTTGCAGCTTCTGCATATTCCATCCTTTAACAATTTTAGCTGGGGCATAATTTTCAGACAGAGCATTGATCATTTGTCTTCTCCTTTCAGCATATGGTAAAGGTTTACTTCTCTTCTTGGCTAATTCCTCTTGCTTTTTCTTTCTAGCCCTTTCCTCATTTGACCTTTTCATCAACAAAAATCCAGAAGATAACTCTTCCTCTTCATTACCTTTCTTCTTCTTTAAATAATCATGAACTCTCTGAGCAGGAAGCTTTAATCCTTGTGCAGTCTTTTCTTTAACAATCTCTGCAGCTTTCTGTGTAATAGTCACTACACTCAGATCATCCAAAATCATTTTAACATCATCACCCTCTTCTTCAGCTTTAGCTTCTGCAGCTCTCCTTATCAACCTTTCCCTTTCTTCTACTTGCATCCTCAGCATATCATGAGACTCAATATGAGGTTCTTTAATTTCTTTCACTTTTGATTTTTCTTTTAACTTTCCTTTACCTTTGTCTTTTGGATCAATCACAGGCAATTTAGACTTAGGTTTGAGTGGTGAAGTTGGTTCTCTTATTGTAACAGGTACCTCTCTTGGTCTTGTTGTTGTGGTAGTTGTGACAGGGGTTGATATGACAGCAGTGGTGATTGGTGTATCAACAGTGGTAGGTGTTGGTGTACTAACAGGGGTAGATGTAACAGTGGTAGTGTTAGTGTTGACAGGGGTTGAAATTGTGACAACAGTGGTAGAAGTTTTGACAGGGGATAAATTTTTAGTTGGCTTTCTTCTTGGAATTGATTTCTTTCTTGTAAAAGTCTGCAACTTCTTCTCTTCATCAATTGATTTTGATTGCTCCCCCTTAACCTCAACTTCTCCTTCTTTCATCTCTTTTTCAACATCATCAACCACCTCATACACTGACCTATCACTGAAACTAACTCTTTTCTTATTTTCCAGGTTAGCACCCATCACATCCCAAAAATATAATCTAAGTGCAGCTTTCTCAGGCAACCCTTTATTCAATGGAAATACCTGATAAACTGTTTCATCAGTCTGCTCTGCTCCTGCACCATCACTTGTATTAACATTTTCAGAAGAATCTTCACCAGTATATACCACCATACTTCTGTCATCTGCAGCATCTACCATCTCATCATCTAAACTTTCATGTATCACATAATCAGATACATTGAGCTCCTCCTCAGCCTTATCCCTGCTCTGCACATAATCATCATCTTTATCATCAAACACTAACTCCACAGTGTCTTCTGATTGTGCCTCATTATGCTCACATATATCCATCTCAACTGTATTATCATCAAGCTCAAGCACCTCTGTAGCTGCAGAATCATCATTCATCTCATCAATATTTATCATTGCTCCACTCATATCATCATGAGGTCCATGTGAATCATCATCATCATCATCATCTGCTTTTCTTGAGCCATCATCTTCAGGCATATTATCATCATCTGCTTTCTTCTCCCCCTTGCCTGAAGATTCCTTTAACTTATTCGCAGGTAAAAGAATATTGTTGACAGCCTCCTCAAGCATTAACAATCTATTCTGCACATCAAGCAACTCTGCCTTCTGATGATCAATGATCTCCTTCTGCTTAGCAATTAACTCATCCTGAGCTTGAATTTTCTGTTGAGCCTCTTTTCTGTAAGCCCTTTCCCGCTCATATTTGCTCCACAGTTTATTGATATCATGTACAAGAAAGGAAATCGTCAATTCATCAGTATCACTAGGCTCATCAACATTAGAGTATGACCTCTTAGTTGAATCCTTGCCCACATCTGCCACTGCAGATGTCCCTTGGTTATTGGTACTGGGACCTACATTTGAATCATCACCCATAGGTTCATCAAACATAGTTGCCTCTGGTTGGGTCTGATTAATGTTACCACTATCCTGCCCTGCCAGTGGGCTAGAAACAGTAGTGGCAGCCCTTCCAGAATGAACATTTTCATCAAGTATGTTCACCTGTTGTGTTGGGACAATTGACTGAGACTGTGGAGAAACAGGAATCTCCATAGCCTGTGTAGCCTTCTTGGATTTCTTGGCTTTAGATTGGGTAGGCTGTTTGTTCCCTTGTTTTCTTTTGATGCCACCTCCTGATGTGTGTTCAGAACCAACTTGTTTTATTGGTCTGTCATCATTTGGTCCAGATGGTGTTGGTAATACACCACCAGTGGCAGAAGGAGTAACTAGCATTGTAGAAAATAATGCAGTTTCCTTCTTAGAAAAAGCATTCTGATACTGATTCATAGCCTTAATAGTCCTCAAAGATAGAGTAGAACTAACAATCACACTATCCTCTGCTGGCAGATTTGACAATTGATTATTCAATAAAAGCTGAACAAATCTAGGGTACATAACGAATGTATCACCCTTTACATTCCTAACCATATTATCTAAGATAAATCTAGACATATTAAATTTAATACCCTGTGCCAAGCAGATAATAGGATATGCAATAGTAGAACTAAATTCATTAAAACTAGTTCTCTTTTGAGACAAACATACCAGAAAAGTATGAATGTAGAACTTCCATTGAGGACAAAACCATGACTTCAAGAAAGTATAATCTGATCTTGTCTTTCCTGAACCTTCATACCCCATATCCATAATGCCTTTAAACAAATCTTCTCTCGATAATTCCAGAATTCCACCTTCATCATCAAACTGTAAAAGCTCTCTTAGAACAATCTCAGTAACCATTACCTTCTTACCCTTGACAGTGGAATGAATGTGAGTAATGCCATTAACATTCCCTTCCTTTGCATTCTGCCAGAATTCCTGAATATGTGATCGAATCAATCGTGGAGCGACAGTAAGGGCATAAGTAACTGGACAATTACTCAAGAAATCGATGATAGGGTGAAAATACTCATCGGCAAGTTCTTTATTCAAGAAAGCCCTCATGTTGTGTTCAGAATGAACACTTAGCGTAGAATGATCAGAATCAGATGACGATGAAGATGCCATTGATGTAATTGATGAACGAACGAAGAGTGAATTACAATAAACAACTCAAAGCGAGAGCGATTATTGAAGGGTTTTGAAAATTTTGAAAGCGTAATTGAAAAAGTGAAGTATTTGAGTATTTATTTGATGACAGTGCCAAGCCCTAAAAATAGAACTAGCAGTGGCACTGCTGGTTATACCCAACAGGGGCACAATTTACAAACAAAGGACTGCTGGTTATACCCAACTGGGGCACAATTTACAAACAAACTCAACAGGGGTACCTCACTTGGTCAATTTATAGTCAACCCTTTCTGACCATCTAACAAAGCTAGCAGCGTCTGATAGTCTAGCAGGGGCATCCAACAAAGGAAACGCCAACTTAGAACTAACAGGGGCATAAACTTAGCTTAGTTAGACAACGAATGTTTTTTTTTTTTTTTTTTTTTTTAACCAAAAAAAATAAGAAGAAACAAATAAAACATTAAATTCCAGCTCAAGTGATGTCTCTTGACAGTGGCTGAAACCTGCAATATTAAACTAAGAAAAACAACTAGCAGGGGTTAAATTACACACATATACAGCAGGGGTTTAAAATACATTGACAGTGGCAAAGGTAAACTAACAGTGGCACCATCTGTTATCATGATGAAGCTAACAGTGGCGACACCTGACCCTGTCACATACAATATATTTTACCCCTGTTAGTATCAAATCCAGACCAAAACACTACGTGAGATTGATCATACCAATATTAGTTATCAAAAATGTAAATCTTCCTACATCAAATGCTTTTGTAAAAAGATCTGCAAGTTGATTATCAGTATGAATTTTAAAAATATGAATCAATCTTTTATCATAACAATCTCGTATAAAATGATATCTGATCTCAATGTGTTTGGTTTTTGAATGCTTAACTGGATTCTGAATGATACTAATAGCAGAAGTATTATCAATATAAATAGGAGTGTTCATGAAAGTCAAACCATAATCCAGCATTTGATTCTGAATCCAAAGAACCTGTGCACAGCAACTTGATGCTGCAACATATTCTGCTTCTGCTGTAGAAGTGGAAACTGTGGTCTGCTTTTTACATTGCCATGACACTAATCTATTTCCAAGAAATTGACAACCTCCACTAGTCGATTTCCTATCCATATTCTCACCACCATAGTCACTATCTGTGAAGGCCTTTAGCTCAAAATCTGATCCTTTAGCATACCAAAGGCCCAAGTCTGGTTGACCTTTCAAGTATCTAAAGATCCTCTTCACAGCATACATGTGTGACTGCTTTGGATTGGTCTGATATCTAGCACAAAGACACACTGCAAACATTATATCAGGTCTAGATGAAGTTAAATACATCAATGAACCAATCATTGACCTGTATAAGTGCACATCTACTTCCTCCCCCTCAGGATCAGAATTAAGATGTTTATGTGCCTCCATGGGAGTGCTAGCTACCTTCACATCTTTATAACCAAATTTATTCAAAATATCTTTCACATACTTCCCTTGGTTAATAAAGATTCCATCTAACTTCTGCTTGACCTGCAATCCTAAAAAGAATGTGAGTTCACCCATTGAACTCATCTTGAACTTCTTATGCATTAAATCCTCAAACTCTTTGCACAATGAATCCCTTGTAGACCCGAAAATAATATCATCAACATACACCTGTACCAGCAATATATCTCTTTGAACCCTCTTGGTAAACAATGTCTTGTCAATAGTACCTCGCTTGAATCCATTCTTGAGCAAGTACTCAGACAGAGTATCATACCAAGCTCTTGGAGCTTGATGTAATCCATACAATGCTTTCTTCAATCTGCACACTCTATCTGGATATGTTGGATCTTCAAACCCTGGTGGTTGGCAAACATACACCTCATCATCAATTAGACCATGAAGAAAAGCACTCTTCACATCCATTTGATAGACTTTGAAATCCTGATAAGATGCATAAGCTAAAAATAATCTAATAGCTTCTATTCTAGCAACAGGGGCAAAGACATCATCATAATCTATGCCTTCTTCCTGTGTGTACCCCTGTGCTACCAACCGAGCCTTATTCTTGATCACTATCCCTCTTTCATCTCTCTTGTTCTTAAAGATCCATCTTGTGCCTATAGCTTTCTTTCCTTTTGGAAGATCAACCAAATCCCACACATCTTGCAGTTTGAATTGCAACAATTCTTCCTGCATAGATTCAATCCAGCTTGGATCTTTGAGAGCCTCCATTGCCTTCTTTGGTTCCATCTGAGAAAGAAAACATACATATAATGAAGTATGTACATCTTCTTCTCTTACCTTGGTTTGATGTCTTGTCTGAACAGGAGTCATAATATCACCAATAATCAAATCCAAAGAATGATCTTTATGAACCAAATACTTAGAGGTAGAAGTATCAAGTAACTCTCTTTCCAAATTAGAACCCAATAGATTATCTACCTCAGAGTCTGAAAAAGACTCTCTTTCCTCTCTTTCTTTTGAAGGCTTTGGAGTTGCTTCAGAATCTGACAAAGAAGTCCTTTCCAAAACTTGAAATGGAGGACTTTGTTCAACAAATTTTGGAGAATCGGGCTCTCCTTCTGAATCATGCTCTGAAACTATATGAGAACCCTTTGAAGTAAATGGTTGATTTTCTGTTGGAATTGAACCATCTTCATCCTTTGAACCATTTTTGCTACTTGACCCACTTGAATCATCTGAAGGTTCATCTTGCTCTAACTGGAATGCTTCTGGAGGATCTGGAGACCAAATAGGAAACAATACATACTTCAAGTCATCCTTTTTAGTTTGACTTGAGGTTGAATTCCCATCTTTACCTGCATCATTACCTGCATCTGTACCTGCATCTGTATCTGCACTAATAGACAAATCTGGATATCTAAAAGCATGGGTTAGTGCATCAATATCAAACAAAACTTCTGGACCTTTTCCTTCTACATTTGATGTATGTTCATTAAAGGTCACATCCATGGTCTCATCTATGATCCTAGTCCTTTTGTTAAATACTCTATAAGCCTTGCTTTGAATAGAGTATCCAACAAATACACCCTCATCTACCTTACTCTGAAACTTACCAAGATGATCTCTGGTATTTAAGACAGTACAAGGACATCCAAATGGTTTTAAAAAGCTAACCAAAGGTTTTCTCTTAAAGAATAACTCATAGGGTGTCTTGTTATGAGGTTTAATAATCAAAATCCTATTCAAAACATAACAAGCAGTGCTAACTGCCTCTGCCCAAAAGGACATTGGAAGTTTAGCATCTGCTAGCATGCTTCTAGCAGCCTCAATTAGTGTCCTATTCCTCCTCTCAGCTACTCCATTTTGTTGTGGAGTCCTAGGTGCACTATACTGTCTTTCTATACCTTTATCCTCACAGAACTTATTCATCTCATGATTCTTAAATTCTGTCCCATTATCACACCTGATGATCTTAACCTTTTGATTAGTTGAATTCTCAATCCTAGTTATGAATGATCTAAGTATTTCACCTGTCTCATCCTTAGTCCTAAGAAAGAACACCCAACTCATTCTAGAGTAATCATCAGTTATTACCAAACAGTAAGATTTCTTCCCTTGACTAGCTACATTGGTAGGGCCAAACAAATCCATATGTAACAGGTGTAAGGGAGTGGTATTGGTATTCACAAGCTTGGTCTTATAAGAGGTCTTGTGTTGCTTGCCTTTGAGACATGCTACACAGTGGTCACTACATTCAAATAACTTTTCAGGTAAGCCTCTCACTAGCTTATTCCTAACAAGTTTATTCATGGTCTTGAAATTCAAGTGACACATCCTCCTATGCCATAGTTCAGATTCAGATACAGTAGCTTTAGAAATGAGACAGTTAACATTTTGATATTCCATCTTGTTTAAATCACTACAGTATACATTATCCTTTCTTGGAACTCTCATTAAAATCTTATCTTCAGGTATTTTGAGTTTTTCAGAAAGTATAAGGCATTCTGTGTCAGTGAAATATACAGGATTTTGCTTATCTGTGATTTGACTCACACTAAGCAAATTGTATCTCAATTGCTCAACATAATAAACATCATTGAAAGTGAGCTTACTGCTTTTTACCTTACCTTTACCTGTGATTTTACCTCCTTTAGGATTGCTTCCAAATGCTACATCTCCTCCATCAAACGCTTTAAAGTCCTGTAGCTTTTTCCTGTCTCCAGTCATGTGTCTTGAACAGCCAGAATCAATATGCCATAAGCTTGGTGGCTTGCCCTGCACATATATGAGAAAAACAATTAGTTTTTCTTGGGAACCCAAACCAATTTGGCTTTGGGTTTCCCATGAGCACCTTTGACATCAACCCTTTTGACAGTGATTGATCTCAGTGCTGCATTGGTTTTGGACACTTCAGATTTACACTCATTTTTATGTCTCCAAAAACAATCAATTTTTGACCTAACAGGGGTTAATGGTCTGACAGTGGTCACCTTTAAGTTTGTATTGATTACCCTGGCAGTGGTAGCTTTACTTGGTATATACATTCTTTTGAAATGTTTAATACCAGCAGAGGTACCATGCCTGACAGTGGTCAAACCCTCCCCTGTTCGTGTCTTGCCTCTGTTAGCCATTGACAGGGGCACTGCTGTAGCATTAACAGGGGCTGCAGCCTTGCCTCTGTTAGGCTTATTTATCAACACATGACCTGTACCACTGTTCCTATTATTTTTAGGATTGTAGTAACAGTCCTGTTGAAGATGATTATATCTACCACAAATAAAACATGACTTTCTTTTCACACATTCAAACCCATTACCCAACCTTTGTGAAACCAATTGGTTCCAATTTCTTTGATTACCCCTGGGAATGGATTTATTCACATTACTTGCAGTATGTAACTCAGACTTCTTTGATTTACATGTACACTTATCACACTCAGATTTCAACTTGTCTTTTGATTCAGTATTAACCTTTTTGTGTACATACCCTAAACCTGAACTAGCCTTGTTAGTTTTCCTGACTTGATCTATTTGAGCTTTTGCTTTCTCAACAAACATCTTTTTACCCTCTTCTAGTTTAGTACTATTAAGTTCAGAAACTAGACCAGTAATAGACTTAACACTACCATCTACAGAATTACCACCTGATGAGCTATCACTATCACTCTCATCTTCCTCAATCCAATCAGATACCTCAACTTTATCAAAATTCACATTATCAGCACAATTAACAACTGGATCTACCTTTTTAACTTCCTCAGACACACCTACCTTAAGTGTTTCTAAAACAAAATCACTTTTAGGTGGGAAATAAGTATGATTATAAGGTGGAGGAACAGCATTAAGGTTGTAACCTAATCCAAGTTTTAATTTATCATGAATTTGAGACTTGATTAAGTTTTGAACACCTTTTGAAACATTTTCCAATTCATCAACTTTCAATTTTATTGACTCCTTATCAGAAATTGCCTCAGCCAACTTAGCACTTTGCATATCAACTTTTGTTTGTAAAGCTTTCTTTTCCCAATTTAGATACTTAATATCTAGGTGAAATTGAGATTCATTCTTTACATAAGCTTTTATCTGATTTTCTAAGTTTTCAATAGCTAAAGTGGCATGTTGACTCTTTTCCTTACAAGCTTTTAATTCATTACACACAACCATATTATGATCCCTATAAAATTTAACCATTTTCTTGCAAGTATGAGAACATAATTTAGATTGTACCTCATATGGAATGTCTGAAGACTCTGGTTCTTCTGTGACAGCCATCAAAGCTTGATTTGTGGTTACAAGCTCTTCCTGATCACTCCAGTCAAATCCTCCCATTCCATCTTGAGCAACCAATGAATCTGAAGTGGTGTTCTGAACTGGTATCAATCTTCTTTGAGGACCAGAATTATTTCTTACAAATCCATTCTGAGATCCTCCAGCCTGTGTGCTCTTGCACTCCCTAGCAAAGTGTCCCATCTTGTGACAGTTGAAACACTCCACCTTGCTCTTGTCAAAACCAGCTACACCATCTCTCTTGTAAGAAAAATTTCTGTTCCCAGAACTCTGCATAAACCTCTTTGCCCTGATTGTAATCATGGCCATCTGCCATCTTAAATCCATCTCTTCCAGGTCCTCTTCACTAACCTGCTCCAAATCTTCTGTAGTTAATGATGAATTCACATGGCTTGCAAAGAATGCTTCCAATACATTATCATTAGCACCAGATGTGCTACAACTACCAGATTCACCAACAGAAACAAAAGCAGCATTGTTAGAGCTACCATTGGACTGTTTCAACGCTAGAACTTCATGCTCAAAATTCCTCAGATCATTGTACAGGTCTTCAATCTCTTTCTCTTCAAGATCTGGACTTTGTCTAAGTCCCACAGTGTACATATTCCAATCTGTACCAAGTGATCTTAGAAACTTCCTGTTCAAGTCATCTTTATCAATCTTGACATTGTGATTCTCAAGATCACCCACAAGCTTTTGAAATCTATCAAAAGTCTGAGTCAGAGTTTCAGATTTTACACCTGCAAAGTTTTCAAACTGTTGTTTGAGAAGAGATCTCTTATTCTTCTTGGTGTTATCATTACCACCAAATCTCTTAACAATTGCTTGCATAAGAACCTGAGCATCTTCACAGTTTTCAAACTTCCTTTGATACTCATTAGGTATAGACAAAAGTAGAGTACTTAATGCCTTCCACTCTGTTGCTCTTTCTTTTCTCTCTGCATCAGTCTTTGGTGGTGGTCTTTCTTCCTTTTTACCATCTGCATCCTTAGTATAAACTGGTCCATTAGTAACCACCTCCCACATCATATAATCAGTCAGCAACATGTATTGTCTAATCCTAGTCTGCCATAGCTCAAATTCATCGGGTTTGAGCATGGGGATTTTTGTAGCTTGAATACCTTCCATTGTTTCAGTAGACATGTTGTTGTTTGTTGAAAAAGCTGCAAAATTTAATTACCTTCTTCAAGATCAAAGTAATACCAAGCTCTGATACCACTTGATGATCCCAGCTAGAGATCTTAGTATGTATTACTTTGATTGATTATTAATAAGCTTGCGGAATAGTTTATTAATAACTTGAAGAACAAACTTGTATATAACAGAATATCTAACCAAAAGCTTCAATATTATTAACAATAATACGAACACACAATTTGTGTTAGGGTTTACAACCTTGAAGCTAATAACTAGAATGAATTCGTCGTACTCTAGGGTTTTACAGAATCTCTATTTATAACATATAGAGTCCTTTACAGAATCAAACAATTATGGAATCATATCTATTCCATAATTCTCTCTATTCAACTATATCTAACCAACAGTGGTTATCTATATCACTAACAGGGGTAGTACTCGTATATTATCAACAGTGGTTGAGTACTTAATACAAAATACAAACTACATACTAACAGTGGCACTGTTAGACAAACTACTTGACAGCGGCAGCTACTAACTAGCAGTGGCAACTACTAACAGTGGTTGTACTTCTAACAGCGGCACAATACTTGTATTCTGAGCAAATCTAGCAGTGTCTCAGTTCTCAACAATTATGTCCAAAAACACCTTTAAAAACGCTTTAAAAGTCGAAATTTGCATAAAAATCGCTGAACAGCCAATTTCGCGAGCTGAGATCCAAATCTGATGAATTTTGCGAGTCGAGATTTGGACTTGCGGGTCGAATTGACTTGCGGGTCGACTTGACTTGCGGGTCCACTTGACTTGCGAGTCCACTTGACTCGTGGATCTCAACTCGACTCGCGAGAAATCTCAACTCGACTCGCGAGAAATCTCAACTCGACTTGCGAGAAATCTCAACTCGACTCGCTAGAAAACTCAACTTGCGAAACTCAACTTGCGAAACTCAACTTGCGAAACTCAACTTGCGAACACTAGTTAATGGATCCATTAGGGAAATGACCCTCCCCACCCGGGGTAGTAGCGCTACCACGAACCGTACTGTATAAACGGGTGACTATTATTCGTTACTTATGCTTGCTCAGTTACGAGCATGTCACGGGAGCAACTTATTACTTACGGGTTAAGCTTCGATTATGAGCCTCATGGCAACGGTATAACTTACTTACTTTATATTTGCGGAATTGCAAATACTTGATTTACTCCTGAGGACACTACTGATGAAATCTTGTGTTCAATAACTGATATTATATACAAACCTGTGAGATTCACCAACATTCGTGTTGACCTTTTAGCATGTATTCTCAGGTACCCAGACGGAGTAGGATTACTCGAGGACATAGCTAGAGTCGCATGATTTCAACTAAATTGCATTAACGGAGATTCTCAGCATTATCTTTTGTACATTTTGATTATGTAATAGAATCTCCCGCTACACGCGTGGACTCTAGGGGATACATTTTGTATTCGAAAACATTGAGTTTTCAAACATTTATTTCATATGAAATCGTTTTACAACGTCTCATTTAGAGGTCGTTTGCTGTATATCTTGTGCTTTGTATATTGATTAGTAACACCTAAGTATGCTTCCGCCAATCATTAAATTTGAGGGTGTTACAGATTGGTATCAGAGCCTAAGGTTATAGTGAACTAGGTTGCATTTAGTGGGCCTAGACTATGACCGTTAGGCAGTATTTCCTTATTAGGCATGACTGGTTCAGGAATTACAGCATACGACTTTAATTTAACATAGCCTGATCAACTATGTACAATTAAGGAAAGATGATGTAAGGTCTAAAACGATTATGTTGAACGGGGATACGTTAGTTGACTCTGACCACGAGAGAACCAGACCATTACTTGATACGTGCTAGACACTAGGCTGGATATTATGTACTTACCTATATATTAGCCTTGTCTTACTTACACTCTGCCATAGGAATGGCAAACACACCACCTAATTCGTCACGCTCTCATCCACATGGATCCCAAAACCCACGAGTAGCCAGGAGAAATACTAGGCCACCTCGAAGCAGCCCCTATCCTGTTCATAACTCTCGGAACTCGGCACACCCTACGGTGCCAGTGTTGGCTACCCAACTCCGCCGTCAGGAGCAAAGGCTCGAGAATCTCGAACGGGAACAACACCGAATGACCTACCTGCTCCGCCAAGCTCTTGAACATATATCACAACTCCAGCGAGAACAAGAAGATACCAGCCTCTCTGTAAGCATACTTCAGGATTCAATGACCGCTGAATTAGGTGCGGATGAACTCATAAGAGACCGACTAGAGGAATGTGAACAGCGTTCACAGGAGGCTGAGGAGTACTCTCGAGCACTGGTACAACGACTGGCCTTAGTTGAAGACAACGCCAGGCAAGCCTGTCGACTTGCAGACACGGTGGACCGCCTTGTCGCGCTGATGGAGCGGATTAATCTGCATCAAAATTAGATCAGTCTATAACTTGTAACCAGTTAACTACTTAATTAGGACCTATGTAATTCTACCGGATGCAACAATTCCCGGCACTTTTGTACTACTACTGTTCTGTAACCTTATGGAAAAACTTGTACCGTGTATCCAACTCGATTATCTAAATGGAATGTGATTATCACCTCGTACTGTTATCATGTATCTCATCATATACACTTGTGATATATCAGAAATTTCATGCAATTATCTTATTTCTTTTCCTTGTTCTTTTATTGTTCAGCATCATGCCACCTCGCCGACAAATCACCCATAGTGAAGCCGAAATTGCGGGTCTGATTGCCCGTAGCGTGGCACAAGCCTTGGCCACCCGAACACCAACTCCTAGTAGCGAAGATACAGCTATTAATGGGCCACAACCCAAACCCTGCTCGTACAAGGACTTCCAAAACTGCAAACCTTTGAGCTTTGCGGGTACCGAAGGAGCAATCGGTCTAGTACGCTGGATCGAGAAAATCGAATCTGTATTCCTGATCTGCAACTGCACGGAAGAGGACAAGGTCAAGTTCTCCGCCAGTACTTTCTCTGACACCGCTCTCACCTGGTGGAACACATATGCCCAGACTGTGGGTATTGCTAATGCTTACAAACTCCCGTGGGAGGAGTTGAAGAAGATGTTGAGGGGCGAGTATTGTCCCAGGGATGAATTGAAATAGCTGGAAGTGGAATTCTGGAACCACAAAATGCAGGGTGATGACATCACGGGGTACACCAACCTTTTCCACCAACTGGCACTTCTGTGCCCATCCATGGTTGATCCTGAGTATAAGAGGATCGAGAAGTATGTCGATGGACTCCCCGACAGACTCCAAGACCTAGTGACTTCATCCAAACCAGGTACTATTCAGAGCGCCATTCGTATGGCCCATGAATTGACGGCAAACTCTGTCCGTCGTGGCTCGACTTCAACCCCCTCTGCAAACAACAAACGCAAATGGGAAGCAAATCCCAAATCATCCAACCAAACCTCCAACAAAAAGCCTGAGTCTATTAAGGCCTATTCCTCGGGATCTTCAAAGAGGAAAGGGTACATCGGGAACAAGCCCTACTGTCCCAAATGCAACCGCCATCATGACGGTTCCTGCCCTTGCACTAATTGCAAACGGTTCGGGCACCTAGCCAAGGATTGCCTAGCCAACATTCCTACCCCCAATACTAATGCACAAAAGACCTGCTTTGGATGCGGAAATCTGGGACATTTCAAGAGCAACTGCCCCAAGCTGAAGAACAACAACCCTGCTCGCGGCAGAGCATTCGTTATCAAGGCAGGGGAGGCCAGACAAGACCCGAATGTTGTGACGGGTATGTTCCTTCTCAACAACCTTACTGCTTCTGTATTATTTGATATCGGTGCCGATAGAAGTTTCATATCTGATGAGTTTAGCCCATTACTTGATATTACACCTATTACCTTAGAGTCTAAGTATACAGTGGAACTGGCAAACGGTAAACTTATTGAGACTGATAGCATAGTACCTAATTGTATGCTGAAACTAGCCGACGAACTATTCTCCATTGACCTTATACCTGTCGAGATCGGCAGCTTCGATGTCATTATCGGTATGGATTGGCTATCCAAGCACCGTGCCGAAATTATCTGCTCTGAGAAAATTGTCCGCATTCCTCTTGCCACCGACATAACCTTGATCATACAAGGGGAGACCGGTGGGACGAGACTAAATATCATATCCTGCATGAAAACCCAAAAATACTTGAGAAAAGGGTATCAGGCAATCCTCGCACATGTTACGGAGAAAAAGTTGGAGGAGAAGCGACTCGAGGATGTGCCTATTGTCCGAGATCTTCCAGAAGTCTTTCCTGAAGACTTGCCCGGCTTGCCGCCACCCCGACAAGTCTAATTTTCTATTGACCTCGTGCCCGGTGCGGCGCCGGTAGCACTAGGGGTGTTAACGAACCGAGCCGCTCACGAGCTACTCGATTTCGAACTCGTTTATTTCGAGTTCGAGCATCAGCTACTTCGAACTCGAGTCGAGTTCGAGCAAAAATTATTGTTCGATTAATTTCAGGAGCCGAGTCATAAAAATTAATATTCGACTCGACTCGCTCGAAAACTCGTATAATACTCCGAGTCGAACGAGTTAATCGAGCATACTCGGCTCAAATAGTTCAACAAGCTCGTATATATATATATATATATATATATATATATATATATATATCTCGAGTCGAGCCACCCGAGCCTCAGATGAGAACAAAATGAACAATAACGATCGAGTTAAACTTGAATATTCATGCAAATAAGAAAAGTTTAAGTTACTAAACGAGTTTCGAACTCGAACTCGAACAATGAAAAAAATATCGATCTCGAGTTCGAGCCCAATTTAAAAAACTTATTCGAGTTCGAGTCGAGTTCGAGCATACTAAAAATATTTCGAGTCGAGTTCGAGCATCTTGATACTCGGTTCGGCTCGGTTCGTTAACACCCCTAGGTAGCACGAGCCCCATACCGTTTAGCTCCATCCGAACTTCAGGAGTTGTCTTCACAATTACAAGAGCTCCTGGACAAGGGTTTCATTAGACCAAGTTCCTCGCCCTGGGGAGCCCCGGTCTTGTTTGTGAAAAAGAAGGACGGTTCTTTCTGTATGTGCATTGACTACCGCGAACTCAACAAGCTAACAGTCAATAACCGTTACCCCTTACCTCGCATCGATGACTTGTTCGACCAACTTCAAGGGTCGAGCATCTATTCAAAAATCGACCTACGGTCAGGTTATCACCAACTCCGAGTTCGCGACGATAACATTCAGAAAACAGCTTTCCGAACTCGGTACGGGCATTACGAGTTCCAAGTTATGCCATTCGGTTTAACCAACGCACCGACAGTATTCATGGACCTTATGAATCGGGTGTGCAAACCTTATCTCGACAAATTTGTGATTGTGTTTATTGACGACATTCTTATCTACTCTCGCAATGAGCAAGAACACGCACAACATCTCAAAACCATCTTAGAACTTCTCAGACACGAAAAATAATACGCCAAATTCTCTAAGTGCGAATTTTGGATTCGAACCGTTCAATTCCTTGGACACGTTATCGACAGCCAGGGAATCCACGTTGATCCCGCCAAGATTGAGGCAATCAAGGGCTGGGAGTCACCGACCACTCCAACCGAAGTGAGACAATTCTTAGGTCTTGCTGGTTATTACCGACGATTCATTGAAAACTTTTCAAAAATAGCTGTTCCCTTAACGACACTGACTCAAAAAGATAAGAAATTCGATTGGACCGACAAACAAGAGTCAGCCTTCCAATTATTGAAACTCAAACTTTGCAGTGCACCAATATTGTCCTTACCAGAAGGCACCGATGACTTCGTAGTTTACTGCGACGCCTCACACCAAGGACTTGGTTGCGTGTTAATGCAATGAGAAAAAGTCATCGCTTATGCCTCGCGAAAACTAAAAATCCACGAGAGAAACTATACAACCCACGACCTCGAGTTAGGTGTCGTGGTCTTCGCGCTGAAAATCTGGAGACATTACCTCTACGGTACAAAAGGTACTATCTTTACCGACCACAAAAGTCTCCAACACATCTTCGACCGAAAGGATCTCAACATGAGGCAACGTCGATGGGTCGAGTTACTCACCGACTACGATTGTGAGATCAAATATCATCCGGGAAGGCAAATGTTGTTGCCGATGCTCTCAGTCGGAAGGAAAGATCCAAACCACTTCGAGTCCGAGCCCTCAGTATGACTATTCATAGTGACCTTACCACTCAAATTCTCACCGCTCAGCTCGAGGCCCTGAAACCCGAAAACACCAAAGATGAAGCCTTGCGAGGCATGGATAAACAATTCGAGATCAAATCTAACGGAATTAGGTATTTCTCAAATCGGATTTGGTTGCCCAGCTTTGGGAACCTGTGGGACTTGGTGATGGATGAAGCTCACAAGTCCAAATACTCTATCCATCCCGGGTCTGACAAAATGTATCACGGTATCAAGGATTTCTACTGGTGGCCGCACATGAAAGCCGAAATCGCCACTTACGTTAGCAAGTGTCTTACTTGCTCAAAGGTCAAAGCTGAATATCAAAAACCTTCCGGATTACTTCAACAACCTGACATCCCTGAATGGAAATGGGAACAAATCGCCATGGATTTCATAACCAAACTACCCAAGTCGTCGAGCGGTTGCGATACCATTTGGGTGATCGTTGATCGTCTCACAAAATCATCTCATTTCCTTGCGATCAAGGAAAACGACAAAATGGAACGTCTTGCCCAAATCTACATCAAAGAAATTGTCTCTCGACACGGTGTCCCAACCTCGATCATCTCCGATAGAGATGCTCGCTTCACATCCCACTTTTGGCAATCACTTCATAAAGCAATGGGTACCCGTCTTGATATGAGTACCGCATACCACCCTCAAACCGATGGCCAAAGTGAACGAACCATTCAGACACTGGAAGATATGCTACGCGCTTGAGTAGTTGCTTTCGGTACAAATTGGGAAAGACATCTACCGTTGTGCGAGTTCTCGTACAACAACATTTATCATACCAGCATTAAGGCTGCACCTTTTGAGGCACTGTACGGTCGTAAGTGCCGATCACCGATCTGTTGGACTGAAGTGGGAGATAGCCAACTCACTGGTCCCGAACTCATACACGAAACCACTGAGAAAATTGTTGAAATCCAGAACCGACTCAAAGCCGCACGTGACCGTCAGAAAAGTTATGCTGACGTGAGATGCAAACCACTCGAGTTCCAGGTTGGGGATCGAGTACTCTTGAAAGTTTCACCTTGGAAAGGTGTCATTCGTTTCGGCAAACGCGGGAAGTTAAATCCTAGGTACATTGGGCCTTTTGAGATCCTCGAAAGGATAGGTCCAGTGGCATATCGGTTGCAACTGCCAGCCGAACTCAGCAGCGTGCACCCCACATTCCACTTTTCTAACTTGAAGAAATGTCTGTCTGATGAGACACTTATTATCCCTGTCGAAGAGATTCGCGTCAATGACAAACTCCATTTTGTGGAAGAACCCGTTGAAATCGTGAACCATAATGTCAAACAACTCAAACATAGTCGTATTCCCATCGTTAACGTCAGGTGGAATTCGCGGCGCGGTCCGGAATTCACTTGGGAACGGGAAGACCATATGCGACTCAAGTATCCACAACTCTTCGCTGATTCAACCTCAGACGCGACTACTAAATAAATTTCGGGACGAAATTCTCCTAACGGGGGGAGAATGTGACACCCGGTAACTTAAGACTATGTATTAGTGCCTAACTGTTTGTAATTACGTGTATTTAGTACTAATTAATCTAAATATATGTGGCTTTTCGTACACAACTGTTGCGATCGATTTAGATCGTGGGATATACGTACTAGATTATTCCAACCTTACTTACAACGGACGTTGGTGATTAAGGTTATTAAGAAACTATTACATTCGAAATAATATTTTAATAATACTTCCAATTTGTCTCGTACCGTACATCTGAAAAACTTACACGATTTAAAAACAAAATATGCAAATTAATCTAAATCATATTAAATATGATCCAAATTATTAAAGATTTGATAAAATAATTAAGTAAATCACTTAACAAAAATTGGTATTTTAAAATGAATAATTAACGCGTAAATTAAATATTTAACGCTTAAATGACGGAGAAAACGAATACCACGCGGAACACGGAGACGGAGACTGAAAAGTGAGGGTTTTCACCAAAACCCCCACCCCTCCTTTCTCTTTTCTCATTTCCCACCATCTCTTTCTCTCTCTACCTCCACCTTTTTCTCTCTTTCAAAAATCCACCACCACAACCACCATTACAAAATCACAACAAAACTACATCAAAAACTCGATAAATCGACTAGCTCCTTTAGGGTAAAACGATCACCGCGACGAGAGCTACACTTCTATCTTCTCGGATTTTCACGGCGTTAACTTCGTAAGCTCCCGACATTCCCGACAACTCTTAGATTTCGAAGTTTTCTTTGATGTTTAGGGTTATAATGCTTAATCTACCATGTATTAGTGTTATATCAACTTATTATGTCCAAAAACACATTTAAAAATGCTTTAAAAGTCGAAATTTGCATAAAAATCGCTGAACAGCCAATTTCGCGAGCTGAGATCCAAATCTGATGAATTTCGCGAGTCGAGATTTGGACTTGCGGGTCGACTTGACTTGCGGGTCGAATTGACTTGCGGGTCCACTTGACTTGCGAGACCACTTGACTCGTGGATCTCAACTCGACTTGCGAGAAATCTCAACTGGACTCGCGAGAAATCTCAACTCGACTCGCGAGAAATCTCAACTCGACTCGCGAGAAAACTCAACTTGCGAAACTCAACTTGCGAAATTCAACTTGCAAATCATTTTTCCACTAAGTGTCGAACTTAACCGGAAACGAATACTTACACATGATACGATATATGAACTGTACAGACATTTCAAACAAACTTATTTTATTGAAATCGTGATTTCAAACTATTACCAACGAGTCGTACACATTTTCACAACTACGAAATAAAAACGTAAACGTTAAACAAACACTTTGGACATAATTTAGTTGCGTGAACACTAGCATGGATAGTCAAACTTAGACATCCACGTACTTATTAAATCTCAAACGTTTAGGGCGTTAGGATATTCGACTAGGTGAACTTTGGGTTTTAGGCTTTGGTAGCACTCACACGCAACGCAACTCAACAGGTGAGTCTTACAGCCCCACTTTTACTGTTTTATATATACGGGGTGAGATACATTGCTTACTTTTCTTGAACACAAGTACGAACAACTCTTTTTACTATACGGGATTGCATTAGTTATTTACTTTTACTGAAGTCTCTCCATCATATATCGTTAGTTATGGACTTAAGCACGAACACTAGTTAATGAATCCATTAGGGAAATGACCCTCCCCGCCCGGGGTAGTAGCGCTACCACGAACCGTACTGTATAAACGGGCGACTATTATTCATTACTTATGCTTGCTCAGTTACGAGCATGTCACGTGAGCAACTTTTTACTTACGGGTTAAGCTTCGATTATGAGCCTTATGGCAACGGTATAACTTATTTACTTTATATTTGCGGAATTGCAAATACTTGATTTACGCCTGAGGGCACTACTGATGAAATCTTGTGTTCAATAACTGATATTATATACAAACCTGTGAGATTCACCAACATTCGTGTTGACCTTTTAGCATGTATTCTCAGGTACCCAGACGGAGTAGGATTACTCCAGGACATAGCTAGAGTCGCATGATTTCAACTAAATTGCATTAACGGAGATTCTCAGCATTATCTTTTGTACATTTTGATTATGTAATAGAATCTCCCGCTACACGCGTGGACTCTAGGGGATTACATTTTGTATTCGAAAACATTGAGTTTTCAAACATTTATTTCATATGAAATCGTTTTACAACGTCTCATTTAGAGGTCGTTTGCTGTATATCTTGTGCTTTGTATATTGATTAGTAACACCCAAGTATGCTTCCGCCAATCATTAAATTTGGGGGTGTTACACTTCTCAAATTAAAATTCAAAACACCAATAACTATCATTATGATACACAACTGCTAGTCACAACATGTAAATAAATATCTGCCCGGTCTATCACCATGCATCTTCTAACTGCTCAATACAACGTGTGAATAGACAATCTTAGTTGAGAAGGACTAAGAGCATGCTACATATTATCATATATCTATTATGAAAGCTGAAGGGATAATACAATAAAATTTAAATTCTAAAACCGTAGGTAAAAGGAAAGCTACTCTTGCCTAGCAAGTAGCAACACCTTCCACTACCATACGTATATGCTAGTTCTATGAATATGGTAGATGATGCTTTCACTTTAATCATCTTCATTAACATCAGGATAATTAGCAAATAGTACAGTGGTTGATTCAGAGTTTCAGACTATAGATATCATGATTAACATAAGTTATTAACCATCTTTTGTATCACAAAGGTATAAATTTGAAATGGTGGTTGAATAGCAAAGCACTCAAAGAATAGCTTAAAAATAACAAAATCCTAATCCTAAACTTTCAAATGAAAAACACTTAGATACATTTAATGAATTCCTCGAACAGTTGGCGGGCACCCAAAACTGGTGTTAAATTGCAACCTGTGTATTTATCTTTCCATTAAGTAGAACTTAAAAATTAAATTGGTTAGACATATAAAAAAATGAATAAAGATTAACACCAGTTAGGGACCGATAATACAAAAGTGAATCAATGAAAAATTGCAATACGATGAAGATGAATCAATCAATGAAAGAACTATCATGGACTAACTTATTACCTGAATAATACAAAAGTGAGGGACCGATCGATACATACGCCGGAGTGTGGAGACGTGATCGAAATTGGTACGAATAACCGGCTTTGTGAATGAATAAAAACAACAACCGGCTTTATGAATGAATTTGAATTAATAGGATTCACTTTCAATGTGAAATCTTTGGAGTTACATGACGAAAGGGAAAGCAGTGTGAATTGGAGAAAGTATTATTAATTTTGGAAATCATTTCTTGAGATTAGGAAGGAAAATATAATTATGAATTTATCATTTTTTTTTAGTTTTACGTTACCATATTTGTGTAGTTATGCAGACGTGGAATATTGGAGAAAGCAAGCTTAATGCCTTAAAAACACGTCAGATTAATGCTAATTAGCAAGGGTTAGAGGCTGCCAAATAAGCTGGAGTCTCCTACTTTAGTTATAAGAGAAGATTAACTTTAATTAAAAGAATGTCGAAATTTCTATATATATATGCTCCCTGTCTCCTTCAGTCCAAAAATTGTTACTAAAAGTACTTGGTGAATAACCAAACACATAAGATGAACCTCAAAAGGATAAACTAATTTAGAAAACCTGTTTAATTAGTTTCATCAAAATCTTGTAAAGTTGTAATATATGTATTGACACCTATCTAAATTTTGAATATAAACATTAAACAATGCATTATTTTTTAAAACCCAAAAGAAAGAGAAAGAATAAAATTAGTAAAATACGAGTTGCTAGTTGATATAATACTTTTTTGGCATGGTTTTCATAGCCAGTTACTTCCTTACCTTCTTTATAAAAAGTGTAACAATTATCCAGAGATGTTTATACTATTATTTCCTATCATTTGCACAGATGGAGGACGAATTCCGTATGACAGCAAGTGATATCCTCAAGAATTTGCAAGTAGTTCTTTAAAATTTCTAGAAATGCAGAAGTAAGAATGAATTATCTTACTTTAATTTGTTTTCTTCATCATATTTGACTCCATTGTTCATATACGATTTAAAATTGCAGATGTGTTATCATGGCGCAACTTCATTACTTTAATTCAATAATGAATCATTACTCATCAGTTGATTCATGGCCATTGCGCATACGTTCAGATTATCTATGTTGTAAATGGTGTCATTTGATTGAATTGAATGCTGCTGTTAGAAACCAGATAAAGTTACCAAAATGACATTTTACATATCGGTATTTGAAAGAACCCATCAAATAACAGGTCGTGAATTTAAATCTCATTGTACACGCTATCTATATAATATATATGTGTTATTAACATAGTAGGTGAGATTGGAGGTAGAAAAATGAACCCGAGTGACTTTTACATTTTTAACAAATAACATGTGATGCAGAGAATGCTGTCAGCCTCTAGCTCTTCTGGCTTAGCCGCCGGTTCTTCGGTCAACATGTGAAGTCAAATGTTTATGACGATTCGAGATAATTGAAGGGTCAAATATGACAATAATTGTGATAATCTATCTTTTTATATTTAGTAGTTATTATGTTTTAATTAGGATATTTTTATATTTTGGAAGAGATTTATCTTTTCCTCCAAGTTAATGTAAACTATATAATCGCTTTTAGTTGTTAGGGTTTTAGTAAGTTGAAGTTGAATAAGAATTGTTGAAAAGAGAGTGATTCTTGATAAGTCCCGTTTAGGGCACCCTATTTAGGGTTTACTGAATTTCCGTTCTTTGTTTATTGTGTGATTTCCTCGATTCACAAACACCACGTCATCATTTGGTATCAGAGCATAGGTTCGGGAGAAGAAATCGCACAACCAAAATAAGATAATCGAGGAAAAAAGAAAAAATTCCGTCCAATTTCGTCATACTCTGCGCAGCTATGATAGAATCGATGCAAAGGATTCGTTAATTGTTGGATCATTGTGATTTTTGGATATGTGGTTGAGAACACATAGACTCACAATCTAACCATTGGATTTTCGATTTGACCTTTCTACCAGAAGATATGAATTTCTGAAGTTGCTGTAGTTTTCTAGACCGAATATATATGTTTTGATTTTGGTAATCGTGGATTCGCCGGAAGAGGCAACGATATAGCCAACCATCGATATGCATGTGTGTTAAAAGATGAAGACCCTCATAAACAATTGGAGGAACTTCATACGGATTCCAACAACAAGCCAACCGTAGAGTCGCCAAACGAGGCAACGGAGACGTGAGTGAGGAAGAAGTCCCCGGAAAATTTTATCGGATTGATGAACAAGACGGATCGTGATTCTCTTTATAGAATCCGTGTTAAGGAAACGGATGAGGGTTAGAAAGTTTCAGAGTTCGAGACTTAGAAAGACAAGACTCGAGGACGAGTCTTTTCCAAGAGGGGGAGAATGCTGTCAGCCTCCAGCTCCTCTGACTTAGCCGCCGGTTCTTCGGTCAACATGTGAAGTCAAATGTTTATGACGATTCGAGATAATTGAAGGGTCAAATATGACAATTTATAATTTTCATAACCTATCTTTTTATATTTAGTAGTTATTATGTTTTAATTAAGATATCTTTTAGGGTTAAGTGACTAGAAATGCACATAACTATGCGTGAATCTTCACGTAACTAAATTGATCTCCATTGTATGTACGAAACTATTTATTGATTTCCATTGTGTGTATATTTGTGAGTTGTCAACTTGTACAGATGCCAAGTGTCACCGTATAAGTGAGAACACGTCACAATACACACAATGGAGATCAATAAATAGTTCCGTACATACAATGGAGACCAATTTAGTTACGTGCACACAATGAAGATTCACACATAGTTATATGCATTTCCAGACACTTAACCCTATCTTCTATATTTTGGAAGAGATTTATCTTTTCCTCCAAGTTAGTGTAAACTATATAATCGCTTTTAGGCTCTAGGGTTTTAGTAAGTTGATCGAAGTTGAATAAGAATTGTTGAAAAGAGAGTGATTTTTGAGAAGTCCCGTTTCGGGCACCCTATTTAAGCTTTATTGAATTTTCGTTCTTTGTTTATTGTGTGATTTCTTCGATTCACAAAAACCACATCATCAACATGTTATATGATGTATCTTGATTGTGCCAAAAAAATAAATAAATAAATAAATAAAATGAACGACACTATCTTAAGTCAGAAAAAGAAAAGTGTCATACCTTAATTAGAAGTTGATACATTAATTAGTACCTTTTTGCAGTTTGTCCACTATTTACAAAAGCAAAGAGTAAAATTTCAACTAATACTAAGAATTGGTTACAGATTACTCTAACAATGTAAGTTGCATGAACCGTGTTCATGTTACAGAAACCATCACAATGTTTAGAACATGTACTATAGGAAGCTCAATGCTGCAATGCATATAAGATGAAGAAAGAATAAAAACTAACCGTTCATCCAGTAATAGGGAGGCTATAAGTAGGTGAAACACCCCAATACTTTTTGTGTAATTACTTTAAAGTTTTAAAATGAACTGGTGTAAACTGTGACCAAAATCACGCCGCAACTTCCAACAATCGCGTCGCAATTAAGAATTTTAATCGCGTTGCAACCATATGAAACTTGCGTCGCTATTGTAACAAGATCGCGTCGCAATCTTTAAGAATCGCGCCGCGATCTAGGTCTGCACAGAACCAAAACAGACAGCTTCAAGACCTGACGAAAACCATACCAAAACAACTTTCCACAACATTTTTAATCCATCACCTGTGCACAATACAAGTTCCATGACACAATTTCATCATTTTACAACCAATCGTACTTTAAATCCATTTATCAAAACACATGACCCGTTTAATACATTGGATCAAACAACCTAAACATTATTACCATATCAATATTGGAACCAAAACTTTGACATGGTATCAACATTTACATACCATTTAACAACTTTAAACAACAAACTTATAATACCAAAACGACTTATATCATAATTTTTACAAAAGATGGGGTAATTAATCTCAAGAGCATGATTTAACGAATACGAGTCATTACCCCAATTAACAACATCCACCGCTAGCTACCCACCGGTTTCTTGCCCAAATCACCTCTTGAACCGCTAACGTCACCTAAAACATTTGAATTATTCAACCGTAAGCAAAACGCTTAGTAAGTAATGAAATACAATCACATGTAATAATGATAATTTAGCTAAGGATCCTTAACCGCCCATGCTAGTTGTATACTACTAGCAATCACACGAGCCTATGGCCGCAACCATTACTCGCACAAAACCGTTAGCAAATGACCGAAGCCATTCCTAACCCATGTTCATGTAATCCAAAACTTACCTTGCAATTGCTCAAATGATTTACTTGTACCACCTTCAATTTCTTTAACACCTAATCACATAACATATAATACACAATTACACTTTGCACATACTAACACATTTACTAAATTAATTCAATATCCTTAACTTTGATCATAATCTCATTTGTATATATTTGTGCATATAAATTTCTATATACACTTGAAAATGGTTCTTTTCACCAATAATCATAATTCCTTTCTCAACAATTTCCTTTATCATTTTTAGAACCATTATCCAAAAGTGTATATACATATTTCTAACATCATGCTCAATTCTTTCTTTCATTACATAATTCATAATCATAATCTGGTTATTAACATGTAACAATCACATATTTATCACTAACTAAATCATATACAAATTTTCTATCAATTAGGGTTTACTAATTCTAACCCTAACTTAATTCACCATACAAGCTTCAATATATGGAATATTAGCATCTATATATCATATATACACCCATAATCTACTAATATAACAAAATAATTACTTAGGGTTTCATAATTAATCAAACCCCAAATCTGATTTTGCAAGCAATTACACTAACCATACCTTGATATGTGATTAGGGAAGTAAGTAGGCTTTGATTATGATGCTAACACTCTCTAGTATAATGGTTATCACTCCCAAATTCTAAAAATCACCATCCTTAATGCTCTGCTTGAAATTTTCGTATTTTGAAGGTAAATGACGAAGCTAGAAACTACTGGAACTGTTTAACCTGTTTCTGTATCTGCTCGAATCGCGCCGCGACCATAAGGGATCGCGCCGCGATCTATATCCAAACAGGCCCAGCGATTTTCTTTTATTACACATTTAGCCCAAAACTTTTATATTAATACTAACACATTTTCTATGTATAATATATGTATTTTCCATTATACACAAACCAAGTAATAATACATATACATATATAATACACATAATCAATTTATATAACACATATATATGTATACTTTTAAAATTTTATATTATTTAGAACTTACGAAAATTGGATGTTACAACTATCCTCCACCAATTTAGGATTGTGTCCTCACAATCCAGTCCTGGTACAGCGAGGGATAGAAATGAATGACTTCTTCTTCCGGTTCCCATGTGATTTCAGAACCTTTGCGATGCCTCCATTGGACTTTAAACATTTTAAGATCTTTATTTCTTAATTTGGTAACTTTTTCACCGAGAATAGAGACAGGTTGCTCAACATAATTCAATTGATCGTTAACCTCAATTTCTTCCAATGGAATATAAGAAGATTCATCAACTAAGCATTTTCGAAGAAAAGATACATGGAAAGTATTATGGATTCCGGCTAGTTTGTCGGGTAGCTCAAGGCGATAAGCTACATTACCCACTCTAGCCAAAATAGTGAAAGGACCAATGTATCGAGGACCCAATTTACCTCGCTTTCTGAATCGGATAATTCCCTTCCATGGAGACACTTTCAGCATAACTTTATCACCAACCTGAAACTCAATCGGACGCCTTCTATTATCAGCATATGAGTTTTGTCTGTCTTGGGCAGCTTTTAACCGTTTTCTGACTTGATTAATCGTTTCAGTGGTTAACAGAACGATGTCAGTGCTTCCCAGTTCTTTCTGTCCGATCTCTCCCCAACAAATAGGAGTCCTACATTCTCTTCCATAGAGCATCTCGTAAGGTGACATTTTAATACTCGAGTGATAGCTGTTTCTATAAGAAAATTCTACTAGTGGCAAATGTGTATCCCAGCTACCTCCAAAATCAATAACACACACCCTTAACATGTCTTCCAGAGTCTGGATAGTTCTTTCACTCTGGCCGTCTGTTTGAGGATGATAGGCGGTGCTAAAATTGACACGAGTACCCATAGATTCCTGAAATTTCATCCAGAAACGTGAAGTAAATCTAGTATCTCTATCAGAGACAATAGATACAGGAGTACCATGACGAGCAACAACTTCACGTATGAATAAATCTGCAAGTGCTTCAGAAGATAAAGTTTCTTTAATTGGTAAGAATAAAGCACTTTTGGTTAACCGATCCACAATCACCCAAATTGCATCATGCTGGCGTAGCGTTTTAGGCAATTTGGTGATAAAGTCCATTGTGATATGCTCCCACTTCCAAACAGGTATTTCTAAAGGTTGCAATTTACCATATGGTTTCTGATGTTCAGCTTTTACCTGTAGGCAAGTTAAACATTTCTCGACATACTTTACTATTTCTCTTTTCATACCTGGCCACCAGAAGTTAGATTTTAAATTATGATACATCTTCGTAGTTCCAGGATGAATCGGATATCGAGACTTATGAGATTCGTCAAGCAATATCTTCTTTAACTCGAGTGAGTTAGGAATCCAGATTCTACCATATCGTGTTTTTAACCCGCAAGAATCATCAACGAAGTTTTGAACTTGACCTTTAATACGCTCAGAATTGAAATCACCTTTTTGCCAAGCTTCCATTTGTGCACTTTTTATTTGATCAAGTAAATCTGGAATAACAGTGATTCTGAGAGATTTGACCACCAAAGGTGGCTGAATAGCTTTCCGGCTAAGTGCATCAGCAACAACATTAGATTTTCCAGGATGATAAAGAATTTCACAGTCATAATCTTTCACCAAATCAAGCCAACGCCGTTGTCTCATATTTATATCCCGCTGATCGAAAAAGTATTTGAGACTTTTATGATCAGTGTAAATGGTACACTTCACGCCATAAAGATAGTGTCTCCAAAGCTTTAAAGCAAAGACAACCGCCGCCAACTCAAGATCATGAGTTGGATAATTCTTTTCATGATCCTTAAGCTGTCTAGATGCATAGGTAATTACTTTACCATGTTGCATCAAAACACAGCCTAAGCCAGTATAAGAAGCATCACAGAATACAACCATATCTTCAGTACCATCAGGGAGTACTAAGATAGGTGCTTGACTAAGCTGTTGCTTAAGAATATGAAACACTTGATCAGCTTGCTCATTCCACTCAAACTTAATATTCTTTCTGGTGAGTTTAGTGAGAGGAGTAGCAATCTTCGAAAAATCCTGGATAAAACATCTGTAATACCCAGCTAATCCCAAGAAACTTCTAACTTCAGTAGGAGTAGTCGGAGATTCCCATTTCAGAACTGCTTCAATCTTAGCAGGATCAACTTTAATTCCCTGATCGTTTATCACATGCCCCAGAAAATGAACTTTTCGCAACCAGAATTCACACTTTGAGAATTTAGCATAAAGCCTTTCAGTTCTCAAAATTTGCAACATTTGCCTTAGATGAATTTCATGCTCACCAGCTGACTTAGAATAGATAAGAATATCGTCAATAAATACAATTACAGACTTATCGAGTAAAGGTCGACATACCCGATTCATAAGGTCCATAAAAGCGGCTGGAGCATTAGTCAGACTATAACGCCCCTCATTTAATACAACAATATAATATTAAAACTGGCGGAAGCGACTACTGGAAATACATATTCTATTAAAACCTGCTAGAAATTTTCGCAACCCTTTATACAATATGTTTAACTACTAAACAACCATAATTAACATGTTTACAAACCCGGGGCATTATATACTATAAAACATTATTTATTACAAACTGGATCAGAGTTGCAAGTTTCAAACATTCTCAGCATCAAACATCCTTCCTGACTACCCACATAATATACATCACCTGCAGGAAGTAAATTGAGGGATTAGCACGAAGCTAAGTGAATGAATAATCAACTACAATTCAATTTAGCTAGCAATCTGTTCACAATCAATAATGCAACAAATATCGTCAAGAGGAACGGTGGTTCCTAGAGACCCTGTTCCGGGTGGTCCCATCAGAACACTTAAATCAACTGTAGGCCAAAACAGTGATTAACCGCTAACTAAATGCTAATCTCCATCAACACATGTACGCAACCCTGTGTTGACCAACATTAGCAATCAAGTCCAACTGACAATCTAGTTGACCTCTGGATTATACATTTCAATTCAATGTTCGTCAAACAACCAATCAAATGGCATATCATTTCAAAGTTAGCATACTATCAATAGTAATCCTATAATTACTGATTGAAATCAAACTGACACAACCAAATCAAACTGTGAGTTTCAAATCCACTCACCTGATTCGTCTCAGTTACTTACTCAGCAGTCTTATCTCGCTGAGCCCTTGGATTATCTGAGAACATAAAATCAATCATAAGTTAGTAATTTGTTTTCAACTAATGGTACTTATGTAATTAAACACATTACATAAATAATCACATCATTAATCAATTCCAACATACAACAATACTATTTATATATAGTATTTATTTAAGTTCACAAACTAAAATGATCATCAATTTTATTCATGCAAACGCGATCCAGGCAAGGGTGGTGGGATCGCGTTCACCCTTTGAAAAAGTTCTGTCACCGTTTTACACTTAGCAACGCGATCCGGGAACTAGGGCTGGATCGCGTTCATAAGAAGAAAACGTTATGAAATCAAATTTTCATTAGGAAACGCGATCCGGGCAAGAGTTCAGGATCGCGTTCCTACGCGTTTTAGCTCAGGTGCAGACCTGCAAACACACAGCTCAACCCATTTTCATATATCATCATTTCCATCATATGAATCTCAGTTTTGAAGTTACTAAACACTCAAATAACACCACATATCATTGTATAACAACATTTCACACATCTATTGACTACCAAAATCAATTAGTAACCTTATTTCAATAAAATCAAGTTCATGAAACTAACAATGATCAAAACTTACCAAATTAGATGTTTACAAGATGATGATTATGATAACACAAGCTCACAATCAGCTCAAGATTACAGCAAACTCTTTGATTCACTTGATTTCTAGCTTTAGGGTTTAAGGGTTTTGAGAGTTTTAGCTTTAGGGTTTAAGGTTTCCAAAAAGGGAAAGTTACCAACTTTCCTAAAAAGGAAATATTTAAGGCGGTTAAGATTTTACACCGACCCGTATCCACTTAAAACTAGTCCCTTTTTCAATCTATTGCCTGGAACCTAAAACCCATTTGCGAGAAACTTCTTTTATTGTACCGTCAACTATAGTAAATCAAAACAATCAATAATTTACTAAGCACAATAAGTCCTAAAGCTGATTTAACTAAGTTTCGTAATTTAAACATATTTATAAAATAATTTCTAATACAATTAAATACATCAATTTAAAATTAGAAATTACCGGACCAGAAGAGAGGATGTTACACAGACCAAAGGGCATCACCACGAATTCATAGTGCCCATATCGAGTTCTGAATGCAGTTTTAGGCACATCATCATCATGGACTTTCAATTGATGATAGCCTGAACGCAAGTCAATTTTGGAGAAATAACTGGCACCCTGCAATTGATCGAACAAGTCATCAATCCTAGGTAAAGGATACCTATTCTTGATGGTTACCTTGTTCAATTCCCTGTAATCGATACACATTCTCATGGTGCCATCTTTCTTTTTAACAAATAGTACCGGAGCTCCCCACGGTGAACTACTAGGGCGAATGAAACCTTTGTCTAGTAATTCTTGCAATTGTTTCATCAACTCTTGCATCTCCGATGGGGCAAGTCTATAAGGAGTTTTAGCGATATGAGTGGCTCCAGGTACCAAATCAATACGGAACTCGACTTGCCTATCGGGTGGAATACCCGGTAGCTCTTCAGGAAATACATCGGGAAATTCATTCACTACAGGAATACTTTGCAGTTTAGGAACAACTTTCTGAATGTCTACCACATGTGCCAAGAAGGCGTGACAACCATGTAGCAGATGGCGTTTAGCACGAGCATATGTACAAATGGATAAAGAAGACTTCCGTTTTTCACCATATATATCAACTGTTTTACCACTAGGTGAGCTGACTCGAATTATCTTTTTCTCACACTGGATAATAGCATTATGATGTCCTAACCAATCCATACCTATCACAACGTCAAACTCACCCATTTTCATAGGAATTAGATTCATCACAAACATTTCATTATCGATTTCAAGTTCACACCCTCGGTAAACATTTACCACATATATATATCTATTATCCGCTACTTCAACATCTAAAGGAGTATCTAACTTTGTAAGGGGAATCGATAAGTTTTGACTGAATCGTTCAGATATAAATGATCTTGAGGCACCAGAATCGAATAATATATAAGCCGGTTTCCGATTCACAAGAAAAGTACCTGTCAATACATCTGAAGCTTTTTGAGCTTCATCAGCAGTGATCTGAATAGAACGAGGTCTGGATCTTTGAGGTTCATTTGGTTTTCTCTCCACATTAGGCCGAGGAACAACAGGAGCAGATTGAGTCCTTAAGTCAGGACACTCAGCTTTAATATGACCCGGCTTATAACAATTATAACAAACACGAAGTGGATTAGGGCAATTGGTACTCAGATGACCTTCCTGTTTACATTTATAACACGTCAGGAGGCGGTGGTCCTCGTCTTTCATCAGATTTTGAACTATCACCGGTTCTCGGTTTCTTGGAAGGAGTAGAAGTGGTTTCAGCTTTTCTTTTGGAAACATCACGAAGTAATTCCAATTCATGAAATCTAGCCTCGTCAACCATTTCTTCAAAACTAGCACATCTTTTGGGAATGATAAATTGCCGAATTTCTTTCTTTAGAACGTTATGGAAATGACCCATAAGCATCCTTGGATTTGACATGTATTCAGGGCAGAAACGAGCTCGATCAAGAAAAACACCAACCAATTCATTCACAAACTCAGTAGTTTGTTCCATAGAAAGGAACTCCCTACGAATCCGGTTCAACTCAGACTCTTGAGAATAAGCAGTTTGAAACATATGTCTAAAATCACTCCAAGATAATTGTTTAATAGCATCGTCGCCCAAAGTACTACACTGTACCTCCCACCAGCCTTTAGCACCAGATCGTAAAAGATTAGCAGCAAAACGAACCTTTAATCTTTCAGGACATTCAGTGGTAGCGAACGCCCCTTCCACCTCAGAAAGCCAACGATAACACTTTATTGGATCCATTTCACCATGATATTCAGGAGGATTACAAACAGAGAAATCTTTATAGCTAAATCTGCGGTTCTCATCGAGAGGAATAACAGGTGGTATAACAGGAGGAGGTTCTTCCTCTCTAGCTAGATCTCTCTTTTGGAATTCAGACATAACAACTTCCTGGACAGTTTCAGAAATTTGGTTTAACATAGAAGAAAGATTCGCTTCTTGAACACGTCCCACTTCTTCAGAAACAATAGCTCTTAGATCAGATAGTGATATTTTAGCTTCCCGTGCAGGAGAATCAACTCTTTCGTGTCGTTCTCCCGTTTGGTCAGTTTCACGTTCCTCGGTCATTATTATACTGAAATAGATATCAATATTTAATATAACAGTTTATATGTTTACCAATCTACTTTAATTATAATATACACAATTAACAGTTAACAATCACTATAACTTCCTTATCATAACATCTCGTGGTTTCAAAGATTCCATAAAATGTCAGATGATAATTACTGCGTTGGCCAGGCGCATTAATTACCATATCACATTCATATGTATACTAAGTCCCCACGTGACATCCTGATTTCAGAAATCTAAGCAATATGTTAACCGGATCACATATCAAATAATAACAAATACTTATCATGCTCAAATGCAACTAAAGTGGTCTAAGTTCAAGTACCCTCCTAATGGTGGATACTCGAATCCCTTAAACCGATGCTCTGATACCAACTTGAAACACCCCAATACTTTTTGTGTAATTACTTTAAAGTTTTAAAATGAACTGGTGTAAACTGTGACCAAAATCGCGCCGCAACTTCCAACAATCGCGTCGCAATTAAGAATTTTAATCGCGTCGCAACCATCTGAAACTTGCGTCGCTATTGTAACAAGATCGCGTCGCAATCTTTAAGAATCGCGCCGCGATCCAGGTCTGCACAGAACCAAAACAGACAGCTTCAAGACCTGACCAAAACCATAACAAAACAACTTTCCGCAACATTTTTAATCCATCACATGTGCACAATACAAGTTCCACGACACAATTTCATCATTTTACAACCAATCGTACTTTAAATCCATTTATCAAAACACATGACCCGTTTAATACATTGGATCAAACAACCTAAACATTATTACCATATCAATATTGGAACCAAAACTTTGACATGGTATCAACATTTACATACCATTTAACAACTTTAAACAACAAACTTATAATACCAAAACGACTTATATCATAATTTTTACAAAAGATGGGGTAATTAATCTCAAGAGCATGATTTAACGAATACGAGTCATTACCCCAATTAACAACATCCACCGCTAGCTACCCACCGGTTTCTTGCCCAAATCACCTCTTGAACCGCTAACGTCACCTAAAACATTTGAATTATTCAACCGTAAGCAAAACGCTTAGTAAGTAATGAAATACAATCACATGTAATAATGATAATTTAGCTAAGGATCCTTAACCGCCCATGCTAGTTGTATACTACTAGCAATCACACGAGCCTATGGCCGCAACCATTACTCGCACAAAACCGTTAGCAAATGACCGAAGCCATTCCTAACCCATGTTCATGTAATCCAAAACTTACCTTGCAATTGCTCAAATGATTTACTTGTACCACCTTCAATTTCTTTAACACCTAATCACATAACATATAATACACAATTACACTTTGCACATACTAACACATTTACTAAATTAATTCAATATCCTTAACTTTGATCATAATCTCATTTGTATATATTTGTGCATATAAATTTCTATATACACTTGAAAATGGTTCTTTTCACCAATAATCATAATTCCTTTCTCAACAATTTCCTTTATCATTTTTAGAACCATTATCCAAAAGTGTATATACATATTTCTAACATCATGCTCAATTCTTTCTTTCATTACATAATTCATAATCATAATCTGGTTATTAACATGTAACAATCACATATTTATCACTAACTAAATCATATACAAATTTTCTATCAATTAGGGTTTACTAATTCTAACCCTAACTTAATTCATCATACAAGCTTCAATATATGGAATATTAGCATCTATATATCATATATACACCCATAATCTACTAATATAACAAAATAATTACTTAGGGTTTCATAATTAATCAAACCCCAAATCTGATTTTGCAAGCAATTACACTAACCATACCTTGATATGTGATTAGGGAAGTAAGTAGGCTTTGATTATGATGCTAACACTCTCTAGTATAATGGTTATCACTCCCAAATTCTAAAAATCACCATCCTTAATGCTCTGCTTGAAATTTTCGTATTTTGAAGGTAAATGACGAAGCTAGAAACTACTGGAACTGTTTAACCTGTTTCTGTATCTGCTCGAATCGCGCCGCGACCATAAGGGATCGCGCCGCGATCTATATCCAAACAGGCCCAGCGATTTTCTTTTATTACACATTTAGCCCAAAACTTTTATATTAATACTAACACATTTTCTATGTATAATATATGTATTTTCCATTATACACAAACCAAGTAATAATACATATACATATATAATACACATAATCAATTTATATAACACATATATATGTATACTTTTAAAATTTTATATTATTTAGAACTTACGAAAATTGGATGTTACAACTATCCTCCACCAATTTAGGATTGTGTCCTCACAATCCAGTCCTGGTACAGCGAGGGATAGAAATGAATGACTTCTTCTTCCGGTTCCCATGTGATTTCAGAACCTTTGCGATGCCTCCATTGGACTTTAAACATTTTAAGATCTTTATTTCTTAATTTGGTAACTTTTTCACCGAGAATAGAGACAGGTTGCTCAACATAATTCAATTGATCGTTAACCTCAATTTCTTCCAATGGAATATAAGAAGATTCATCAACTAAGCATTTTCGAAGAAAAGATACATGGAAAGTATTATGGATTCCGGCTAGTTTGTCGGGTAGCTCAAGGCGATAAGCTACATTACCCACTCTAGCCAAAATAGTGAAAGGACCAATGTATCGAGGACCCAATTTACCTCGCTTTCTGAATCGGATAATTCCCTTCCATGGAGACACTTTCAGCATAACTTTATCACCAACCTGAAACTCAATCGGACGCCTTCTATTATCAGCATATGAGTTTTGTCTGTCTTGGGCAGCTTTTAACCGTTTTCTGACTTGATTAATCGTTTCAGTGGTTAACAGAACGATGTCAGTGCTTCCCAGTTCTTTCTGTCCGATCTCTCCCCAACAAATAGGAGTCCTACATTCTCTTCCATAGAGCATCTCGTAAGGTGACATTTTAATACTCGAGTGATAGCTGTTTCTATAAGAAAATTCTACTAGTGGCAAATGTGTATCCCAGCTACCTCCAAAATCAATAACACACACCCTTAACATGTCTTCCAGAGTCTGGATAGTTCTTTCACTCTGGCCGTCTGTTTGAGGATGATAGGCGGTGCTAAAATTGACACGAGTACCCATAGATTCCTGAAATTTCATCCAGAAACGTGAAGTAAATCTAGTATCTCTATCAGAGACAATAGATACAGGAGTACCATGACGAGCAACAACTTCACGTATGAATAAATCTGCAAGTGCTTCAGAAGATAAAGTTTCTTTAATTGGTAAGAATAAAGCACTTTTGGTTAACCGATCCACAATCACCCAAATTGCATCATGCTGGCGTAGCGTTTTAGGCAATTTGGTGATAAAGTCCATTGTGATATGCTCCCACTTCCAAACAGGTATTTCTAAAGGTTGCAATTTACCATATGGTTTCTGATGTTCAGCTTTTACCTGTAGGCAAGTTAAACATTTCTCGACATACTTTACTATTTCTCTTTTCATACCTGGCCACCAGAAGTTAGATTTTAAATTATGATACATCTTCGTAGTTCCAGGATGAATCGGATATCGAGACTTATGAGATTCGTCAAGCAATATCTTCTTTAACTCGAGTGAGTTAGGAATCCAGATTCTACCATATCGTGTTTTTAACCCGCAAGAATCATCAACGAAGTTTTGAACTTGACCTTTAATACGCTCAGAATTGAAATCACCTTTTTGCCAAGCTTCCATTTGTGCACTTTTTATTTGATCAAGTAAATCTGGAATAACAGTGATTCTGAGAGATTTGACCACCAAAGGTGGCTGAATAGCTTTCCGGCTAAGTGCATCAGCAACAACATTAGATTTTCCAGGATGATAAAGAATTTCACAGTCATAATCTTTCACCAAATCAAGCCAACGCCGTTGTCTCATATTTATATCCCGCTGATCGAAAAAGTATTTGAGACTTTTATGATCAGTGTAAATGGTACACTTCACGCCATAAAGATAGTGTCTCCAAAGCTTTAAAGCAAAGACAACCGCCGCCAACTCAAGATCATGAGTTGGATAATTCTTTTCATGATCCTTAAGCTGTCTAGATGCATAGGTAATTACTTTACCATGTTGCATCAAAACACAGCCTAAGCCAGTATAAGAAGCATCACAGAATACAACCATATCTTCAGTACCATCAGGGAGTACTAAGATAGGTGCTTGACTAAGCTGTTGCTTAAGAATATGAAACACTTGATCAGCTTGCTCATTCCACTCAAACTTAATATTCTTTCTGGTGAGTTTAGTGAGAGGAGTAGCAATCTTCGAAAAATCCTGGATAAAACATCTGTAATACCCAGCTAATCCCAAGAAACTTCTAACTTCAGTAGGAGTAGTCGGAGATTCCCATTTCAGAACTGCTTCAATCTTAGCAGGATCAACTTTAATTCCCTGATCGTTTATCACATGCCCCAGAAAATGAACTTTTCGCAACCAGAATTCACACTTTGAGAATTTAGCATAAAGCCTTTCAGTTCTCAAAATTTGCAACATTTGCCTTAGATGAATTTCATGCTCACCAGCTGACTTAGAATAGATAAGAATATCGTCAATAAATACAATTACAGACTTATCGAGTAAAGGTCGACATACCCGATTCATAAGGTCCATAAAAGCAGCTGGAGCATTAGTCAGACCAAAGGGCATCACCACGAATTCATAGTGTCCATATCGAGTTCTGAATGCAGTTTTAGGCACATCATCATCATGGACTTTCAATTGATGATAGCCTGAACGCAAGTCAATTTTGGAGAAATAACTGGCACCCTGCAATTGATCGAACAAGTCATCAATCCTAGGTAAAGGATACCTATTCTTGATGGTTACCTTGTTCAATTCCCTGTAATCGATACACATTCTCATGGTGCCATCTTTCTTTTTAACAAATAGTACCGGAGCTCCCCACGGTGAACTACTAGGGCGAATGAAACCTTTGTCTAGTAATTCTTGCAATTGTTTCATCAACTCTTGCATCTCCGATGGGGCAAGTCTATAAGGAGTTTTAGCGATAGGAGTGGCTCCAGGTACCAAATCAATACGGAACTCGACTTGCCTATCGGGTGGAATACCCGGTAGCTCTTCAGGAAATACATCGGGAAATTCATTCACTACAGGAATACTTTCCAGTTTAGGAACAACTTTCTGAATGTCTACCACATGTGCCAAGAAGGCGTGACAACCATGTAGCAGATGGCGTTTAGCACGAGCATATGTACAAATGGATAAAGAAGACTTCCGTTTTTCACCATATATATCAACTGTTTTACCACTAGGTGAGCTGACTCGAATTATCTTTTTCTCACACTGGATAATAGCATTATGATGTCCTAACCAATCCATACCTATCACAACGTCAAACTCACCCATTTTCATAGGAATTAGATTCATCACAAACATTTCATTATCGATTTCAAGTTCACACCCTCGGTAAACATTTACCACATATATATATCTATTATCCGCTACTTCAACATCTAAAGGAGTATCTAACTTTGTAAGGGTAATCGATAAGTTTTGACTGAATCGTTCAGATATAAATGATCTTGAGGCACCAGAATCGAATAATATATAAGCCGGTTTCCGATTCACAAGAAAAGTACCTGTCAATACATCTGAAGCTTTTTGAGCTTCATCAGCAGTGATCTGAATAGAACGAGGTCTGGATCTTTGTGGTTCATTTGGTTTTCTCTCCACATTAGGCCGAGGAACAACAGGAGCAGATTGAGTCCTTAAGTCAGGACACTCAGCTTTAATATGACCCGGCTTATAACAATTATAACAAACACGAAGTGGATTAGGGCAATTGGTACTCAGATGACCTTCCTGTTTACATTTATAACACGTCAGGAGGCGGTGGTCCTCGTCTTTCATCAGATTTTATACTATCACCGGTTCTCGGTTTCTTGGAAGGAGTAGAAGTAGTTTCAGCTTTTCTTTTGGAAACATCACGAAGTAATTCCAATTCATGAAATCTAGCCTCGTCAACCATTTCTTCAAAACTAGCACATCTTTTGGGAATGATAAATTGCCGAATTTCTTTCTTTAGAATGTTATGGAAATGACCCATAAGCATCCTTGGATTTGACATGTATTCAGGGCAGAAACGAGCTCGATCAAGAAAAACACCAACCAATTCATTCACAAACTCAGTAGTTTGTTCCATAGAAAGGAACTCCCTACGAATCCGGTTCAACTCAGACTCTTGAGAATAAGCAGTTTGAAACATATGTCTAAAATCACTCCAAGATAATTGTTTAATAGCATCGTCGCCCAAAGTACTACACTGTACCTCCCACCAGCCTTTAGCACCAGATCGTAAAAGATTAGCAGCAAAACGAACCTTTAATCTTTCAGGACATTCAGTGGTAGCGAACGCCCCTTCCACCTCAGAAAGCCAACGATAACACTTTATTGGATCCATTTCACCATGATATTCAGGAGGATTACAAACAGAGAAATCTTTATAGCTAAATCTGCGGTTCTCATCGAGAGGAATAACAGGTGGTATAACAGGAGGAGGTTCTTCCTCTCTAGCTAGATCTCTCTTTTGGAATTCAGACATAACAACTTCCTGGACAGTTTCAGAAATTTGGTTTAACATAGAAGAAAGATTCGCTTCTTGAACACGTCCCACTTCTTCAGAAACAATAGCTCTTAGATCAGATAGTGATATTTTAGCTTCCCGTGCAGGAGAATCAACTCTTTCGTGTCGTTCTCCCGTTTGGTCAGTTTCACGTTCCTCGGTCATTATTATACTGAAATAGATATCAATATTTAATATAACAGTTTATATGTTTACCAATCTACTTTAATTATAATATACACAATTAACAGTTAACAATCACTATAACTTCCTTATCATAACATCTCGTGGTTTCAAAGATTCCATAAAATGTCAGATGATAATTACTGCGTTGGCCAGGCGCATTAATTACCATATCACATTCATATGTATACTAAGTCCCCACGTGACATCCTGATTTCAGAAATCTAAGCAATATGTTAACCGGATCACATATCAAATAATAACAAATACTTATCATGCTCAAATGCAACTAAAGTGGTCTAAGTTCAAGTACCCTCCTAATGGTGGATACTCGAATCCCTTAAACCGATGCTCTGATACCAACTTGAAACACCCCAATACTTTTTGTGTAATTACTTTAAAGTTTTAAAATGAACTGGTGTAAACTGTGACCAAAATCGCGCCGCAACTTCCAACAATCGCGTCGCAATTAAGAATTTTAATCGCGTCGCAACCATCTGAAACTTGCGTCGCTATTGTAACAAGATCGCGTCGCAATCTTTAAGAATCGCGCCGCGATCCAGGTCTGCACAGAACCAAAACAGACAGCTTCAAGACCTGACCAAAACCATAACAAAACAACTTTCCGCAACATTTTTAATCCATCACATGTGCACAATACAAGTTCCACGACACAATTTCATCATTTTACAACCAATCGTACTTTAAATCCATTTATCAAAACACATGACCCGTTTAATACATTGGATCAAACAACCTAAACATTATTACCATATCAATATTGGAACCAAAACTTTGACATGGTATCAACATTTACATACCATTTAACAACTTTAAACAACAAACTTATAATACCAAAACGACTTATATCATAATTTTTACAAAAGATGGGGTAATTAATCTCAAGAGCATGATTTAACGAATACGAGTCATTACCCCAATTAACAACATCCACCGCTAGCTACCCACCGGTTTCTTGCCCAAATCACCTCTTGAACCGCTAACGTCACCTAAAACATTTGAATTATTCAACCGTAAGCAAAACGCTTAGTAAGTAATGAAATACAATCACATGTAATAATGATAATTTAGCTAAGGATCCTTAACCGCCCATGCTAGTTGTATACTACTAGCAATCACACGAGCCTATGGCCGCAACCATTACTCGCACAAAACCGTTAGCAAATGACCGAAGCCATTCCTAACCCATGTTCATGTAATCCAAAACTTACCTTGCAATTGCTCAAATGATTTACTTGTACCACCTTCAATTTCTTTAACACCTAATCACATAACATATAATACACAATTACACTTTGCACATACTAACACATTTACTAAATTAATTCAATATCCTTAACTTTGATCATAATCTCATTTGTATATATTTGTGCATATAAATTTCTATATACACTTGAAAATGGTTCTTTTCACCAATAATCATAATTCCTTTCTCAACAATTTCCTTTATCATTTTTAGAACCATTATCCAAAAGTGTATATACATATTTCTAACATCATGCTCAATTCTTTCTTTCATTACATAATTCATAATCATAATCTGGTTATTAACATGTAACAATCACATATTTATCACTTACTAAATCATATACAAATTTTCTATCAATTAGGGTTTACTAATTCTAACCCTAACTTAATTCATCATACAAGCTTCAATATATGGAATATTAGCATCTATATATCATATATACACCCATAACCTACTAATATAACAAAATAATTACTTAGGGTTTCATAATTAATCAAACCCCAAATCTGATTTTGCAAGCAATTACACTAACCATACCTTGATATGTGATTAGGGAAGTAAGTAGGCTTTGATTATGATGCTAACACTCTCTAGTATAATGGTTATCACTCCCAAATTCTAAAAATCACCATCCTTAATGCTCTGCTTGAAATTTTCGTATTTTGAAGGTAAATGACGAAGCTAGAAACTACTGGAACTGTTTAACCTGTTTCTGTATCTGCTCGAATTGCGCCGCGACCATAAGGGATCGCGCCGCGATCTATATCCAAACAGGCCCAGCGATTTTCTTTTATTACACATTTAGCCCAAAACTTTTATATTAATACTAACACATTTTCTATGTATAATATATGTATTTTCCATTATACACAAACCAAGTAATAATACATATACATATATAATACACATAATCAATTTATATAACACATATATATGTATACTTTTAAAATTTTATATTATTTAGAACTTACGAAAATAGGATGTTACAGTAGGGGTGTTCATCGGTTCGGTTTTCGATTTTCTCGGTTTAATCGGTTCGGTTTATTCGATTTTGAAATTTTTGGTAGCAAAACTGAAAACCGAATTCACATGTCAAAACCGAACGGAAAGCGAACCGAAAACCGAATTCAAATTCGGTTCGGTTTCGGTTAAAACTGAAAAACCGAAAAATATCAATATTAAAAACACCCTTCAATATACAAAGCTACGAAATATGCATGATTATACGACGCAAATTATATAAATGTAACTACTAATAAGTGTTACTTGTTAGCCAAATTCAAGTTTAGGAAGCATAAAACTATCAATGTATGTGAATTTCAATGTCCAAATATAATATTTATTTTTCACAAACACATGGTAGCTGAAAAAATTTAAGTTTTCAAAATGTAAAACTATCTAACTCTTCAACCAAATTCGAAAAATCAAATATATATATATCTACCAATAATATATAAAGAAGGCATAAAACACTGTAGCCCACCCATGAAATACACATCAGCTGCAAACAGTTTAACACTGTTCCCCTTTTCTTTCCCTACCTTCCATACCTGCTCGACTTCACCTCCCCCATTAATTTTCATCCCTTTCTTCCCCTGCACCCTCATTTGCAAATAACACTCTCAAAACCCAGCAAAAAGGATAGAGAATTATCAACATACAAGCATCAATTTCATCTTCTTTTGTAAGCCTTATTTTTTAGTCTTGCTTTTTTCAGCTGCGTTAATTTTTTTTGGAGACCGATGATTATACTTTGCTATTGTAGTGATGTAGAAAGGCCTTTCAAGATTCAACAATCACCTTCATCATTTTCTGTGAGCAATTTATATCTTACCTTCTTAAAAAAAGCTAGGCTTTTTTTAATTACATACAAAAAACAGCAAGTGTATCATACCATTATTATTTATGATGCTGAATGGTAACAAAATTTCATAAGTTAAACTTACTGTGGGGATGCTATGTCAAATTATTCATAGAACGAGTAGGTAGGCCACGGCAGAAAGTGAAATCAAGATTCAAGAATTTTTGTAACAAATTTATTTTTTCCTTCTTAAAAAAATACCTATTTTTTGCTTCTATGTTTTTAACCTTCATGTGTTGACATTGCTGCTGCTGTATGTGATAAAGAAAAAGATATCTACAACCTTTGGCTGATTACAACAGTTGCTACTTTGTGTTTTATAACCTAAGGTATGTGTAGTAAGTTTTTGACTACTCATTACTTACCTTTTTTGTGAACTTTCTTTATATTTTATTGCTTTTTATTATATTAATTAGTGGCTTTATCAATCTTTACTTAGAACAGCTTCACTGACAAAACATGAATCGAAAAAATAAGCATACTAGGAAAAAAAATTTATATGATGATTTGCTTGATGAGGCTTTCAATGGTAGATTATTGGAGATCGGTAATTTAGATGTTGTTATGGATCATACTTCCTTGGGTGCTCCATCTAGGACTCCACTTAACTTGGAAGAAATCGAATACAACTCTAGGTTCCTGAAAGATTCTGATCAGCCTTCAATACAACATGCTAGGAGTGCCCATCTTTTTCACCACAATTACATGTTTAATAAATCATTAGTCAGCTGTGATCAAGGGTCATCGTCTTGCTCACATGTCAGTAGCTCTAGCAACTTTACTCTAATTGAGCCAAACTATAACGTTCCCATAAGTCGTGGAATTTATACACCTCATATGGCCAATGAAATTGACATGATGAACAAGAAAAATTATAGGAAAGAAGCCATTATAAGATGGAAAAGAAAAAGATCCAAAGTCAGAATTCACCATTCTTCCAAAACAGTTAACAGGTTGTTTCCTGCCTCCAATTATGTAGAACATGCCGGGCCTTCTAATCAACCTTCATTTGTATTAAATGAAACAAGAGGTATGTTGATAAAAATATATCGGCTAATAAAATATATGGGTTATGAGTATGCTATGAACCTACATTTTAATGTTGAGTATTAATAGCAAGTATAATTATCAGATAGGGACTCTGAAAAACAAGAAGGCCGAAAAAGAACCCCTAAAACTCGCAGCAAAGGTCTGTTTCCATCTTCTTTTTTATTGATATGTACCTATTAGTTTCACGATGTTATTTTAATATAGATATAGATAATAATCATTTTGCACCAACATCATAGGGCACATTCCTACGACGGGAAGAGACTTATTGCAGTACGTTCCTCTCATGGCAGACACACTCCCTAAGGTGAGAAATTGTCCGCATTGTGGTGCGGTTAAGATGTACTCTGAAACAAATAACTTTTGCTGCTTAGACGGTCGCGTGGTTTTGACTAACAACGAACTTCCAGACACTCTCAAACAACTTTTGACCTCGACATCCGAAGTAGCAAAAACATTTAGAACATATATTAGAACATATAACAACCTCTTTGCTTTTACTTCTTAAGGAGTCAGAGCAGATACCAATCTTAGCAAGAGGAACAACGGGATATACACATTCAGAGTGCAAGGACAGGTTTACCATTTCATTAATGATTTGCTACCTGATAATAGTAATGCCAAAAATCTTCAGTTGTATTTCCATGATACTGAGCATGAACTACAAAATCGTTTGGCAGCATGTGATAGGTTGTCTGAACAAGCAGTTGAGATATGCATGGAAGCCCTACAACACAATCCTTATGCTTGCTTCTTTCGAAACCTAAAAGACGTTCCTGAACTAGAGAATTATAAGATCATCCTTAAAACACTTCCTTCACAGGATCAAAGAGTGTATAATAAGCCGAATGTTTCACAGGTTGCAGCACTTTGGGTTGACGGAGATGACAATGGAGAGCATACTCATAGGAACATTGAGGTCAAAACTAATAGCAATCAATCCAGAAAAATTGCTTATTATTATGGTTGCTACGACCCTTTGCAATATCCTCTGATGTTCCCGTTTGGAGAACTTGGTTGGCATCAAGGAATTCTTAAAAAAGGTGAGAAACAAAAAAGAAAGAGAGGAGAGTCAAATGTAAGTGCTGCAACCCTTATATCCCCTCAAAATGCTTCAAATGTTGAAGATTTGTTGTTCATGGAACAAGATGGTAAGAAAAATCAGTTTCTTCCATACAATTTATTATGTAGATTAGCTCGCCTACTAATGAATATTGCTCTTTCTTCAGTGTTGGCTCAAAAAGATGTGGACTCTAAATTTCTTTCTGTCAGAGAGTATTATGCATACAAGCTTCAAATGAGGAAGAATGATAAGTCATATCTATTACGTTTTGGACGGTTGTTACAACAGTACATAGTAGATAGCTATGTTAAGCTTGAAACACAAAGGCTGGACTTTTTCAGAAGTCAGCAACAAGAAATCAGAAAAGAATTCCTTCAAGGAGTAGTGGATGCTGTAGCATCAGGTGAGACAGAAGGTTCAAAGGTTGGGCAGCGAATTGTGCTTCCGTCCAGCTTTATTGGTGGACCAAGAAACATGAGTCGAAAATACATCGATGCAATGACATTAGTGCAGAAATTTGGAAAACCAGATATATTTTTGACAATGACGTCTAATCCTAGCTGGCCAGAAGTAAAAGAACATCTCATGAGTCAAGAGGAATCGCAGAATAGACCAGATTTGGTTGTTAGAGTCTTTCATGCAAAACTTGAACAACTAAAGGACGAACTCTTTAAAAGACATATATTTGGTGAAGTAGCTGCCTATACTTATGTCATAGAGTTTCAAAAGAGAGGTCTTCCACATGCACACTTCTTGATCATACTGAAACCTCAATGCAAAATGTATAGGCCAGAGGAATATGATCAAATCGTGTCTGCTGAGATACCAAATGAAAAACATAATCCTCACTTGCATAAAATGGTGGTTAGACACATGCTTCATGGTCCGGGCGGTAGGTTGAAGCCAGATAATGTTTGCATGAAAAAGAATGGCATGTGCAAGAACTCATATCCAAAAGCTTATGCTAATGAGACCACCCAAACAACGGATGCATACCCAATCTACCGAAGGCGCAGAAATGGAGTTAGAGTGTATGTTAGGAAAGCTAAACTTGATAACCGATGGGTGGTACCGTATAATGCCTACTTGCTGGCTAAGTTTGATTGTCACATCAATGTAGAAATTTGTTCGACAATAAAAGCAGTCAAGTATATATATAAGTATATATGCAAGGGTTGTGATAGAATTAGTTTTGCAGTGCTGTCGAATAACAATTCTACATTGATAGATGAAATAGAGCAGTATCAGTCAGGTAGGTGGGTATCGCCTCCGGAAGCAGCCTGGAGGATTTTCAGATTCTCAATGAGCGAGATAAAACCTGCTGTTATACATTTACAGCTACATTTAGAGAATTATCAGCCATTGACGTTTAAAAGGAAAGACAGGCTGAACAATGTGTTGAGAAACCCATTCCAAAGAAAAACCATGCTGACTGAATTTTTTTATATGAACAGGACTGATCAACTAGCACAAAGTTTGAACTTGACTTATTCTGAGTTTCCAGACCATTTTGTTTGGCAGCAAGACAAAAAAATATGGAAGCATAGAGAATTAGGTGATTCGGTAGGCCGCATTGTTGCTGCTCATCCTACTGAAGGTGAAAGATACTACTTGAGACTCCTTTTGTCAAAGGTACGTTCCCCTAAGTCTTTCGATGACCTAAAAATATGTAATGGAGTTCGAGTGGATACTTTTCGAGAGGCCTCATTGTTGCGCGGCTATTTGGTCGATGATAATAGTCAGCAATTATGTTTAAAAGAGGCTTCTGTTTTCCATATGCCATATGAACTAAGGAGGCTTTTTGCCACTCTTCTTGTTTATTCATGTCCGAATAATCCTCGAGAATTATGGTTAGCTTATGAGGATCTTATGCTGGAAGACCTTTTAAGATCTAATCAAATGACACGTAGACAGGCTATGAAAAGTGGGCTGATGCAAATAAATGGATTTTTGCAGTCGATGGGAAAAAACATTGACGATTTTGATCTTTTGCCCCAGGGCTTGTCGAGCACTGAATTACAAGATGAAACACGAGAAATTAGAGCTGAAAAAGGTATCATTGTCTCCCAACAAGACTTGGATGCAATTGCAAAACTTAATGAAAGACAAAAAAATGCATTTGAAATCATACTTCAGCAAGTGTATTCAAAAGAAAGTGGCGCTTTTTTCGTTGATGGTCCAGGTGGCACAGGTAAAACATTCTTGTACAGAGCTTTATTAGCGAAAATAAGATCAGAAGGGCATATTGCGCTAGCGACAGCAACATCCGGCATAGCTGCATCAATTCTTCCCGGTGGTAGAACCGCTCATTCACGATTTAAAATCCCACTAGACTTGGTAGAAGGATCGGTTTGTAGAGTTAGCAAACAAAGTTCTTTAGCAACTTTAATTAAAGATGCTAAGCTGATCATATGGGACGAGGCCCCTATGGCTAAAAGATCTGCAATCGAGGCTTTAAATGATCTGTTGCAAGATTTAATGGACTCCACAAAACTTTTTGGCGGAAAGGTGGTTGTGCTTGGTGGGGACTTTAGACAAACACTTCCCGTAGTACGTAAAGGAACCAAATTAGAAACAATAGCTGCATGTCTAACTAATTCTCCATTATGGCCATCACTTCACAAGTTACGATTGGAAGAAAACATGAGAGCTTTGTTAGATCCTACTTTCACCAAGTTTCTTCTCAAGATTGGTGATGGAACATAGGCATCTCAGAATGATGGCCTTGTCAACATTCCGACACCCATGCTCATTGACATACATTCAGAAAAAGACCCTTTGGATGCCCTCATTGACTCTGTCTATGCAAACGTTCAATCAGAGCCACTCTCTCCTTGTGCTTTAAATCGTGCTATCTTAACCACTAAAAATATATTCGTTGATGAGATTAATGACAAGTTGATAGCAAAATTCCCCGGTGAAGAAACAGAATATGCAAGCTTTGATGAAACCTTGGATCCAAATGACCAAACTCAATATGAGGACTTCCTGCATTCACTTACACCGAATGGCATGCCACCTCATAGGCTTGTTTTAAAGCCAAATTCACCTATCATTCTGTTAAGGAATCTGAATCCTACTGAAGGCTTGTGCAATGGGACTAGATTGATTTGCAAAGATTTAAAGAGAAATGTCATACACGCGGAAATTGCTTTTGGAGACTTTGCTGGTAAACAAGTTTTTATCCATAGAATCCCTTTGCAGCCCCCAAGTGATGAACAATATGCAGTCCCATTCAAACGTATTCAATTTCCGATCAGGTTATGCTTTGCGATGACTATTAACAAAGCACAAGGTCAAACACTTGATTTTGTTGGCGTCTTCTTGAAGGAACCAGTGTTTTCTCATGGACAGTTGTATGTTGCACTCTCACGTGCAAGAACAATTGAACACGCAAAAGTGCTTATTAGGCCACCTGTTTTTAATGCTCCTAACATTAGACAAACCAAGAATATCGTTTTTCAAGAAGTTCTTCAAGCCTCTGAGTAAATCGATAAGTATGTACATGATTATTTCATGTTATATTTATGATTATTATTTTTTTTTATCCATTCTTTTAGCTCACATCTAAAATGTCAACTGAAGGTAAATGTCCAAAGACATCCCAAATGTGGTACAACAACAATAGGCAAGAGCTCCAAAAACTGCTTGAGATGAAAAGCTACAACAACACTGATATGTTACTTCCTTACCCAAAAGATGATGATATAATTTCAGTTGCAACAGCCATTGCTTCTTTGAACACGGTTAGTGGTTTGATACTTCCGTAAATTTTTCCAGTGAGTTTGAGGCTATGTATTGTCAAATACCTATACTTACTACATGCCATCTTACTTTTAAAATAGTTGAAAACATGTTGGGTCAAAGGGAAAACAAGCTTTCCTAGGCAAGATAGAAGTGCATGGTTCACTGCTTGTGCTAATTGTCAAAAGGCTCTTGAAGCTGATCTTTCTTGGGTGGTAACGTGTCCATCATGTAGGGTAGAATCTGAGGTCCAAGCATTGTGAGTATCACCTTTAGTTTCTTGCATGTTTAAAAGAAGGATCACATGATTTTAGCTTTGTGAACTACATTTTGTTTATTGATTGGCTAGATCTAGACTTGCTATTCGGATTGATGATGGAACAGCAAGTATTACTGCCACTATATGTACACCTGATGCAGAAAAGCTCATGCCATTCACTGCTGCAGAACTCAGAGAAGCAGAAGAAATTGTGAGTTCAGTTATAAATAATATAGTTTTCTTTTCAAATAGGAATGCATATTAATTGTTGTTATCTTTAATTACTGATATATGTATTACTGACAGACCCTTGATCTTCATGATGACATTGCTATGTCAGTTAAGCAGCATACAATTGTTGCTTTTATACGCTCGTATGAAACAACATACCGTGGCCAGACTGAACTGAAAATTAATGTTGTCAAGGCTTACAAACTTGGAGAGGTGCCTCCTCAACCAAATCTACTAGGACTGCCTTTGGAAGAACAAGTCTCTGAGTCTAATGTTGGCAGTCCGGTTACCACCAGCCTTTCACCAAAAGAACATGTTTCTGGAACCGTGAACGATGTTTCAAATGAGGCTGTTAAGGGAAAGGAACAGCTGTTCAGCTCATCCACAAAGCTCGCTCTTGAAGAAATTAGCTCCACCATTGCTTCAAAGACCGTCAAAAGGTCATTACCATTTTCGAGTGAACAAATTGACAAGGTAACTGTGCGTTCAACCAGCAAAGCTCAACCGTCTAAAACCCTTGATTCCACTAAGGAGCTTGCTACTCGAGTGTCTGATGGAAGTGCCATCACCTTTGTTGCCATAAAGAAGGAAATTGGGGCTCAAATAACAGATGGAAGCCCAACCAAGAAGCTCAAAGAACTCTGAATATATTTATAGCTTCATGGGATCATGCCTTCATGAGTATGGAGATTTCCCTTTTGTAGACAAACCATGGAGATTTCTTTTCTAAAGCCAACCCGTGAAGTGTTCCTTTTGACCATTCATCTGATGAATGATGCTTATTATTATGTATATTATTATGTTTTCGCTTTAGTTAGTATTTTCATCATTCATGTAATGAATGATTGAATGGTGATGTTCATGCTTTTGTGAACCATTTGACCATTCATGTAATGAATGATGCTTGTAATGAACTGAATGGCCTTAATGTGATATGATGCTTGTTTATATTTTGATCTTAATGTGCTTGCTTGTTTTGAATGTGGGCTGTAGCTTCTGTATAATGATTGAATGGGTCTTTTGTTTTGTTTCTCTCGTACAGGAAACTATCGTACATATGTTTAAGTAGTTTAATGATGCTTGTATTACAACACTTCTATTTTGTTTATAGAAGTTCAAAGTTTTGTGTAAATAATGATGTTTTCTATGGAAATGCTAAGTTTTTACTCGTGCCTTTGTAATACAATTCATGTATCACTCCGGTATGAACACTAACATTACGAAATTAATATAGCTCAAATATTCTTTCAAAGTTCACTTTTCAAAAATACATCGACAATCGTGGGCTGTGCTACGCACAGCCATAGAGACTCCCTAGTATATATATATATATATATATATATATATATATATATATATATATATATATATATATAATATTTATATAATAAATCGAATTCGATTTTGAATTCGGTCTAACCAAATTTGGAATAATCAAAACCGAAAACCGAATTCGAATTCGGTTTAACCGAATTCAAAATATTCAAAACCCAAAACCGAACCGAAAACCGAACTCAAATTCGGTTCGGTGTTCGGATTAAACAGTTTTAAACCAAATATTGAACACCCCTAGCTAGAATTGAAAATTCATCCTATAAGGCTGCTCAATTGCAAGATAATTTCGGTTAAAAGGATGGATATTGATCATGAGGGTATGTATTTGTTTAATTATGTCTACTAAGACCACTCCTAACAGTGCCTTTCTTCCTTGTTTTTTCCCTTGTGTCAGCTCAGCGCTACATCAGCACAACCAAAACTGACGAAAGACTGACAAAACATCGCCAACAATCCTTTCTTCCATTACATTTCTGGGACCTGCTAACTATTAATTTAATTAATTAAACACATACTAAATAAAAACTATTTCATTAATAATTAAAAACATTCACATTAATAAATAAAAACATTACATTAATAAACCGTGGTTAACATTTATCGTACTCGGATAAATTAATTGGAACTTGCGTTTCTTGGAATGGACGTTTGTTGTACAATAAACCGTGGTCGGAATAGAACTTCAGGACGTCTTTAAGTACGTGATACGCAACTTCGTAAATAAAGCTCCATTCCACTTGTTGTTTGAAGTGTTCCTTTGCCGCGTTCATAACGTCCTCGTCTCGGAGCTCACTTGCCCGAGGCTCGTTGTACTTTTTGTAGATGCCGATAAATTTTTGACGTCGGTTCGAATTTTATTCCATTTACCGGTTAGTTGATTTTTTGTACATTTCACATCAACTAATTGATTGTAGTCTTTGAGAATTTTGTTCCAAAATTGTGAATCGGATTGCGAATTTCAAATCCGATGGAGAATTTTGTTCAGATTGAGAATTTTGTACATTTCACATCAACTAATCTTTGGCCTATAGTTGCATTAGGGGTGTTTGGATAAGCAATTTCAAAACATCATTACGACAAGCTAAACATTCAGAAACAAATAATTATATTAAGAGTATAGTATTATCAAATGTGTCTGTTTAAGTTTATCATTGTCACTAATTATATAGTTGATGATTCAACAGATGAACATATCCCACCGAAGTGCAACAAATAATTCAACATAAATAACACTTGTTACAAGATAATCTGTAACAGCATTAATACAGCATAATTAGCAGATCTTATCAATTGAACTCGAGTGACAACAAACGGTTACTTGAAAGAGAGTGTCAACGGCGGCCTTATACCACGTTGAGTTAACAGAAACTTACAAAAGAAGGATTGTTAGTACTAAAGGGTATCTGTCCTGGCATCAGCCAAAAGCTTGTGGGTTTGAGACAGTCGATAGTAAAATATTTTGTTAAAACGAAATGAGGAACATATTTTACTGTAAATTATACCATATGTTTATTGACATAATTGAATATGAATTTAAGAATTTAGATTGTAGTAAAGATAACGATTAACAAACCAAATCATATAATCACTAATTAAAATACATACGTTTTTTGACGATGTGCTTTAAACGTGTTAATACTTTTGTCGATTGGTACAAATAATTGCATTGCCTCTTTGTAAGTTTGTATTCTTTCTGCTGGATCGTTTTACCAAAAGCCTAATATTTTATATTGATCATACCATATCTTTAATGCTCCTTTTGTTCTTAATTCTGGATATCTTATTATTATGCAGTTATGTACTTGTGCTCCCATAATTTAAAAGATGGATGAACACAAGGCTTACTATTGGATGATAAGAATAAATCAACGATCAGAAAATTTAATTAGCTGTTTTTTTATAAAGGGATAAATCAATTCGGGTTAGATCAGGTTGGTGGGTTCATGTTGATGGATTGGTGCGTTGATATTATCCAGCCTGAACATGACTTGATTTCATAAACTGGTTGAGGATTCCTAACCCGTACCTGTGTAGCCTTTTTAGTTTAACAGGTCAAACAGGTGGATGGGTTGATGGGTTAGTCTTGGTTAGCTGGTCAAGTGGCTCAACCATTATAAATCTGTGTTTTTTCAGTAGTGCACCTAATTACGAGTTCATATCCAACAAGACATTAGTCTTCAAGAACCAAACTGCCAAACATGTGCAAAACTATTTCGAGTTAGTGCTAATGTGAGCTAATAAGTTAATCGGAGTGGTTTCTGGTTGACAGGTTGACCCTAACCATAAGCCATTTATTTTTTTGTCAGTTTTGAGTTGTGTTGACTGTTGAGAATTGCCACTCCTAGCTAACTGTACCTAATAACAATTCAGTTTTCTTAATTACAGCAGCCAACTTTAACTTTTATGTCAAAAGCAAAGAAAAGGAGGTAGTTAGCCTTATTATGAAGGTATACTCATATCATTGGCAAATATTCTTCACGAATTCCACCTTTTTGCGTAATTTAGGAAACTTATGCTACTTAAACAACCAGAACAACAAAAAATGCAGTCATGTTTTAGTACTCGAATCATGTAACCATGCTAACTTTCTTCCAATCTAATAAATCAACTCTCTGAATGCATCTCGCAGATGAATCATCTTCTTCAGATTAATGATCTGCACAGCTTATAGTTTCTTCAACGTTAATCCGAGCTTTCTTCACACTCCAAGCACTCAACTCAGAGATCACAACACTTTCTGTTCCGTTGTTAAATGCATACAATTGGGCTTCTTCTCCAATGGCCAATGCCGGGTAAACCCTGGCTGTAATGCAAGTCTTTCCTCCTCCCCCAAAGCTTTCAACGATTGAGTGATCAATCTGCAAGGATCCCAAAATGAACTACGTTAGAAGTCAAATTTAAGTAGAGGTTATTTTTGTGTCGATTTGGGCTGTATCTTATATCGAGCAGGCAAATCAAACAATTTAGCTAAAAGGATAACGGGCCAAATGGGTTGAACTAAAAGTGGCTTTTTTATTTTTTATGCATACAACCTCCTTAATCAGTCTTATTCAAAGATTGTGATTAACCCCTTAGTTATTTATATTCTTATTAAAAGTGGAAAAAACATTAGTGGGTCAATCGCGACCGTTTTGACCTATACCAAAAAATGACTCATTTCAAGCCAAACCAGTTTGGATTGTTAGCCAACCCGCCCATCTGGCTACCTCTAGTGACTATAAAAAACAACGGAGGATCTAGTGTTACGCACCAAGGTTCTGAGTGAAATCTCATCTTTCTGAGGATCTATGTCAACAAATGCTCCGTATGTAGTTTTATCGAGCCCATTTCTCGTTGATGACCTGAAATTGGATTTTGCACTTGTTAATTGGCTAATGTTTGAATATATTTTAGATAACTGATTTGATGAAAACCAACCTGCTTTGATCACTGCACATCAGCACAACGTATCCTCCATAGTTTTTATAAACGCGAAAGAAGACTGCAGTTTGTTCAGTCAAGTCACTGGAAGCCAAAGCTAACAGCCCAAACGGTCCAAATTTTCCTTTTTTCGATGCATCACTTCCACTACAGATAAGTTGTGGAGCACTCAAACTTAGGTCCAGATCTTCAGCCTCATTTAAGTTACTTAGTCTAAACGAAATCTTCACATCCACCTTTCATATAATAAAACACATCACGTTAGTGCAAAAGAAGTGAAACCGAAGCACCGCTGTAATCAGTAATCTGTAACGACTCCGTGGCTTACCTGACTAGCAGTTACGCCCAAAACTTCTTCTGTTGATCCACTTTCAAGTTTCTTTTCTTGAATGCTAACTTCGTTTCCGTGTAGCCTTACAATTTCCTCGATAGGCCATTGTACGAGCTGCTTCTGGTTTTGGTCGAGCCAAAGACTTCGTGGAAATGACTGCATATTATGTTACAAGTGAATTTTGATTTCATAAAAACTTAACAGTTATAAGTAATGATAAGTGTAAATTAATCTTACGTGAAGTCCGGACCATCCTTTAGCAATATCATCAGCTTCAGAATCAGACTCATTCACCCAAGCCATCAAGATTCTTCTGTTCTTGACAGGGTCAAAGAACGATTTCGAAGCATAATACTTTCCATAATCATATCTTAAAGTACCAAGATTCAATTCATTTTGAGGAACATAGTTTTCTTTTGCAGGACTATAATTCCCAATCATGTAGTAATCTCTTCCGTAATCAAACAATCCCACTTTCAACACATGCTTTACTCTAGCACTCATAACAGAAGTATCAGCTCCATTCGTGCTATCAACCCAAACAGGAAAAAAATCAGGACATTCCCATATGCCCGTGCCTGCAACCTGATGAAGTGGCGAATCGTATCTACTCCAATTAACAAAGTCCTCAGACTGGTACAAAAACGCGATTCCTGTTTTATCTTTCTGACTTCCTACAAGTACTCTCCATTTTCCATCGTCTGCAAGCCACGCAGTTGTTGGGTCTCTGAAGTCATCGTTTTGAATCTCATCGGGCAGGTTAATAACTGGGTTCCCAGTGTACTTAACCCATTCTCTAAGATATGGATCGGATAAGTTTGCTGGGACGGCTAAGTTTTGGACTTGGCGGTTTTCAGAGTCTATTCCTGTGTAAAGTATAACGGGCTTGTTTCCGGGGAGAATTGTGGCGGAACCAGACCAGCAACTGTTGATGTCGAAAGGTTCGTTTGGGGCAATGGCAAGTTCTAGTGGGGTCCAATTTATTAAGTCATGTGAAACAGAATGTGCCCAGTAGATCTGGTTAGAAAAAAGTGGGCCAAATGGGTTGTGTTGAAAGAAGAGGTGGTAGACTCCATTGTAGTACATTGGTCCTGGATTCATGTATGTTGGTCTACCATTAGCCAAGAAAGTTTAACTTTGTATATTCAGATTTTCACAATAAGCAGAGATTTAAAAAAAAAAAAAAATTTACTGAGTCCACCCAAACCGACCCGGACCATTTAGAACCCTACCAAGTACTCACACTTTTGATTCGATCTCATTTTCACCTGTTACCAAACTCGGCTTACCCGCCCATTTTGACATCTCTATAACTACCTACCTTATTAACTAAGATACAACGAACCAATTAGTAAAGTATAAGCAATCCACACAGTACTACATTGCAACTTCTTAGTGAGTTTGTACTACAATATAAAAAATCTCAATTATTAGTTTGTGAAATAACTACAAGTTTTCAAGTACAACGGATTAGCAACCTAGCAATTAATTCAAAAATAAAATAAAATAAGTAATGAAAGTAGTTATGGTTACCATTAGGATCTGCAGCCAAGGAATGACGCACCAATCATGACTCATGCACCCATGTTCATCGTCACACAATCAATTAAACCAAAAGCCAATGTTTAGAACAAAGTCACAGTCAAAGAAAAAAGTCAAAAGAGAGGAAGAATTATAAACTAACCGTTCATCCAGTTTTGAGGAGGCTGGAAGTGAAAAGCAGTCCGATAAGGCTGCTCCGACGTGGATCGGACATGGTTGAAATGAAGAACCAGAAATATTCCCAGAAAAATACTAACACTTTTCTTCATCACTAATTACTTGGCTAATGATAATTAACTAATTAAGTGTGTTGGTATTGCAAGATTAAGATCGGGGGATTTATTTATATATATAATAATATAATAAACATAAAAGGTGGTTTCCCTGTTATGGTCCAATTTATATCTATATAATACGGAGTAATAATATTGTTTGAATCATGATGAACTAGATTTACATCAGCATCATCATGTATTGTGTCCTATTTGCATAATGTAGTAATCGAAAAATATGCAAATTTCCAGTGTGTATTAAATGAATAATTAGCCTATGTATTTTATTGTTGTTGTTGTTTTTTTTTTTTTTTTTTCGAAATATATAAATAATCACTTTAGAAAATTAGCGGTTCATGTTTTAATGCAAATTTAAATTACATTTAACCCATAAAAAGGATGAGTATATATTGGCGGGTGCAAATACAAATAACCAATTGATTTTAGAATATAATTCATTTGAGCTTATGGTATGTACTTAACATATCATTTTCTTTAATATTTTATTTTAAACATAATTATTACTAGGGTTTTGATAAAAAGAGCCCTTAGGGCTTTGGTTAAGGGCTATTTAAAAAAAAAAAATTCAAATTAAAAGACATTCACCTATACGTTCAACCATGTTTCCCCTCACAAGTCAACCTTTAATATATTTTTTCGGAACAAATAACTCTCCAAATGAAAATTGAGGTAGAACTTGGGTGGCTCTAGAAACATAGAAGGTGGTTATCTGATAGAGAAAAACATGGGTAAATGGCAGTTAAACTATTTTTCCAATTTACATTAAAAATTAAAAAAATACAAAGTAGCCCTTATCCAAAGCCCTAAGGGCTCTTTTTATCAAAACCCTTATTACTATACTTTTTCTGTACTTTTCTTATCACTCTTTCTTATCATTCTGTACTTTTAATCCAAAATGTTATGTTCAGTATATATAAATGGTATGGGGAGATTAAGCCGAGCTTATATATTGAGCTTTGGACAAGTTACACGGAAAAAGATCCTAATATAACAATAACAATATAGTATAATAATAATACAGTTTAATCATACCCCATCACATCAAGTCATTTGATGTACTTTTTATTTCTTGTTTTTCATGATCACTAATTCATTATTATTACATTATTTGCCTATTAAAGAAGGGTATGTCTCTCGATACCCCCTAAGACCATTCGTAACTATAACACCATAACGTCACTTTTTCAGCTGCCATATCAGCGCCACATCAGCATCACACCATAACACCAGAACACCCCTAATCATAACACCAGAATGCCACTTTTTAACCCATTCTGGGACCCACTCACCCACTAACTAACTAAATTTTTTTTTTAATTTTCGTCTATTTATACACGGAAGAAAAGGGAAAAGAAAATAAAAATCGCGTGGGGCCCACGACAACGCGTAAAACGAACTCGTTATCCGACCGAGAACGCCACTCAGAACGCCGCCTAGAACGCCAGAACGCCGCGTTACCGGCGTTCTGGCGTTGTCGATGGTGGGAACGCGTGCCACGTACTAGCGTTACGGATGGTCTAATATTACTCACCATATCTCTTTTGACTTAAAGAAAAGTACAGAAAAAGTACGTAATGTAAGAAAAAGTGATGGAATAAAGTACAGAAAAAGTAAAGAAAAGTTAATTTAAAATAAGTAAGTGGTATGAAGAGTAGAAACTAAGAAGTCTATAGTTCAATCTTATTACTGTATTATTTTGTATGTATTGAAACTTGGAAGGAATATTGCATTGATCTTTTTTTATATGAGAATATTTACAACTCAATTTGAAACTCAAGCCAAATGCATATAATTCTAAAAATCAAATTCACCTTTTGCTATGCTACTACAAATCATGTTCTTCTATAAAGGAACCCACATACTTCACTTCACTGAGAATCTGAGATGATCCATCAAACAATGATGGCAGTTAATTAAGGTGCTAGTTTTTTTGTTTTTGTTTTTTTTCATTCAAAATAAATTGAATATAACAAAGTTTTATGCAATTAACATACAAGGTGTGTGTTAAACGACAACTAGCTGAGATTGCAGTTTGTGGCTGGATCTTGTGATTGAAATTGGGGCTTCTATTTAAAGCCTACTTCAAAAAACTTCTTATTTAAGGGTTTCTGGGGTTTATATTTTCAAAAAGACTCATTTTTATTGTGTTACTAAAGAAAGCTTATTAGTTGAAACTTATTAAAAGTGAAAGCTCAAAACTCTAAAAGCACTCAAAAGCTCCTTGTCAAACACACTTACAAAGAAGAGTCGGAGAAAAGAAAAAAATATTAATTTATTGATGGACCGTTGTTATCTTCCTTTCCTTCACCATCACCTTTCTAACGCTGTCTCCACCCAATTTGTTACAGCTAAAACACAAACTCTCTAAACAGAGGATATCGTATTATTTTTAATACATGTATTAAGATCCAGAGATGTTTGCCTTTTATTTTTTAACTAATGCATAGTTCTTGAAAGGTGACATTACATTTATACCAAATGTTTTGAGTACGTCACGCCATATTTAATGTAAATTTTTTTATTGTATAATTTTTAGTCAGTAGCGAATCCAAAACGGGCGGAACGAAAATGTACCTACACTAAAAATTTTGAAAGTACAATTCATAGAATAGTAAAAAAAATAAAATATAATACACGTTGAAACAACAAACTCATTAATTAATCAATGACAAAAATCAACAATGATAGTTTAGTGTTATAGAATGATCAAATGCATGACTTCTTTTATATTATTATCTTAATTAAATCTTAATCTTATTATTAAGAACTAATTAAATGCTGCCAAATAAAACAAAACAGGGTGATGCACTTTGGGCTGAGAGAACCTTGTGACAACTGACAAGTGGAACTGCCTCTACCGATGCTTTTACTTTTAACGTGCACAATATTCATGTTTCTCAAATACTCCGTATATCGTAGTAAAAAAAATTAAAAAAATGATTTTTCTAATGATAGCCCTTAGGGCTACATTTTAGAAAATATTCTATGCGTAAATGATGTACATTAAGACTCCTCCCAACGGTATGTCGGTTGAAACGTCGGTTTGGACCGACGGAACCGACGCCATAGGCACGGTCCGTCGGTTCCGGAGCGTCAGTTGATCACGTCGCTTTGGCGACGGAAGTAGCGATCCAGTGGGGCCCACGTCAGTTGGAGGAGGAGTGTCCTCTACTTTTCTTCTTCTTTTTCTTCTTCATTTTCTTCTTTTTCCATGTTTTTGCCTCGGTGTTATTTTTTGGTCTGTGTTTCAACGATGCAAGATGATGAGGATGAATGAATAGTTTAGGGTTTTAAAGTAAATGGGCTTGGGTTAATTAAATGGGGCTTTTTAAAAAATGGGCTTTAAAGCTTATAAATAAATGGGTTTTAATATTGTAAGTATTTTAATGTTTTCTTTTTAATTAATTTGATGGTTTTATTTATAATTAATGTATTTTACTAATTTATAATGAAAATGTTTTATTTAACTTTGTGTATTAAATAAATAAAGAAATTAGTGTATGGGGCCCTAAAAAAAAGAGAAGTGATGTTACTGTAGGGAGTGAAATGTCCGTTTATGTCAGTTTGTGTCAGTTGGGGAAAAAGCTGATGTGGCGCAGAGGTGGCACAAACTGACGCGTCAGTTTGTGTCACCCATTGGGAGCAGTTTATGTTAGTGAGGTGGTTATTAAAATGTTAGTGAGGTGGTTATTTTCATGGTACAACAAAACAATGCGTGTCCGGATAACTTAAACACAACCCTAAGGACGGTTGTTAGAAAAATTCTTAAAAAAATTAAAAAAAATTGAAAATTATTTGTTAATATAACAAATATTATACTACGTATTTGTTTTGCCAAAAATATTAAGAGACAAAAGTATAAGGTATGTTATATAATCATACATAAGATAATTAATTTTGCTTAACACGACCTTTTTTTATTTTATTTTTACCGCTAAAATTCTATTCGAGTCATTTGTTGACCTAATAGGGTAAACTTGGAGTTTTGCGAATGGGCATTAATATTTCCACCATAAAAAATGATAGATCCACCATTTAGTATAACTATTTATGCATGTAGTACAACTGCTTACTGCACAGTTTTGGTGGAACTATCATTTTTGTTTATTATGTACCCTTAAGGTTTGATAATTTGATAGAAAATTGAAGCGTAAATGTTTGTTGGGGAATATGGGTGTAAATATGGTGTCTAGTATGCGCTTTAATTTGATTGCAGCTAGTGCGCTTGACTAAGAAGATAGAAAGGGAGCGGAAACTACTGTTTCTAGAATGCAAGTAAGCTAGCGACTCTCCTAGTAGCGAAGGAAAGGGGCATTCGGGAAGCGACTAGTCACTTCTGGCGAAGCTCTCTCTTTGAAAATATAGACTAAAAGAAGGAATGATTTTCGGATGTGAGTCGTGTTGGGATCATTTTACAAATACATCGACCTTTATCATAGATTTGGTTCACTAAATTCGCTCTGTGATAAACCAGATATATGAATCTATTTTGGGCACACAAATCAAATTCCAGAATGTTTCTAAGTACCAAATTGTGTCTGTCATTATGCGTATATAGTTCCAATTAAATTTTTAGCGGTTGCAATTAGATATGTCCACAAGACGTTTTTTCAGAATTCATGTGAGGTTACGTGGCGATTAAAATTACTAAAACACAGACTGATAGTCTCATTCTGACATGTCGTCGGACATAGACCGAACAAAATGGTCAACTTTAGACCAAACAAATTTGGTCAGCTTCGGATGAAACAAAGTACTCAGCTTTAAATCAAGCTTATTGATCAACTCCACTCTCGTAGGGTTCCCTTATCGGGGATCCCTGGGGAAGTGGATCAAGTTGGCCCTTGCGAAAAGCTTGATGCACTATCTACACTTGGGCGTTGCCCCTAGGACCATAGAAGGGGGCGTAACCCCCTTGACCCCCAGAATATTGATTGGGCCCCGAATATAAAGGGGCGGAGCTACGAAGTCTACGTGGAGGGGGCAAAAATAGAATTTATTTTGTGCTTCTTTATAGTTTTGTAGGGGCAAAATTTAAAAATTGTCATTAATACCTTAAACAAAATTCATTTTTACGTAATTTCAAAATTTTTGTGGGGCAGTTGCCCCCGCTGCCCCCATTCTAGCTCCGCCCCTGCGAATATAGTAGCTTGATCGAGTATGAACTCGTAATTACCTAACACGTCTCCACTAATCCCCTCTAACACTAAATTCTGCAACAACTTGTATGAACATTCATCATTTAATGTGTGATGATTTGAGGTTTGTTCCTGCGTTATTATAGAAATATAATTGACTTCACGAGTTGATTAGTCAAGGAAAATGCTTAGTTCGATTGCTGGAAATGTCTACTGTTGAGTTGATATTATTTGTCGTGTAGAAATGCTCATGGCATAGACTCTTGTATCTTATACATTAAGACAATTGATGAAAATGTAATTATTTATAATTTGGCAAAAAAGATAAGTACATGATTTTTGTAAAGTATGGAAGTACCAATAGGAGTGTGTCATGTGTACAAAGAGAATACCCACATATAAAAAACAAATTTACCCTCTAACTTGAATATCTCACAAACGACAAATCGAAAAATTGTGAAAATTGCACCATTAGATTCAGCATTTAATCCTCTTCGATTTACCGTCCATTAAGGCATACTTTCGACGAATTTTTTTTTCACGTTTTTTTGATGGGTTTTACTAATTGCTAACACATGTGTTAATATTTGGTTAAACATTTAATTTAAGTATAGGTGTTTTGGTCAAAAATTACTAAAAGCAATTAAGTGATCAAAAATTAGTTTGTGAGGTCAGGTGTAAAATTACTATCAAGATAATTACGCATTTACACGATTATCTCTATTAGTAAGTCGATATTTTGTGTTAAAAAGATTGATTAAATCCGTGGATCCTTGTTGAACAAACGTTTTAATATCAAAGCTCAAGAACAGATTGAGGATAATGTTATTTTGACAATGAAAATATGAAATAAGTGCAATTGGCACGATGATATACGAGGAAAGCCCTTGATCAAGGTTGATCCCCGGCACAAAACCTCGGGAAGGATCAAACGATCCTTGCCTTTATAAATCTTATAAAAATAAAAGTAATGAATTACAAAGTAATAGCACAAGGATGATCGGCTAAGTGATTGTGTGTGAATCTAGCTAAGTGTTGATGAAATAATCGTAAAGTGAAGAAATAACAGAGTGTTTATGTGATTTGCAGGTGTGAGTAGTGATAAAACGTTAACCTAATCGATCACCCAAGCCTCGTTTAAATAGTAAGAGCATATAACAATAATTCCGAAATATCAGGGATCCTCCGAGGAACGATGAAGACCACCAACGTCTCTTTTGACTTCATTTTACACGTGCGTAAGACTTCGTCTTCATCAAATTGTATCAGATCCTTTTCACGTAATCCGGAGTATATCTCATTAACGCGTTTCTTCTAAGACCTGGTCAATACTCAAGAAAAACAAACGTGTTATATAGTTCAAGATCCTTAACTAAGATAAGTCCAGGATCCTGAGCTATGTGTACTCCGAGAATGATCATAGGATCCTTAAATAAATATCTCCCCGGTCTAGAATCCTGCATAATTGTGTTAGATAAATATATCCTGAATAGGATCCTGCAAGATAAATAATAACAATATATCAAGGATCCTTACCTGTATCCGTGATCCTGAAAACAGACTTAAAACCCATCATTATCCTGAGATATGAATATAAAATATAAACGTCTTTCACACCTGCAGGGTGTCCATATGATGCTGATTAGGATCCTGTAAAGGTTAGTGAAAATCTACCCACAACAATTGCCCCTGAAGTTATAACGTTTTTCAGGATCCCTAAACGTTATAACTTCTCATATTAACCGCTTAAACCGTGTTAGGTGAGATATTTCGCGTGTATCGGAAACCGCGTCCAAACTGTAATGATAACACTCAAACCCTTATCACATCAAACCGTCATCACCTCATCACACAAGTCCCATTATCTTTCATCCTTCTTTTTCGCTATTTCAGCCCTTAAGTATTCCGTAACCTAATTCCTCCCCCTGTCTTTCAACAAGAACAATCGGAGCAATTACAAGAGATCAACCATGTCAGGTATCTTTCTTCCTTTCCTCTCTTTTCTGTTTTATATTTTCTTTTTCCTTTGCCCTAAATTCTTTCATATTTTTTCAGTGCATTTCAGTTTATCCGACATTGACTCAGAGATCCCATCAAAAAAAGAGGCAATTAAAATCAGAGCTTCCAGTCTCAAACCTCTTCCAACACATTTTCTCTCCAAAAAGAGAAAAGTTGAAGATTTATATGATATCGACAATCCTTCTTCCAATCTTCTGATAGTAAGACCCCCTCCTTTTAACTCCTTTTAAATAAAGAAAAGCCCAATACTAATTCTTTCATCAGGCTGCAGATGTGATGATAGAAGAATACGCCGATAAAGTCAAAACGGTAGACGCTCTGACATTCGCTCTTAACAAGGGAACCCGTGAATTAGAGAAGGCCAAGCGAAAAATCGAGGGCCTCAAAGCCAAGCTTGCTGACAAATCCAGTCGTGAAGAAGGATCCAATACAAGCACCAATCTACTGGAAGAGATGAAAAGAGACGCCACTATTGCTGTGTTGGAATCCAAGATTCATATGGCCACAGAGGCTACCGAAAACGGGCTAGACGCTAGCCTGTGGGATGTCAAGGGCTGGAAAAATAAGCTGGAGGAAATGAAAGACAACTATGTCATGAATCCATTCTTCATTGGTCTAGGGGGATCTAAGGTTCTTAAAAGAAGCCCAACTAAAGCACCCTCAATAAAGATCATTGACATCTCAGGCAAAGGAGAGGCATCCACTTCCAAGTTCATGGAAGACATTGCACCTGCAGATGACCCACTTGACAGCGAAGGATCCTCGGGCGAGGATGGCGTTTAACTAGCCGGAGCCTGATTTTTATTTTGATGTTTACTTGTTCCTTTTGGATTGTGTCTGTAATAAACAATTATTTGGGGAGAGATTGACCTAGAATGGTCAATCATGGTTGTGTCGCATGTGGTTCATGTTGGCCACAAGACAATTTTAATTTCTTGCGCTTCTTTTGAATTCAATCTAAGGATTTAGATTATCCTTAGACTTTTTGCTATGAATGATATTAGGAAATTATCTATCTCTTGCGTCTTCAGGATACTGAGGAGATTCCCTCAGTATATATATTTGCTTAGAAACAGGATCCTGAGGAGATTCCCTCAGAATACTTGCAGGGTAATGAGAAGATTTTCTCAACATTACAGGCTTAAAGGATCCTTAACTGAATCTGAGATAATGACGGGATAGGGATCCTCAGATTCAAGGATCCTTAACCGTATTTCACATAAACTGAAATTTAGGATTCTGAGACTTCAAGATCCTAAAATAAACTGTTGATAATGAGGAACTCCCAATGAGTAATTCCTGTAACATACAAATGTTAATAATTTGTCAAACAATTGTGAAAACAATTTATCTTTTGAAAAATGTTGTGATCTTTAAAAAGATTTCGTGATCCTTAGATCAAAACAGTTTTGACAATCATGAAAACATTAGGGCTAATAAAGTTATTTATTAGACTTAACCAATGAAAATTTTGATAATGCGAAAACATTATAACCATTAGATAGTTCAAGAAAACTATAATTGTGACATGTAAATGCCAAATCGTTGGGTAATGTGAAAACATTACAAACCGTGCGTATTACCTAATGAGAAGTCATTACAAGCCTTATGTACTTGGGCTACGCCATTTGAGACATGAAAATGCCTAACCAATTGAGTAATGTGAAAACATTACAAACCTTAGAGTGACGTGAAAACGACACAAACCTTAGATTGATACGTATAGTGCACATCAGTATCGACATTCGTTAGCGCTTGATCTATAGGCCAATGGAAATGAAGTTGTCGGGTACCAGAGGCATCACCGATTCCCTAACCGTGGCACTATAATCAAACATCGTGCGCTCCTGGCGAGGTGTCAAAACCCTTTTCGTAGAGAGGTGTTTATCCGTACAGAAACCTCTAAACCTTAGAGGATCGCTGTGATCCTTAACGGAGGAGAGGTGGCCAACCCCTAATCTTCATTCCATGATCCTTAAATGCATGAACTACAGCAAATACAAAATCTTGGGTAAAGGTGGGTGTTAGTTTGCTTAACACCCCTCCGATGCTTAAGTCAGTACAGTATTCAATGAGAATAGTAATAATAATGAAAAACTTTCATGCATATATTAATATATGATCATAATACACACATACATATATATATTAAAGAATAAAATCAATGAAAAGTTTAGGATCATAGGAGTACCTTATATGTTGAACAGAAATATTCAACTTACACATGATAGAGTTTCAAATGAACGGCATTCCAGGATCTTGGAAGTAATTCTCCATCCATATTGGCCAACCAGTATGCCCCCTTTCCAGCATCCGAATCTATCAAGTACGGACCTTCCCACTTTGGTGCTAGCTTTTCTTCCGCAGGATTCTTAGTATTTTGAAATACTTTTCTCAATACCAAATCTCCTACTCGAAACTTTCTTATCCTAACATTTTTGTGGTAGGATCTTGAAATCCTCTGTTGGTATGCTGCAATCCTGAATTTAGCACGATCCCTTAATTCATCCACAGTGTCTAGATCCTGAATCAATGCTTCCTTGTTTGCTTCCAAAGTCTGCATCCGGGATCTTGCCGTTGGGATCACCATTTCTGTCGGGATCACAGCCTCAGATCCAAACACCAAAGCAAAAGAAGTTTGCTTAGTTGCCTCCTTTTCTGTGGTCCTATCAGCCCATAAAACAAAAGGCAATTCTTCAGCCCATCTTCCTTTCTTAGCATCCAGCCTTTTCTTCAGATTGTTGATTATAATTTTATTGCTAGATTCTGCTTGTCCATTGGCTTGAGGATGGACTGGAGTTGAAGTTATCATCTTGATTCCCCAACTTTTACAAAACTTAGTTGTTCTTTTTCCAATAAATTGAGATCCATTGTCACACATTATTTCTGTCGGGATCCCAAACCTTGTGAGGATATTTCTCTTGATGAATGAGATAACATCTTTTTCCTTTACTTGAACAAATGCTTCAGCTTCAATCCATTTTGAAAAATAATCGGTCATTGCAAGCATAAACACTTTTCCTCCTGGAGCAACTGGTAGTTTTCCAACAATATCCATTCCCCATTTCATAAACGGCCACGGTGAGATAATCGGATGCATCGGTTCTGCTGGTTGATGATGGATGTTCCCGTGTCTTTGACAAACATCACATTTGGGAGCAAAATCCATGGAATCCTTCTTCATTGTAGGCCAGAAGTATCCTGTCCTTAAAGCTTTTGAAAATAATGCTCTGCCCCCAGAATGATTCCCACAATCACCTTCATGTATATCCTTAAAGACTGATTTTGCTTCAGGATCCTCAAGGCATCGCAATAATGGTCCTGCAAGTGATTTTTTATACAATATATCATTCTCAATAGTAAAACGAGATACCTTTGACCTGAAAGCTTTGGGATTGTTTTCATCCTTAGGGATCACATCATGTTGTAAATATTCCATGATTGGTCGTGTCCATGATCTTGACTTGCCCCCAGAACCTGATGCATTCAGATTATCTCCAGACTGAGGATCCTCAACATCACATACTTGCTCTTCGTTGTGATCCTTATCAGCGATGGCGGGCGCTGCAATATGTATAATTGGTATTTTGACATCCGGTGGCATCCTTAAGCTTGACCCCAGATTTGCAAAAGCATCCGCTTCAGTATTATCTTCACGTGGTACCTGTTGGATGTCGAAGATCTCGAAGCTACCTACAAGATCCTTAACAATCTCCAAATACACAGCTAATCTATCTACTTTTACAGTATAAGATCCATTATAATGATTAGCAATTAACAATGAGTCAACATACACGTTCAAGTATTTTATCCCAATATCCTTAGCTAATTGTAATCCCGCAATTAATGCTTCATATTCTGCCTCATTATTTGTAGCTTGGAACTCACATCTTATGGCTTGAGGCATGATATCACCTTGCGGTGACTTTAATACAATTCCTAATCCAGTTCCTTTTATGTTAGAAGCACCATCAGTATATAATGTCCATCTTTCACTTATTTGGTTTAGTTCTTGTACTTCTAAATCTACTTCATTTTGAAGATCACTAGTAAAGTCAGCAATAAAATCTGCTAGGGCTTGAGATTTAATTGCGTTCCTAGGCTCATAGATCAGATTATAAGCACTTAATTTTACAGACCATTTAGCTAATCGTCCTGACATTTCTGGTTTTCTCAAAATGTTTTTAATAGGGTAATTAGTTCTTACATGTATGGGGTGTGTCTCAAAATAATGCATAAGTTTAGTTGATGCCATGACCAATGCAAGTATAAGTTTTTCGAGATGAGAATACCGGGTTTCAGCATCTAATAGGCTTTTACTTACATAGTAAACTGGATGTTGTTGTCCTTCATGATCCTTCACTAGCACCGCACTTACAGCACTTCGTGATACTGATAAATAGAGAAACAGCGGTTCCCCATTCCCAGTCTTCATCAATAAAGGAGCTGTTGACAAGTAATCCTTTAGCTCTTGAAACGCAGCTTCGTGCTTTTCTCCCCATTCGAACTTTTTATTCTTCTTTAGGATATCATAGAATTCCTTGCACCTGTCTGAGGATCTTGAAATAAAACGGTTCAGAGCTGCTATCCTTCCCGTTAATCTTTGTATATCCTTTGGGCTTGATGGAGACTTTAGATTTAGAATAGCTTTGATCTGTTCTGGGCTAGCTTCTATTCCTCTCTTGGTCACCATATATCCCAAGAACTTTCCTGCCCCCACTCCAAAGTGGCATTTTGCAGGATTAAGCTTCATGTTGTAGTGATCCAGGATGTCAAAGGCCACCTTGAGATCCTGAAGATGATCCTCAGCTTTCTTTGACTTCACTACCATATCGTCAATGTATACTTCCATTGTGCTTCCCAATTGGTCTTTGAACATCATATTGACTAGCCTTTGATACGTTGCACCTGCATTTTTAAGACCAAAGGGCATGGCAATATAACAATATATACCTGTGGGGGTTATGAAGGCTGTGTCTTCCTGGTCTGAAGGTTCCATCTGAATTAGTTGAAATCCTGATGAAGCATCCATAAAGGTTAGGATCTCATGCCCAGCTGTAGCATCCACCATTGAATCTATATGAGGCAACGGAAAAGGATCCTTCGGGCAGGCCTTGTTGAGATCCGTATAGTCCACACACACTCTCCATTTCCCATTCTTCTTTTGTACCACTACCACGTTTGCCAACCATCTTGGAAACTTTACTTCCCTTATCATGCCAGCAGCAAGTAATCTTTCAACGTCCGCCTGGATAATAGCATTCCTTTCCGGTGCAAATTTTCTTCTCTTTTGTTGGACCGGCCTGAAACTATTATCAATTCCGAGTTTATGAGTTATAACATCCTTAGATATACCTGTCATATCCTCTGGTTTCCAGGCAAAGGTCGATCTCCTCTGATTCAAGAATCTCATCAGATCCTGCTCTAGATTTTCTGGGATGCTTGATCCTATAAGCACCTTTTCTTCAGGATCCTTCAAGCTCAGCGGCACTTCTTTGACGTCCTGCTCCTTCGTATCCAGGACATCCCACGCCTTGCTCTTTAATTGCTATGCTGACGGAGGCTTGGTAGCAGGTTTCATCGATGTTGTATAGCAATCCTTTGCTTCTTGTTGGTCACTGCTGATCTTGACCACTCCCCATGGAGTTGGTAATTTGACGCATTGATGATATGTTGAGGGTACTGCCTTCATATCATGCAACCAGGGTCTCCCTAGGATAATGTTATAGCTTGACAGACAATCCATAACGCAAAACTTTTGAATGGAGTTCACCCCCTCAATGTAGATCGGCAACTTGATATCACCAACTGTGTTCTTCACTTCTCCACTGAATCCTACCAACACAGTGGATCTCGAGGTGATCTCCGACTCTGGAATACCCATTCTTTTCAAAGTTTCTAGACGGATGATGTTGACTGAGCTTCCTCCATCTATCAGGATCCTTCGCACAAAATGATTGGCAACATAAAGAGTAATAACCAAACCATCATGATGAGGATCCTGAACGTCTTTTAAATCGTCCTCATCAAACGCTATTATCCTTTCGTCTTTCTTCATGGGAGTTCTTATAGGTTTATATGGTTTATCTGACTTGGACTCCCTTGCGTGCCTCTTAGCTACGGAATAAGAAGTACCACATATGTCAGAACCACCAGAAATAAAATTGATTACCTTGGCATCTGAAGGTGGGGATCCTGCTCTGGTAAGGATCCTGCGATTATCCTGAGGCTCAGGATCCTGAACTCTGTCATGATCCTTCGCGTGATCCTTCTTTTTTCCAAGCAGATCCTTCAAGTATCCTTTGTTGAGCAAATGACTGATCTCTTTCCGGAGAGCTATGCAATTCTCAGTTGTGTGGCCGAAATCCTCATGGTAAGCACACCACTTAGACTTATCCTTCCACGCGTAGGGTTTATCATTCTTCTTTGGCCATCTTGCCTTGTCCCCTAGATCCTGCATGGCACACAATATATCTGTTGTATCCACAGAAAAATTATAATCAGTTATTTTAGGATATTCTTCGTCATCTTCATCAATAGCATTCACGCGACGATCCTCATTTCTGGAATAAGGTTTATTCCTGTTTGATCTGAATGAAGATGAGTCTGATTTCCTGTTGGGTCTATCATATGCTGATTGAGTATCCACTCTGTTCTGTATCATCGCGTCCTCTTCCAATCTGATGAACCTCAAAGCTCTATTTCTGACTTCATCAAGGTTCCTGCAAGGATTCATAACAAGATCCTCATAAAATGGGGAATCCCTTTTGATCCCCATCTTAAAGGCTTGTACAGCAGTAGGCATATCCAAAGTGGGTATGTTCAAGGATTCTCTCCCGAACCTTCCTACAAAATCTCGAAGAGACTCATTAGCTTTTTGGACAATTCTATATAAATCAGTAGTTAGTTTTTCAAATGTTCTACTGCAGGAGAATTGATTATTAAATAAATTAACCAAATGAGCAAATGAAGTAATAGAGTAGGGAGGAACGTTCAATAGCCATTTTAGTGCGGATCCTATAAGAGTAGAACCAAAGCCCTTGCATAAACATGCTTCTTTAAGATCAGAAGGGATTGGAATGATTTCCATCATCTCCCTGTATTGTGCAATGTGCTCCTCAGGATCCGTCGTCCCATCATACAATTTCATATTAGGTGTTTGAAATCTCTTCGGGATCTCAGCATCACAAATAGGTGGTGCAAATCTTGAGATCCTGTGTGCTGTTGGAGCAACTTCCGGAATTGGTTGTACAACCCCGGGGACGCTTGATATCATATCCTTCAACTTCTGTATTTCCCTTGCCATTATAGGGCTAACTCCAGTGTAACACCTGCATAATTAGGATAATTAATTATGCCTAATTATTTGTAACTAGTTGTAATTAGTATGTAATAGGACTAATTACATACTCTATTTGTATATATATAAGGTGATTTATATATATATGTGTGTACTTACGCGATTTGGATGAATCGTACGAATTAACCGGACGGAGTCCGACACAGTTTACTTGGACGTTGGTGACAGAAATTTACTTAAATAATGAGAACGTATTTTTGGTTATATAAAATACACAATTGAACGAACATTATTTATATTATCGCGACGACATTTTAAATAATTCAACAGAAACGTATTAAACGCGAATTAATAATTTAAATATTTCGACAAATGTTTTTATTATTAATTTCAAGGTATTTTTATTTAAATACTCCAGTTACATTTTAAAAATATAACTGTTTGGTTAAATACTAAAAACAAACGACTAATCGATTAGGACACGGAGTAAATACTGGGTTTTGAGGAGTGTTTTCCCTCCTTTCTTTTCTTGGATCAGCCAAAACCCAACCCCCCACCCCAATTCCCTTTTCATTTTCATTCAAACAAAACCCACACACACCTCCAAACTCTCTCTAACCAAAATCATCACCAAATTTCGGAACTACAAATCCGACCACGAAATTTACATATTCGGAATCGCCATCACGAGTGGAGCAAGGATATCAAAACCGTTTTCATCATTTCATCCTCGATCTAGCTCGATTTGCAAAAGTAAGAAATTTCTAAAATCTTAGATCTATTCAATTTGGTGTAATGTTTTGATGAAGTATTGTGTACACAACATAGCTATAACCTAAACAAAGAAGAAAACACGATTTTACAGCTCAAAAATGGGTTAGATTTGCGTTTTTGGTCGAAAAATCTCGAAATCCGAAAGTTTCTGGGCTGGTGTTCATCTTTGCGACACAACGCTTGTGTCGCATGTTGTGTCGCATAAAGCCTGTTATGTCGCACCTTGTGTCGTACCAACCCTTTAGTGTCGTAACCTTTGCGACACAATATTGTGTCGCACTCTATGTCGCATATTATGTCGTATTTTATATGACACAACCCTTATGTCGCTATTGAATTAGCATCGCAAGTTTTTGCGACACAACCACTGTGTCGCAGAGCTCTTGTGTCGCATCCTTCATGCGACACAACACTTGTGTCGCATGATAAACTTTTGTGTCGCATTTGGTGTCGCAAAACACAGCAGTTTTACAATTAAATTCCAAGTTAAGTGTTAAACATTTGGGACTTCAAACGATTATATCATATAACATCTAAGGGACATTGAAACATGTCTTTCAAGCATAACACTCCAAACAAATATATATACTTCGAGATTAACGTTTCAACTAAATCACCAACGTGCCAAACATGTTTTCCAACAAACAAACAATTACAAACATACGGACAAACATTGGATATACTAGTTGTGTACAACTAAACGAAACGTCTCGCGAGACACCTACTTACATAACTTCATATGATTAGGCATTTGAAGGTTACGGGTTCGGAGAACCTACTTGCTATTTGCTACGGCTTATTACAAGACTCAGGTGAGTCTTACGGCCCTACTTTTTACTGTTTTATATTATTGGGGGAGAAACATGCTACTACTTTTCCTTGAACACAAGTACTAAAACTGTTTACTATACCAAACGGAATTGCATGAGTTGTTTACTATTTACAGAAGTCTCTCCATCATATATCGTGAGTTATGGACTTAAGCGCGAACACTAGTTAATGGATCCATTAGGGAAATGACCCTCCCCGCCCGGGGCAGTAGCGCTGCCACGTACTGATTTTCACGTAGAAACGGGTGACTAATTATTCGTTACCGATGCTTGCTCAATTACGAGCATGTCACGGGAGCAAATTTATTACTTACGGGTTAAGCTTCGATTATGAGCCTCATGGCAACGGTATAACTTACTTACTTACATTTGCTGGATTGCAAATACTGGTTTTACATTTGCTGGATTGCAAATACTGGTTTTACATTTGCTGGATTGCAAATACTGATTTTACGCCTGTGGGCACTACTGATGAAATCTCGTGTTCAAAACTGATATTACTTACAAACCTGTGAGATTCACCAACATTCGTGTTGACCTTTTTAGCATGTTTTCTCAGGTACCCGGATGGAGTAGGATTACTCCAGGGCTTTAGCTAGAGTCGCATGATTTCAACACAACTGCATTAACGGAGATTCTTAGCATTATCTTTTGTATATTTTGATTATGTAATAGAATCTCCCGCTATACGCGTGGGCTCTAGGAAACTACATTTTGTATACGAAAACATTAAGTTTTCAAACATTATATCTATGGGGATATAACTAATTTACAAACGTTGCATATAGATGTCGTTTGCTTTATCTTTGCGCTGTGATATTTGATTAGTAGCACCCCAAAACCTGCTTCCGCTAAACAGTGAATTTGGGGGTGTTACAGATTGGTATCAGAGCCTAAGGTTATAGTGAACTAGGTTGCATTTAGTGGGCCTAGACTATGACCGTTAGGCAGTATTTCCTTACTAGGCATGATTGGTTCAGGAATTACATCATACGACTTTAATTTAACATAGCCTGATCAACTATGTACAATTAAGGAAAGATGATGTGAGGTCTGAAATGGTTATGTTGAACAGGAATGCGTTAGTTGACTCTGACCACGAGAGAACCGGACCATTACTTGATACGTGCTAGACACTAGGCTGGATATTATATACTTATATATATTAGCCTCGTCTTACTTACACTCTGCCACAGAAATGGCAAACACACCACCTAATCCGTCACTCTCTCACTCACATGGGTCACGAAACTCACGAGTAGCCAGGAGGAACACAGGGCCACCTCGAACCAACCCCTATTCTGTTCATAACTCTCAGAACTCGGCACATCTCTCGATGCCAGTATTGGCTACCCAACTTCGCCGTCAGGAGCAAAGGCTCGAACATCTCGAACGGGAACAACACCGAATGACCTACCTGTTTCGCCAGGCACTTGATCGCATATCACAACTCCAGCGAGAACAAGAAGATAGCAACCTCTCTGTAAGCATAATTCAGGATTCAATGACCGCTGAATTAGGTGCGGATGAACTTGTAAGAAACCGACTAGAGGAATGTGAACAGCGTTCACAGGAGACTGAGGATCACACTCGAGCATTAGTACAACGACTGGCCTTGGTTGAAGACAACGCCAGGCAAACCAACAGACTAGCAGAAACCGTGGACCGCCTTGTCGCGCTGATGGAACAGATTAATCTGCATCAAGATTAGATCAGTCTGTAACTTGTAACCATCTAACTACTTTATTAGGGCCTATGTAATTCAACCGGATGTAACAATTCCCGGCACTTTTATACTATTATTACTCTGTAATCTTCTGGAAACCCGTACCTTGTATTCAACTTGTTTATCTAAATGAAATGTGATTGTCACTTCCTACTGTTATCGTGTATCTCATCATTTACACTTGTGACATATCATAAATTCATGCAAATATCTTATTCCTCTCTCCTTGTTCTTTTCTTGTTCAGCATCATGCCTCCTCGTCGACAGATCACCCTCAGTGAAGCCGAAATTGCGGGTCTGATTGCCCGTAGTGTGGCTCAAGCCCTAGCTACCCGAACATCGACTCCTGGTAGCGAAGATACAGCTACTAATGGACCACAACCCAAACCCTGTTCTTACAAAGATTTCCAGAACTGCAAACCTCTGAACTTTGCAGGTACTGAGGGAGCTATCGGTCTGGTACGCTGGATCGAGAAAGTCGAATCTGTATTTCTTATCTGCAACTGTGCGGAGGGAGACAAGGTTAAGTTCTCCGTTAGTACTTTTACTGACACCGCACTAACCTGGTGGAACACCTATGCCCAGACTGTGGGTATCTCTAATGCTTACAAACTTCCGTAGGAGGAACTGAAGGAAATGTTGAGGGGCGAGTACTGCCCCAGGGATGAATTGAAACAGGTGGAATTGGAATTCTGGAACCACAAGATGCAGGGTGATGACATCACCGGATACACCATCCGTTTCCACCAACTGGCACTTCTGTTCCCAACCATGGTTGATCCTGAGTACAAGAGGATCGAGAAATACGTCGATGGACTCCCCGAGAGACTCCAAGACCTGGTGACTTCATCCAAACCGGGTACTATTCAGAGCGCCATTCGTATGGCTCATGAGCTAACGGCAAATTCTGTCCGCCGTGGCACAACTTCAACTCCATCTGCAAACAACAAACGCAAATGGGAAGGAAACCCCAACTCATCCAACCAACTCACCAACAAGAAGCCTGAATCTGTTAAGGCTTATTCATCGGGGACTTCGGATAAGAAAGGGTACAGCGGGAACAGACCCTACTGTCCCAAATGCAATCGTCACCATGACGGTTCTTGCCCTTGCTCCAACTGCAAACGGTTCGGGCATCTAGCCAAGGATTGCCGGACCAATGTTCCTACCCCCAACACTAATGCACCAAAGGCCTGCTTTGGGTGCGGAAATTCAGGGCATTTCAAGAAAGATTGCCCAAAGCTGAAAAACAACAACAACCCTGCTCGCGGCAGAGCATTCGTTATCAAGGCTGGGGAAGCCAGACAAGACCCGAATATTGTGACGGGTACGTTTCTTCTCAACTACCTTACTGCTTCTGTATTATTTGATACTGGTGCCGATAGAAGCTTCATTTCTGATAAATTTAGCCCTTTACTTGATATAACTCCCACTGCTTTAGATGCTAAATACATTGTAGAACTAGCTAACGGCAAACTGATGGAGACTGATAGCATCATACGCAACTGTACACTTAACCTTACGAACGAAACGTTTCCCATTGATTTAATCCCTGTCGAGATCGGCAGCTTCGATATTATTGTTGGTATGGATTGGTTATCCGAGCACCGAGCTGAAATCATCTATCATGACAAACTCGTTCGCATACCTCTTGTCTCCGGTGGAACCTTAGTCCTACAAGGGGAGACCGGCAGACGGAATATGAATATTGTATCCTGCCTCAAAACTAGAAAATATTTACGAAAAGGATATCAAGCCATCCTCGCACATGTAACGGAGAAGAAGTCGGAGGGGAAGCGACTTGAGGATGTTCCAATCGTGCGGGATTTCCCGGAAGTTTTTCCTGAAGACTTGCCTGGACTTCCGCCGCCTAGACAAGTTGAATTTCAAATCGAACTTGTGCCAGGAGCTGCACCCGTGGCACGAGCCCCTTACCGTTTAGCACCATCCGAAATGCAGGAGTTGTCTAACCAACTACAGGAACTCCTGGACAGAGGATTTATTCGACCAAGTTCCTCGCCTTGGGGAGCTCCGGTCTTATTCGTGAAAAAGAAAGATGGATCTTTCCGCATGTGTATCGATTATCGGGAGCTGAATAAGCTAACCATAAAGAATCGGTACCCGCTTCCTAGAATCGACGACCTATTTGACCAACTCCAAGGATCGAGTGTTTACTCAAAGATTGATCTACGGTCAGGTTATCATCAACTCCGAGTCCGCGACAATGATATTCCAAAGACAGCTTTCCGAACTCGTTATGGGCATTACGAATTCCAAGTGATGCCATTCGGTTTAACCAACGCACCGGCCGTATTCATGGACCTTATGAATCGGGTGTGAAAACCATATCTTGACAAATTCGTCATTGTGTTCATCGACGATATCCTGATTTACTCTCGCAATGAGCAGGAACATGCTCAACATCTGAAAACCATTCTAGGACTCCTTAGACACGAAGAGTTATATGCCAAATTCTCTAAGTGTGAGTTCTGGATTCGAACCGTTCAATTCCTTGGACACGTGATTGACAACCAGGGAATTCATGTTGATCCCGCCAAGATTGAAGCAATCAAGGGTTGGGAGCCACCGACCACTCCAACCGAAGTGAGACAATTCTTAGGTCTTGTTGGTTATTACCGCCGATTCATTGAAAACTTTTCAAGAATAGCTGTTCCCTTAACAACACTGACTCAGAAAGATAAGAAGTTCGATTTGACTGATAAACAAGAGCCAGCCTTCCAGCTATTGAAACACAAACTTCGCAGTGCACCAATCTTGTCCTTACCCGAGGGCACCGATGATTTCGTAGTTTATTGCGACGCCTCACACCAAGGACTTGGTTGCGTGTTAATGCAACGGGAAAAGGTCATTGCCTATGCCTCACGACAACTAAAAATTCACGAGAAAAATTATACGACCCACGACCTCGAGTTAGGTGCTGTGGTCTTCGCATTGAAAATCTGGAGACATTATCTCTACGGTACGAAAAGCACTATCTTTACCGATCACAAAAGTCTCCAACACATATTCGATCAGAAGGATCTAAACATGAGGCAATGTCGTTGGGTTGAGTTACTTAGTGACTACGACTGCGAGATCAAATACCATCCGGGCAAGGCTAACGTAGTTGCCGATGCCTTAAGCCGAAAAGAACGAGTGAAACCCCTTCGGGTCCGAGCACTTTCTATGACAATTCGTAATGAGCTCCCAGCTCAAATCCTTACCGCTCAGCTCGAAGCACTCAGCGATGAAAACCTGAAAAATGAAGCCTTACGAGGCTTAGATAAACGATTCGAAATCAAACCTGATGGGACTCGATACTTCTCTAACCGGGTGTGGTTACCCAAATTCGGAAACTTGCGAGATTTGGTGATGGCTGAAGCTCACAAATCTCGATACTCTATACATCCCGGTTCTGACAAGATGTATCACGACGTCAAAGGGTTGTATTGGTGGCCTAACATGAAAGTTGACATCGCCATGTACGTCAGTAAATGCTTAACCTATTCCAAAGTCAAGGCCGAACTCCAAAGACCCTCGGGATTGCTCCAACAACCTGAAATTCCTCAATGGAAATGGGAACAGATTACCATGGACTTCATTACCAAGCTACCAAAAACTTCGAGTGGTTGCGATACCATTTGGGTGATCGTGGACCGTCTCACGAAATCTGCTCATTTTCTGGCCATCAAGGAAACCGACAAGATGGAGCGTCTGACTTGCATCTACGTCAAAGAAATCATCTCGCGACACGGTGTACCTATCTCGATCATCTCGGATAGGGACAGCCGTTTTACTTCTAACTTTTGGCAATCACTACAGAAATCTCTTGGTACTCGTCTGGATATGAGTACTGCTTAACACCCGCAAACCGATGGCCAAAGCGAGCGAACTATTCAAACACTGGAGGATATGCTACGAGCCTGCGTAGTTGACTTCGGTACTTCTTGGGAAAATCATTTACCGTTGTGCGAGTTCTCGTACAACAACAGTTACCATACCAGCATTAAGGCTGCACCCTTCGAGGCACTCTACGGGCGTAAGTGCCGATCACCTATCTGTTGGACTGAGTTAGGAGATTCCCAACTCACGGGTCCAGAAATCATTCACGAAACTACTGAGAAAATCATTGGTATTCAAAACCGGCTGAAGGCCGCACGTGATCGTCAGAAAAGCTATGCTGACGTGAGACGCAAACACCTTGAGTTCCAGGTAGGGGACAAGGTACTTCTCAAAGTGGCACCGTGGAAGGGTGTCATTCGATTCGGAAAACGAGGCAAACTAAACCCTAGATACCTCGGACCATTCGAAATCCTTGAAAGGATTGGTCCAGTGGCATACCGCCTGCAAGTTCCTACGGAGCTTAGCAGCGTTCACAACACATTCCACATTTCTAACTTGAAGAAATGTCTGTCAGACGAGACACTGATTATACCGCTCGACGAAATTCAAATCGACGATAAACTTCATTTTATCGAGGAACCTATGGAAATCATGGACCGCGAGGTCAAGCGATTGAAGCAGAGTCGTATTCCCATCGTAAAAGTCAGGTGGAATTCTAGGCGTGGCCCTGAGTTCACCTGGGAACGGGAAGACCAAATGCGACAGAAATACCCACATCTCTTCCCAGACGAAGCACCGTCCGTACACTCGAGCTAATTTCGGGACGAAATTTCTTTAACAAGGGTAGAATGTAAAACCTGCATAATTAGGATAATTAATTATGCCTAATTATTTGTAACTAGTTGTAATTAGTATGTAATAGGACTAATTACAGACTCTATTTGTATATATATAAGGTGATTTATATATATGTGTGTGTACTTACGCGATTTGGATGAATCGTACGAATTAACCGGACGGAGTCCGACACAGTTTACTTGGACGTTGGTGACAGAAATTTACTTAAATAATGAGAACGTATTTTTGGTTATATAAAATACACAATTGAATGAACATTATTTATATTATCGCGACGACATTTTAAATAATTCAACAGAAACGTATTAAACGCGAATTAATAATTTAAATATTTCGACAAATGTTTTTATTATTAATTTCAAGGTATTTTTATTTAAATACTCCAGTTACATTTTAAAAATATAATTGTTTGGTTAAATACTAAAAACAAACGACTAATCGATTAGGACACGGAGTAAATACTGGGTTTTGAGGAGTGTTTTCCCTCCTTTCTTTTCTTGGATCAGCCAAAACCCAACCCCCCACCCCAATTCCCTTTTCATTTTCATTCAAACAAAACCCACACACACCTCCAAACTCTCTCTAACCAAAATCATCACCAAATTTCGGAACTACAAATCCGACCACGAAATTTACATATTCGGAATCGCCATCACGAGTGGAGCAAGGATATCAAAACCGTTTTCATCATTTCATCCTCGATCTAGCTCGATTTGCAAAAGTAAGAAATTTCTAAAATCTTAGATCTATTCAATTTGGTGTAATGTTTTGATGAAGTATTGTGTACACAACATAGCTATAACCTAAACAAAGAAGAAAACACGATTTTACAGCTCAAAAATGGGTTAGATTTGCGTTTTTGGTCGAAAAATCTCGAAATCTGAAAGTTTCTGGGCTGGTGTTCATCTTTGCGACACAACGCTTGTGTCGCATGTTGTGTCGCATAAAGCCTGTTATGTTGCACCTTGTGTCGTACCAACCCTTTAGTATCGTAACCTTTGCGACACAATATTGTGTCGCACTCTATGTCGCATATTATGTCGTATTTTATACGACACAACCCTTATGTCGCTATTGAATTAGCATCGCAAGTTTTTGCGACACAACCACTGTGTCGCAGAGCTCTTGTGTCGCATCCTTCATGCGACACAACACTTGTGTCGCATGACAAACTTTTGTGTCGCATTTGGTGTCGCAAAACACAGCAGTTTTACAATTAAATTCCAAGTTAAGTGTTAAACATTTGGGACTTCAAACGATTATATCATATAACATCTAAGGGACATTGAAACATGTCTTTCAAGCATAACACTCCAAACAAATATATATACGTCGAGATTAACGTTTCAACTAAATCACCAACGTGCCAAACATGTTTTCCAACAAACAAACAATTACAAACATACGGACAAACATTGGATATACTAGTTGTGTACAGCTAAACGAAACTTCTCGCGAGACACCTACTTACATAACTTCATATGATTAGGCATTTGAAGGTTACGGGTTCGGAGAACCTACTTGCTATTTGCTACGGCTTATTACAAGACTCAGGTGAGTCTTACGGCCCTACTTTTTACTGTTTTATATTATTGGGGGAGAAACATGCTACTACTTTTCCTTGAACACAAGTACTAAAACTGTTTACTATACCAAACGGAATTGCATGAGTTGTTTACTATTTACAGAAGTCTCTCCATCATATATCGTTAGTTATGGACTTAAGCGCGAACACTAGTTAATGGATCCATTAGGGAAATGACCCTCCCCGCCCGGGGCAGTAGCGCTGCCACGTACTGATTTTCACGTAGAAACGGGTGACTAATTATTCGTTACTGATGCTTGCTCAATTACGAGCATGTCACGGGAGCAAATTTATTACTTACGGGTTAAGCTTCGATTATGAGCCTCATGGCAACGGTATAACTTACTTACTTACATTTGCTGGATTGCAAATACTGGTTTTACATTTGCTGGATTGCAAATACTGGTTTTACATTTGCTGGATTGCAAATACCGATTTTACGCCTGTGGGCACTACTGATGAAATCTCGTGTTCAAAACTGATATTACTTACAAACCTGTGAGATTCACCAACATTCGTGTTGACCTTTTTAGCATGTTTTCTCAGGTACCCGGATGGAGTAGGATTCCTCCAGGGCTTTAGCTAGAGTCGCATGATTTCAACACAACTGCATTAACGGAGATTCTTAGCATTATCTTTTGTATATTTTGATTATGTAATAGAATCTCCCGCTATACGCGTGGGCTCTAGGAAACTACATTTTGTATACGAAAACATTAAGTTTTCAAACATTATATCTATGGGGATGTAACTAATTTACAAACGTTGCATATAGATGTCGTTTGCTTTATCTTTGCGCTGTGATATTTGATTAGTAGCACCCCAAAACCTGCTTCCGCTAAACAGTGAATTTGGGGGTGTTACATCAAGGATCCTGAAAATTGTTAGTCCCAACAGTATTATTAGAGGTATAATTATTGAACATGTTACCACCATCAGGAGTCCTGTATGAGAATCCTGGATTAGATTGTTGACCCCTTGATGTAGAAACTCCTGTAGCAAATATCGGATCTGGGATCCTAGTACTCCCTTGCATAGATATGAAATCTCCTTGGTGCTCCGCTGATGAAGGAGTGCCAAAATCAAGGGTCCTGCTTCGGATAGGAGTAGTGACTTGAGAAACCGGAACATTGCTCCTAGCTCTCATGTCCTCCATATCCTTTCTCAGGATTTCGTTGCTTCTCTCCACTCGTCGAAGCTGCTCTTTTACCTGCGTAAAAATAGATACAATATCCCGGTTAGCAATCATAACAGGGTCTGGATCCGATAAGAATCCAGCCCCCAAAGATGTGGATCCAGTCGACGGTAGCCTTGTATAGACATTTTGCGGCTGTTGCTGAGATGAAGTGAGAGGTGGAGCAGGAGGGAGAGTGGTTCTAGCAGAAGATGATGATGGCATGGTAGATGATGTAGATCATCCTTGGCTCGACATTTTCGACAGAAATCTTTGAAAAAGATGACTCAATAGGGATTTTAACAAAAGCTTGATCAAGAAAAACACCAATTGCCCCACGGTGGGCGCCAAATTGTTTTGGTCAAAAATTACTAAAAGCAATTAAGTGATCAAAAATTAGTTTGTGAGGTCAGGTGTAAAATTACTATCAAGATAATTACGCCTTTACACGATTATCTCTATTAGTAAGTCGATATTTTGTGTTAAAAAGATTGATTAAATCCGTGGATCCTTGTTGAACAAACGTTTTAATATCAAAGCTCAAGAACAGATTGAGGATAATGTTATTTTGACAATGAAAATATGAAATAAGTGCAATTGACACGATGATATACGAGGAAAGCCCTTGATCAAGGTTGATCCCCGGCACAAAACCTCGGGAAGGATCAAACGATCCTTGCCTTTGTAAATCTTATAAAAATAAAAGTAATGAATTACAAAGTAATAGCACAAGGATGATCGGCTAAGTGATTGTGTGTGAATCTAGCTAAGTGTTGATGAAATAATCGTAAAGTGAAGAAATAATAGAGTGTTTATGTGATTTGCAGGTGTGAGTAGTGATAAAACATTAACCTAATCGATCACCCAAGCCTCGTTTAAATAGTAAGAGCATATAACAATAATTCTGAAATATCAGGGATCCTCCGAGGAACGATGAAGACCACCAACGTCTCTTTTGACTTCATTTTACACGTGCGTAAGACTTCGTCTTCATCAAATTGTATCAGATCCTCTTCACGTAATCCGGAGTATATCTCATTAACGCGTTTCTTCTAAGACCTGGTCAATACTCAAGAAAAACAAACGTGTTATATAGTTCAAGATCCTTAACTAAGATAAGTCCAGGATCCTGAGCTATGTGTACTCCGAGATTGATCATAGGATCCTTAAATAAATATCTCCCCGGTCTAGAATCCTGCATAATTGTGTTAGATAAATATATCCTGAATAGGATCCTGCAAGATAAATAATAACAATATATCCAGGATCCTTACCTGTATCCGTGATCCTGAAAACAGACTTAAAACCCATCATTATCCTGAGATATGAATATAAAATATAAACGACTTTCACACCTGCAGGGTGTCCATATGATGCTGATTAGGATCCTGTAAAGGTTAGTGAAAATCTACCCACAACAATAGGGTTTAGGGATTAGGGTTTAGGGATTAGGGTTTAGGAATTAGTAGGGTTTAGGGTTTAGTAGGGTTTAGGGTTTAGTAGTGTTTAGGGTTTATTAGGGTTTATGGTTTAGTAAGATTGAGGGTTTAGAGTTATATAAAGCGTTTAGGGTTTAGGGGTTAGGGTTTAGGGTTTGGGGTTTCGGGAGAAACCCCAAAACCCAAACCCTAAACCATAAACCCTAACCCCTAAAAAAATTTCGTCGAAAGTATGTCTTAAATGACGGCAAATCGAAGAGGATCAAACGCTGAATCTAATGGTGCAATTTTCATAATTTTTCGATTTGTCGTTTGTGAGATATTTAAGTTAGGAGGTAAATGGGTTTTGTATTCTCTTTGTACACATGGCACCCTCCCATTGGTACTTCCACTCTTTTTAAAATTCTTGTACTCTCATTATCCCTTCTCTATAATTTGGTGCCGGATGGAAAATGTGAATTTGAGCCCCGATATCGGTGCTACAAATGGTGTATAGCAAGTTTATACGCAAGTCATGATAGTTTACGTGTTTGAGGAGTTGGATTATAAATGTTTGTTGAGTAATCAACATCACGTAAGTACTACGGAGTATAATTTATGAGAATTTATCAAATTAATCATAAGCTCCATAGTAACATAAGACAACTTTTTATATCATATGTAAACTAGGGGTGTACGTGGTTCAAAAACCGCATCGAACCGGACCAGAACCGCACCGGACCGCGAACCACTAAATAAAATATCAAGAATCATGAACTGCACCATGTAACTCGGTTCTGGTCCGGTCTGGTACTGGTTCGGTTCTTGCAGTTTTGGTTCGAAATCGCGAACCAAATAATATACACGCATATATGTTATAAAGAAGATGTGTAAAAACACGTAGTTATCAGATTGAATATAAGACTTAAGGAATCAGAAAAAACATACAATCGTCTAATAATCAGAACTAAAACGTTGCTGCAATTCAAACATAAGGTGGACGCATCTATGTTTTTTTCAAACAAAACATGCATTATGTAGATTACAAAAGAATATAGTAGATCATGTTTCCAAAAAAATTACTGAATGGATCAAGTGTTAACAAATTATCAAAAATCATGCTCGGGGCGGGAAGTGTGCGAAAGTAACTCAATTGTTACTTGTGTGTGGACGGCGAAGAAGATAAATAAATTGAAAGCTAAATTTTTTGAGTGTATGGAGTATAAAAGATAGAAAGACATATATAGTTATAATTGATATTACAATTTTAATAAATCTAATAATATAACTCAATCAATGTTTGATACTAAAAGATACATAAATCAAGTATATATTTCTCTTTTTCTATATAAACGGTTCTGACAGTTCGAACCGTTTTTACCGGTTTTAGAACCGAACCGGACCGCGAACCATTAAGGCTAAATCATAGAACCGAGAACCGGACCGTTGTGCTTCGGGTTGGTTCGGTTCTGGTCCGGTCCCGGTTCTGTGTACACCCCTAAATTGTAAACAACACACTAGAGTGATTATAATCCTTGTACAGATGTGCATAATAATCCTCCAATTGTTACTTAATATAGAAAGAGTGAGAATCTCATTTTTCTAAAGGTTTTGGTTCAAGTCTCGGGAAACAATGTCTATATAGTATGTGTAATGTAATTGTGCATATATAATAATACTCTGCAAGTAGGATAGATGTAGTTTTGCCATTTAAAAACAAGAACTTGATTACAAGTGAATTATTACTTGTATTTAAAGTATAGATAAATAAAGGGTTATTAGTCTGTAGATGTATCGAACTTGTCAAAAAATCCTATTGTATGCATCCAACTTTTAAAATTCCTATTGTGTGTATCCAACTTACTAATCCTTCCTATTGTGTGTATTCATTAACACTAATTACGTTCGACTGGTCATAATTAGCATACGTGACATTTTCATCTGACGTGGCACTGCAAACTCAGCGCCACATCATCTAGAGTTCGATACATTTTTCAGATCATCATCTTCATCAACTTCAATTTTCCGACGAAATCATTTTTTCCGGCGATATCATTTTTCCGGCGAATCATTTTTTCGCAGGTACCACCACAACTAATATACACCTCCTAAACACCAAGCCTACCATCTACGACATCACCACCATCTCCACCATTTTTTCCGGCAACCCTATTTTTTCCGGCGACTTAAAAAAAAACCTTCTACTGTTACACATGCCTGATTGGTGGCCCTTATACATGCTCGATCACAGCTCCATGACCACTTGATTGCAGCCGGGTCGAGCAACGAACGCGGTCCTGCTGCTCCCATCATTTTCAGTGAGTTGGGAGTCAACACAATACGAGGGAACTTCATTGTTTCCCAATGTTAATTATAACTTTGGGTTTACAAGTCTCAAAGCCTGAAGTACTAGTAGTCCATGCTTATATGCATGAGAGTGATTGATGAGCATCAGAAGGGTAACATGCCAATACCATTGGTAAATGGATATTTCATAGTATAATCTACATGTATTCTTGCACATTGTACAACCTTATTTTCCAGGTAAAAATACATATGCATATCAAACATATTCTTGATGTACACTGATTTTTAAGATGGATAGCTTCTAGTAGCTTCACTAGTTATAGCTTAATCAAGTGGTTCTATACGACTAGAAAGAGATTTTCGGCACATTATTGAGCTCCTCACCAAAGAGTAACTCGGGTCATCAATGAGCTCCTCGACTTATTAATTTAGTGATATAAGCACCTTCGTAATGAGAGTAATTGATGAGCATCAATGAGCTGTGATCGAGCATGTACAAGGGCCAACAATCAGGCATGTGTAACAGCATAATGTTTTTTTTAAAGTCGCCGGAAAAAATGGGGTCGCCGGAAAAATGGGGTAGCCGGAAAAAATGGTGGAGATGGTGGTGACGTCGTAGATGGTAGGCTTGGTGTTTAGGAGGTGTATATTAGTTGTGGTGGTACCTACGGAAAAAATGATTCGCCGGAAAAATGATATCGCCGGAAAAAATGGTGTCGTCGGAAAATTGAAGTTGATGAAGATGATGATCTGAAAAATGTATCGAACTTTAGATGACGTGGCGCTGAGTTTGCAGTGCCACGTCAGATGAAAATGCCACGTATGCTAATTATGACCAGTCAAATGTAATTAGTGTTAATTAATACATACAATAGGAAGGATCAGTAAGTTGGATACACACAATAGGAATTTTAAAAGTTGGATGCATACAATAGGATTTTTTGACAAGTTCGATACATTTACAGACTAATAACCCATAAATAAATGACGAGAGAGTTTGATGTACCCAACCAAACTTTTTTTTTTATCCACGCTAAATAATGACCTACTCTTAATGGTAGCCATCTCTCGGTTGGTAAATTATCTCACCTGACCCGCTCGTTTTGACACCTATAGAAGTTACCAAACACAACAGATTACAATGTCAATTGAGTAATTTGTGAATAATCAACTCTTTTGGAACGATATGTGCTAGCCAAATGACTAACAACCTCAACCCGTACATGTAGAAAGGTCACTTTGAATGAAAAGAAAAGGGACCGTGTTAAAATATAAATATAATTATGTTGCAGTACAACTCCTTCTAGCTTCCACTTCAGGGACATTTCCATAGTATCCCGACATAAAAATATAACTTACCAAGTAAAAGTCACCTCACTATTACATACCTAAGCAGATACAGTTTTTGGCTTCGCCCCAATCTTTCTCCAGGAAACACTGGGCATTATCTGTTTCGTGTCCACACGGTCTTTGAACTGAACCGCAACGTTGAGTAGTGAGTCAAGAAGTGAGTCTGAGAGAAGGTGTGGCTCGAGTCCTAATTCAATCAGTTTGGTGTGCTTGGCGTTGTAGTAATGTTCCTCTGCTTCAACTCTTGGGTTGGGCACAGATATTGTTTTCACTTCAATTCCAAGCTTCTCTCCAGCTTTTGTAACGAGTGAAGCAAGTTGGTTCACAGAAAACTGCTCTGTAAATTGATTAAATACCCGAAACTCACCACGTTGTGCTGGATTTGCAATTGCAAGCTCCACACACTGGACTGTGTCTCTTATGTCAAGGTACCCTCGAGTCTGTATATGCAAATTGAAAGTGTCAACAAGTCTTGCAATTTAACATACAAGACCAGAAGAGATGTACAGTATTTCTTGGTATCTAATTTTACCTTCATATAGAAGACCACGTGATAACTAAGAACAAAACTTAAACACATTATTTAAGCTAAATTGAAAAGTAAATTTGTCTAAACATCCGAAAATCTAAAAAAGGCAATTTCAAGTTTCAACTCTTTCAATCAAAAAATGATCAATTGTGTAAAAAGTATTAGACGCTACAACTTGACTAATTTAACTTATCTCTAATGGGTAAAACTTGATAATTATCTAGACAAAAAAAAAGGTCAAATGTTGGTGTCGCGACTCCATGTGGTTTGATCCATCCAAAAGTTATCATCTTGACCCGTGACCCGTCATCTAACATGCCTGCCTATTTAGCTAAACCCTATAACCCCACCATCTTTAGGTTACCGGCAACGTACATGTCATGACATCAAACAATAATCAACCATTGACCAGTTTACTAGTTTAGTAACCATTCAACACTACAAAAAACCACCAACTCAAATCTCACTTACAAATTCAAACCCTAAAAGAAGGCATAGTAATATACAATAAGTATCATTTAACAAGCAAATTTTAATCACGTTTAAGCTGAAAGATCTAACCTGGCCTCCTTTGCCATAAACAGTAAGTGGATGACCGACTGCTGCCTGAACACAAAACCTATTCAAGGCCGTCCCGAATACCCCATCATAATCAAATCTGTTGTAAAGTTCGTCATGCATTTCGGTCTCAGCTGTCCTCACACCATAAACCACTCCCTGGTTCAAATCCGTTGCTCGTATTCCCCACGCCTTACAGGTAAACGCTATATTATTTGAATCATGCACTTTACTCAAATGGTAGAAAGAGCTAGCTTGTTTCGGGTAAGGTAACGTATCAGTTCTTCCATTATGAGTTATCGTTATATAGCCTTCTTCAATATCTATATTTGGGGTCCCATATTCTCCCATTGTCCCAAGTTTCACAAGATGACAATCCTCAGCATACTCCTTTATAGCAAATAAAACGTTAAGTGTACCAAGAACATTGTTCTGTTGCGTGTATACAGCTCTCGAGCGGTCAATCATGGAGTAAGGAGCGGATCTTTGCTCTCCAAAATGAACCACGGCATCTGGTTTGAATGACGTGAATGCTTCTGACAAAAACTCGAAGTCACAAACATCACCAATGTAGAGATTTATATCTTTTTCAGTTAAAGACCTCCATCTTCTTATTCTGTCATGGATCGATGAAATAGGTGTGAGAGAATCAAGACCGAGTTGGTGATCAAAATGGCGACGAACAAGATTATCAACAATGGCAACTTCATAATTTTTGTTGGATAAGTGAAGGGAAGTAGCCCAACCACAATAACCATCACCACCAATAACCATCACCCGAGTTGGCCTAGATTGTTGACCCGAGCTTTGGTCAGAGCCAGAGCCCGTCTTTGTTTCACGTTGTTGAAGGGTGGTTGCACGTACCGAGAAAAGTCTTTGTGCATTCTTTTTGTGTACTGAAAGGCCTTTTAATGGTTCGTTCGAAGTGCGGAAAGTGAGTGAAGTAGGTAATGAAGCAAAGCTTTGTTTTAACGAGTTGGGGCCAGTTTTGGAACAAGAAGAGATGTTCAACGGGCAAGAAGCGGTAAGTAGATGTGCCATTTTCACATCAAAATCTTTTCACCTCAGGAATTACAGTATCAGACTATCAGTACCTACAATATGTATATACAATACAGATTGTCAATTATTGTGTTAATAACCATGAAAGTATATACTGATTTTTTTAGATTTCTATCAGAAACAAATATAGATCTTGTTACTATTACTATTACAAACAATAAAAAAAAAATATTCCAATTTCTTACTCGAGTGTTTGTCTGATAAACACTAACAAACACTTTTTTGAAAAATGTATAATTTAGATTAAATAAACAATTTTTTTAAAAAAACAAGAACTTTGTGGATCAATGCTTTAAAATATATAATTTCAAACAACCTCTTATAATCCAAAAGTCAAAAAGGTTTCTAACAGAATCAAATGTATAGCATGGCAACAAAACCCTAAACTTTGAAGGACGATCCTCTATCTGAAGCAACTAAACCCTAAAATTTCACAAGTAATTACTATCAAGTTAGCTTTGTCTTCAATTAATCTGGAATGCAATAAATTAAACTACAAATGATTTTAACTTTTTTATAAGTGAATGATTACACAGTTGCATATAAATTTAAAAAAAATATTGTATATACCTGAAGATGAAGTGTAATTAGTGATGAAAACAGCACAGAATTTGTTGGAATGTTTGATTCTGGACTTGGTTACTCCGTTTATCTTTTTTGTTGTTGGATTAAATATCCAATAAATTGAGCATCGGAGCAGCTTTGTAATGGATATTCCTTTTTAACCCAATTTCTGCTTGTTTATATATGTGCATAAATGGTCCTTTAACTTTGTTTTACATCATTTTTTTTGCTAGTAAAGTAGTACTCCGTAATACTTAAAACTTGAAATTGTAAAAATGGTCCTTTAAGTTTGCTTTATATCATTTTTAGTGATAACATTTGTAAATCCACCTTTGTTTGATGCGAGTCTCGATTTTTTATCTGTAATGTAAAACATATGCTGATACTGGACGCTGAAAATTAACTCAGATGCATTGGATGTTAGGGCATGTATAGTCATAGCTTTGTATGATGAATTGATTGGACATCTTTTTCGATCAACCACATATAATGTTCATTTGGAATTGTCTAGAAGGATTATTCGGTCAACTGAAAAACCTAGAAAGAATAACACGCGTACTCAACTCCTCATTCAACTTGTTTCTTTTCTAATATTACCCTCGTATCCTCTCCTAATGATCTACAATGTGAATTTAAAAGATTTTGAAGATTTCTTGTTTGTTTTTACAAAATAGTGTTGATTATCTATAGATAATTAGCTTTATGCCAACCTAGTTTCCTATAAGCACAGGATTCTTATCTATTTTATGAAACTTCCAGTTAATAGGTTGAGAGGTTCATTTTATACAAAAAGGGACATGACGTCATAGAAAACTTGTTTTACCCAAAAAGATATATATGTCGCTTATACGATCGCATTTCAAGTAACTAGAGCAGAGCCAACCTAATTACCACTTCCAGGAATCACTATTTTCAGGAACATACACAAGTTTTAAAATACATGACAATTTGTTTAGCAAAAAAGGACGGGATGCAACCAATGATTGAAATTAATACCACATAATTCATCTTAAAACAGACGGACAATTAACATCGAGTTTCTTGAATTAGTGGTTGTTCATGCGAGAGTGGTGAGTAACAAGATGTGTCGTGTATATCAAAACGGTTACAGAAAGAAACACACATTTAGTCCCCTTTCAAAACAGAAGGGAACACATGAATAGACAACTAAAGCATGATTCTGCTACAGCATACCACCAAACAAAATTTTAGAGTTTAGCTAACTACACCCTGGTAAGACTACAAACCAAACCAACAATTCTTTTCACCCTGGTAAGACTACAAACCAAACCCATAATTCTTTTCTCGACCAAACATTGGTACCTAGTGGTACCTAACCTAACCCCATGACCACAAACGCCTGACCACAACCTACTAGATTGTCTTCACATCCTGTCTTCTCTCCTCCTTGGGGCACAAGTGATGATTTCATCAACTCTCAGAATCATTTCTGCAGCTTCTGTTGCTGAGAGCAATACAGCCTGCTTCACCTTGAATGCTTCAGATATTCCAAGCTCTGCCATGTCTCCAACCTGTTCAATATTCAAGCCTCAATTATTTCAATTTGATGAAACTTAGCCAATTAATCACTTCCATCAAGTACAAATTCAAGTTTAATATGATGACAGGAAAGTTTGGTTTAGTATATTAACATACTAGACATCAAACCCGTGTATACACACGGGCCATCGAATGTGTATTTGATTTTTTATAATTACGCGAATTATGTATATGATAAATTCTGTAATTTCGTAAGAGTTAAAAAAGATATGCAATGAAGTTCAAAAGTCCTTACACGAAAGGAGTATAATAAATTGATTGTGTATATTAATTAATAATTGTAATAAAATACAAAGTATTAAGATTAGGATTAAGATTATATTTTATATATTACCTTACTTATATAAAGTTTAAATCCTACTTGTGCAAGTCTTCTAATGAATTTAGGAACCTAAAATAAGTAATAATATATTGATAAATTAAATAATTAATATATTTTAATTCAAAATATGTATTTATGACATCATTTGATCCTAAATTTTAGCTAATTGGATGAAATTAAAGAATTTAATTGGTTAATTGAGATTTTGATGATGTCATCACCCGCTTCCTATATATAATTTAAGATACTGTAGAGAATCACTAATTCGGGCTTATTTCAGGGTAGAGCACTGATATCCATGGCAAACAGAGAATGCCACAGCTGACCTTTGAAGTCAAACCATTTTAGACATGTAAAACAAAGTTGGGTTACAGATGATAACAGGGCACTATTTTTAATTTCTTGACTTATCATAGTAACCAAATATTGAATGGACTCTATAAAATTTAAGCTTTCTTACTATAAATAAGCTGTAACATCAAAGTATATAAATTATCAAATGTAACAATCTCCACTAAATTGTTTGTAATATAAAAATAGATTATCATTTTAGCAAAATAGTTTTTCAAATCACTTTAATTGGATAATTTATGAAATTCAGATACTAAGAAGAGACAAGTGTTAACGAGTAAAAACATCCCAACCCGACTCCTTTTTACTCAAATAAACAAAAGCACTCAGAAGGTTTTTGCCTGTTTCTGTTTGTTAATATAATTTCTTGTTTATTTAAAAAGGATTTGTCACGTATTTCCTTAGTAAAACTTGAAGGATTTAGATTTAAGTTTTCATTTGCTTACAGAGCCTGTAATCACATCAATCCCTGCGTTGCTCGCCTCTTTGTGGTGCTCAGCACGAAGTTGAGCGACTAACTCAGCACTGTCTAAACCGGCATTGTCTGCAATAGTAGTAGGAATGGCAATTAGAGCCCGGGAGAAAGCTTCTATGGCATGAGATTTTTTCCCAGGTGTCTTTCGGGCCAATTCATCCACAGCCTTTGCCATCACCATTTCAGGCCATCCACCCCCTAAAAGAACCCTACTATCATTTACTGTCTGAGACAGAACGCATAAGGCATCATGCAAGGATCGTTCAGCTTCATCAAGAACATGGAAACTGCCAATATTGAGATCGAATAGCATCACCAGTCATGTCAGATATCTAAAACACTACAGCGAATAAGGGAACTGAGTATCTGATTATTGAGACTTCAAGTCATAATAATCAGCTTATCAAGTACGGATAAATAGATTCGACTTCATATATCATATTATTTTGTGATGATAATATTAGTTTAAGGTAGTAATGTGAAAACAAGTGGAACAATATGTAATATGCTAACATAATTTAACAAAAAAGAAAAAAAATGGCATACCTTGCTCCTCTTAGAACAATGGTACAGGCCTGACCCATTTCTACACCCGAAAAGTGGATCAACTTGTCTTCACCAATCATAATCTCCTCAATAAGTTTGCAATGCCCAAGTTTAACAGACTCTGGATTATCAAAAGTTGATGCTATTTCACCGCCAGTAACTAAACCAAGGCGTTCAATACCATCAAAATCAGCATGCTCTATTGCAAGAACACCTGCATCTGCAAACAACTCCTCGGGAAAATTGTAGATTAATTGTCTGTTGACAAAGCAGTTAATCCCATGACCAATTATCTTTTGCACCTTCTCTCTCATTTTCTCCTTTTCTGCTCCTTCAATCTGAGCAACCTTTGCCATTGAATCTACTCTAACTCGTGCTCCATAGATTTTTACTTTATCTGTGTCCATGGCTGTATTTGCAACCAAAATCTTTGCATTTTCAATACGTTTTGGCTGCCCAAGGCCGATCTTTTTGTCTAGAATAAATCTGCACAACCAATATGATACAAATAATATTTGGGATATCATCAGCTTAGATAACCTTTTCATATTAGTCAATAACTACAAAATAATAGTATTAAGTCATACGACTATATGACCTACCCCTCATCCAAAAAAGAATCTTTCAGTGACCCTCCAGCCTTCTTGATGATTTGAATGGATTCCAAGTTTGTGCTTCCCTGACATATTTGAGATATTATCAGAAACTAGTGATAATAATCGTCACGGAAATGATAACATCAGCATATGTTATTATGTTAATTTTGCCTTTTTGAAGTCATGAAAATGTTTATTGGCTTTTTAAATCCAAAATACCATCATTACTCACTTTTAGCCTCATAACAGCATCAACAGCCAGAGTTGCAAAATGCTCCTTGTCCTGTGAGAGAATTTTGGAACTCAAAGTGGTCATCGCAATTCTCATCAAGTCTAACCTGAATTTCTCTGCATGAACAAGCATTTTACATTTATCAAGAATAAAAAGACAAAATCATCGAATTAAACTTGATCCAAAACATGAATGCCGTTAAATCCCTTTCTTTAAGCTACCAACTCTAAAATGGTAGGAAACGTATTCTGCTTTGAAGGTATATGAGTTGACATACAAATGCACAATTACAATATAAAAACTAGTGAATTAAACTTTATATATATTGTATCAAAAAAAAAAAAACCTGCATCCTCTTTATTATCCCTAACCCTCTCCAACAATGCTGCACGAGCACAATCAGCAGCCATTCGGTAACCTGAAGTAAAGACCAATCATTTTAGCATATATATACACACTCAATTAAAAACTGACACCCCTGTGCAATATCTGTTAGATCAAAAAACAACATAGAAAATACATTGTTATGTATTAAGCATTTGATGATATAAAAGGACAACAAAATAAATCAACAACACAAACCTGAAATTATTGTCATTGGATGAATTTTAGATGCAACCAACTTTTCAGCCTCCCTCAAAAGCTCCCCAGCCAAAACTACCACTGAAGTAGTCCCATCACCCACTTCATCATCTTGAACTTTTGAGATGTCTAGCCATTCAATTAAGGAAGGTAACAAACAACTTTTTCGCTGCAAATCATAAATCCATAGTATTCCCCACCGTCGTGTATTAACCCGCAAATTAAAATTGGTTTCACATAAGGCAACTAGAAAACAATTCTAGAAGCAGTTGCAAAAGTTAGAACATCAATCATGCAACACTGAATACTAATACTAACTTCTTAACTTACAACCACATAACGATAAGCAACAATTCCAAAAGGATACCAATAAGAACCTTAGCAGCAGGGTTATCGATATGAAGGGACTTTAGGATAGTAGCACCATCATTAGTCACCGTGACACTGTGTCCTCTACCAGTGGACTGCAATATTTTATCCTAAAAAAAAAATATACTCGCTATGTTTATCTAGATGAAAAAGCAGATCAAAACCTTGACGCGTAAATAAAAGTTAAAAAGGAGACTAACCATTCCTTTAGGCCCTAAGGTTGTTTTGACCAAGTCAGCTATCGCCATGGCTCCAACAAACGATGCCTAAACCATAACGAATAATGACATCCAGTAATCAGTCACAATGTAAACCATACGAGAAGCAAGGCTCATAAAGCTCACCATACGGGCACGTTCACCCTTCTCTTCGGTAGCCTCATCTTTAAAAAGTTGTCCAATCTGAGATACACATAAAACATATACTGCTTAAGAGCAGGGGCATGGTGACAACTATATATATATTGTAGCTCAGCTAGTTTTCAGTGTAACATACCGCCATTAAACGTATGCCGAGATTGAATAGCTTTGAAGGTTAATAAGATCTAAATTAAAAAGAGATCAAATTTCTAGTTAGACACTAATAATTATCATATAATAAAGTTCAATGTGCACCAATTCCAGCAATGAATGATGATGAATACAATTAGGGTTTACAATATTCTTGTTTCTAGGGTTTCTAATTTTTGCTGTCATATTTCAGATTCCAGTGTCTTGTTGACATTTCATATTTGATATTTCACGAAAAATGAACAATTAAATTAAAATGCAACAAAATTACAAGTATTGGCAAGTATCAACAGTTCAACAAAAAGGCTAGATCTTTGGAAATGAATATGCATATTATAATTAAGTTATACATTAAAAATGAAATATATGAACAAACATGATGAAGATACATACTTGTTTTTTGCTCGATCTAGGTTTTTGTTGTAAATCGTTCGTAAGATCACAGGAATACGTCAGAGTAGCAGTGAGTGTATAGTTCAAATTTGGTTAAGAGGAGCCGAGGAGGGGATTAGGGCAATAGGGCTGTGTTATTTGAGCTATTTGGGCCCAAGCCCAGATACTTTTGGGTTTAAATACTCCAAATTAAATGGGCATTGGATACAATGGCCTGCAATTGCAAAGTGTATCTTGACCTGCCAGTCCTGCCTCTCGGATACATGATTAATGGCATATTTTGCAAAACTCAACAGGAGTGAGTAGAGTTTAGAGTGATGTTTTAAAATAGGTTTTTGGTTAAAGTCTTCAGATGTTCCGTTCTGGTCAGACCGGTTGAATTGGTTGAACAGGCCGGGTTAATCGGCGTCACTACAAAACATGAACAAATATGTTACAGATATACCAAAATCTGAACAGAAAGCGATACCAACATTATAGAACTGAATACCAAAATTGTAGAATTCAAAGACATTACATAAGTAAACGTTAAATAGTGCCACGTGAAAACAAGTTTCCATTCAAAGGATCAAACACATCAAATTACCAATATCTTTCAAGAGTAAGTTTCAAATGAGGACAACAACATTGTGTGAGAATGAGATAACCAATAGGAATGCGCCACGTGTCATAAAACTCACTTTCCTCCACGTTTTTAAAAAATTAAATATCTCACAAACGGTAAGTCGAAAAATCATCAAAATCAGCGTTTTTTTCTCTTCGATTAGAGATGTGTCATGGTATACTTTCGACGAACTTTTTTTTTCCATTTTTCGGTGGATTTTGAAAACGAGTAACACATGTGATACCAACAAGTAACATATGTGATACCAGCATGTAACACATGTGATACCAGCGAGTAACACATGTATTACTACGATTTATAAAACCGAATAAAAAAGTTGTCGAAAGTATACCTTGTGAGATGACAAATCGAAGATAAAAAATGCTGATTTTTATGGTGCAATTTTTATAATTTTTCAATGAGCCACTCTTGAGATATTTAATTTTTAAAAATATGGGGGAGAATGAGTTTTTATGCCACGTGTCGCATTCTTATTAGTTCTCTCATTCTCACAAAAATTTTCATTCTTATTTGAACCTCACTCTATCATCCAAATTAGTTTTATGTTACTTAGTTTTAGGATAATGACTTAGGAAGGTTATGGTTTAGGGCTAAAAGTTACAAATTAGAATTTAGTTATAATTTTTAAAAAGTAATATATTTACATTAAGAAAATGAAGGAAAAATTGGTTCAATATCGGTTCCAGTTCCTGGCTTAACTGGTGAACTGGCACTTCGCTCAATCTTAAAACTAAACAAAAACAGGTTTAAAATAAGCTGTTTTCTCACATTTCTGGTTCAACCAGGTCGATCAGAACGATTTTTTAAACCATTGGTGTGGAGTTATAAGTTGAATCAAAAGCTATCAAATGTAGCGAGAAGTGTCCCCACAATGGTAGCCTAGTGGTTAGGAAATGTAACATAATGTGGAGGTCAGGAATTCAATCCATGTCCCCCTTTTCCTTTAATCGTGGGCTACGCCATTTAACTCTCTCATATTGGCTCTGAAACTAGTCGATGGGGGCCGCCAGATGGTCGGTTACCATTTTTCAAATATAGTGAGAAGTTCAACCATCAAATATAATCAGAAGCTGTTGGCTGTAACCGTGTAACCGAGAGTTTAACCTGTTAAAAATAACACATAAAGTTTGACTAGTTATGTTACTTGATTTGTTACATCGAAGTGAATCACTTCAATTGTTTTATGAAAAAAAGAAAATGGATAAATTTTAGATCTTTATATCTAATAATAATAATAATAAATAATAATATAATAATAGTAATAATAATAATAATAATAATAATAATAATAATAATAATAATAATAATAATAAGAAGGAGAAGAAGAAGAAGAAGAAGAAAAATAAAAACATTCCAAAAAGAGACATTTTTAGAGCATTTGGTAAGAAGGGTAGGGAAATCACAAATTTGATCCGTTTACCAACTCATTTTAACAAAATAATCCGTTGACTTCCCTTTTTAACAAAGTAATCCACCGATTGGCGCCGCAATGGCGCCCCGGCGCCCCTGACACAACCAACCACCCAAACATTGCCACGTGTATGAGGATCCAGCACCAAAAAAAAAAACATCCGGCGCCCCATGAATTTTTTGGCGCCCCACTCCATATTTTTGGCGCCCCATGATTTTTTTTGGCCCCATCTCCTTCATTTTTGGCGCCCCATGAATTTTCTTGGCGCCCATCAATTTGTTTGGTGCTGGATCCTCGTACACGTGGCAATGTTTGGGTGGTTGGTTGTGTCAGGGGCGTCGGGGCGCCATTTGCGGTGCCAATCGGTGGATTACTTTGTTATAAAAGGAAGTCAACGGATTATTTTGTTAAAATAGGGTTGGTAAACGGATCAAATTTGTGATTTCCCCTTTGACATGTTCTCCCAAAGTCAACTTGATGAAACAAAAAAGAAAGAAAGAGGAAGAGTGTCGTATTCACCATCTTCCTCAACCTCCTTTATTAATCCATTTATTATTTAATTAAAATTAAATAATTCCATTAGTCTTAAAACCAACGCTATCTATCTTAAATCCCCAAATTCACACCGCTTTCAGTTTTTCCATCTTCTTATTTTCTTTCATAATCCTAATCATGTCCCAATGTTTTTCCTAGACAAAATCAAAGCAAATATACCTTTTTTTTTTCAGGTAAATTCGTCAACTCTTTCGTTGGTTTAATCGAATATATTTTTACTATTTCATTGAATTCATAACTCTGTAGCTTGCGGATTGATTAGAATTGTACCATGTTTCTTTGCTGGATAATTTTTTAATTCAAGTGTGTGTTTTAGACCAACCTTAAATAGTTGGAAGACTTATACAGTAATTCATTTATCATAACATTTGATTTTAAACATTCCATGAAATGATTTTAACAAGTATATCAATGGCCCAATATATATATATATATTTTTTATTTTTTTCAATTGGAAGTGCAAATACACAGTTTTGTGTCTGTAGGCCCAAATGGGGTTGCATTTCCTATTTTAATCTATTGGCTTTCCTGGTTTTAAACAACATTAACCATGTTTTTTTTTTTTGAAAATCCAAAAAGAACATTGTTGTTGCCATGGATGAGCAATTGTGGAAAAAACATACCAATTCAAGTGGTGTCTTTGACTCTTTACATCTATATTTTCATAATTTGACTTGAAGAATATTTTGGTTAGCTTATTTGGGAGGGAAAGTGTAATATGATGTTGGATGTACGCAAGCTTGCGTGCAACAAGGTGCTCGTACCATTCAATATCCCTAAGTTAAGGGAGTGATGATGTTTAAGTGAAAAACCGGGGTAAAAATGTTTTTTGCAAGCACTTTGACTAACAAATATTTATCTGTTTAGCAAAAAACCATCTTTTTGGCATTTTTGTAGCATCATTTACAGTATTACTATACAATGAAAAGCTATATAGAAACTGTTTAGAAGGTTGGCTATTCATTATGGGCTCGACATTTGCTATCCGTGCTTTAAACTTGGTGTATATCGTCTTCTATTTCTGTATATCTGAGAACAAGTTTCTGCGTTTACTCTTTTTCAGGATCTCAGCAACCGTAACAAGGGTGAATCTTTGTGATGTTTGAATACAACCGTACATAGTTTGCAAAAATTTGAACTTATACCCACTACATATTTTTAACCATTTGAGCTAACTATTCTCGATCACGTCAAAAATAGTATCAAGATTGACATTTTCTTTTATTTGTATCAAAAAAGGCTCTTTTTCGATGAATATATCTGCATCAATGTCAGCTAGTAGTTGCATTGACTCACCGACCTTAGAAGCATGTCGGGATGAGAAAGTCGCTTTCATTCTCAAAGTTGTAGCCATTGCTTCCATCCTTTTGGCTGGAATCATTGGAGTATCTGTTCCATTGGTTGGCAAGAAATGGCGACTTCTCAGATCAGACTCCAGTTTCTTTTTTGCCACTAAAGCCTTTGCTGCTGGCGTCATTCTTGCAACAGGATTCGTGCACATGCTACCAGATGCCACATCAGCATTATCTAACCCTTGTCTTCCTCAAATCCCTTGGTCCAGTTTCCCTTTTTCGGGTTTCATCGCAATGATGGCTGCTTTGGCCACATTGCTAGCTGACTTCATTAGCACTCAATACTATGAGAGTAAACATGAAAAGGATATGGAGACTGCTACAATTGAGTCCGATGACTCGGCTTCGATGGTGGAACCGTTGTTGGTGAAAGAAGGTGGTGCGGAAGGAGGTGACATTCACATCGTGGATATGGGTGGTCATGCTGCTAATCATAGACACGTCCATGAAAATGGTCAAATGCACGAGCACTCGGAGGTGTTTGGTGATGATACAGACAGCGTTGTAAGAAATGCTGTTGTCTCGCAGGTAATATTGTGAAAAGTTTATGTATGATCTGTTTAGAGGTGGTAAGATGGGCGGGGTGGGTAACTAGTCAAAATAGGTTATGGTTGAAATTGGTCACTTTTTATACAAGCAGAATCAAGTCGGGTCAGGTTGACTTGACACTTTTCTGTATTTGTTGATATAGATTGCTAATAGTTGATATTTGAATAATGATTACAAAAGCAATATATTTACAATAATAATCTAAATCTGTGAATAAAATGATTTAGGAGGTTGTATGCAATAAAAAGATAGCATTTGGACTACCCTATCCATTTGCCATGGCGGATCCAGGATTTTGGGTGACCAGTAGTAGGAGTATCTTAATTTTTGTTAACCTGTAGCACAAAGAAGAAATGCAACAAAAAATGCAATTTTTATATGAAATTTACACTGCGTAGAGCGAAAGGACCCGTAGCGACTGCTACCCCTACCTTCTACATGACTCCGCCGTCCATTTGACCATTCCTCTTATAGCTATTTTTTATATAACCCATTTGAGATAAAACGCAACCTGAATCGACCCATTTATAAGTCAGTGGCCCGAAATTGTCACATCTAGCGCCATTAAATAATGGACTGACTCACTTTACTTGTGTACAGGTATTGGAACTCGGAATCGTATCACATTCAATCATCATCGGGCTATCACTAGGAGTGTCACAAAGTCCATGTACAATTAAACCTTTGCTTGGAGCATTATCTCTGCATCAATTCTTTGAAGGTTTTGCACTGGCTGGCTGCATTTCACAGGCCAGATTTGGGATCCTTCGTTCAACAATGATGGCAGGTTTTTTTGCGATAACAGCTCCTATAAGTGTCGGTTTAGGGATAGGTATCTCATCATTTTACAACCCTAATAGCCCTAGAGCTCTTGTTATTGAAGGTATCTTAGACTCTATATCTGCCGGGATTTTAGTATATATGGCTTTAGTGGATTTAATTGCTGCTGAATTCTTGAGTAAGAGGATGAAAAGTAATTTGGGTGACCAAATAGTGTCTTTTGTTGCACTATTTCTTGGTGCCGGATTAATGGCCTCTCTTGCAGCGTGGGCTTAAATATGCCCTTTTTCATTTAAGTGTATCTAATCTAACCGCAACTCTTAAATTATTGCCCCGTGAGTTACTGTACATTATACATGAAATAACCAAACAAATGGCTAAAGTGCATAATGCACAGTGTGGTGTTCTTTTGAATACTTTCTACAATTATATATAATATGGAGCAGACAGCCACACAAAGTACTGATGATGAACTTTGTTCTCTTAATAGCTAATTTAAGTACTGATGATGTTTAGTGTAAGAGCCTCATTAGCACTTTTTTTGTGATAGGAACAATACCAAAATGTAACATATATATATTAGAATGTTGTTATTTTGAAGGCTCGTATTCATTTTGATGAAATAGTGTACACAGAAAGATTATTTGCTATGTTGTTTTTGTGGATGTGAACAGTGTAGAAAAATAATATTGTATGTCTTGTGTTATTCCTGAATCCTGATATGTTATGTTGTGCATGCAAGGACATACAGTATATGGTTATTACCCTCCTTAGTTATTGGATATGCCAAGGTACAAACCTTGGTCAAGATTATAGACAGATGCTCAACCTTTTTAGGATCTAGATGCTTATCTACTTTACTCCCATTACCTCAATTTTACCAGTATACTGTTTCATAATTTCTCTGTTTCAATGTGCCCTTTGGAACTCATTTCTAATTTTAAAATTTGATTATTATTTCCGAAAGTTTATCGTATGTAGGTAGAAAATGAAATTAAGAATAGTCTATCTAAAAATGGGAATTAATGGTAATGCAAAACTACTGTAATTATACTGAACATGTACAAAACTTTTACCTTTTCAATTGAAGATGCAGAACTTTAATAAATCAAAGAAATGCTAAGATTTTCAGTTATTGCTATTGCATATAGTCCCACCGCCCTGTCAAGGCAGAAGCTGTGGGTTTATTTCAGGTTCTCCTTTCTTAAGTTAAATACACTTACAACAGACAATTATCTCATCAATGTGAGGCACACGGCATCATTTTAAGAACATGATATAATATTGCTGTAAGAACTCGCATAATTTTTAATTCAAAAGAATTAACTTACACCGATAATATGTATATGCTATATATTTTTTATTTTGTTCATATTTTTAACACAGTTTTCATATACGTTATATGCCTGAGAATCTAGATCACTCTTCTGTAGAACTCTTATGCAATAGGGCTTGAGCCAATGCAACCCACTACATACCAATGCTTATTTCACCCCTGACGATCTCTTGGCTCTTTGAACCATAAAAGGTCGGCTACTTAGAAAGCTAGTTCGAATAAATGCGATGTTTGCCCCACTCGTTATAACCAATCCCTTGTCGACAACCTTCACACATTATGTACATAAAATGCTGTACGATGAGAAATATGTGAAGGATATTCTATATGCATACGAATATCAGAATATATACATAACTTTGTAGTTCCTATAAATGGCTTTTGAAGGGAAGATGTTGTCTCATAGATTGAGAGTGAGCTTAAAGTCATTCAATGTGTAGTGTGGATGGATTACTGGGCAATTACTCCTTGGGCAGTAGGTTGTTTAATTTCATTCCTACCGCCAAGGGAGATTTGCCCTGCAATACATCTGATACTAAACGTCAAATTAAAATGTAGAGTTCCTTCTAAGGCTATCATTTTGTAACTAACATAAGATGACTTATGAGTCATATAATGTACAGTGAGTATTTATATTTCTTTTGGTGGTAATTTGTCTTATCTTCTTCTTACTAGCAGTAGATTTCAGTTCAATACTCCTATCATTAGACAAACTTCATGTATTATCTGTTAATATCTTGGTTGTATCCTACATAAGTCATCAGTCAAACACATTTTCATGTATTATTATAATTTCTATGCTCACTTCAAATTTGCCTTGACATTACCTAAGTTGGGTGCTACTAATAGCATACTAACATGATACTCCGTTCATGTTATGCCCAATAAACAAATCTTGCTATGGATCAAACAATCGAGATCACACATATTTAAGGTCTGATGGAACTCATAGCAGTTTCATGGGGTGGGCCCAAGGTAGTCTAAGAGAGTCAATATATACCATGTAGTAATCAAATCGATTAGTATTATATTGGTCACAGAGCATTTAAATTATGAACTATGATTTAGTGATGAGAAAGTGTTACGAATGACGTCAATTTGTAAGCTGAATATGTCACTGCTGTGAGTTTTTTCTCTCTTGAAAATGCTTAGTGGAATGTAATTTTGCTAAGGAGAAAGGGACTAGCATGGTTGCAGAATTATACTGTAGTACATTAAGGATCCCATGACAAGCCTTTCTTTTAGTCTTTTAGGCAATTGTCAACCAATAGAACATCTTAGGATAGTCAGACTCATAGTTGTCGACTCGTGACTCGTATCGTGACTCGTTTTCATGATTTTTGACTCGTGAATCGTATCGTGACTCGAATCGTAAGAGTCAAAATATATGTAAAATAAATATATAAGTAAGGTAAGTATTCATTATTAGAAGTTAATTTGGGTTTTTGGTTGAAATCCAAATTTCGTTTGAGTTAATAATTCAGTTTTGTATTAAGATTTAACTTAAAAACCCAAAAACTATTTACACTAGCCCAAAAATAGTGTGTGTGATGTTCAATTCTCAACATAAAGTAATAATACTCCATTCTCCAATGCAAATAGCTGTTACTCTCATTTTTTCTTGACTTACAGTACATTATCCGATATATATATATATATACTCATTTTGTCCTTTTTTCAACTCTCACAACTTCCTATATTTTCTATTCAATTACAACCACAACTTTTTATGACACAATTGTACTATATTTCTCTTTCCCTTCACTTCTCTTTCAAAGACTACTAGCCAAATGCACTAACCAAACTGCCTTCAACTCTTCTTCTTCAAATGCACCAACCAAAATGAAAAAAACCTTCAACTCCCTTCTTCTTCAACCCTCTTCTTCTCTATTCTTTGATTTCTATCATCTCCATCAACGAAAAAGCCTAGACAAACACGAATGCACTAACTAAATTGAACAACTCATGTGTACTTTTTTCTTCTACACGACTCGTACGATTTCCGAGTCAGGTCGACTCGGAACGAGTTAAATCGTAAATAACGAGTCAGAATCCGAGTCATATGATATTCCGAGTCATTAATCGAGTCGTCTCATTTTTGGCTTTTTTGACTCGACTCGTACGAGTCGACTCGTGACTCGTACGAGTCTAACAACTATGGTCAGACTACTCTATATTTGGGAAATAAACATTTATCTTTATTGTTTTATAGACTTTTGAGTTAATTACATCAATGGTCCCTGTGGTATATCATCTCTTACGAATTCGATCAGTCCCTGGGTCTGATGATTTGCGAGGTTAGTCCCTAGTTAGCATGTTCCGTTGCTTAGACGATCTTTCATCTACATGAAATGAGTGATAATCCATTTCTAAATAAACTTCATTTGTGATGAATTTTTAACAATAACTTACTAAAAAAAGGTGGTATACCTGGTATATATGTAGTTAATTCCTGATCTTTTATTATATGTGGGTTTTTTTTCACTAACTGTAAAAGATTTACAATCGATGAATTTTTCTGCATCCATGTCAACCAGTAGTTGCTGAATTGCTGGTGTCACAATTGCTACAGGATGCATGCACATGCCACCAAATTCCACATCAGCATTACCTAAACCTTGTCTCCCTAATATCCCTCGGTCCAGTTTCCCTTTTCGGGATGCATTGCAATGATGGCTGCTTTGGCCACATTGCTGAACGACTTCATTAGCACTTAATAGTCAATACTATGAGAGGAAACATGAAAAGCATATGGAGACTGCTGAAATTGTGCTGGATGACTTTGCTTCCATGGTGGTACTGTAGGTGGTGAAAGAAGGTGGTGCGGAAGGAGGTGAGAGTCAAATACATGAGCACTCAAAGAGTCAAAGCCGTTAGGTGATGATACAGACACCGTTGTAAGAAATCTTGTCGTTCACAAGTAGTCTTGTTACAAATTCTAGTATGGTCTGTTAATCTGTTTACAGCTGACAAGATGTGCAGGTTGGGTAACCGGTCAAAACTGGTTCAAGTCACTTTTTAATACAAAAAATTGGCTCGCGTCGGGTTTAGTTGACACATCTTAGTACATTTTTGTTAAGTAATTAATGTGTTAGTTAGGATTACTAAAACAGTGAACCATGTCTTAGAATAAAATGCCATAGGAGGTTATATGTAACAAATATATAGCATTAATAAGAATTTCAACCTGTTTGACCAGTCCCCTTGTTATGTATTGTTAATATGATCTGCTTGAGATAAAACGCAACCCAAAACGACCCATCTATAAGTAAAGGGGTCGAAATTCTCACCTCTAGATGTAGTAAACAACAAACTCACTCACTTCACTTTCACACAGGTATCGGAACTTGGAATCGTATCACTAGGAGTTTTGCATAGTTCTTGTAAAATTATACCTTTGTTGGAGGGTTATCGTTGCATCAGTTCTTTGATTCAGGATGCTTCGTTCAATAATGATGTTATGATTCGCGATAACAGCTCCTGTAAGCGTCGGTATAGGGATAGGTATCTCATCTTTTTACGACCCTACAACTTAAGTGGTCTCTTGAGTTTATTTTACAAAATGTACATATGGAGCTCCAAAGAAGTTCAGACAACCATACATAAGTGTGAAACGGTACCTCGTATCTTGATTTCTTGATTATGTTATACGCATGATTAACGAACTTTGGGGTTTCAAGAAGCTAAATTTAAATACCGATGACATTTAGTTTAAGAGCGTCATTTAGTACTTGTATTTGTGATAAGAATAAAACTTTAAGTGTAAATGTAGGTTATTTCAAAGGCTCGTAGTCAACTTGACAGAAATAGCTGTACACAGAAACAATTTATTTGTTATGGTGTTTTTGTGGATTTTAATAGTGTAAACGAATAATGTTATGAATTATGTGCCATTATGCCTTATGTTATTTCAGAATCATGATATGTTAAATTTGTTATGCAAGGAGATATATGGTTCTCACCCTGCTTATTGGATATGCCAAGGTATAATTCTTGTTCAAGATTATAGACATATGCTCAACCTTTTTAAGATCTAGATGCTTCTCTAGTTTACTGCCCATTGCCTGAAAAGTAGTTAAAACAGTATATACTGTATAGTTATCTGTTCAAGATTTCTTTGTTTCTAGGTGCCTTTTGGAATTCATTTGTATTTCTAATATGTATGTATTATTTCTTACAGTCTATCATATATAGGTACGGAATGTAATTAAGAAAAAGTACTTTAAAAACGGGAGCGGTAACACAAAAGGTAATGTGCTTCTACTCAACATACACAAGACTTAATGAATCAAAGAAGTGCTAAGATTTAGCTTTAAATTTAATGAACACGGGTTCATTGTAACAACAGGATATAATTATCTGAACGATATTAAAACTCATACAATTTGTTAATTCAAGAGAAGTAACTTAAGACATTCTTTTGAATTGAAACTTTACACTCTCCATTTTCCTCATCTACATGACCCAAAAAATGCCAAGTATATATGTTGTACATCTTATTTTATTTTGTTTATATTTTAAACAAAATATTCTTATATGTCATATTTCTGAGAGTCGGCATCACTCTGGTGGAGAAGTCTAATGCAACAGCACTCGAGCTAATGCATGCAACTCACTACTGAAGCTAATTTCACTGTTACGATCTGTTGGCTCTTCGTAGCATAAAAGGTCAGCTAAGAATATTAATACTCTAAAAGCTAGTTTGAATGAATCTGATGTTTGCCCCACTAGTTGTGACCTAAATCTTGTCCACAATTTTTACACATAATGTACATTAAATGCTGTACATTGTATATCTGTGAAGGATATTCTATATGCATACGAATATGTACATTACTCTATTGTTCTATAAATTGTTTTCGAGATATCAATGTTGTCTCATAGATTGCGATCAAGTTTTAAGGATTTCAATGTATGGATGGATTACTGGGTAATACTCCTTGGGCAGTAGGTCGTTTCATTCCTACCGCCAAGGGAGATTTGCCCTGCAATACATCTGCTACGAAACGTCAATTAGACAAGGCAAGTTCCTTCTAAGGTATCATCGTGACTAACATATAAAATGACTTATGAGTCATGTAATATAAATACTTATTTTGGTGCTATTTTTCTCTTATTAATTTCCTCTTACGAGCAGTAGATTCCAGTTCAGAACTCCTCGGCAAGTAATGCATGTCTTGAAATTTATAGTAATCTTCCTATATTTTTGTTCATGTTATTACACAAACTTTACGTATTATTAGCTGATATCTTGGTTTTTATCCAACCTAATTCATCAGTCAAATCTTAATGTGATTATATAGTTTCTATGTTGGGTTTATTGTTTCGTTATGTATTAAACTTTACACTTTTTACTATTGTATGGGTTGAACTTTGAAAACTTCTATTGTATGTATTGAACTTGTAAATATAGTCTATTGTATGTAAAATTTCCTTTTTGGGTAAGGCCCAAATAGAAAAGTTTCCTTTTTTGGCCATACCCAAAAAGGAAATAATACATACAATAGACCATATTTACAAGTTCACTACATACAATAGAACAAATGAAAGTATGTCACATACAATAGTAAAAAGTGTAAAGTTTAATACATAACGAAACAATAAACCCTTCTATGTTCCAATTGCCAATTTATAGGAAATGTTAATTGTTACAAGTATGAGACGAGAACCGCTTCTATTCTTAAATTGTGGCCATTGCTTCCATCCTTTTGGCTGGAATCATTAGAGTGAATGTTTCATTGGTTGGCCAGAAATGGCGACTTTTCAGATCAGACTCCAGTTTCTTTTTTGCCACTGTAGCCTTTGCTGCTGATGTAATTCTCGCTATAAGACCGTGAACATACTATAAGATATGCCACATCAGCATTATCTAATAACTCTTGTCTCTCTAAAATCCCTTGGTCTAATTTCCAGTTTCCCATTTTCGGGTTTTAGTGCAATGATGGCCCCTTTGGCCAGATTGCTATCTGACTTCATTAGTACTCAACACTATGAGAATAAACAAGAAAAGCGTATCGCGGCTGCTGGAATTGAGCTGGATGACTTGGCTTTGGTGGTGGTACAGTTGATGGTGAAAGAGAATGGTGTGGAAGGAGGTGAAGATTCATACAGATGACCACTCACAAGTTTTTGGTGACAATACAGACAACAAATGTTGTAGTTGAACAAATATCAGTAAACTTGAAGGGCTAAAACTGTCACATTTTTTTAGAAAAAATGATTCCAGGAGCACATAACATTTGTGTGTCACTTGCACATATGTTATCCGGTTATCCCCATCACTCGAACTCTATGCTTCTCACACTGGACCAATTCTTCTCTTACAAAAATAACTTTTTCACATGTATCACCTTAGCCTTCCATTTATCGCATCCTATCCTCAAGTTTCCAAATCAACCTAACAATCAAGTTAACACTGTATGTGATAAGACTGAATGCAATACGAGTAATGTTCCAAACTGAGATTGTATATATTTTTATATATCAACAAAATATAGAATTTATTAGACTTTAACCTGTTTGACCCGTTCCTCTGTTAGCTAAATTTATTATGACCTGCTTGACATAAAAGGCAACCCAAATGGACTCATTTATAAGTAAATGGGTCAAAATTTTCATCTCTAGATCTATTAAGCAACGAACTCACACACATCACTTTCACACATGTATTGGTACATGCAATCGTATCACTTGGAGTTTCAAAAAGTTCTTGTAAGATTAAACCCTTGCTTGGAGTGTTATCTTTGCATCAATTATTTGATTCAGCCATTCAGGATCTATGTTCAATGATGATGGCTGGTTCTTTCATGTTAACAGATCCTATAAGTGTTGGCACAGGGATAGGTAACTCATCATATTACAAACCTAATAGCCTCGAGACTCCATCTCTGCTGGGATTTTCGTTTATATGGCTTTAGTGGATTTAATTGCCGCTGAATTCTTGAGTAAGAGGATGTGAAGCAATTTGGGTCACCAAATAGTGTCTTTTACTGCATTATTTCTCGAGACTGGATTAATGGCATCTCCTGCAGCTTGGGCTAATCTAACTGGATCGCAACTTTTTTTATTATTGCCCCGTGATTTACTAATTATAAATGAAGTGTGAACAAAATAAAAACTAAAAAAATTCATAATGCACAATGTAGTGTTTTGAGTATTTTCTGCAAGAAGTATGTATATATATCGAGCCCCAAAGAAATTCAGACAACAACATGAATGTGTCAATTGGTGCCTTGTATTGTATGTCTCTTGATTGTGTGTTAAGCATGATTAACAAACTCTGGGAATTCAAGAAGCTAATTTATAATTACTTATGACGTTTAGTTTATGAGCCTCATTTAGCACTAGCTTCTTTTTTTTTAGATAAGAACTATACGTAAGTGTAACATATTGACATGTAGGTCCTTTTGAAGGCTCAGTCATTATAGTTGTACATAAAATATTATTGTTTATGGTGTATTTTTGGATGTCAATAGTGTCGTCGGAAAATGTTATATTCCTCGCTTATGTTATTCCTGAATCCTGATATGTTACTTTGTGATGCGAGGACATGCTTGGTTCTCACCCTGCTTATCGGATATGCCAAGGTACAATTCTTGTTCAAGATTATTGCTCAACTTTTTTAAGATCTTGTTCCTTTTTTAGATCACCCCCATTGCCCAAAAACACTATATTTTATATAGTTCTCTGTTCAAGATTTCTTTTTTTCTATGTGCCTTTTGGATTTCATTTTCATTTTTAATATATGAGTTGTATTTCTTACACTTCAAATTATATAGGTCGAAAATGAAATTAAGAAAATAATTAAAATGGGAAATGGTAACACAAAAAGTACTGTACTTATACACAACATGTACATAACTATTATCTTTTCAAGTTTATTATACAAAAGTTTAAAGAATCAAAGAAGTGGTAAGATTTACCTTCAAATATAATGAACAGGGGATCATTGTAAGAACATGATATATTTATCTGAACGATCTAAAAACTCTTACAATTAGTTAATTTCTGAGAATAAACTTACATCACTTGGGCAAAAGGTGATTAGTATATAAAGAAGTTACTATTGTTATAAAGAAAGGATATGAGATATTATTTTGAATAACCCTTTACACACTCCATTTTCCTCATCCGTACATGACCCACAAAATGCCAAGAATATATGCTGTACATCTTAATTTATTTTGTGTATTTTAACAAAATATTCTTATATGTCATATTTCTGACGGTCGGCATCACTCTGGTGGAGAACTCTAATGCAATATGAATATGTACATTGCTTTGTTGTTCTATAAATGGTTTTTGAGGCAACGATGTTAATTGTCTCATAGATTGCTCTAAATTCTGAAGTAATACATTGTATGGATGGATAGCTGGGCAATTACTCCTTGGGCAGTAGGTTGTTTTATTTCATTCCTACCGCCAAGGGAGATTTGCCCTGCAATACATCTGCTACGAAACATCAATTAGGCGAGGCAAGTTCCTTCTAAGGATATCATGTTGTAATTAACATATAAGATGACTTATGAGTCATATAATATATGTATTTACTTATTTTGGTGGTATTTCCTCGTTCAGAACTCCTCGACAAGTAATGCATGTCTTGAAAACAATAGCAATCATCTTATATTTTTCTTCATGTCATTATTAGTTGATATCCAGATTTTAATCCAACCTAAGTTATCAGTCAGACAATTCTTAGTATGATCATATAATTTGTATCTTCTTACAAATCGCCAATCTATAAGAAAATATTTATTGTTACAAGTATGATAGGAATGTATACACAAACAGAAGTTGCAGTGACTCTCCGAACTTTGAAGTGTATCAGGATGAGAATGTTGCTTGCATTTTCAAGTTTGTGGCAATTGCTTCCATTCTTTTGGCTAGAATCATTAGAGTAAACGTTTCATTGGTTGGCAACAAATGGCGACTTCTCAGATCAGACTCCAGTTTCTTTTTAGCCACTGAAGCCTTTGCTGCAGGTGTCATTCTTGCTACAGAATTCGTGAATGAACATTCTACCAGATATACCACATCAGCATTTTCTAACCCTTGTCTCCATTAAATCCCTTAATTAGTCCAATTCCCCATTTTCGAGTTTCAGTGCAATGATGGCTGCTTCGGCTACATTCTAGCTGACTTTATTAGTACTGAATACTATGAGAGTTAACAAGAAAAGTATATCGCGATTACTGGAATTGAGCTGGATGACTTGGCTTCGGTGGTGGTACGGTTGATGATAAAAGAGGGTGGTGTGGAAGGAGGTGAGGTTCAAATGCATGACCACTCAGAGGTGTTAAACAGGTAATCTTCTCAAAATTTCAGAATGGTCTGTTTAAAAGTGGCAAGATGGGCGGGTCGGCTAACTGGAACAGGTTCCAGTTAACATGGGTCACTATCTAGTACAAGCAGAAATGGGTCTGGTCAGGTTTAGTTGATATATTAATGTCCTTTTTTGTTTGAAAAAATTTAGTGTGATAATTATGACTACAAAAACATACATTATTACAATAAAACTTTAGGTCTTAGAATAAAACGCTTAGGAGGTTGTATGTTATAGAATATAAAAATTTTAAGACTTTCAAGTTTCAACCCACTCTCCTGCTAGCTAATACTAAAATGACCTGTTTGAGATAAAAGCACCCCAAATCAAACCATTAAAAGATAATTGGGTCGATAATTCGAAATAGTCACCTCTAGATCTATTGTTGTGCAAAAAACCTGATTTGATTGATCAAACACAAGAACAAAAGCAATAAACCTAATGAAAGCAATTAGAGAACACGCAGAATTAACGTGGTTATATCCAATCGATGTGATTGGTTTAATCCACGGGCAAGAACCGAGTAGCTTCTTTTATTGACAATGGCACCAAGAAATTTCGTGCATTAGGGTTACAATGAATCAGGGATTAAGTATTTATAGGATTAGGTAATTAAGGAAACAAATCGAAACAGACTTGCTGATCACGCAGCCATCGCGTGGCGACCAAGAACCGTCGCACAGCGAACTCTGCAGCTTCTGTCCATCGCATAACGACCAACAATCATCGCATGGCGATGAACCTCCTGATCAGACTCCTTTCTTTTTCCACCAAGATCGCATAGCGATCTCCTTTGGTCGCATGACGACCAAGTTTCCTTCACAAATCCTCATTAATCCAAACTTCAAAGTCAAACCCAACAAATCTCCACCTTGACTTGAAGTTACCTTCACTTGTCAAAACCCAAGACTTCTTAATTACTCCACCATTCTTTACAAACCCAAGCATCCTCGTTCTTGACCACTCACCCCCTCGGGGCCTACCTCATGCGAATATTCACCAAGTCCAAGCACAGTTGAAACTTGGCTCTCGGTAATACCTTAGTTAACATGTCTGCCGGATTCTCCTCGGTATCTATTTTATGAATTAAGAATCTCCCACTTTCCAATATATCCCGAATGAAGTTCAACCGAATGTCAATATGTTTCGTTCTCTCATGATACACCGGATTCTTAGCCAAGTTTAGAGCACTTTGACTATCACAAAATAAAGTAGGTTTCTCCACCTTCAGACCAAGACTCTCAATCAAACCATGTAACCACATGCATTCTTTAATACCTTCAGTCATTGACATGTATTCAGCTTCCGTAGTAGATAAAGCCACGGTTGGTTGCAAAGTTGCCTTCCAACTAACCGAACATCCAAACAAGGTAAATATGTAGCATGTCAATGATCTTCTTTTCACAAGATCACCACCATGATCAGAATCTACATAACCGACTAAACCACTAACATCTTTGTTAAGCCCGAATCTCAAACATAAACCACTACTACCCTTCAAATACCGCATGATCCACTTAACTGCTTCCCAGTGAGCTTTACCCGGATTACTCATAAACCGACTTACCACACTAACCGAATGAGCCAAGTCAGGTCTTGTACAGACCATAGCATACATAAGACTACCAACCGCACTCAAGTACGGAACCTTCTTCATATACTCTTTCTCATCATTAGTCTTTGGTAAAGTACTTCTATCAAGTTTAAAATGTGCGGCTAAAGGAGTACTTACAATTTTGGATTGATCCACTCGGAATGCTTCAAGAACTTTCTCCACATACTTCTCTTGAGAGATGTACAAGAGACCTTCTTCTCTATTCCTCCAAATCTCCATACCCAAAATCTTCTTAGCCGACCCCAAATCCTTCATCTCAAACTCACTCTTTAACAAAACTTTCAACTCGTCAATGTCAGTTTTATTCTTTGAAGCAATAAGCATATCATCCACATATAACAACAGATATATAAAAGACCCATCCAACAAGCCCTTCGAGTAGACACAATTATCGAATTGATTACGCAAATAACCATGGGAAATCATAAACGAATCAAACCTTTTATACCATTGTCTTGGAGACTGCTTCAAACCATATAAAGATTTCTTCAGCAAACAAACATGATCTTCTTTACCAGGTTGAATGAATCCCTCAGGTTGCGACATATATATTTTCTCATCCAAGCTACCATGTAAAAATGCCGTTTTGACATCAAGCTGTTCTAGCTCCAAATCAAATACACTCACCATAGCCAAAAGAACCCGAATCGTCTTATGTTTCACGACCGGTGAAAACACCTCGTGATAGTCAATTCCCTCCTTTTGTGAGAAACCCTTAGCCACCAACCTAGCTTTGAACCTCGGTGGTTCAACTCCAGAAATTCCCTCTTTCCTCTTGAAAACCCATTTGCATCCTACAGGTTTAACTTTCTCCGGTAATGGTACAAGAACCCATGTTTGGTTCTTTTCAAGTGATTCCATCTCCTCTTTCATTGCAACTAACCAACTCTCAACATCTTGACTCCCAACCGCCTCTTTATAAGAGTTAGGTTCATCCAAGTTAACGTCTTCTCCCACTGCAAGTGCATATGCTACAGAATCAAAACAAGTAACGTTAGCATACCTTGCTGGCTTTTGAACATTCCTCTTTTCCTTCCGCTGTGCTATAGGTAGATCATCCGTCTCTTGAGCATCCTCCCCAGTTAACACTGGTTCAGATTCCACACTCCCAGACGGACCCGTATCAGCTGTACCTTCCACACTACCTTGTGAGCTTGACTCATCTTGTACGTTAGGAACTTTGTCAGCTTCTTTATCATGCTCACCTACCACAACTCTATCAGGAGTATTAAACTCCACCTTCCGATTAGCACCCTGATCTTTCTCTGCTTGATTCCCCAAGTCCCCTCTCTGATCTAACATAGCAGCTTCATGAAAGGTAACATCTCTGCTAATTATAAACTTCGGAGTTCTATCTTTCTCCGTACACCACAGCCGATAACCTTTAACCCCGTCCGCGTACCCTAGAAATACGCACTTCATTGCCCTCGGCTCAAGCTTACCATCATTCACATGAGCATAAGCAGGACAACCAAATATCCTTAGACCAGAATAATCACTAGCGGACCCAGTCCACATCTCTTGAGGAGTTTTCAAATCAATTGCAGTTGATGGAGACCTATTAACCAGATAACAAGCAGTATTAACTGCTTCAGCCCAGAATTGCTTCGGTAGATCAGCATAAACCCGCATGCATCGTGCACGCTGTAACAGTGTTTGGTTCATCCGTTCTGCAACCCCGTTCTGCTGTGGTGTGTGTCGTACAGTGCGGTGCCTCACTATACCTTCTGCTTTACAGAAGTTATCAAACGGTGCATTACAGAATTCTAACCCATTATCAGTTCTTAGAGTCTTTACCTTTTTTCCAGATCGTTTCTCAACCATGATCTTCCACTCTTTGAACTTACCAAACACTTCATCTTTTGACTTCAGAAAATACAACCAAACCTTTCTCGAGTAATCATCAATGAAGGTCACAAAGTAAGAACATCCTCCATGGGACTTAACTGGAGAAGGACCCCACAAATCTGAGTGAATATACTCCAGGACTTCCGTGGATGTATGTTTGCCAACTCCAAATGAGACCCTACGTTGCTTCCCTTTAACACAAGCCTCGCAGAAACCCATTCTACCTGTTACATCACCACCCAATAATCCCCGTCTACTCAAAGTTGTCAACCCTTTCTCACTCATATGACCCAACCTGCGATGCCATAACTCTGTCTTATCCTCATTTTTATCCAAGGATTGAGAAACTGCAACCGTTCCCGTCACCGAATTGCCATCCAGAATATACATATTGGTGTTATTCATCTTTCCCTTCATGATAAGTAAAGATCCTTTGAACACTTTCACATGTTCACCATCACCAACATATCTCAACCCACGTCGAGCTAGCAAACCCAGAGAAATAAGATTTTTCCTGAGATCAGGAACATACCAACAATCCAGTGACCTGACAATACCATCGTGTGTCTTAATCTGAACTATACCCGAGCCCTTGATGCTTTTCGGCCTATCATCACCCATCTTCACACTGCCACTCCATTCCTTAAAAGAAACGAATAAGTCACGCGAGAAAACCATATGATGAGATGCCCCACTATCCATCACCCAAGTACCTACCGATTCAGACCCACTACTAACAGGTAATGCCTCCTGAGTAGTTAGTACTTCACCATAATCTTCATCTTCACAGGATTCCTGTGCTACAGATACACTCCCCCTGTTTTTCTCCCCATTACCACTCTTCGCCTTCGGACAATCCCTTTTAAAGTGACCTTTCTCATAGCAACCATAACAAATAGTACCTGCATGAGCTTTAGATTTTGAACGTGCCTTTCCCTTACCCTTGCCTTTCTTACCCCGCTCTGTTGGTCTACCCCTTTCAACTGATAACCCTGCACCAGAACTGTTATCACTCACAGACACCTGTCTTTTGAGTTCTTTAGACTGTAAAGCATCCTTAACATCCCCTACAGTAATTTCAGTTCTTCCATACAACATAGTATCCACAAAGTTTTCATATGACCCAGGTAACGAACAAAGCAAAATCAAGGCTTGATCTTCATCATCAACTTTAACATTAATAGATAACAAATCTAAAATAATACGATTAAAGTTATCAAGATGATCTTTTACCGGTGTACTTTCTGTCATCCGGAGGTTGTACAAACGCTGCTTCTGAAATAAACGATTCGTCAAAGAACTGTTCTGATACTTATCACATAACTTTGCCCAAATCCCTGCAGCCGTTGTCTCATCTACCACCTCCCTCAAAACTTCATCTGCCAGACACAACAAAATAGCACTATGTGCTTTTCCATTAATCGATTTCTTCTGATCTGCAGTTGTTTTCTCACCCCAGCTCGCATCTCCATCTATCGCCATGTTCAACCCTAGATGAACCAGAAGAGCCCTCATCTTCACCTTCCATAAGGCAAAATCATTCGACCCATTGAATTTCTCAATCTCGAACTTTTGAGACGACATCTTCCCTATCAATCAACTTGCTTGAATATTCAAATCAATAAAACCCTAAGGGCTCTGATACCAATTGTTGTGCAAAAAACCTGATTTGATTGATCAAACACAAGAACAAAAGCAATAAACCTAATGAAAGCAATTAGAGAACACGCAGAATTAACGTGGTTATATCCAATCGATGTGATTGGTTTAATCCACGGGCAAGAACCGAGTAGCTTCTTTTATTGACAATGGCACCAAGAAATTTCGTGCATTAGGGTTACAATGAATCAGGGATTAAGTATTTATAGGATTAGGTAATTAAGGAAACAAATCGAAACAGACTTGCTGATCACGCAGCCATCGCGTGGCGACCAAGAACCGTCGCACAGCGAACTCTGCAGCTTCTGTCCATCGCATAACGACCAACAATCATCGCATGGCGATGAACCTCCTGATCAGACTCCTTTCTTTTTCCACCAAGATCGCATAGCGATCTCCTTTGGTCGCATGACGACCAAGTTTCCTTCACAAATCCTCATTAATCCAAACTTCAAAGTCAAACCCAACATCTATTAAACAGGTAGGGGAATTTGGAATCTTATCACTAGGAGTTTCACAAAGTTCGTGTAAAATTAGACCTTTACTTGGAGTGTTTGAGTATCAATTCTTCGATTCAGGATCCTTCGTTCAACAATGATGGTGGTTTTTTCGTGATAACAGCTCCTATAAGTGTCAGTATGGGGATAGGTATCTCATCATTTTATAACCCTAATGGCCCTAGAGCTCTTGTTATTGAAGGTATCCTAGACTCCGTTTCAGCTGAGATTTTAGTTTATATGGCTTTAGTGAATTTAATTGCTGCTGAATTCTTAAGTAAGAGGATGGAAAGCAATTTGGGTGACCAAATAGTGTCTTTTATTGCACTCTTTTTTGGTGCTGGATTAATGGCTTCTCTTGCAGCTTGGGCTTAAATATGCCCTTTTTCATTATGCTGTTATTAATCTAACTGGATCACAATTTTTTGATTATTGATCCTTGATTTAGTGTACATTATACATGGAAATGTAAACAAACAAATGGCAATAAGTTCAGACTGCACAATATGGTCTTTTGCCTTTTTTTTCTTTTACAAGTATATATAAATATAATATGGAGTAGACAACCACACAAAAGTACTGATGACTAACTTTGGTCTCTCAAGAAACCAAGTGTAACATATTGACATGTAGGTTATTTTGAAGGCTCATGGTCATTTTGATGAAGTAGTTGTACACAGAAACATTTCTCGTTCTGGTGTTTTTGTGGATGTCAATAGTGTATATCAATAATGTTATATGCTTTATGTTATTCCTGAATCCTGATATGTTATTTTGAGATGCAAGGACATATATGATTCTGAGCCTTAATGGATATGCCAAGGTACAAACCTTGCTTACAATTATAGACATATGCTCGACTACTTTATACGATCTAGATGCTTTTTTAGTTTACTCCCATTGCCTGAAAATAGTATATATGTGTAGTATCTAGTTGTCTGTTCAAGATCTCTTTGTTTCAAGTCGCCTTTTGGAATTCATTTTGAGTTTTATTTCCTGCAGTTTATCAGATATAGGCAGAAAATAAAAATTAAGGAAAAAATATATTTAAGATACAAATGTTTAAAAATGGAAATGGTGACACAAAAAGTACTGCACTAATGCTCAACATCTACAAAACTATTACTGTTTAAATTTAAGATACAAAGTTTAATGAATCAAAGTGCTAAGATTTAGTTTTTAATGTAATTAACAGGGGATTCTTACAAGAACGTGATATTTTTATCTGAACTATAAAAATATCAGAACTATCTAAAAACTCGTACATTCAAGAGAATCAACTTGGGAAAGAGGCGATTAGTATATCAAGAAGGTAGTATAATAAAGAAAGGATTTGACAATATTCTTCTTAGTAGAAACTTTACACTATCCATTTTCCTCATCCTTACATGACCCACAAAATGCCAAGAATATATGCTGTACATCTAATTTTATTTTGTTCATAAATTTAACACAATATTCATATATGTCATATTTCTGAGAGTCCATATCACTCTGGTGGAGAACTCTAATGCAATAGCGCTCGAACTCATGCATGCAACTCACTACTGATGCTCATTTCACCTTTATGATCTGTTGGCTCTTTGAAGCATAAAAGGTCAGCTAAAAATTATACCCAAAAACATAGTTTGAATGAATCTGATGTTTGCCCCACTAGTCGTGACCAATATCGGGTTAACAACTTTCACAACATAATGTACATAAAATGATGTAGATTGAGAAATATGTGAAGGATATTCTATATGCATACGAATATATACATTACTTTATTGTTCTATAAATTGTTTTCGAAAGAACAATGTTGTCTCATAGATTGTGCTGTAGTTTGAAGTCATTCAATGTATGGATGGATTACTGGGCAATTACTCCTTGGGCAGTAGGATGTCTAGTTCCTACCGCCAAGGGAGATTTGCCCTGCAATACATCTGCTACGAAACGTCAATTAGGCGAGGCAATTTTTTTCCAAGGCGTTTATTTTGTAACTAACATATAAAATGACTTTTGAGTCATAAAATATATGAATTTATTTATTTTGAGTCATAAAATGACTTTTTCCAAGGTATTTTCTCTTATTAATTTCCTCTTAGTAGCAATAGATTTTGGTTTAGAACTCCTTGGCATACTGAGTAATGCATGTCTTGAAAACAATAGTAATCATCCTATACTTTTGTTCATGTTACTAAATAAACTTCATGTATTATTAGACATTGATATCTTGGTTTTTATCCAACCTAAGCCGTCACTCAGACAAATTTTCAGTGTGATATATAGTTTTTATGTTCTTACAAATAGCCAATTTATCAGAAATATCTTTTGTTACAAGTATGATAGAATGCTGCTTGCATTTTCAAGTTTGTAGCCATTGCTTCTGTCCTTTTGGCCGGAATCATTAGAAAAAACGTTTCATTAATTGGCATGAAATGGTGACTTCTGAGATCAGCTTCCAGTTTCATTTTTGCCACTATAGCCTTTGCTGCTGCTGTCATTCTCGCTACAGTATTATCTAACCGAACCTTGTCTCCTAAAATCCCTTGTCCAATTTCCCATTTTCGGGTTTCAGTGCAATGATGGCTGCTTTGGCCACATTGCTAGCTGACTTTATTAGTACCCAATACTATATGAGAGTAAACAAGAAAAGCATATCGCGGCTGCTGGAATTGAGCTGGATGACTTGGCTATGGTGGTGGTATAGTTGATGGTGAAAGAGGGTGGTATGGGAGGAGGTGAGATTTATATGCATGAGCACACATAGGTGTTGAACAGGTGATCTTGTCAAAATTTCGGAATGGTCTGTTCAAAAGTGGCAATATGGGCGGGTTGGCTAACTGGTCAAAATAGGTTCTAGTTAAAATGGGTCACTATTTAGTACCAGCAGAAACGGGTCAGGTAGGTTCAGGTTTAGTTGACACATTTTAGTCCATTTTTGTAAAAAATTAAACACTAAAAAGAATTTATTGTGTTAATTATAATTACAAAATACACATATTATTACAGTAACACTTTAGGTATAAGAATAAAACGCTTTAGGGATTTTATGTAATAAAATAAGAATTAATAAGACTTTCCACCCGTTTGACACGTTCCTATGTTAGTTTAATTTAAGGTGACCTGTTTGAGAAAAAACACCACCAAATCGACTGAAATTGTCACCTCTAGATCTATCAAACAATTAATTCGCCCCCTTCACTTTCAACAGGTTTTGAAACTTAATATCGTATCATTAGGAGCTCCCTTTTTGGGTGATGATATCTACAACACACAATTTGATGCATACACCAAAACTGCGCTATGATGTACTTGTACTGTGTGCTGAAATACTTGTACAGTGTGGTGTAAACATCAATTTTTGTGTTGTGTATATCAACTCCCTTTTTAAAATAAACCTTTGCTTGGAGTGCTATATTTGCATCAATTATCTGTTTGCGGATCCTTCGTTCAATAATGATGTTATGGTGGGGGGTTTTTCGCGGTAACAGGTAATATAAGTGTGTATAGGGATAGGTAGCTCATCTTTATACAACCCTAATAGCCCTAGAGCGCTTGTTATTGAAGGTATCATGGAATCCATTTCTGCTGGGTTTTTAATTTGGATTTAATTGCTGCTAAATTCTTGAGTAAGAGGATGAAAAGCAATTTGGGTGACCAAATAGTGTCTTTTATTGCAGTATTTCTTGGTGCTAGATTAATGGTTTCTCTTGCAGCTTGTGTTAGTATATAAGTGTAGATATGGTTATTATACTTGGAAATGGGTTAGGGGTATGGAGTGTACACCAAGTTAATAATGCCTCTGACCCAAAACAATCGTGGAAGAAGGATAAAACGTATGGGCAGTTTGACCCATGACAGTTTTGAGTTTTTGACACATGTTGGACAGTTTTGACCCGTTATGGGGTATTTTCGACGCATGGGTTGAGACTATTGTGTATGTAAATGATGGGACTTTATGGTCATTATAGCTTTAATGATCCATGAACTCAAAGGTCAAGAAACTGTTGTCAATAATATAGGACATTATTGGACAATTATTTCTAATTAATTCCAATAATTTCCACTCTAATTTGTGTGTTCTGTAAATATAACTATATATTCATATGAGATGGGACATATAACAACACAAAACACTCTTTAGCAACCAGGTATATTGTTGACTCAATCAAGAATATCACTCTTTATATTATCACAAAACAAAATTCGGGTAACACAGATGTATAAGGTTGAATTGTTGTTTTCGGAAAGTAATAACATGATTCATAGAGATATCTAGTCATTGAAATCTTTACGTTTTACATGGTTTTCTCCAACAACTTGTGCTTTAATATGCCCTTTTTCCATTATGCTGTAATTAATTTAACAATGCCACTACTTTTTGAACATTGCCCCGTGACTTGGTGTAAATCATACATGAAATGTAAATAAACAAATGGCAAAAACTACATTATCTCAATGTGGTTTTTTAGGATATTCTACAAGAAGTATGTACATGTATGGAGCCCCAATGAAGTTAAGATCTAGTCACCCGCACAAAAGTGAGAAATGGTACCTTGTATTGTATCTCTCTTGATTATGTATTAAGCAAGATCAACAAACTTTGTCTTTCAAGAAGCCAATTCTAAAATACTGATGACTTTTAGTCTAAGAGCCTCATTTAGCGCTTGTTTTTGCGATAAGAACAAAGCCGACGTCAGGGGCGGATGTAGAGGGGGGCATGGGGACAGCTGCCCCTTAAAAATTTTCAAATCATGTAAAAAAGTAATTTTTTAAGGGTATTTATAATATTCTATAGGTTTTGCCCCCCAAAGATGAAAAAAATAATTAAAATTTTTTTTTTGCCCCCCAATATATAAATCCTAGCTCCGCCCCTGACCAACGTGTAACATACTGACATGTAGGTTAATAGTATGTAGGTTAATTTGAAGGCTCATATAGACATTTTGATGAAATAGGTGTACACATAAACATTACTTGTTATATATGGTGTTTGATGCCAACAGTGTATAAGATGAATATTGTCTTGTTCCATGTATTATTCCAGAATCTTGATATGTTATTTTGTGCATGCAGGAACATATAATATGGTTCTCACCCTGCTTATTGGATATGCCAAGGTACAATTCTTGTTCAATATTAATATTGCTCAACCTTTTTAAGATCTTGATGCTTTTCTAGTTCACCCCAGATATTGCCTAAAACCAGTATATATGTAGTTGTCTGCAAGATTTGTTTGTTTCCAACTCGGTGGCGAATACAACAACAACAACAACAACAACAATACCCAATCCCGCCTAGGGCGGGGTATGGGGGAGGTAGGATGTAGACAGCCTTACCCCTACCCAAGGGCAGAGAGGCTGCTTTCAGAAAGACCTCCGGCATAGTATTTATTTAGTTCTATACAAGTTATGTACAAAAGTGCAGAAAACTAGGAATAAAAGTAAATGCAAAATAATCCGAACAGCTAGCAGTAACTCCATCAACTTCCTCCACATATGAATCCTCATCCAGCAGCAGAAACAGCAAACCGCCACCGCAACAGCCAAACATCAACCTAAACACAATCACCTAAAAACACAATAACCCACGATAATAATAATAGTAATACTGCTACTACTAGTATTAGTATAATTCTAGTCGTATATGCAAACAATAATAATAGTAATGATAGTAATAATAACAACAATAATGATAGTAATATTAATAAAAATAACATACAACATATACTAGTAATAGCAATAGCAATAGCAAATAATGATAGTACTAACAACATATACAAATAATGATAGTACTAATAATAGCAATAGCAATAACACTAATAGTAAAAACAAAAATAAATTAAAAAATAACAATAATATTAATAATAATACTAATACTAATAATAATAATAATAAAAATAATATAATAATAATAATAATAAGTATCGCTAGACCCTCTCCTCATCTACCATAATTTTACGTCTCCACTCAATTCGATCAGAGGTCATGTCCTCGGTAAGTGACAACTCTTTGAGGTCTAGGTTCACTCTATCCTCCCACCTACGTTCACTCTATCCTCCAACTCGGTGGCGAATGTAGGATTAAATGTGACCCGTAGTACAAATTCTTTACCTTTAAAATCCAGTAAAATCTCTTAAAAAAACGTACAGTTTAATAATTTTCTAAAAATGACCAATAAATTAGAAGATCAATAACAAGTTAGCTTATAATAGTAGTATACTCTACATTATCTGTACTACCTTATTCTGAATTACATAAACTGATATAATCATTACTCTATTTTTTAAAAACTAGCATGAAAAACGAGCTGGTTATCTAAAGGATTGGTATCCCAATTCTCTTACACTTGTAGCACCAACAAATAATACATTTTTATTATAATAAATTTTGTACACCAAGGGTCGAACGGATTAGTAGCCCGTGCTACCCTAGCTTTAAAGTGGCTCCACCCCTTCATTGCATTTCGGAATTCTGCATCTAAGAAAACGTGCATCTGGAAGATATAAAATTAGTTTGTACCATTTTTAATTTCAATAGAATTAACTTACACCAGTTGATCGAGCAAAAGGTGATTAGTATATAAAGAAAATAGATATTATAAATCGTTGGCTTTTTCATATTAAGCTAAAGTGAAGATATGCCTTTAGTTTCCTCATCATTACGACACTTACCAACATACAAGAATTTATGCTTTTTGATTCATTTTTTTCACGTAATATTCATATACACAAAATTTCGAGACTTAAAAGAACTCTAATGCAATAGTGCTCGAGCCCGTGCATTACTCTTAATACCTATATATGCTCATTTCACCATTACGATTCCATTGGCTCTTTGAAGCATAAAAGGTCAGTTAAACATATTACCTAAAAGCTAGTTTGAATGAATATGATGTTTGCCAATAGTTGTGAACACAACACGTAATGTACGTAAAATGAGAAATATGCTATGGATATTCTATATGCATACGAATATGTACATTACTTTAGTGTTCTATAAATTGTTTTCAAAAGAACAATCTTGTCTCATAGATTGAGATTAAGTGTGAAGTCATTCAATGTATGGATGGATTACTGGGCAATTACTCCTTGGGCAGTAGGTCGTTTCACTCCTACCGCCAAGGGAGATTTGCCCTGCAATACATCTGCTACGGTGCATCAATGAGGAGTCTATAATGTAAGTTCATAGTTTAGTGATATGATACTCTATCTTATCTATCTCTTACTAGAAACGGATTATGATTCAAAACCCTCACCATCACATAGTTTAATCTTGAAAAGAAGAGTGAGCAATCGGTCTTAGTTTGGTTCTTGTTATATTAAACAAATAGTTCATGTACTAATTTACCGTTGATATCTCCGTTTTAATCCGACCTTATATGTATATAGAAGCGTATGTGAGTGATGATGAATTTTTTTTATCTCTCCATAATTCATATTCCAGTTGCTCGATCATAAACTGGTGCGACTTCATCATGCAATCAAACACAGATTGTGTATTTTGAAACATCTCACTGTGCTTTATCAAGTTCTTTTATCATCCGTAGGTTGTTCGGTCTTTTTCTTCATTATCTCCATCTTTCTCATTAAATTCAATAAAAACTCATCATGAAAATTCCACCTTCATAATTCATATAAACTTATGTATTGCAAAACGAGCAATCACCACGTTTCTTTGTATCAGAAATGAATAAGGAGTGTCTGTTTTAATTAGGATGGAAATCTTGCTTCCAAAACACATTAAGCACGTTCGATGACATTACTAATTTGTGCATATGCATGATTAGAGTTTTCTTTAAAGCACACCGACGTCTAAAATCTGCTAATGGCATTGTTCGAAATGGTTGAGAATGCTGAGCGGGTGTGAATAAGCAGTAGTTTTAGAACAGGTACGAGAGGAACACACATGTTTTAATTTCTTTTCGGAGGGAATTATACTTGCAAAGGGAGGGGCTTAAAGTTTAAGTTGCAAAGAAACAATGAGATATATATGACTCATTATTTTATTGAATTCCCATAATAAGCCCATTTGGCTCATAATACACAAGCCACTATATATTAATACTGTACACGTAAAATTTGCTATAATCATCTACAACTGAGAACATAAATAGCTTTTGATGGTTATATTACTAGGGGTGTGCAAAACACGGTTAGAACCGTGAAAACCGGCAAACCGTATCGAAACCGTACCGTCCCGTACCGAACCGCTTCTCTACGGTATGGTTCTCGGTTCTAATATTTGTAGTTTCACGGTTCGCGGTTCGGTTCGGTTCGGGCCGGTTCTACACTTAGGGGTGTGCAAAACACGGTTCGAACCGGCAAACCGTACCGGAACCGTACCGTCCCGTACCGAATCGCTTCTCTACGGTACGGTTCTCGGTTATAATATTTGTAGTTTCACAGTTCGCGGTTCGGTTCGGTTCGAACCGGTTCGGGCCGGTTCTAGCACTTTGCACATGCCTAATATTACACCGGTTTTTGATAACATTGTTTAATACGGGTGAATTTTAAAATTTAAATAAAAATTTTTTCATATTTGACCTGAATTTTAGGATAGAGCAAATTTCATACAAGGAAAACGTGATATATTAAAAGGGAACGGTTCATGGGGGCACGCCCAATGAGGCAGGACTATTTTGCAATTTTAACAAAGTTGTAAATCTGTCCAAAAAATTACCTCAAAAATTGTCCAAAAATTGCTCATAAATTTGCTCAATTAGAAAACTTGTTAATATGCAAGATTCAGTCAAAAAAGCTAAATAACATAAGATTTAGTAAACAAATAATATAGTAATTTTTTTATTTCAAGAATAAAATCAAGATTTACAAACACATAAGAATGCTAAAAAAAACATAAGATGCAGTAAATAAGTACTGATAGTTTTTTTTTATTTAAAGAATAAACCCAAGCTTTACTAACACATAAAATGCTTAAAAACATAAGATGCGGTAACAATATACAAGATGCAGTAAACAAGTACTTGTAATGTTTCGATTTCACAAATAAAATCAAGCTATAGAAACACATAAAAAATGCTAAAAATCATAAAATGCAGTAACAATATACAAGATGCAATAAACAAGTACTAGCACAAATTTACATGAATTGTATTTAAGATACATTAATGTAAGATGCAGTAGAAGAAATGTAGGATGCACTGATTTTTTTTCTAGATCTAAAAAACAGATCTACTTTTCAGATCCAGATCTACTAGTTTCCATATCTATTTCTGATTGTATCGACATGTTTTATAATGTGGTAGTGATAGTCAAGATGATGACGTAAGTGGTGGTAGCGGTGCAGCGGCGGGAGAAGAGGGAGAAACGATCATGGTTGGTTACGTCCGGCGGAAGCCGGTTCACCAACGATGGTGGTTTGCATCTCAAGGTCATTTTCCCGCCTCTTTTCTCCGGTCACGACGACGGTGACGGTGGTGGTGTGTGTTAGTGTGTTTAAAATAGAGAGTGTTTGTATGTGTTAGCGTTTGTCAATTTGAGAGAATGAGTGTTTGTATGTGTTAGGGTGTGTAAATTTGAGAGAGTGATCGAGAGTGTGTATGTGTGTGTGTGTGTGTGTTTTTTTGTGAAAAGAGAGACAGAGAGGTCTAAATGACGAAGAATCTAACCTAGTTTACCTATTTATCATAAATTGTAATTCAGTCCCTCCACTCAAAATAATTGTAAAGTAGACCTCGTATGACACGCAATGATCTTGATCATTGATGGAGGTAAGGGTGTCAATAGGGCGGATCTTGATCTAGATCCGACCCGCCCCGTCCCATTTATGTGACCCAATGGTTAGAAAAATGGATTCATGGACCTAATAAGGGATCCAATGGGTCAACCCATATAGATGGATCTCTACTTGGGTCAACACATTTAAGTTAAAAAAAAACAACGATTAAAAATAAATTATATACAACTATTCAACTAATAATATACTTTTTCGTTATGTGACAATTGTTATATATTAAAATTAAAAATGATGTTTATGTCAAGTTCATGCTTTATATATATATACTAGGAAATTTTCAAGGCTGTGCACAGCCCACGATATATAGTATTATGTATCAAGGATGCTAACAAAATATTTTATAGCATAATCTATGTCAACGAGTTTATAAAATTTTTACAAGATAGTTAGATTATATTGCATTTAATATAATAAATAGTAATGATATAATATAAGTTTTAAAACTTGTATATCAATTTGTACGACAAAGAAGTATGCTGGTCATCATCCACCCAGCTATTCACCATGCTCTCATTCTCCTACTCCATTATTCTTTGCTAGTTTGCTACTCCCTCCGTCTCATTATAAATGTCCACTTTAAATATACACAAAGTTTTAAAAAATGTAATTAACTTTACTCTTTAACAAAATATCATTCTTACCCATTAAAGTTAATTTTGATTGGTTGAAATACAAAGTAGACACTTATAATGAATCCAAAATCGAAATTTAAACCGGGAAGGGGGTATATACCATGCTTGTTAACCATATTTTGTTAACCACGGTATTACCCGTCATATTGAACATGATATTCTTCAATGTTTATCAATATCTTCCATCACATTCTATCAGAATGTGTGTCCTTTCTAAATTCAATTTAACTTCACGTTACATATGTTATACTTGTCCACTAAAAATATTTGTAACTATAAAATAAATTCACATTAGAAAGAAAGATGGAATCAAATTCTATAAAAGGAGTTGATAGTTTGATACAACTCACTACAGTAGTGTTGACTTATGAGTACCATGTAACTCATCCAATGGGACAATACAAATGAAAAATCCCATAGGCCATATCCTATATCCCGTATCCCACCTTACATTTTCAATACCCAATCCCTTTAGATGTACTTTTTGACTTTGTACACGTTTGTAGTTTGTACATTTTTTTACTGAAAACTGAAAAGATGTAAATTAATTAAAGCTTTCTTCCAGGTCATATTTTTCCCTGAAAAAAAATACGAAATGATAAGTTGATGAGAAAGTAATACAATTGATATTAGAGCATTGTAAGTTCTCCTATATATATAGTTTGACGAGAAGAGTTCAATTGAGACCATTTATTTTGTGTGAGAATGGGGAAACCAACCACAATATGCTATGTGTCACTTTTTTCTCTCTCATTCACGTTTTTAAAAATTAAATATCTCACAAACGACAAGTCAAAAAATCATGAAAATTGCACCATATTTTTCAGCGTTTTATCCTCTTCGATTTGCCGTCCATCAAGGCATACTTCCGACGAACATTTTTTTTTTCATTTTTTTGGTCGGTTTTACATATTAGTAACACATGTGTTAGTGATTGATTATACATTTAGTTTAGAGTTTAGGGTTAGGGTTTAGAGTTATGGTTTAGAAGGGTTTAGTGTTAGGGTTTAGCAGGGTTTAGTGTTAGGGTTTAGCAGGGTTTATGGTTTAGGGTTTAGTATGATTTAGGGTTTAGAGTTTTATAAAGCGTTTAGGGTTCCCGAAACCCCAAACTCCCAACCCTAAACCCTAAACCCTAACCCCTAAACCCCAAACCCTAAACCCTAAACGCAACACTGTAACACACGTGTTAGTAATGTGAAACCCACTAAAAATAATGGAAAAAAAAACTCGTCGAAAGTATGCCTTAATGGACTGCAAATCGAAGAGGATCAAACGCTGAATCTAGTGGTGCAATTTTCATAATTTTTCGATTTGTCGTTTGTGAGATATTTAACTTAAGGGGTAAATGGGTTTTGTATTCTCTTTGTACACATGGCACCATATCATTGGTTCTTCTATTCTCACAAAAAATTTTAGTTTCATTTGAACCTTACCCATAGTTTGACATTAAACTAAATCCAATAAAATATACTCCAGCCATATGTAGTTCTTAAAATTTGTGTAATAATATCTGAATAATTATATTATAATTATTATAAATTAAATCAAATTGAAGTTTAAATTGAATCATATATTTCAAACATTTCTATTGAGACAGAAGATTGAAATTAAACCATATATTTACAAACAACTACGATTTTTTTATTCTTTTAAAATATTACTGTATGTTTTTGAATTGCATCAAATAAAAGAAATGACTTTTATTCATTTAAGCATTTATACACAAAGGAACTCGAAAATGCTAATAGCAACATTTACATCATGCAAAGCAAAGCAAACAAATCTCTTTGCTCCAATGATGACTTAAATATAAAATATACAAAAGATAAAATAAAAAACTTTGGGTCTAAACCATAAACATAACCGTAAACAGTCATAATATATCGTTGAACTTCAAGAAACATATACACATTTACACTAAAATTATAATCAATGAAGTAGGAGCTTTTACAATGCGCACGTATGAAACTTATATTCTTTTTTTGAAGAACATTAGAAGTCCGATAGTGAAAAAAAAAATAAGAAATAAAATTAATGCTACCAAAAATACAGTCACATTTTGTTATATATATCTTGAGGAATCATCATTTCTAACCTGGGAACCGGGTTTGATACGACGAAAGGAACTGCAAGTCCATTATTTTGGGTGTTTTAAAGTTTCTCTTGTTCCTCCATCTTCCTTGACAATGCAAATCAAACACATCTATATGTCAGAGACATTTATTGTTAATTTGTTATCATCACCTCTAAGCAAAAAATAGGTCACAAAAAAAGCTAAACAATTATAATCTGAACATTAAACAACATACCTTGGATTCATCATTTTGTGAGCACATGATAATCATCATTTTCTTGAAGGAGGCTACCATTTAATTTGTTCTTTAAATCCAAGTTGGTGAAGATAAACCTGCAACTCTGCAAGCAACACTAACAACAAAGACCAAAAATAAAAAGTTATGCAAATCTCAAAGAGAAACAAAGTTGGAAAGAAGAAGAGAACTTAGGAGTGAGAGAAGGCTGAGAAATGAGATGGGGTGAGAAGAGGAGTAGTTAACTCTAAGACCACTCGCAATGGGCATTTGAACGCCCCGTTTTTTGCTCCGGGCGTTCTGGGTTAGGCGTTGTCGGCGTTGTGGCGTTTGAGAACGGGAAGAGAACGGCAAATTTTCGGGCCCCATGCGATTTTTTAAATGTTTTTTTTCGAATTTCAACCGTTAAATAAAAAAAAAAAAATGGGCAATGAACGTTGGGCAACGGCTAGCATCGAATGGACCAAAAAAAAATAATAATAAATTCTTAACCCCATCCCACATTATATATACACATATCTATCTTCCATTTTTTCAAACCAAAAACAAACTACAATCTCATTTTCTTTTTACAAACCAATACAATTCACTAGTCTACTTTTATACCAAAAATGCATTCGGTTAATCTTGTTTCCGATTCATCTTCGGAAGATGAAGTTATAGTGGAACTTCTCCGAGCTCACCGCGATCAACAAAATAGCGCGGTCGAACAAAGTTCAAGACCACCACGTAATCGAAGATACATTCAAAGAGATCGTGAAGGTGCCCAACAACGTTTGTGGGACGACTATTTTGCGGAGAATCCAAAGTATCCACCAAACTTGTTCAAGCGGCGTTTTCGTATGCGTCGAGAGTTATTTGTTCGAATCGTACAAGGTATATCCGATTACTCTGTTGAACCTACTCCTGAACACTTTGAATATTTTAAACCAAAACCAGATGCAGTAGGTCGACTTGGTTTTACCGCACTACAAAAGTGCACATCTGCCATACGCCAATTGGCGTATGGAACATCCCCTGATATGTTCGATGAATATTTACAAATGGGTGAAAGAACTTCAATTGACTGTCTTAACAACTTTTGTAAGTGTGTCTTTGATTTATACTCAGTTGAGTATTTGAGAAAGCCCACGGCTACAGATATTGCTCGTTTATACGCTGCAGACGAGCAAAAACACGGGTTTAAAGGAATGCTTGGGAGCATTGACTGTATGCATTGGCAATGGAAAAATTGCCCCAATGCATGGAAAGACCAATACACCAGGGGTGATCAAGGACACCCGACCATCATGCTTGAAGCAGTTGCTTCATACGACATGTGGATATGGCATGCTTTTTTTGGCATGGCGGGGTCGAACAATGACATCAATGTTTTAAACCACTCTCCGTTGTTGATTCAATTAAAAATGACACCGGTCCACCCGCAACCTTTGATGTCAATGGTAATCACTACACAAAAGGGTATTATCTTGCCGATGGTATTTATCCGGATTGGTGTGCTCTTGTCAAAGCCCCTCACGCCCCTACTGATGACAAACGAGCCAAGTTCAAGAAATTTCAAGAAAGTGCACTAAAAGATGTAGAACGGACGTTTGGTGTATTGCAAGGAAGGTTTGCAATTTTAAAGATTGCGGGGAGAGCTATGAGTGTTAACAAGATGCGACGACAGTTGTACACTTGTGTGATATTGCATAACATGATACAAGAAGATAACCGGTTTGCAATATCTTCAATCGAGCAGGAAATGATCGACAACCCTGCTAACCGGCCTCGGCGGGATTTTAGGAGACGTGTAGAAGACAGAGCTTCAAGAATCAAAGAAATACGTGACAAACAGGTGTACGACCAACTACAAAACGATCTCACAGAGCACATATGGGGGCTTCCACCAAATTTTCGCAGACTAAACGCCCCGAATAATGAAGAGGCTTAATTATTAACTCGTATTGTATTTTTATTATTTTAGTGGGTGCTCTTTTAATTAGTTATCGTAATGTATTTTTAGGAAGTTATCGTATTGTATTTTTATTATTTTTAGGAAGTTATCGTAATGTATTTTAAATTATTAACCGTATTGTATTTTAAATTATTGCGCGTAATGTATTTTAGTTGTTAAATTGTATTGTATTTTAATTTTATTGAAATGTACTGTTTTTAATTTAATTGTATTTGTATTATTAAATAAGTGAGAATGAGTTGGAAATTAGTGGGGCCAAAAGGGGGAAAAAGGGGCATTCTGGTGTTATGATTGCATGGGTTAAATTGGTGTTGTGGTGTTGTGCTGACGTGGCAGGGGAAAAATGGGCGTTCTGGTGTTATGACTGCGAGTGGTCTAAGGGGATATGAGTGTATTTCACTCCTTGCATTTTGGTAACAGTTGTAGACTGTTTTCTGCTGATTTGGCATCGTGTAAAGGGAGTTACAGTAAAGAAGATCAAGCTTTTATAAAATAGGTAGATATATATATATATATATATACTATTATATAAAGCATTTAAGTATTTTTTTTGTAAGATATAAATGACTACTTTACCCCTTGAATTACTAATAGTTTTTTTAAAAATCCATAGAAATTACTAACATACCCCTACAATTCTTAAACACTCATTAATACTATATTTATTAAACCACTAACTATGTAACATATGACATTAAATATATATTAAATAAAACTTATCAATTACTATTAATATTTGAAGAACCTACTTGAAATAACAAAAATACCCATTATAACTGATAGTCCCGTAATCACTATTGATTAGTGATTTGGAATCTCAGTAAGTAAAGTTTAATTGTAGAAGGGGGGGTTGAATACAATTAAAAACTATTTCTGATTTTACTTAAGTTATTTAAGCAGTTTTTAATTGATTTAACACTAATAGAGTATGAAACAAATAGATATGACAGTATCAAAGTAAAATACGCAATAAATAGCTAAATTGTGAATTTTATTGATCATAGAACTCACTGAGTAATGATTGCGGAATGAATTAGCCAAAGCTAATTCAAATCAAGTACTCTCTAGCTAACTATTACAAACGAGATAAACAGTAGTGGACAAACACGCTAACTGCTTTTCTCGCTGAGTGACAATACGTACTTAGACAAACTATATTCACTGACACACAAGTGAATAATACGTATGGACAACTAGCCTCTAAAGTACAATATGCTGAACTATATATACTACAAGAGTTCCTAAAATATCTCCTATGAAATAGGATCTTGGAATGACACGTGTTGCTGCTTGATTGGCTTGATCTCTGATGAACCGACATTCTGCGGGTCCCAATTCTGTTACCACAAATATCTCTCTTCCTTAAAACCAATCACTTGCAGCCACGTAATCCTTCATACATTCTTCAAGTACAAGAAACTCTTGCTGATGTATATAAGTACAGAACCATTGTACTTGTAGTTTAAATAGGCTTTATTGAATAGTCACTGAAGATGCAGTAACTCTCCTCACTCACTGCGAGCTAGCATGCTCTTGTAGAATGACTTGAAATATTGTTCTTCAGTGACTAGCTGATATCGCTCATTTTGGCTATATAAATCTATCGCGATATCATTGTTTTGCATATGTATTTGAGTAGAATTCGAGAACTTTCGATACTTATTTTGTTTGGAAATCTATTTCAGGTCAAAAGATGGAAACGCATGCGATTTGATGAGGAATTAGTGAAGTTGTGCTTAAAGCTGGCTGGGCTGGAATTACACCATAACCGATCGGCTATGTACCTAAAGCCGATCGGTTACTCAAGACCAGCAGATCGGCTAAAGTTAGAAGATCGGCTATCTTAGTGCATTTTCATTTCAGAACTTTCCCTCGTTGGAGCTGGCGGAGTAGAAAAGAAGAAGCCGATCGGCTACACCTTTTAAGCCGTTCGGATGACCCTTTTAAGCCGTTCGGCTATGCCTTCTAAGCCGATCGGCTTTCTTTGGATCTGTACGAGGTCCGAGGTTATTTGTTGTGCTGTGCGTTTGTGATTGGTGGGCATTTATTACCCAACCGTTTTCCATCGGTTTTCTTCCTTTTTGGAATTAAAAGAAAAAGAAAAAAAAAAGGAGAAAGGAAAAATAGAGTGGAAAGGGGTGTTTGGCCGGGGCTTCAACTTCATATTCATTATCATCACCATCCACATTCACTTCCACTTCCATTATTTTTCACTCCACATTAAACACACACATTTACTCTCATTCACTTCATCTTCACCAACCAAAAATCAACATTTACTCCACAATTTCACAAGGATTTCACTTGGAAACTTTTAGGGGGACATCAAGCAAGCAACAATTTCGCTAGAAACATTATTGCATGTGTGTAATAACTTGGGTATAATCTTTATTTAATTTAATTTCAAGTTCTTAATGATTTCTTTAAATGTTTGTGATTGTTGTTTGATTATGGTTGTTATGAGTGGCTAGTGATTTTGTGCTTGTTTGGATGATATAGCTAGATGATTAGGGGTGTATAATTTGGATGTTAGTTTATGCTTGAGTTTGTGAATCATCCATGGATTTATATGCATTTAGTTGGTTGTTGTTACAAAACTTTCGGCATTTTAGCTAAACAATTATAGCGAATGTTCTTTGCTTAGTAAAAATACCTCATTAAGTTGTTGTCATTTGTGGCACAAAGCATTTGATAATTGTAACAACACTAGTTAGATAAATACAAGTCAGCGATTATAGCGAATGTTTGTCGTGTGGATGATTTGCAAACTCACAAAAATCTAAATTCATGTTTAATGGGAGAACCTTGTGTGATTGAGCTTAATCTCTAGAATTTGGCCATTTGGTAATTTACTAATTGATATAGCGAACGTTTTCAACCTAGTGAATTGCTATTGATTATTTGTCTATAAACAATTGAACAAAACTGCGAACGTAACTTTGGAATGTGTCAAATGATTTAGCTAAATTGTGCAAGTTTGTAACTATGGCGAACGTCCGTTACTTGATTAAATCATAGGTTTGTTAATTGAAGTTGAACGATAGGTCTTAGCGAACGTTGAGCTTATGTTTGATGAATGTTACCTTAGCATATGTCTTAACCGGTTATAATTCTACACCCCAAAATCACTAGTGAAATAATCCAAGCAAGCATTGTTTTTAATATTTGAAAGTTCCAAACAACTAATTTGATTCTTCCTGAGTCCACCGTTCTCATTGAAAGATAAATTGTAGTTTTAAGCATCGTGACAATTCGGTCACACAAACCAACCACATTTTATTTTCTCTCTTTAAATTGCTCACACTTATCTTGATTGTATAAACCAAGTTCCCTGTGTTCGAGCCCGAACTTACCAAACTATACTACCACTCGACAGGGTCCACTGCCTGGTTGTGTTTTGGTCTAGCTCGGTAATTTTTGGTTTACTTATCAACGATAAATTTTATAACTGGATTTAACACATCAAGTTTTTGGCGCCGCTGCCGGGGAATTTGATTTGTGATCTTGATTTAAGTGTGATTAGTTGATCCTTTTTAGAATTTATTCTTGAAAGTTATATTTTGTTTGTATTGCGCCGGTGCGTTGATGGTTTTATCTTTTGTGATCTTTCAGGTCTGATTTGGTAGTGGATGAACACAAGGAGCTCCGATAAAGAGCTTCTAAGTCCTTTGTCCAATCCGGAAAAGACCAAAAGGAGCAAACGAAGGAGGAAGCCAACGCAAGGATCATCGGATTCATCTAGTAGTCAAACGGATACCGATACATCTTCGGGAAACACCGTTGAAGTGGAAGAGACTTTTGTGGACGAACCTCAAACCCCCGAAGAAGATCCTTCTACACCTTCCGAAGGTGAAGAAGAGATGGCAGATGAGGATGATACCCCTATTTTCTCACGGACGAGAACCGTGGCACCGACACCCTAGTCGGCCATACGGGTTCAAGATATTGAAAATGATAATTTCTCTTTGAAGGGGCATCATATGCAACTCATTAGAGATAAACAATTTGACCGAAGGGTGCGCGTCGATCCGCACAAACACATTGCTAGCTTTCTTGAAATCGGGAGCTATTTCAAGTATGGGGCGAATATGGATGAAGTGATTCACCTACGGACGTTTCCTATGTCACTTTGTGGTGAGGCAAAGATTTGGTATCAAGAATTGGAACCAAACACCATTACTACTTGGGATGAGATGAGGGAAGCATTCGTTAGACGATTTTATCCTCCGGCTTTGGCCGAAAGACTTTTGAATGAGATTAGAGCCTTCAAACAACAAGAAGGCGAAACTTTGGTAGAGGCATGGTGTCGGATGAAAGAAATGTTGAGGAATTGCCATGGTCACGATTTGAAGAAAAGAGAAATCATTGTGTTATTCTACAATGGTCTTAACTTGGATTAGGCAAATATTCTTGATGCCTCGGGAGGAGGTCAATTTCTCTACAAGACACCGAATGAAGCATGGAGGGTTCTTGAAGACAAAGTTATCCAAAGCTTAAATTGGGCTAAGGATAAAGGAGGAAAACCGGTTAGAAAGCATGTTGCTTTTGTGGAAGGAACTAGTAGTGGAGGTGGAAGTTCCAATGACTCGGCCATGATGAAAGAAATCAAGGCTTTATCTTCTAAGTTTGATGCACAATTCAAGACAATCAAAGGTGAAATCAAAGAGCTTAGAGATGGTTGCGATAATTGTGGCGGAAATCATGCCACGGCTAATTGTGCACAAGACGATTTGCCAATGGCGGGGGATGAGGAAGATGTTAACTTTCTTCAACAAGGTAATTACCAAAGCGGGAACTACCAACGGGGTGGTTATCAAAGCCGAAATTCGGGTGGTTACCAAGGAGGAAGCTACAACCAAAACAACTTATTTTCTCGACCAAATCAACCTTACAACCAAAACTCCAATCAAAACCAACACCAAAACCCTTCAAGCCACAATAACCCACCACCGGTTCAAAAACAAGAACCGACCTTGACGCCCATGGAACAAATGATGAAAGAGTTCATGGCAAAACAAGATACCGCAACCGAAAGGATGAAAGCTCAAATGACAAATATCTGGTTGAGCATGGAGCAAGGGCAAAAGAACCAACAAGCTTCAATCCAAGACTTAGAGCGGAAAATGGAGAGGTTGTCCGAGGGGCAAAGTAGTAGGCCAACCGGTGGCTTACCGAGTAATACACAACAAAACCCGAGACAACAACCATCTTCTTCTAGTGGAGGACCCAAGCCATACCAACCACCGTCCGCAAGGAACGAGCATGTAAATGCTATCACCACAAGGAGCGGGAAATAACTTCCACCGCCTCAAGCCAAAGACAAACATATTTCTAACTCTTTTGTGCAGGAAATTGAGGAGGAAGAAAGTGAAGAGAATGTGGATGAAGCCACCCCACCAACGGTCACACTGGTGTCACCTACACCGGTTGTGAAAGCTTACAAGCCGAAGATCCTTATCCTCAAAGGCTAAGGAAAGAAAAAATGGCGGCACAATATGGGAAGTTTGTTGACATGATCAAAGGCATCCGAATCAATGTGCCTTTGGTTGATGTATTAGCCGGGATGCCGAATTATGCCAAATTCATCAAGGATTTGGTGAGCAACAAAGAAAAATTGTCGGAGGCTTCGGCAATGTTTTTGAATGAGGAATGCTCGGCACTTGTCCAAAACCAAATTCCACCCAAGCTTGGAGATCCCGGAAGCTTCATCATTTCTTGTACCTTGGGTAAAATCATAACTTGTGATGCACTTGCGGACCTAGGTGCTAGTATAAATTTAATGCCATATTCACTTTATGCTAAGTTGGCCCTAAGATCCTTGACACCCACCCGCATGAGCATTAGGTTGGCCGATAGATCTTTCCAATATCCCGTTGGGATTGCGGAAAACATGTTGATTGAAGTTGGCCAATTCACCTTCCCGGTAGATTTTGTCATCCTAGAAATGGAGGAGGATAGTAAGGTACCATTGATTCTAGGAAGGCCACTTTTACACACCGCGGATGCCATAATAGGAGTCAAAGACAAGAAATTGACCTTAGGAGTAGGTGACGAAAGGATTGCCTTCACGGTCGACAAGGCCATGAAGCATCCTTATTCTAACGATGATTCTTGTTTTAGAATTGATGTGATAGATGATGCGGTGGATGAAGAATTGGAAAGCTTGCTTGGATTGGAATCGGAGCTTATTGACTTGCTAGAGTCGAATGTTGAAGGAATGACCGAGGAGGAGTTGGTCATGAGCATGGAAGAGATAAATGATGAAGAAGAGCTCGATGGTGAGGACGCTTTTGAGGAGCTCATAAAGGACAATATGAGGATCAAGACCTCATTGGAGGATCCACCACGTGATTTGGAGTTGAAAGAACTTCCAAGCCATTTGGAGTATGCCTACCTCCATGAGGAAAGTCTCCTACCCGTAATCATTTCCTCCTCCCTTGTGAATGATGAAAAAATTAAATTGTTGAATGTACTCAAGGCTCACAAAGGAGCTTTTGCTTGGCGAACATCCGACATACCGGGAATAAGCCCATCCTTTTGTAAGCACAAAATCAATTTTGTTGATGATTTTAAACCCGTTGTCCAAAGACAACGGAGGCTTAATCCCAATATGGTGGATGTGGTCAAGAAAGAAGTAATTAAGCTTCTTGATGCGGGTATCATTTATCCTATTGCGGATAGCTCTTGGGTAAGCCCGGTACATTGTGTGCCGAAAAAGGGGGGCATGACCGTTGTAGCTAATGAGAAAAACGAAATGATACCCACAAGGAAGGTCACGGGTTGGCGAGTATGCATTGACTATAGAAAATTGAATGATGCTACACGAAAGGACCATTTCCCCTCCCTTTTATTGACCAAATGCTCGAAAGGCTAGCGGGAAAAGAGTTTTATTGCTTTCTTGATTGATTCTCGGGGTATTTTCAAATCCCAATAGACCCCGAGGATCAAGAAAAGACCACATTTACTTGCCCTTTCGGCACTTATGCCTATAGGAGGATGCCTTTCGATCTTTGTAATGCCCCGGCCACTTTCCAAAGATGCATGATTGCCATTTTTCACGATATGGTTGAAACCTCCATGGAAGTCTTCATGGATGATTTTTCGGTTTTTGGCAACTCATTTGAGTTATGTTTGAACAATTTGGATAAAATGTTGGAGAGATGTGAGAAAGCCCATCTAGTGTTGAATTGGGAAAAATGCCATTTCATGGTGAAAGAAGGCATAGTGTTGGGTCACAAGGTGTCGGGGTTGGGTATTGAAGTTGATAGGGCTAAAATTGATGTGATTGCCAAATTACCCCTACCCACAAATGTGAAAGGCATTAGGAGTTTCTTAGGTCATGCCGGTTTCTACCGTAGGTTCATCAAGGACTTTTCCAAGATAACGAGACCAATGACCAAGCTTCTTGAGAAAAAAGCTCCTTTTGTGTTTGACAAACCGTGTTTGGATGCCTTTGAGACACTCAAGGACCAATTGACCAAGGCCCCTATCATAGTCTCCCCCGATTGGTCCCAACCGTTTGAACTCATGTGTGACACTAGCGACTTTGCCTTAGGAGCCGTCCTAGGACAAAGGATTGATAAACATTTCAAACCCATTTACTTTGCTAGCAAGACCTTGAGATTAAGGATAAGAAAGGAGCCGAAAAACTTGCCTCCGATCACTTGTCAAGATTGGAAAATCCACATCTTGACAAGCAAGGCGATACTAATATTGATGATTCCTTTCCCGAGGAATTTCTTTTGCAGGTAGGTGATGAAAAGGAGGATGAGGCACCATGGTATGCCGACTTGGCAAATTACTTGGTTGGGGGCGTTTTGAGGAAGGGCATGTGTAAGGCCCAGACTTTACTCGACCCAAAAGATATCATTTATATATTATATTTGGAAAATCGGAAGCGCAAGTCCCCCAAAACAAAACATTTACCGACTTACAATGCTTCCAGGTTTAACGACTACCAAATATGACAACATTAGTTAAGCATTTACAACCATATTAGTTACCACCCATATTAACACAAAACGGGCCTTAGATAAAACATTTTCCAAAAGACATCCACAAAAGATCAGAGTTGCGCCAAGCCTTAGTCAAACTCCCAGTCAACATCTACAACCCGAACATCTACATCAACTAACCACAGTCTGCAAAACATTAAACAACAAGGGATTAGCTAATGCTAAGTGAATGGAACCGTAACCGACGGTTCAACCCACTCATAACAAGTCTTACAACTAAGCAACAACAACAATTAAACACATAAGCACATAACGTCAAGAGGACCGGCGGTTCCTGGTATCCACCCAACCCAGAAACCACGACTACTGGGCGCCAAGCCAATCCCAATAATCAACCGATAGCTTGAGTACTACCTTCACTGACTAGGCTTGTTCTCAACTATGTGTCTCAAAGAAACCTCGACAACTACACAGTAGTACCCAAACCCAACCAACAACAGTTGACCTCTGAAAATAACCACGTTGCATTCACAATGCAAAAACACACAACAACAAGCAACAGTTCACAACTGTTCACAACTGATCAACAATTCAACAACAATCACACAACAACTCATATAATCAGCAACATAAACAAAACAGACAAGACTGGTACCGGTACGACCAATAACAACAACCTACTAAAATAAACTATCCTGGTTACCCGTTGTAACCGAACCCGTTACAACTGGGTGGAACCGAGGACTACAATTCCACTCACCAAAATATATACGCCTGATCGCCAACTCAGAGGTCTTATCTTACTGAGTGGCCGTCCGCTTATCTGGAAACAACAACAACACCAAGTCAGTAAACGTTCAACACAAATTACAATACTTATATCAAGATCTCATATAACGTATTTCAATATCATCTAACATATATCTTATATACTATACCATATAACACGTATCACACATCATATATCTTTAACATTTAATCATACAAAACAAAAGAAATGAAATTGCTGGAAACCACCCCCAAACCGCCGGCTTGGGCAGGGAAGCCGCCGGCTTGGCTGGGAAGCCGACGGCTTGGCACCCTGGCCCGCCGGGTAAATTAACATTTTCAGCATCAGAACTTAAATCACCTAAATAAGCCAATTCAGACCGCCGGCTTGGGGTCCTAACCCGCCGGCTGACCACATGAAGCCGCCGGCTTTAGTGATCAAGCCGCCGGCTTGATCATAAAATCAGCAGCAGCAGCACCAGCAAAAACACAACACGAATCTTACACCCAAAATCACATATTCAGATTACCAAGCACGAATTTCAGTTGTAATAAACCACAAACCTCATTTATAAACACTATACAACAACAAACAACTCCTATAACATGATTTATTTACATGCATCATCACCCAATTCATGAATATTAAACCCTAACTAAATACTCAAACATGAAGAACACAAGCAATTTCATGAGTAATATCAACACACAATCATCATGTTATTAACAAGAAACATAAATCATCTAATATCTATCTTCAATTTCACATAAACTCTAAGAATCAATTAAATCTTCAAGAACACCAAAAGTGAAGAACACTTACAAAGAAATGGAAAGATGAAGATGATAACAATAAAATCACTAGCTTCTATCAAGTAATTTGAATCCACAAACACTAATTCATAATTTGGTTTATACAATTTCTTTGAATTTTTGCTAACAAAGCTTGAGAGAGTTTTCAAGAGAAGATGGGGAAAAATTGGTGAGAATGAGTCGGTCCACACACCGACCCCAACTCTTATTATCTGTAAAATTATACCCTCTTTTTAGTCTATTGTCTAGAACCCGAAAATACCCGTAAGTCAAAATACTTTTATTTTACCGTCATCTTTATTTATTTAAAACAGACAATATTTCATTAATCACAATAAAAACTGAAGCCCTTTTACTTGTTTATTCTTAAATAAACCAATCACACTTATTAAAATACAATTTATTTCCAGGCCCAGAAACAGGATGTTACAGCATGAGTCACCAAGAGAAAAGCAAATTTTTCTCTAACTTGAAGCATTATTTTTGGGAGGAGCCGTATTTGTTCCGTGTTTGCGCGGATGAGATGATAAGGAGATGTGTTTCGGGTGGTGAAACAAGAAAAATTTTGGATGAATGTCACTATGGGCCCACCGGTGGACATTATGGCCCTTCAATCACTGCTAAGAAAGTTTTTGATGCGGGTTTCTATTGGCCCACGATTTTCAAAGAAGAAAATACCTTATGCCAAACTTGTGATGCTTGTCAAAGAACCGGAAGCATCTCTAAAAGAGATGAAATGCCACAAACTAGCATCCAAGTGTGTGAAGTGTTTGATATTTGGGGCATCGACTTCATGGGTCCATTTCCTCCATCTTTCAAGAATGAATACATTTTGGTGGCGGTTGATTACGTGTCCAAATGGGCGGAAGCAAAAGCTTTGCCCAAGAATGATGCTCGGGTGGTTATTGACTTCTTAAAGAGTTTGTTTTGTCAGTTTGGGATGCCTAAAGCATTGATTAGTGACCGGGGAAGTCACTTTGCGAATGCTCAATTAGAAAAAGTTCTCAAAAAGTATGGGGTAAATCACCGGTTCTCGACTTCCTACCACCCACAAACAAGTGGTCAAGTCGAAAACACTAACCGTGCTTTGAAAAGGATTCTAAAGAAGACAGTGAAAGACAACCGGTCCATATGGTCAAAGAAATTAGAAGATGCATTGTGGGCGTTTCGAACCGCCTACAAGACACCTATTGGGACGACACCCTACCGGTTACTTTATGGCAAAACTTGCCATTTACCTCTTGAAATTGAGCACAAAGCTTATTGGGCGCTCAAGAATTGAAACTTGGATTTGGTTGAAGCGGGAGAAAAGAGGATGTTACAACTCCATGAGTTAGATGAGCTTCGATTGCAAGCTTATGAGAATTCCCGCCTCTACAAAGAAAGAACTAAAGTTTTGCATGACCGGAAGTTGAAAACAAGGAAAGAATTCAAAGCCGGCGACAAAGTTCTTCTTTTCCAATCTCGGTTCAAATTGAAGCAACCGAAGTTCAAACCACGTTGGACCGGTCCTTATACGGTAAAACATGATTATCCGTCCGGATATGTTGAACTTTTCGGTTCGGATGGAGGCACCTTCATTGTCAATGGTCACCGGTTAAAGCTTTACCACGAGGAAGAAGTTGATGGAGAGTGGGAGGAACTCGCAACTTACCCCAAGGACAAATGAATTCGGGGTCAAGTCTAGCTTGGACTCGTTAATAAATAAAGCCCGTACACGAGGAAACTCGTATTTATATCCTTTTTGATAAACTTAGAATTTTTGCCTACATTTTTGATGATTTTGAGCTGATGCTGCTGCTGCGTTTATGTGTTAATTAAGTGTTTACGTGCTTGTGTGCTGCTGCTGTATGTGCTGCATTTTAAAAGGATAAGCCGATCGGCTATCTAAAGCCGTTCGGTTATGGTAAATCAGCCGTTCGGCTTTGTTAAGCAGATCGGTTAGTCCTTTGTAAATTTGTTACATCACTTGATCTTCTAGCTTAGGGTGCGTTTTAACTGAAAAAGCCGTTCGGCTTGAGGTTAGCCGTTCGGCTATGTGTGAAAAACAGTTCGGCTTTATTTAGCCGATCGGCTACCGTAGTGAAAAACCCTTACAGAACTCGACCCTTCAATATTTGGTGCATTTTAACTATTGAAGCCGTTCGGCTTGGTTATAAAAGCAGATCGGCTAATTCTTGTTGTAAGCCGTACGGCTGAGGTGGGCAAGCCGATCGGCTTTACTAAAGATCTGGGCGAATTATTAACAGAACAAAAGTGTATCATTTTTTCACACACACCAAATACAAAGCAACAACCGACTGCTCCCTTTTCTTCTCTCTAAGCAAAAACGAAAATCACACCATTCTTCACTTAAATCATCATTTAATTTTCAAATCTTTCAAGAAATCAACATTTAATCATGTCTAGGCAACCTAAGGTATTTCATCTCTCCATTTAATCTTTCCACTAGTGATTTTTGGGGATGAATATCTTGAATCCGGGTTTGGTTTGATTCGAGTGTGGGGATGAATTCCTTTGCGATTTTGTTGTTTCTTATGCTTGATTCATACGTATTACTTAGTTTATACCATGATTTAATTGCTTAAATTGCTCGATTTAGATGATTTGCAAATTAGGGTTCATATGCTAATTTGGGGATAATCCGAATTTAGTGATTCGTACTAGATGTTTGGTGTTAATTGTAGTGTAATTCGTGTTTGCTAGCATAATGTAGTTGATTGGTTGATCGACTTCCATTTGTGGATTGATTAAGAAAATTAGGGTTTATGTGAAAAATTGGGGAAGAAAGAGTTGACTTTTCTGGTCAAACTTTTACTTTGACTTTGACTTTTTGAATTTAACTTTTGATTGTAAGACATGCCTTGATTCAAATTGAGTGATCCTTTTTGCTTAATTCAAGTTATGTTTGATATTAGAGTTATTTGCTTATTTAAAAGTCACTTGGTTTAGCATGGAATTTTGATTGTAAGGCTTGCTTGAGTTGGAATTATATGTCATAGGCATTATTCAAGCTTTGTTTGATATTGGATTGCATGCTATTCTTTGTAAAGGTTGAGTTATGATCGGTGATTGTCGGTTTGAGCTATGCTTTGCATTTGTTGTTGTTTGCTTTGTGATGCGGTTATTGGCTTGTATGCTTGGTTATTAGGGGTGTGGTTCTGTTTGACATTGATCGCTCATTTTGTCATATATTTTTTGCTAACTCTAACACAAACTTGAAAATTTTGTATCTTGTTGTGTTGTGTTGTGCAGAGAGGCAGGAATACCCAGCCTGACACTTATGAACCTCAGTATCCTGAAAGTATTTATGAGGGTTTACTACCTGGAGACCGCCACCCTCATTTAATTTTTGGGCGCCATACGTATCACTACCTGGAATTCACTGAAGCCTTATTTAAAATTCATAAAAAGGAGTGTGAATACCCTCGGGAAATCAACTGGAACCCGTTGGAAGTTGTTGGTGTTGCTCACGATATTCGAAAGACTTTTACTCAAACTGTAAAATTTGATGACGAGGCTTTTGGTGTGAATGACTTTGAGAAGCTTCTCGGGATTCAAGAACATATCTACGAAGAGTTGGTGATGGAATTCTTGGCAACTTTAGAAATGTTCATTATCAACAATGTCAACGATAAGTTTTTGAGTTTCAGACTCGGTGGGGCTCCTAGAAAATTATCCTTGAAAGAGCTTGCGGGTTGTTTGGGGATTTATACTGACGAGGAATATTCTTCCCATTGGATTGATCGGTATATAATGACTGGGGCAAGGTTGGATGAGGGGCAATGTGATGCTGAAGTTTGGGCAACGCTCAGTACGTCACCATATCTTGGGGGAAAGAATTTGAATAAACATCTTGCATCCCCAAGTATAGGGTGATACACAAGATGTTGGCAAACACACTAACTCTTCGGGGGAGCAATAGGGAGAAGGTCACCTTGATCGACTTGTGGTTTTTAGATAAGTTGAAAAGTAGGGAAAGGATCAATGTTCCATATGCAGTGGGCAAATACCTTCACGCCTATGCTAGTGGACATAAGCCCAATTCCAAGCTTTGTGGTGGCCATTTCATCACCAGGATCGCCAAGGGCTTAAAGGTCAGTTTGAAGCCCCGAGGCGTTCCCGCCTATATCCTGGTGGAAAATGCTACCCTTCCAATTGGGGCTGAATCCTATGCCACGACCCAGATCTTGAGAAAGAAAGGAGGTATATATGTTGCCTATAATCCCACTCCTAGGGAGGTGGCCACTGTGTCTCGGGTTGGGGCTAGGGGCAAAAGGCCCGTTACCATTCAAGATTCTGATGACGAAGAAGAGGCGGAGCAAGAAGAAGAAGAAGAAGCTGCAGCAAATGTGCAACCGGGTCATGGTTATTCATCTCATTCTGGGGAGCCTGCTTATTGGAAAAACTTTATGAATGATTTTGGAGAAATGCGTTTGGATCAGCAGAGATTTCAGGAACAGTCCCAGTATGAGTGGGGGGTCAATCGGTACCAAAACGATTGGCTCATTCATGATCATGAGCGGATGGGCCGCCACATTTCTGACCATGTGCCTGTCCCTTATCATGAACCACCTAGTTGGGGCGAACCGGGAGGCATTCTCCCTGCCCCTATCTATGATAGAGATGCTGCCTTAGTGGAACTCCAGCGACATCAGGAGTATATGCACACATCTGATTTCCACCAGCAACAGCAAGATTGGGGCACTTCTTGGTCATCTCCGTTGCAGCCTAACACCTGGACTGCTCCTGAGCCCTCCAACTGGCAACAAGAGGCTCATCACCATTGGCTTTTTGGATCCCCATTACCTTATCAACAGCAGCATCAGCAGGATGATCCCACCCAGGACCCGCCCCATGGTGGGGGTTGGTAGTTGGGTGTTGTTATTTTTTCTGGAATTGTATAACTTTAAACAATATTTTTATTCTGTGTTATTTTTCTTCTTGGTTCTTTGGATGACTAGCATTCATTGACATTTTTTTTATTATTATTTTTATTATCATGGTGGGCTTCTGTTTGGTGTTTGTTTGTTTGTTGCCCATTTGTAGCATGCGGAGCTGGAGTGGATATCTACACTTCTATCATGAGCCAGCTCCTCCTTCCTCGCCTTCATGCAAAACCCCGGGGAAGTTCTCGTTTCTTTTTTACCTCCGCACTTTTGCTAAATTAATGATTATGTTTGCATTGGGGGCAATGCAAATCTCAAGTGTGGGGAGGTATTCACTTGAATTCCATTTCTAGTGAATTGTTGTTTCTTACCTTTTATTGGGTTTGTGAAGTCTATTGGCTCTCCAATCGAACTTTACGAATCCCATTAACGGGCTATTGGTCACTTATTGGGTCTGTTATTGATCTTGGGTCGGATAGATTTTTGCAAATTCCAATGAAAGGCCGAGAAATGATAATTTATTAGGAATGTGCTTGTCCTTAAAAGATTGATTGCTTTGAAAATCTTAAACTTTGAAAATTAATTAGAAGTGATTTAATCTTCCCTCTTGCAACTTAGCCTATTGAGATGTGTCATAAAAAGCAACCTAATAGGGTGAATTGCATGACTAGCACACTTGTAGCCTCCACTATGAAAATTGTGAGAAATTTGAGCCTATTTGAGAAAAACACTTACCTTTAGTGTTTATATTGTTTGTTGCTATGAGTGTGCCGGTGATTGTAGTTTGTTCTAGAACTTGCCCTAGTGATGCATTTTGAGACCGCTGTAGGATCACAGAAATGTGATATAGGTGGGGTCGAAGACGAGGAGGTATTCTCAGGATTTTTGATCTTATTTTGCTTTAAAACCATTTATATCCAGTTTACACAGGTCGTTAGCACTCATTTTTAGTGCTAAGAAACCCCTAGAAAACTTTCACATTCAATCCACTAAATATTATCCTTATTTTTGTGTAGGCGATTCCCGAACCATCACTTTTCTAAGATGTTGCCTAGTTGGAACTTATGATGAATTTTACCAAAATGTGACTTAAATTGTTTTGAATTGGGATTCTAGTGATTAAATTCTATGATTGAGGTTGGAAACAATTAAATGAATAGAAGTTAATTAATATCCTTAAAGTTTATGGTTGGATGATTGTAGTCAACTAAATGGCCTTTGAATTCCTGAACGAGTAGTTTCCGAGGGGTGTTCTACACCTAGCCACCGAAGGCCTTTATCCGGTCTAGGATGGTTGGTCCGAAAGTTCGTTACACATGATTCATAGAAAGTCATAGAATGCAATTATTCCAATCAAATGTGAAGAATCAATTTGAGTTATTTGTGTGAAATTGTTGAAGTATAAGTTATAAATTAGAACAAATAATAATTTGAATTGATTTAGCACAAGAATCCTAAATTTCATTACTGTCACGTGTTTAAACCAATAGGTAATATTTCCACAATTTTCACGGGTCTTGACTACCACTTTTCACCAATTATTGTGTCTATCATACCCCATTCCATAATTAGCCTACATTTGTTACATAACGTGTTAGAATACCTCCTTTGAGATCTCACTTGGTGCTCACGCCAAGTCGGTGGAGATTTGATCCTTTTGCAAGCCTATGGTAACAATGCATCACGACTTGGCTTGATTGAGTGTTACATTGCTTACTTCCTTACCTAGTAGTCTTATAGGTTGAGAGTGAGTGACTAAACACTTATCCTTATGTGAGGTGCTAGGTCGTGCATTCGGGCTTGACAAACTAAAACATCTCGAGTTTCTAATGCTTATACATATGTTGCTAAACTAATTGCTTTGGTAGTTAGTGTTGGCATTGTTTTGGTAAACTTGATCTTCACTTATGATGTTGCAAGAGTCGGCTATGAAATGGTAAAATGATGATTTGCTTGAGGACAAGCAAGGTTCAAGTGTGGGGATATTTGATATCGCTCATTTTGGCTATATAAATCTATCGCGATATCATTGTTTTGCATATGTATTTGAGTAGATTTCGAGAACTTTCGATACTTATTTTATTTGGAAATCTATTTTAGGTCAAAAGATGGAAACGCATGCGATTTGATGAGGAATTGGTGAAGTTGTGATTAAAGCTGGCTGGGCTGGAATTACACCATAACCGATCGGCTATGTACCTAAAGCCGATCGGTTACTCAAGACCAGCAGATCGGCTAAAGTTAGAAGATCGGCTATCTTAGTGCATTTTCATTTCAGAACTTTCCCTCGTTGGAGCTAGCGGAGTAGAAAAGAAGAAGCCGATCGGCTACACCTTTTAAGCCGTTCGGCTGACCCTTTTAAGCCGTTCGGCTGACCCTTTTAAGCCGTTCGGCAATGCCTTCTAAGCCGATCGGCTTTCTTTGGATCTGTACGAGGTCCGAGGTTGTTTGTTGTGTTGTGCGTTTGTGATTGGTGGGCATTTATTACCCAACCGTTTTTCCATCTGTTTTCTTCCTTTTTGGAATTAAAAGAAAAAGAAAAAGAAAGGAGAAAGGAAAAATAGAGTGGAAATGGGTGTTTAGCCGGGGCTTCAACTTCATATTCATTATCATCACCATCCACATTCACTTCCACTTCCATTATTTTCACTCCACATTAAACACACACATTTACTCTCATTCACTTCATCTTCACCAACCAAAAATCAACATTTACTCCACAATTTCACAAGGATTTCACTTGGAAACTTTTAGGGGGACATCAAGCAAGCAACAATTTCGCTAGAAACATTATTGCATTTGTGTAATAACTTGGGTATAATCTTTATTTAATTTAATTTCAAGTTCTTAATGATTTCTGTAAATGTTTGTGATTGTTGTTTGATTATGGTTGTTATGAGTGGCTAGTGATTTTGTGCTTGTTTGGATGATATAGCTAGATGATTAGGGGTGTATAATTTGGATGTTAGTTTATGCTTGAGTTTGTGAATCATCCATGGATTTATATGCATTTAGTTGGTTGTTGTTACAAAACTTTCGGCATTTTAGCTAAACAATTATAGCGAATGTTCTTTGCTTAGTAAAAATACCTCATTAAGTTGTTGTCATTTGTGGAACAAATCATTTGATAATTGTAACAACACTAGTTAGATAAATAGAAGTTAGCGATTATAGCGAATGTTTGTCGTGTGGATGATTTGCAAACTCACAAAAATCTAAATCTTTTATATATAATTAAAAGAGGATACCATTAACAAGTCTTGACCCTTGATTACGCTCACAAATTAGAGATCAATGGCCTATATTAGTTCAAAATAAATGCAATAAACACCCCTAATAATAATTTAATAACTTTTTAATTTTTACAATATTATTATTAAATATTAAATATATAGATAGATAATATATATACTCCATACTGGTATATAATATACTCCGTATATAATATATATAATATAATATATTTCTAATAAATTATATCCGATTGATATTTTTAACCGGCTTTAAACCCTAGCCTCCCTACTCCATCTTTCACCTCTTCTTCTTCATCGTCATCATCATCGTTCTAGAAACAATCTTCCTACAAAAGAAAAGCTGACGGTGAGGATTCCATAAAACTAATATGTAATCGTGTTCATCTTGGTATGATGAGTTTTTTCTAGCTTGGATTTTTCATATATTTATTTAATTCTCATCTTAATATTTGATGGTAAGCTATCATATTTGTGAAATCAAGGTTTTTATTATGTTTCGATTTTAATATAAATTTTGTTCTTTTAGTTCATGGTGGAATATTTAGGTCAGATTGCATCTTTTAAAACAAAGCGGGAACTTCCACTCGAGTTTACCATCGATGAGTAAGCGACAGAAGAAGACAGAAACACATGATCTAGCATCGACGAGCAAGCAAAATAAGGGTATTTATATGCCTAATTCTCCATTATACATACATATTTTATAAATAAAATATTTGACTTGATTGCTAATGTATCTATAGTGAAGACTCGGTAATAGGCACCAAAGATGGATATATTAGACTCCATTGCGACTACAAGAGCTAAAATCGAAGAACAAAAGAAATTTGTGGATGGCCAGACGACTAGAAAGGATGAGTATGCATAATTCATATCACATCAGTCTGAAGGTATTCGTTTTGTATTATGTATATTCCTGATACTTTATATTGATCATTGGCTGCAAAACTTTTTACCTGGCTTACTTCTTGTGGGAGTGTTTGTTTATACGATGATGACTAATGTGCAAGGGTTGAATTAAATTTTTTGTCACTACGTGAATGTCTTAGCTCTGATTTTTTTTAATATTAGCAGACTGCTTAGCATAAACATTGAGCACAAACCAAAGTGCTAAACAAGGTTTTAACCAAAGCATAACGTAGTTTAACGTCTTATGGAAGTCAAATTGTTTTGTACTGAAAATTTAATACAAATGTTGTAAGCGAAGTCAAGGTTGAAATGAAAGGGTTTACCTATAATGGGTATATAAATATGTTTATAATAGTAAGGCCTATCGATTATAGATAAAACTATCTTCGTCGTTGCTTTGTTATGAACTAAACAACAGTTTTGAGATTTTGGTAATAATGGTAAGACAAATAACAATACAAATCTGGAATATATAATTGGTACTTACTTATGTTTGGTTTTTCTTATTTGTAGTATAAATAAGGTTGCCAACATTGTGAATTCGCAAAGTGAAAGAGATTAACATTCTGTATGTGCCTTGGTATGCATCTCAAAATTTTAATACATGGTTATAGCATATTATAATTATAGCTCAATAACGATTAGTTACACCATAGTTATATCTCTACGGGTGTCTTTTGCAGGTACAACTTGTATTGTTGGATAATGGTTGAAGTTTTTATACACAAGTTTCAAGGGGTCTTGATTATGAGGAGTCAAATTTGTTTTGTGGTGACTACATGAGGTACTTTGTAATGCTTGCAAGGCTTGAATTAGAATATGTTACTTCATTTAACAACACTAGGTTTAAGATTATATATTAGTTTATATGCAGTAGTAATGTTTTTCCACTACAATATACACCTTGCTGTTATTAGAACCGTCTCTTAGTTCTTAATGCATTAGAATTATGTTTTTATTGATTAAGTTTAGTGTCATTTGTCTCTTTTCACTATTGTGCAAGTATACATGAGATTTTTATATTCATGGTGGTTGTCTCCGGTATGTGAACAAAGAAAACATAGTTTTTCAAGTATCGATATATAAATATATTTTGTTTTTCTAAGTTGTTTAGCCTTCCTTGATGTCATCAAATAGTGATCTGGTTCAAATAATCTCTTAAGGATATGTGGGAAGGGGTGATATGTGTCATGACATATTTAGTTTGAAAAAATAGGAAGTTAAAGTATTTGGAAACAAGGTTTTAAGAGGAGCATGTTTATTTTAAATAAGTACAACTAACAAACATCGAGTGGATAAAGTCAAGGGTTAAAGGGAAAGAATTACAGTGGAACCAATTGATTATCGATTGGAAATCAGTATCTAATAATTAGTTAAAGGTTATGTGGAAAGGGGTGATATGGGTCATGTCATATTAAGTTTGGAAAAACGGGAATGCTAAAGTTTTAGAAAGAAGGTTTTAAAGGAGCGTGTTTATTACAAAAAAGTACAACTAACAAACATCGAGTGGATAAATTAAAGGGTGAAATGCAATGAGTTATAGTGGAACCAGTAGATTATTGATCTGAAATCAGTGACTACATCAGGTGTAACGTGAAACAGGTCGCATACCCATTTCTGCAGGGTGGAATTATGCATGCTGCTGATTGTGTGACTCACTGTAATGGACGAGTAGTTATTATCTGAAGGTTGGGACTTACATTCTATTTTATGTCCATGGTGTGTTAATTGCATTGAATCTATAGACCATAGTTTACTTTTGTGTGGTTTTTCTCTTTATGTAGAATTTAATTCAAGATAAGGACAATCGAGCTTGATGGAAAACAAATCAAGTTGCAAATATGGGACACTGCTAGCTAGGAGCGATTCAGTACAATCACAACCGGTAAGGATTTCAGAAAGTAATTTCCTCTTTGTATGATCGGTATATTATTATATAATCATTGATCATTGATGTTGTAGTGTAATAATGTGCTATCCACCTTTTAAGATGGTTATAGCGATTGATCGATAAACTGATAACAATTAGTACGTTTTTAATGTTCAACAAACCTGATGATTTATATGTGCCAATTCTAACAACTACTAAATATGTTGGATAATGTGTTGCTAGGCTAATAAACAGTTTTGTGTTAGATTCGGTGAATGGGGTCATGGTCGTAGAGTGATAAGGGATCTACGGGAAGAGTTGGTATGGATTACTACATATCTTATATGGAATAATCGGAATGCTAAAGTGTGTGGGGGGAAAATGTTACGTGGTGCTGGACTGGTCCATGAAGTTCAATTAAGGAATTTTGAGTGGATGAAGTTGATCAAGAGCAAAACTGGTAAAATTGCAGTGGGATTAATGGGTTAATAACCCACAATATTGCAGGTCGACTGTGGTATAAAACAAGGTTCAATTGGGTGGGTGGAACATAGTATAATGGGTTGTGGAATGGTGATGAATGCCTCTGTTCATGCTTCTGCCGGTGCAAGGGAGTGCCAAATAGTGGTTGGCCTTAAAAACTGCCTACATGGAATATGAGTTGACGTGGTCACAAATGTGTTGTGTGTATAGCATATAGATTGAATCTTGGTTGTATGGCCTATGCAAGAATTTATAGATATTTGTATGATAGTTGGTGTCATGGGGTTGTAAATACTATTTTTATTAATATATTATTAGCTTTTTTCTAGAAAAATATGTATATCTGAAGGTTGTACATGGGCTACTTGTGAAGTTTTCAAGTGAAAGCTGCATAATATTATATTTATTTTGTGCATAAGAAAAGAGTATATATTAAAATATAAGTATGGCGTAGTGGCTAAGTTGGGTGAGTCTGTAAATATGTAATTGTATCTTTGATTGAATTTTGGTTAAAAGAAACATATCAGCATATATAACATACTTTTCAGAGTCCATGAGGCTTAGAATTAACCATGCAAGTTTTAATTAATCAATCTAAAAATAAATCGATAGATAGATAAAAAGCATAAACAAAGAAATAAAAGAAAACGATGATAACTCCTCGGCCACCATGATGGTTTTGAATTGCGAATGAAATTCACCGAAAGGAACGTTCCGGATCATAGACTTAATATAATCATATATTTACTACTTTAACAATAATACATGTACATGCTACAATATAATGCTAAATTAACATTAAATTAGTTTACTTATTTTATCCTATATTTAACAAAACAAATAAATACATCACTATACTTAACAACAAAATTTTACATATTAAAATATCAAAACCCGCGTTGTCGCGGGTCATTCACCTAGTTCATGTTTAATCGGAGAACCTTGTGTGATTGAGCTTAATCTCTAGAATTTGGCCATTTGGTAATTTACTAATTGATATAGTGAACGTTTTCAACCTAGTGAATTGCTATTGATTATTTGTCTATAAACAATTGAACAAAACTGCGAACGTAACTTTGGAATGTGTCAAATGATTTAGCTAAATTGTGCAAGTTTGTAACCATGGCGAACGTCCGTTACTTGATTAAATCATAGGTTTGTTAATTGTAGTTGAACGATAGGTCATAGCGAACGTTGAGCTTATGTTTGATGAATGTTACCTTAGCATATGTCTTAACCGGTTATAATTCTACACCCCGAAATCACTAGTGAAATAATCCAAGCAAGCATTGTTTTTAATATTTGAAAGTTCCAAACAACTAATTTGACTCTTCCTGAGTCCACCGTTCTCATTGAAAGATAAATTGTAGTTTTAAGCATCGTAACAATTCGGTCACACAAACCAACCACATTTTATTTTCTCTCTTTAAATTGCTCACACTTATCTTGATTGTATAAACCAAGTTCCCTGTGTTCGAGCCCGAACTTACCAAACTATACTACCACTCGATAGGGTCCACTGCCCGGTTGTGTTTTGGTCTAGCTCGGTAATTTTTGGTTTACTTATCAACGATAAATTTTATAACTGGATTTAACACATCACTAGCTGTTATTCAGGTAGTGACTTTTGCCTTTATTCATTTGAAGATACAAAACTCTCGCTGCTTGTACCAGCGACACACAAAGTTGAGTTTTAATCTTCCTCAGCATGATAAATCCAGAAGTAGAATGAGTGGCGACCAGTGAGTACTAGTCTTCAGGAACAACAGCTTTGACATAGATCATTTCTTCATCGAGTTGTATATTATTGAGTTGGTCATCGACCAGTGACTTATCATGGTCAGTGACCAGTGACTCAACAATCTCCCCCTAAATGATTGTGATCAAAGCTCCCTAGACAAACTCGTTTCTGATAAAGTTTAGAGTCAGTGTTTAAGATTTTAAACATTCAGTGACTTATACTTGTGATCCATTCATTTTCTTTTTGGATTCTTTTAGCATGATCTGAGTTTTGCACTTTGGTTTTCTCAAAAAATTAGATATTATTGAACTGCAAAATATAGATATTACAAGTGATTTTCAGTTACAATAAATCTAATCTATTACAAGATTCACTACGCATTTTTCCGTATTTCTTCTTGCTTCACAATACCAAGCTCATCAGCTAGCTCGTATTTCTCTGTAGAGGGCAATAATCTGAACTGTCTGGCTAATCCTTCTTCCAAAATAGCTTTTCTCATTAATGAATCCTTTGGAAGCATGCTGGAAGATCTGATCAAGTGTACAAGATGCTCATGATCAATCTTTTCAAGCTCTGACTCTCTTTGAAATCTTAATACTCCATTAAAGTCTCTGTAGATGAGTCCCTTCTCTCCTTCAGTTATCTCAGTGCCCTCAATCCTTGGCACACCATCACGGATAGAAAGATTTAACCTTGAAGTGTTTGGAATTCTGTATATGCTACTGGTACCTGACCTATACCTTGGGCTGGGTGGTCGCACTATCTGTAACACCCGCCAAATTAGGACTAGTATTTAGTGCCTAATCAGATGTTAATACATGTAATTAGTTCTTTGTTAGGCTAATTAATGTATCGAATTATATATATTGTTGAATATATACGAAAATGCGATTTGGTTAAATCGTACGCAATTTAAATCGAATGTATTTCGATTCAATTTTATACGGACGTTGGTGACCAATTTTATCAAATAACGTTGTTATATCAAAAATATTATTTTGATAATATTTCGTATTCATTCGTATCATACAAACCGAACTTACACAATTTAAAATATTAAAATGCGCAAACTAAATAAACAAACTTACATTTTGTAACTCAAATATAAATAGAATTATAAAACATTTAAATAAAATATCGCGTAATAATTTGTATTTTAAAACATACCATTTAATTTGTAAAATAATTATTTAACGTTTAAACGACGGAGCAAACGAACACCGAACGGAGCGGAAACGCGGGGCGAAAAATGGGAGGATAACCTCCCATTCCCCACCATTTTCTTTCATTTCATTTCTTCTTCCTATCTCCCTTCCCTCTTTTCTCTCAAACTACACCATCACCACCACCATACAAATACACCAAATAACACCTCAAAACGACCGTAAATCGCCATACTCGTTTGGAGAAAAACGTTCACCTATTCCCGATCTACAACGCTATCTTTTCGGATTTCTCATCCGACACTTTGTAAGTTTCCGACAAATCCCGAAATCTCTCGTTTTTAAGTGTTTTCACCTTCTAGTTGTTTGTTTAAGCTTATAATGTCCATATTTGGGTTGGGTAAAAGTTTTGGACCGAACGGAAACCGAAAAACTCGTTTTCGACACATTTTCCGGCCAACAGACCGCTACGTCGCAGTTGGCCCAGAATTTATGCGACGTCAGCTTCAACGTCGCAAAAACCCCTCGTAACGTCGCATAGTGCGACGTCAGTCACAACGTCGCACGAATCCTCGACGTCGCATATAGCGACGCAGCCTATTACGTCGCATTGACTTGCGAATGTCGCACATAGCGACGCAGACCTTAACGTCGCCAACTTAACCAACGTCGCATTAGCGACGCAGCACCCTACGTCGCATTAAATTGCGAAACGTCGCCTTTAGCGACGTCATGCTCAACGTCGCAACCCTACCTGCGACGTCGCACCCAACGTCGCACAAACCAGAACCTCAAAACACAGATTTTTACTAAGTGTCGAGACTCGAAATTTATCACTCGATTTTACCCAAATTCGGATCCAGATGCGTTTTTTCGTCAAAGTAATATAGTAGAAACAAAAATTTTCCAAGCTGACCTGGCAGCTCGACCCCAGCCAGGGGCTCTGCCCCTTGGACCCCGCTACCAGGGGCGCTGCCCCCGGACCCCCGTACTTAGATTCCGTAACGGCTTCTAAAACACAATCAAAACACATTTTTTTTCAAGTAAAACGCCACGAAATCAAAATAATAATAGTTGAGATTATTATTACAAACCCGTCACCAACGGGCCGTACATGTTTTCAAACATTCAAATCAATCAACCAAATGGCATTTGGACATTATAGTTGGATGAACAACTACAAGGTAGTCTTATTAGATACCTTCGCATATTATAACCATCGCGTGTCGTGGACACCCCCAGGTTACAAGTCTTTGGACTTCATTACTCGGCTAATCAATCAAAGTTTATTAAGTTAAACACTTTCAGACTCAGGTGAGTCTCATAGCCCCTCTTTTACTGTTTTACTCAGGGGTGTGTTATATTGCTCAACTTTTAACATGTGAACGCAAGTACAAACATTTCATATACTACATGAGTTTTTCGAAACTAATCATTTAAAGTCCTCCGTCAGCATAGTTGTTAATACGTTGTAGCGTGAATATTAGTATATGGTACCATATAGGATTGACCCACCTCGTCCGGGTTAGCAAGCACTAACCGGGTAAACGGACGTACTAATATTTGGGAAGACGAATGTTGATTAGGCATTCGTGGAGGCACCTCGCCCGGAATTCTCTATAGGGGACCCGGCCCTCGAGTTAAGCTCAACTATGTGCTCATGGCTGTATACACGATGACAATCATTTAATTGCTGGATGCAATTCATTATTAAACTGCTGGATGCAATTCATTATTTAAATCTTGCGGTTCACACTATATTAACTGAATTCAAACCTGTGAGCTCACCAGCTTTTAGCTGACCTTTTAGCATATATCGCAGGTACCAAGCAGTATGATGTTTCTGCTTCAGGATTTTAGCTCGAGTCAGCATACAGAAGATTGAGATTTTCTTGCATTAGTATATTTTGTACAAGTACTTATGTACTGAAATCTCATTTGATTTAAACTCGAGCTATGTAAAGCTTAAATGTTGTAAACATTTCTATTATCAATATATTTTGTTAAAACGACGCATATAGAGTCGTTTACTATATATCTTTGTGTTTTGTTATTGATTAGTAACACCCAAATCAAGCTTCCGCAAATCATCAAATTTGGGGGTGTTACAGATTGGTATCAGAGCCTAAGGTTATAGTGAACTAGGTTGCATTTAGTGGACCTAGACTATGACCATTAGGCGGTATTCCTTATTAGGTATAACTGGTTCAGTGATTACATCATACGAGTTTAATTTAACATAGCCTGATCAACTATGTACAATTAAGCAAGGATGATGTAAGATCTGAAAGTAGTTATGGCTGAACAGGGTACAATAGAAGACTCTGACCTCGAGAGAACCGAGACTTAAACATGTTTATGCTAGACACTCAATAGGCTATATTATATAGGAGCTATATGAATATAGGCCTCAATCTTACTAACGTTTTGTCTCAGAAATGGCAAACACACCATCAAATTCATCTCGCCCTCAATCCGGGTCGCAGAACCCAAGGGTAGCTAGGAGGAATGCCAGGTTGCCTCGAGCTGGCCCGTACCCCACTCACTTCACCCTTCCGGCCTTAGCCGCTAGGGTGAACCAACACGAGCAGCGACTTCGCACCATGGATGTCGTGTTGCAAGAAACAAACGAAAACTGGAGACTTACATCCCTTGAACGCATCGAACAAGTCTCCGACGACCTGGAAACCACAAACAACAACATGGATGTCCTTCGCAACCAAGTAATAGCGATAAGCGTGGAAAATGCCCTCCTGCGTCAAAGGATGGAAGAATGTGAACAGCGTTCACATGAAGCAGAAGAGTATGCCCGTGGACTAACACAACGACTAGCACTAGCAGAAGATAACGCCCGTCAAGCTAGCAGACTTGCAAACACTGTGGACCGTCTTGTCACGATGATGGAACAAATTAATCTACGTCAAGACTAGTGTAGTCTTTGTCTTGTAATCTATCCTGTAATCTAGTAACTATCTACGCGCTACTCTAAAATTCGGTCGGATGTAACAATTCCCGACACCTTTTGTAATAACTCTGTAGGATGTAACCTTTGAACTCATATTAGCTATCAAATATTCCTTGTTGTTCAACTCATATTAATTGTCATTTTTCCATGTTGATGTCATGTATTACTGCTTTTATACACGTACATCTATAACAAATAAAACTTTCCTACGAAATCTCATGTATCTTCATTTCTTTTATTGAAGAATCATGCCGCCAAAGTCAAGACCATACACCGATGCTCAGCTTACATCGCTTATAACCCAGGCTGTTACTGAAGCCTTGGCTCGGAATACCCCACAAAACTCCACCAGAAACAGCGATGCCGCTGAAACCACTACTGTTAAACCTTGTTCTTACAAGGACTTTCAAAGCTGCAAACCCTCCAGCTTCAAGGGTTCTGAAGGAGCCATCGGACTTATCAGATGGTTCGAGAAAATGGAAACTGTTTCCGTGTCAGCAAATGCGTGGAAAACGACAAGGTAAACTTCGCCACCTGCTCTCTTGAAGATGATGCCCACTCTTGGTGGAATTCATATACCCAATCAGTGGGTGCTGACACTGCCTACCAACTCTCTTGGGAGGACTTGAAAGCAAAACTCACTGCCAAATACTGCTCAATCGCCAAACTCCAAAAGCTGGACGAGGAGTTCTGGAACCTAAAGGTTCAGGGTGGTGATATCGATGGTTATACCACCAGATTCCAGCAACTCGCTGCCCTCCGCCCAGCCATGGTAAGCACAGAACCTGATAAAATCAGGAAGTACATCCTCGGCCTTCCTGAGCCTGTTCGGGGGCATGTTGCCTCTTCCAACCAAACCACCATTGACGGTGCAATCCTATTGGCCCAAGATCTGATGTCCATGAGCCAAGATTCTGAACCACCCACTTCATCCTCCCAAAACAACAAGCGAAAGTGGTCTGACTACCACAACAACCACTCCAACCAACAAAACAAGAAACCCGACACCATCAAAGCCTACAACACCACCACTGACATCACACGGGGCTACACTGGGAACAAACCCTATTGTTCCAAGTGCAGCCGTCACCATGAAGGCTCTTGTGGTCCCTTTTGTAACAATTGCAAGAGGTACGGCCATCTCACCAAAGATTGCAATTCTCCTGCCAACAACAATTCCAACAACAACACCAGACCACCCAAAGTCTGTTTTGAGTGTGGGAAACCAGGGCACTTCAGGGATACGTGCCCAAAGCTGAAGAATAACAATAACAACAACAACAACAACAACCGCAACAGCAACAACAACAACAACACCCGAAGCAGAGCCTTCGTCATCAAATCCGGGGACGCCCGCCAAGACCCGAATGTGGTCTCGGGTATGTTCCTCCTCAACAACTTAAATACTTATGTTCTATTTGATACTGGTGCTGAAAGAAGCTTTATCTCTGATGACTTTTGCCCACTACTTGACATCAATCATGTTGCCTTAGATGTTAAGTACACTGTAGAACTAGCAAATGGCGAACTTATAGAAACCGATAGTGTGATACCTAATTGCACTTTAAACCTAGCTGACGAAACCTTTCCAATCGATCTTGTACCCGTTGAAATCGGAAGTTTCGACGACATCATTGGAATGGACTGGTTGTCCAAACACCGAGCTGAAATCGTTTGTTACGATAAGATCGTCCGCATTCCACTCGCTGCCGGTGGAACCTTGATCATACAGGGGGAGACCGGTGGGACGGGACTCAATATCATCTCTTGCTTAAAAACCCGAAAATTTCTGAGAAAGGGTTACCCCGCAATACTTGCACACATCACAGAGAAGAAGTCGGAGGAGAAGCGACTTGAGGATGTGCCAATTGTTAGAGACTTTCCCGAAGTCTTTCCGGAAGAACTACCTGGTTTACCTCCACCTAGACAGGTTGAGTTCTCAATTGATCTCGTGCCGGGTGCCGCACCGGTGGCCCGCGCACCGTACCGTTTAGCCCCATCCGAACTTCAGGAGTTGTCCTCTCAGTTACAGGAACTTCTGGATAGAGGATTCATTAGGCCGAGTTCTTCGCCTTGGGGAGCTCCGGTCTTATTTGTTAAAAAGAAGGACGGTTCATTTCGAATGTGCATCGACTACCGAGAGTTGAACAAATTGACCGTCAAGAACCGTTATCCACTTCCTCGCATTGATGATCTATTCGACCAACTTCAGGGTTCAAGCTTCTACTCAAAAATCGACCTGCGATCAGGCTATCATCAGTTACGAGTTCGCGACACCGATATTCCAAAAACTGCTTTCAGAACTCGTTACGGGCACTACGAATTCCAAGTGATGCCCTTTGGTCTAACCAACGCACCGGCTGTATTCATGGACCTCATGAATCGGGTGTGCAAACCTTACCTCGATAAGTTTGTCATCGTCTTTATTGATGACATACTCATTTACTCGCGCAACGAGCAAGAACATGCGCAACATCTCAAAACAATTCTAGAACTACTTAGACACGAGGAGCTTTATGCCAAATTCTCTAAGTGTGAGTTCTGGATACAAACCGTTCAATTCCTTGGTCACGTGATCGACAGTCAGGGAATTCACGTTGACCCATCAAAAATCGAGGCTATCAAAGACTGGCAAGCACCCACCTCTGCAACTGAAGTACGACAATTCTTGGGTCTTGCTGGGTACTATCGGCGATTTATCAAAAACTTCTCTAAAATAGCTCAACCACTCACGGTACTGACTCAGAAGGACAAAAGGTTCGATTGGACCGATAAAAAAGAGTCAGCATTCCAACTTCTGAAACAAAAGCTTTGCAGTGCTCCAATTCTATCCTTACCCGAAGGCACCGATGACTTCGTGGTATACTGTGATGCTTCTCACCAAGGTCTCGGTTGCGTATTGATGCAACGAGATAAAGTTATTGCCTATGCCTCACGACAGCTGAAAATTCACGAAAAGAACTACACCACTCATGATCTCGAACTTGGAGCTGTCGTTTTTGCTCTCAAAATCTGGAGACATTATCTCTATGGCACTAAGTGCACAATCTTTACCGACCACAAAAGCCTCCAACACATCTTCGACCAAAAAGATCTCAATATGAGGCAACGTCGATGGGTCGAGTTGCTTACCGATTACGACTGCGAGATCAAGTACCATCCAGGGAAGGCTAATGTTGTAGCCGATGCCCTCAGCCGAAAGGAACGACCGAAACCACTTCGAGTCCGAGCTCTCGGTATGACCATTCATAACGATCTTACTATTCAAATTCATACCGCTCAGATCGAAGCCCTGAAACCTGAAAACATCAAAAACGAAGCCTTACGGGGTATTGACAAACAATTTGAAACCAAATCTAACGGGATTAGGTATTTCTCAAACCGAATCTGGTTGCCTAATTTCGGAAACCTACGAGACTTGGTGATGGATGAAGCTCACAAGTCTAAATATTCTATCCATCCGGGATCTGATAAGATGTACCATGGAATCAAGGAATTTTATTGGTGGCCAAACATGAAAGCCGAAATCGCCACTTATGTCAGCAAGTGTCTTACTTGCTCGAAAGTCAAAACCGAACATCAGAAACCACCTGGTTTACTCCAACAACCTGAAATTCCGGAATGGAAATGGGAACAAATTGCCATGGATTTCATAACCAAACTACCCAAATCGTCGAACGGTTGCGATACCATTTGGGTGATCGTTGACCGCCTCACTAAATCTGCCCACTTCCTGGCAATCAAGGAAAACGATAAAATGGAACGCCTTACACAAATCTAGATCAAGGAAATCGTTTCTCATCACGGTGTTCCAATCTCGATCATCTCTGACAGAGATGCCCGTTTCACCTCTCACTTTTGGCAGTCACTTCAAAAAGCTTTGGGTACTCGTCTCGACATGAGTACCGCGTACCATCCTCAAACCGATGGCCAAAGTGAACGAACCATCCAAACACTGGAAGACATGCTACGAGCCTGCGTAGTTGATTTCGGTACAAACTGGGAAAGACATCTACCATTGTGCGAATTCTCGTACAATAACAGCTATCACGCCAGCATCAAAGCTGCACCTTTTGAAGCACTGTACGGTCGTAAGTGCCGATCACCGATCTGTTGGACTGAAGTGGGAGATAGTCAACTAACTGGTCCTGAACTCATTCACGCCACCACTGAGAAAATTGTGGAAATCCAAAACAGACTCAAAGCCGCACGTGATCGTCAGAAAAGTTATGCTGACGTGAGACGCAAACCACTCGAGTTCCAAGTTGGGGATCGAGTACTCTTAAAAGTATCACCTTGGAAAGGCGTCATCCGTTTTGGCAAACGCGGGAAGTTAAATCCCAGGTACATCGGGCCTTTTGAGATCCTCGAACGGATTGGCCCCGTAGCTTATCGATTGCAGCTGCCATCCGAACTCAGCAGCGTGCACCCCACTTTTCATGTTTCCAATTTGAAGAAGTGTCTGTCTGATGAGACACTTATCATTCCACTCGATGAAATTCATGTTGACGACAAACTTCACTTCGTTGAGGAACCCGCTGAAATTATGGACCGTGAGGTCAAACAACTGAAACAAAGTCGTATTCCCATCGTCAAGGTCAGATGGAATTCGCGGCGTGGTCCGGAATTCACCTGGGAACGGGAAGACCAAATGCGACTCAAATATCCTCAACTTTTCACTGATTCTACATCAAACACGACCTCGAACTAAATTTCGGGACGAAATTCTTCTAACAGGGGGAGAATGTAACACCCGCCAAATTAGGACTAGTATTTAGTGCCTAATCAGATGTTAATACATGTAATTAGTTATTTGTTAGGCTAATTAATGTATCGAATTATATATATTGTTGAATATATACGAAAATGCGATTTGGTTAAATCGTACGCAATTTAAATCGAATGTATTTCGATTCAATTTTATACGGACGTTGGTGACCAATTTTATCAAATAACGTTGTTATATCAAAAATATTATTTTGATAATATTTCGTATTCATTCGTATCATACAAACCGAACTTACACAAATTAAAATATTAAAATGCGCAAACTAAATAAACAAACTTACATTTTGTAACTCAAATATAAATAGAATTATAAAACATTTAAATAAAATATCGTGTAATAATTTGTATTTTAAAACATACCATTTAATTTTTAAAATAATTATTTAACGTTTAAACGACGGAGCAAACGAACACCGCGCGGAGCGGAAACGCGGGGCGAAAAATGGGAGGATAACCTCCCATTCCCCACCATTTTCTTTCATTTCATTTCTTCTTCCTATCTCTCTTCCCTCTTTTCTCTCAAACTACACCATCACCACCACCATACAAATACACCAAATAACACCTCAAAACGACCGTAAATCGCCATACTCGTTTGGAGAAAAACGTTCACCTATTCCCGATCTACAACGCTATCTTTTCGGATTTCTCATCCGACACTTTGTAAGTTTCCGACAAATCCCGAAATCTCTCGTTTTTAAGTGTTTTCACCTTCTAGTTGTTTGTTTAAGCTTATAATGTCCATATTTGGGTTGGGTAAAAGTTTTGGACCGAACGGAAACCGAAAAACTCGTTTTCGACACATTTTCCGGCCAACAGACCGCTACGTCGCAGTTGGCCCAGAATTTATGCGACGTCAGCTTCAACGTCGCAAAAACCCCTCGTAACGTCGCATAGTGCGACGTCAGTCACAACGTCGCACGAATCCTCGACGTCGCATATAGTGACGCAGCCTATTACGTCGCATTGACTTGCGAATGTCGCACATAGCGACGCAGACCTTAACGTCGCCAACTTAACCAACGTCGCATTAGCGACGCAGCACCCTACGTCGCATTAAATTGCGAAACGTCGCCTTTAGCGACGTCATGCTCAACGTCGCAACCCTACCTGCGACGTCGCACCCAACGTCGCACAAACCAGAACCTCAAAACACAGATTTTTACTAAGTGTCGAGACTCGAAATTTATCACTCGATTTTACCCAAATTCGGATCCAGATGCGTTTTTTCGTCAAAGTAATATAGTAGAAACAAAAATTTTCCAAGCTGACCTGGCAGCTCGACCCCAGCCAGGGGCTCTGCCCCTTGGACCCCGCTACCAGGGGCGCTGCCCCCGGACCCCCGTACTTAGATTCCGTAACGGCTTCTAAAACACAATCAAAACACATTTTTTTTCAAGTAAAACGCCACGAAATCAAAATAATAATAGTTGAGATTATTATTACAAACCCGTCACCAACGGGCCGTACATGTTTTCAAACATTCAAATCAATCAACCAAATGGCATTTGGACATTATAGTTGGATGAACAACTACAAGGTAGTCTTATTAGATACCTTCGCATATTATAACCATCGCGTGTCGTGGACACCCCCAGGTTACAAGTCTTTGGACTTCATTACTCGGCTAATCAATCAAAGTTTATTAAGTTAAACACTTTCAGACTCAGGTGAGTCTCATAGCCCCTCTTTTACTGTTTTACTCAGGGGTGTGATATATTGCTCAACTTTTAACATGTGAACGCAAGTACAAACATTTCATATACTACATGAGTTTTTCGAAACTAATCATTTAAAGTCCTCCGTCAGCATAGTTGTTAATACGTTGTAGCGTGAATATTAGTATATGGTACCATATAGGATTGACCCACCTCGTCCGGGTTAGCAAGCACTAACCGGGTAAACGGACGTACTAATATTTGGGAAGACGAATGTTGATTAGGCATTCGTGGAGGCACCTCGCCCGGAATTCTCTATAGGGGACCCTGCCCTCGAGTTAAGCTCAACTATGTGCTCATGGCTGTATACACGATGACAATCATTTAATTGCTGGATGCAATTCATTATTAAACTGCTGGATGCAATTCATTATTTAAATCTTGCGGTTCACACTATATTAACTGAATTCAAACCTGTGAGCTCACCAGCTTTTAGCTGACCTTTTAGCATATATCGCAGGTACCAAGCAGTATGATGTTTCTGCTTCAGGATTTTAGCTCGAGTCAGCATACAGAAGATTGAGATTTTCTTGCATTAGTATATTTTGTACAAGTACTTATGTACTGAAATCTCATTTGATTTAAACTCGAGCTATGTAAAGCTTAAATGTTGTAAACATTTCTATTATCAATATATTTTGTTAAAACGACGCATATAGAGTCGTTTACTATATATCTTTGTGTTTTGTTATTGATTAGTAACACCCAAATCAAGCTTCCGCAAATCATCAAATTTGGGGGTGTTACACTATCTCTTCACCGAGTATAACAGTATCTTCTGGTCTAAGTAACTGAAGTGCAACCATCTTCTGGAATAACCTGTCAATCTCATTCAGCACTTCATTCTTAGCTGCACTGGAGGAGTGACTGATAGCAAGTCTGATTTCATTCCATTCTTCCCTGTGCAACTTACAGACTTGATCAAGATTGATAGCTTGAGTCTCCAAACCTCTGTGAATAAGTAGCTGAGCTTGAGATTTATTCTTTGGCTTTTTCAGATTTACCTTGGTGATAGGTGCAGGATTTGATCTTCCAACCATTCTAGCAGCATATTTATTCTTGTCTATTTCATTCCAAAGCTTATCCACTGATGGATTTACTCCCCCTTTCTTTTTCAACCCTTTTCCCTTTTTCTCAGCATCGAGTTCTCGCTGGAGTTCAGATTTTTCAACATCCTGATGAAGCTTAGCCATATTGAAATCAAAAACTTCTTGCTGCTTTTTCAAGAACATCTCTCTTTCTCTTTCCACTGCTTCATCTCCACTTAATTTTAGAAAGTAAGCACGATCAGAATCAGATTGTTCCTTTAACTTCCTTTTTCTTTCTTCTTCTTCTTTGGCCTCTACTTCAGCATTTATTTTCAAAATCATTTGTTGTTCAATTTTTTTTCTCTCCTTCATCTTTCTAGCAATACATTCTTCGCTGGTTTCATTGCTATGAAGACTCCCTTATGTAGAATCAGAAGAAAGTAGAAGAGCTGGAGCAGAAGTCTCTGGCATGGTGATCTTTGGTGAAGAAGTAGCTGTATGCAAAGAAGATAAGGTTGTAGTCACTGTTGTTGCTTCTGTTTGGTGTGAGGTTGTTGTTATTGATAGGGTAATTTGCTGAGTTGCTGCTGTTGTAGAGGTTGTTGGTGTTGTTGTTATGATCATTTGTGGGTCAACGACTGTAGTCACTGGTTCAGTGACTGTTTCTTCAGCAAAGTTACTGAAATAGTAGCTTTCTGGTTCTGTGCTTTCAATGAGTTGTAATGAAGAAGAGTTGACCGGTGATTCAGGGCTTTCAAGTATGGTTTTGAGATGATACATAGTTGCTGATACATCATCCTCAGTAAATGATTTATTTCTTTGCTTGAATGATGAGGACTCAGATGTAGTAGATTCACTAGTCCTTTTTCGTTTGATAAGAACAGAAGAGATAGGTAGCTGATCCTCCATGTGTTCATCAGTGTCATCTTCGTTCTTATCAAGTCCATTGTCCTTATCATCGTCATCTTTGTTATCACCATCATTTCCATCATCACCATCATTACCATCATCCATATTGACATCATGCTCATCCTCCTCCATGTTCATCCATTGCCATCGAGCCAAATCAAAACTTACCGACTCCCCCTCAATCCTTGCTGCCTCATCAGCAGTCCATTCCTTGATTCTAATATTATACATTCTGAGTTCATCAGGATGAAACTCAGGGAAATGAATTTCCTCAAACTCATATTCATCATCTTTAGTATCCATCTCAACCAAGAAAGTTCAGCAACTTCAGCAGCTTCAAGTTCTGGCTTTTCAGGGATACCAAGAAGGCCATAGGAACCACTCAATACTGATATGCGAGAATCATTATTTTTGATGAACTCAGTATTGTCAGCAATTATTCTCTCCCCCTGTTCATCAAAAAGATATGCGGTATATTCTTTGATCCAGCGATAAAGTTTCTTCTTATCAATGCGAAGAGCAGCAACTTCAGCTTTAGTAGCTTGATGATGTGCGGTCATAGAAGAAATAACTTTATCATTTGTTGTAATGTATTTTAGAACAGAGGCTGCCATTTCCTTTTGTTGAGTAGATAGTGCAGAGATTGATTTATCGTGAGTAATGAGATTTACCCTTGTTGTTGTCATGAGTTCAGATTGGGCTTTGGAAAGAGTCTCCAGTGACTAAGAAAAGGATAAGCCAACATTAGTCATTAGTTTTACCTTGTTGCTGATCTCATTGCTTCAGGCAAGGATTGGATCATAGACAGATGCCAGAGCTTTGACAGCAGATGTAAGATCAACAACTTGGCCTTTGAGTGCTTCTCTTTCTTCAGAAAGAAGATTGATGTGTTGCTGAAAAGAAGCAAGATAGTCTAGTAGCAGCTTCTCAGAAGAGGAAGGAGTGGATGATGAAGCATGGTCATCAGCTTTGGGAGGTGGAGGTGGATTTTGTTGTTGAGGAGGAGATGGTGGTGTAGGTTGTTTTTGCGGAGATGATGGTGGGGTAGGGAGTGTTTTAGATTGAGCTCCCTGATCCCCTGTGTCCATAGCAGTATCAGCAAGAGGATCAGTATCAGCTACTGAATTATCACTGGAAATAGACATGGCGTCTAATTCCTGTATTGGTGAAGTGACAATGGTAGCTGATGGAGCAGTGATAGGTTCAGAAATAGATGGTGTGGGTGTTGGTTCAGTGAGATATAGTGTAGGTGTTGGTTCAGTGAGGGGTGGCGTAGGTGTTGTGGATGTTGGTTCAGTGATAATCGGGGTAGGTTCAGGTTCAGTGATAAGTGAAGTATGTGCTGGTTCAGTGGCAGCAGCAGTAGTAATAATTGGTAAATATGGTGGTGGAGATTTTTCATCATCAGATGAAGAGGTGTCCATTGGTTGGGTTTCCTTGTCATCACCAGCTTGTGTTTGAGCTGGTGGATCATTGGAAACAGAAATGTCAACATGTGTCTCTCCATGTGACAGTGGAGAGACATTGTCGGTTGGTGCAGTGAAAGATGAGAATTGGCCCGGGTCTGTAGCCTGTGTTGTGACATCAATATTGAGTGTGTTAACACCCGCTGATGTCACTAGCCCTTTGTCTAAAATGTCAACCTTTTGGGAGGATGACAAGTGGCTGATGGGTTGACTCGATAGATGGATGTGGGATGCACCCGAATCACTGCTAACAAAGGGTTGAGCCATTGTAGCTGTCTGTAGGTTCCCCTTTGTGAAGTCACTGGACTTTCGGGAGTCCAGTGAGGTGGTTGTGGTTAATGGTTGATCAAGAGTGCCCGCAGGGACTGAACGTTCAGTCTCCGCTTCACTCTTGGCGTCCGTAGACGTCTTTCTTTTGCTACGTCCCTAATCCTTTGATGTCAGGGACCCTAATTTGAATTTCTTTTTAGGAGTGGTGGTTGATTTTTTGACTGGTATTTTGACCACAGTAGTCACTGGGGGTGTGGTCAATGACGTGGTCGATGTGGGGGCAGAAGCGGACGGTTGTACAGATCGTAATGGCTGGGGTGCAAGTACTCCCTTGGTTTTCATGAAATCAGGGAGAGACACAGTCGCTGGTTTAGAAAATATTTGAGTTCCTACCAGGGTTGGCTCAAAACCTTTGAAAGAGACTCTATCATATGCTTCAAACTGATCTGTAAAGATCAGTGATAGAAACCTAGGATAGGGCACATATTTTGCCCTGGTAGGCTCAGCGACGCGGTTAACCAGCTCATTGAAGATCACACTTGCATAGTCAACTTTTAGAGAGTTGACTAGTGACCAGCTGATTTGTGCCTCAAGAGTTTTGAATTGATCATAGCTCCCTGTTTTTGTGCCCAGACATTGAATAAAGTTTGAAAACAGGGCATTCCACACATTATCCATTTTAGATGTGTGTACAGTAGAATATTTATGATTACCGCTGCTGTCAACGGAGTATTTGCAGTCAATCCTAGTGAGATTGATTATGCCTCCCTTGGCATCATCCCCATCAGGCAGCGGTACATAAGCATCATGTACAGGTAATTGCAAAACGGTATGGATGGTTGCGGCAGTGATTATTATCTTTTGACCTCCATTATGTATAAAACCCTGAAGTTGTGAAGTACCAGAGACAACAGAGTGAGTACAGGTAAACCAGAACTCACTGAGCCATTCTTGGTTCATTTCCCCAGGAGATAATGTGAGAGCAGGGAGAATAAAGTGCGTATTCAAAAAGTTTATTATCTCCGCATACTCGGTTTTGTACAAGTTATATTTCCCAAATAATTTGATTTAGGGACAGTGATGACAAGATCATCACTCACTGTAGATGCTTTTAGAGCCTTAATATCTGCAGTGGGTGAATAAGAATTGGGAAAGAATTTTGATCTTGCCATTTTAATTAAAGGATTTTGATTTGCAGGTTTTAGGGTTTTGAAGATGAAAGGCTTTCAATTTTTAAGGACACAAAAATCAAGTGTGCGTAAAAAGTGAGAGTGAGATAAAGTCACTGATTTTATAGTAAACGCAACTTGATGATTATGTGGTTGGTGGTAGAGATATAGGGGTGATGATGGTGGAGAGTGGCGGTATTAATGGTGATGGGAGAGGTGCGCCGGAAAAATGCACTAACGTAAGAAAGATAATGTCACGGATGCGACTTTTTCGGTGTAGCAAAAATATTTATTTTTGAAATCCGTCAAATTGAATACAAGAAGTGTTAAACATAACGAATGTTTATCTATTTATATTCCACCATTAAATGATATCTCAGGGAGTGAAAGTCCCTGAGAATACATAAACAAATTCTTGGTTTACCACCGAAAGGAAATATAAATATCATAACGTGACAATTGCAGTGGTTTATCTAGCTGAACCTTTATTTTCCTGATTTAAACACAACTTAGAATACTGATTAAATCATTTAGACTTAGGTTCAGTTTAAATAGGAACCATTATTTGTCAAATTTTGATAGATATATATTTTATTAAAAAAATTGAATATATCTTATGTCCAAGGTAAGATGAATAATATGTTTCTAATGGTACAACTCACTAATCAGGCCACAACTTAGAATACTGACCAGATCAGCTAATTATATCATAGAAAAGTGATATTAATCAGACTTAATGACATAAGAGATATTCAAGTAACTTTACGAGTTATAATAGAAGATGAACATAGCTAACTAATTACAGAACTTGCTGATTGTATCAGTGAAAGTCAGTTGATCAGTGAATATATCCTTCTAATGTTATAAACCATAAAGTTAGTTTATTCAAAGCAATTGTAAAAGATAAAGCAAAAATAAATAAATAAATTCAAAGAATCTATTTATTTATTTAAGTTTAACTGGTGATCCCAGCCAGAAGTAGGTTCATAGTGGTTAAGCCTTGGTTTTTGCTTCCACTGATTTGCACAAATCGTATCTGAATGCTCACTGATGATTTGATGTTTTGAAATAGGTGGAGTTGAGCATTCAGATGACAAGTGCTGTCTTTCACCACATTTATAACACTTTTTGTTTAAATAACTGGCCTTTTTGACTTTTCTTATTTTAAGTTGCTGATCTGACACAGTCAAACAACTTCTCTTGCTGATTTTTACTTCCTGCATCTTTGACTTAAGATCACTGATAGAAGTTTTCTCAGTGACTGATACAGTGTCAGTGAAGTTTCTGATAATTACTTGATTATCAGAGATTGTTTTGATGAGATGTGAAGTTACTGATGATTTGACAGTTTCCAAAACATTTATCTCATCACTACCTTCTGTCATATCAGAATCAACAGTGACCAATTTTCTTTTAGTGAAATAGTTTGGTCTTGGTTCACTGAGGACTGATATAGGTTCAAAAACAGCTTCTGAAAAATTACCCTTGGGTTCAAAGACATGATCAACTTTCGTTGAGTCGGCGAGTGATGCAGCATAGCCAAAATCTCCTCCCAAAATAGCTTTAGCTTGTTTTGGAATTTGATTATTAACACACCGATTTACATTGTTGTTAGACTTACACCAAAATTCCATGACCTTTTTAAGTTGTAAAAATTGTGTTTCAAATTTTACTTTCTCCTGAACACATACTTGATTAGCATAAGTTTGTGCATCAAGATCTAGCTTTAACCTTTTAAGTTTTGACACATTTTCACTTTGATCAGTTAGTTTGGTTTTTAAGTCACTGATCTCATTTCTCTGTCTTTTCTGAATGTCATGACCATTTGATAAGTCAACTATCAGAGACTCAAAAACATTCTCTTTTTCAGAAACTGAAAATGATTTGAAACAATGTATCTTGTAAAGAGTTTCAGGATCTCATTCAGATGCTGAACACTTAAGAGTGACTTCTTTGATATCTTCAAGAAATTCAGCGTCATCAGCCATCAGGCAATACTCCTTATCTAAACAAATCATTGCTTCTTCTTCATCTGATGATGATGAGTCAGAGTCACTGAATGAACCCTCTTCAGCGAGAAAACCTCTACCCTTCTTTTTCCCAGATTTAGACATTGCCTTCAGCTTCTTGTACTTTGCCTTGTACTTGTTGTACTTGTCATTTCTGAAGTCTGGCACTGGTTCAGGGACTTGGTTGAATGACTTTGATCTACAATCAGCTGCAAAGTGACCAGGTTTACCACACTTGTAGCATTCACCTTTTGATTTGAAATTATCAGATGATGGAGCACCAGCGAATCTTTTTGATCTGGTGTTCCTTCTGAAATTTGCAACCATCATTGCTATGTCTCTTTCCAGCTTCTCTAGACCCTCATCATATTCATACTCTGACTGTTCTTCAGCTCCTTCACATTCTTCACCAGCTATCAGCGACTTTGAGCTTTGCTTAGAAACTTTTGATTTCTGCCTCTGATCAATTTCTTCAATCTCAGCTACAAGGGCATTCGATACTTTTTGACTTCCAAGTGTTGCACGAATGTGCTCACTTTGATCAGCTTGCTTTTCCAACTGCTCCCAGTTGAGCAAAATACCATAGACTTTAGTAAGATTAAGATTTGTATAATCATTCCTCTGTCTCGTACAGGTAGCAATGGTTCCCCAAACTTTTCTTGGCAATAATTCCAAGAACTTTTCAACAACAAATCGCTGCTCCTTTCCAATACTAGCCTTCTCCATTTTGTTCATCAGCGATTGATATATGGTATAAGTAGAAGATAGTGACTCGTTGGGTTCCATTGCGAACAACTCATACTGGCGAGTGAGATTTACTTCCCTGCAGCGAATAATATCAGGAGTTCCAATATATATATTTCTAAGGGTATCCCACATATCTTTTGCAGTTTTGCAAAGCCTGATTGATTCAAACACTTCATCAGGAAGTGACATGCCAATATAGATTTTAGCTTGTTTATCTAATCTAACCAATCGTCTATCCTCATCCGTCCACTGTACCTCTCTCTTAGGCATAACCATTTCTGGTATTGCAGGAGTGGTAGCAGTAGCTACAACAGCAGAAATAACAGTGGTTGGAATATGGGGACCATTGGTTATGATATTGCAAAGACAATCATCAACAAGACCAAGAAACATCATCATCTGGGACATCCAGGTTTCAATCCTAGAGGGATCAAACGCTGGAGGTTGGGTAGTAGAACCATTTCCCTTTTGATACTTGGAGTCGACACAGCTGTACTTTACTGATTCCATTGCAGATCTGGTTAATTAATTTAAACCAACTCTGCTCTGATACCAATTGATAGTCCCGTAATCACTATTGATTAGTGATTTGGAATCTCAATAAGTAAAGTTTAATTGTAGAAAGGGGGGGTTGAATACAATTAAAAACTATTTCTGATTTTACTTAAGTTATTTAAGAAGTTTTTAATTGATTTAACACTAACAGAGTATGAAACAAATAGATATGACAGCATCAAAGTAGAATACGCAATAAATAGCTAAATTGTGAATTTTATTGATCATAGAACTCACTGAGTATTGATTGCGGAATGAATTAGCCAAAGCTAATTCAAATCAAGTACTCTCTAGCTAACTATTACAAACGAGATAAAAGTAGTGGACAAACACGCTAACTGCTTTTTGATAAACATCAAAATGTACTAAATTATAGTACTAATTACCCCTTTGTTTGATAGGTTTCTAATGCATTTTGTGTGAATAAGATACTTATTTCGTTCATATTTGCATTTAGGAGATTTATTGGAGCTTGGATCAAAAAGGAACGGAAAACGAGCTTATTTGGAAGAAAAGTTACTAAAAGAATGAAACATTGGACAAGAGAAGATTGGATCGAGGAAAAGAAGCTAAGAGAGTGAAGATAGGCAATATTGGATTGGAATAAGTGTAAATGAAGCTCGAATCGGAAAGAGAATGAAAGATGAGCTGAAAATGAAGAAAAGTGTAAAAGCTGAGTTTTCGGCTATGCGTTAGTATTTTGGCCATAACTTCTTCATACGAACTCCGATTGGGGTGATTAAACTTGGAGAACTTAGCTAACAAACAGGGCTACAACTTTCATTTTTTGGCCGTGGGCTAGTTTTGCAATCCATACGGCGTATGGACATCCATACGGCGTAAGGATTGGTCGGCCAGAATCCTTAAATTTTCACTTTGCCTCATTTTAACCCTAACTTCCACCATAAACCTTAAGTCGACTAAGGCTGGTTCCAGAGGCTTTTTGAGGATGATTTGGAGGCACAAGAAGGTGGGTATTGATGCCAATTGATTCCCTTTCATTCGGTTCTTCGGTTTTCGGTTTGAACACATATTTACTTTTCATTTGATTATGATTGTGAGTATGATTTCATTGCTGATTTTCTGCAAGATTATGAGTGGCTAAACTTTTAGTGTTGTTGTTTGGATGATAATACTTAGATGATGGTTTGATTATTGATTTGCGAAAGATTATTGAATTTTATGAATGTTTGTGTGTTTATTCGTTAATCCTTGATTGTTAATTGGTTGTTAGTGATTACCTAGCGTGGTTTGTTATTCAATTGAGATTGATTTCCTTTTGAGTAATAAATTATTGATAATTGTTGGTTGCGGTTGATAATTATCACCAGATATATTGAGTTTGATAGGCTAGGATTTATAATCGGTAATAACTTTTAATAAACAAGATAGTTTTAATTAACTATAGACTTTGTTGATTCAAGTTATAAGGATAAATCATATAAACGGCATAGGTTTAATATAGAACACAATTTGGTGGGCAACGTTAGTTGAACAATTAGCGTGTTGCAAACGACCTTGTGTCTTTCTTAATTGTGTTAGATTAACTTACCTTGGAAGGGGGGGTTATCTTATTAGTTATATAGCAATAAAATCCATAATCTAGCAAATCAATAAAGTGATAACCGGATTCTAGGGAAGGTAGTCCAAACGAGCACATTTTCTCCATCAATTGAATTAAATTACTCCCCCCGTCCCATATTAATAGTCCACTATTCCTTTTTGGGCCGTCCCAAATTAATTGTCCACTTCCAAAAATGGATAAAAATGATGAGCTAAAATCCTTTTATACCCCTACTTTATATATGTAAGACAAAAAAGTAGGTAAAAAGTAAGGGGTAGAATTGTCATCTTATCAAAAAGTAAGAGAGAAGTTGATGTTTTCTTAAACTGCGTGTTTCTTGTCTGAGGACAATTAAATTGGGACGGAGGGAGTACATTATTTGATTCTCTGTTTTATTAATTGTCTTACTTAAGTTAATTGTTAGTTTTAAATTCATAATTGTTTGTCAAATTGTTCGTTCGGAACTCAAACGTCCCCCGTCTTATTTCTATTTTTAGTAACTTTTATTTCCAGTTTATTAGAATTGACATCCGTTCCTCGTGTTCGACTCGCACTTGCCATACTATACTATTGTACGACCAGGTATTCTTGTCTGCGTTGTGTAATAGCCAGTAAGATAATTTCCATTTTAAAACTACAACCCCGTTTACACGACATCAAGTTTTTGGCGCCGCTGCCGGGGAACGGTTTGATTCAATTTGATAAATTGGAATTTGTTTTCTGTAAATTATCAGTTTTAATTTAATCTTTATTTACCTGTTTATTTGTATTATCTATGTATAGGATTATTTTATAATTTGTGTTATATTAAGAGTCTTGTTCTACCCTTCGTATTTGGAGGACGATTTCGGAGAATATTTACGAGCTCTCTTTGAACCACCCATCGATCAATCGGAACCAGATTTAGAAATGGCAGACGACATTGCCAATATGACTCTCGAGGAATATTCGAGCAGAAGGCGTAGCGACCTTGGCCCAGGAGTTGTGAGGCCCGCAATTGCAGAAAAAGTCGAGTTCGAGATAAAGGGACAATTCCTAAAAGAGCTTAGGGAAAACCCGTTTCGAGGAGAGGAGAGAGAAGATGCTAACGAGCACGTGGAAAAGATTGAGGAGATTGCCGATATGTTCAGCATCCCTAACATTACAAGCGATCAAGTCATGCTCCGCGTGTTCCCAAGAACACTCAAGGGAGCCGCAAAAAGATGGATTACTAATGAACTAGCTGGATCCATCACCACGTGGGAAGATCTCCGCATAAAGTTTCTAAAGATGTACTGCCCGCCATCCAAAACTTCGAAGATGATCGACAAGATTAGGAATTTCAAGCAAGAAGTTGATGAGTCGCTACACGAAGCGTGGGAAAGGTACCAGGACTTGATGCATAAATGTCCACAGCACGACCTAAACGACCAGCAAATTATAATGGTATTCTACACGGGATTGGATCGTGCTACAAGACAGCAATTAGATGCTCAAGGACATATCCCGAAGAAGATTCCTAGGGACGCGTTAGCTGCTATACGTGACCAAGCAAAGCATTCTCGGTTATGGGATGATGGTTCCTCTAGGAGAAAGAGGTCAATTAAAAATGATGATGGACTCGCCGCCATAACTGCCAAACTGGACAGCATGGGAAGAGACATAAAAAAGGTGACCGAGACTGTCCATGCAATCCAAGTAGGGTGTGACAACTGTGGAGGAACGCATTTAGTCAAGAATTGTCCCGAAATGAATTCTGGAAAAGTGAGAGAGGAAGTTAAATGTGTGGAAACTCACGGAACCTACTGCCAAGGCAATGTGGAATTTTTCCTAAGACCCTACCAGGAAGGAGGTCGCCAGTTCCGCCAGACTCAGCCAGGTCTTTTCACTAAGGAACAACCCTCAGCAACCTTCCCTGAGAAGAAATCCAATTTGGAAGAAATGATGGGGAAGTTTTTGACCGCCAACGAGAAATTTATTGCTAGGTCTGGACAATGGATGGACACCATCGAAGCATTGGTTCGAAATCAGGGAGCGGCGATCAAGCAAATTGAGAGAACCATTTCCAGCATAGCTAAAGTTCTCCAAGAGAGACCCCCGGGAACTCTTCCCGAATTCACTGAAACCAATCCACGTGATCAGGCGAAAGCTGTGATTACCAGAAGTGGAAACGTTCATGAAGATCCAATTGTTAAGAAGAAGCCTGCACCTCAGCCTTTGCCCGAGAAAGAGAAGGAAGCAGAAGTTGTCAACAGTCCAAGGGTGGACACAAAAGTTGATCAAATTGCTAAGGATAAGCAATATGCGAAGGATCATGCGCCACCACCACCTTACCCAGCAGCTTTGAGGAGAGGAAAATATGAAGCTCATGACCATCAATTTCTTGAGAATTTGAAGCAACTCCACATTAACATTCCGTTTGTGGAGGTCATTGCTCAAATACCTAAGTATGCAAGATATTTGAAGGAGCTTTTGACTAATAAGAGCAAGTTGCCTGAAGCAACCACTGTAACAATGAACGAGCGATGCTCGGCCGTGATGCAAAATAAGTTACCACCAAAAATGAAGGATCCGGGGAGTATCACTATTCCCTGTTTAATTGGTAAGTTAGATATCGCGAATGCACTAGCGGATCTCGGGGCTAGCATATCTATTATGCCTTATACTATGTACGCTAGACTTGTGCTAGGAAAACCTAAGTCCATCCGAATGTGCATCGAGTTGGCTGATCACTCTGTTCAATACCCCAAAGGGATGGTTGAGAACGTTTTAGTCAAGGTTGATAAGTTTGTGTTTCCCTGTGACTTTGTGATTCTCGACATGGTAGAGGATCCTAAGGTGCCGATTATTCTAGGTAGACCCTTCCTTGCCACTTCCAGAGCATTGATCGATGTTTTTGATAGGAAAATAACCATGAGATTGGGGGATGAGAAGGTTGTATTTAATGTGAATGAATCTATGCAATATCCAGAATCAGTGGATGAGACTTGTTACTTTGCTAGCATGAGAGAATTAGCTGAGGATGACGAGAGTTTGCAAAGTTTGAAGGATTACGTAGATTTAGACCTAATGATTCTTGAAGGATGGAAGGGAAGCCTCGCGACAATCCGTGACATCGACACTTTCGATAAATTGCCTGTGGAGATCGAGACAACGTGCGAGAAAGATTTAGAAAATGAAGGCATTAAGCTAAAGGAGAGTAAAGAGTCAATCTTGACAAATGGAATCTCGATCAAAACGGAGACGCGAATTCTAAGTCATTGTCACAATGGTCTTACTAGAGGGCATAAGGGACCTAATTACACATCACGAAAGATGTTGAAAGCGAAGGCATTACCTATAAATGATGCACGGGTTGTGGTGAAGTTCCGTAAGCGATTGTTTTCACGATTTGGAACGCCGAAGGTTTGGATCAGTGATATTGAATCGCATGTTACGAATGCACAATTGGAGAAAGTGTTAGGAATGAATGCTTATGTTAACGCCCGATTATATATGGAGCGCACCAAGAAATGGCATGACTCACGTTTTAAGTCAAAGAGTTTATTTGAAAAAGGTGGTAAGGTTCTCCTATACAGTTCTCGTATGCATTTGCTTCCTGGTAAGTTGAAGACACGCTGGACAAGACCTTTTGTGGTAGAGAAAGTTTAACCTTTTGGTGCTGTTGATCTGCAAGGTCATTCTGGAAAAACTTTCAAGGTTAATGGAAGTCGTTTGAAGAGATACTATGGTGATGCAAGGGGCTCCAAACGTGATTTGGAGATGAATCGTATTTAAGATATGATGCGAGATGTCGAGCTTACCGACGTGATAAACAAAAGCGCTTTCGGGAGACAACCCGTTATTTTGTTATTTTGTTTTATTGTTTTTGCTTGCAGGTTTGAACTTTGTGGGTATGTTCCCTAGAAACCCTCACGAGACTACAACTCGTCCACTCAGGATACTAAGGGGTTTAAAGGCTTGTTGCATATGCTAAATGCAACCGTGATGCCTACGGAAGTGTGCTGTTGTATTTTATTTCAGAACCAGTTCATTCATGAATTTTTCTTCTTAATCAGGGGAGTTTTTCTGTTTCACTTCTTTTCTATTCCCTAATATTATGTTTCTTTTTGCAATGAGGACATTGCATATTTCTAAGTGGGGGATAGGGGAAAAGAAGTCTATTTGTCCTAACTGATCAGAGTGCAAATATTGGTAGATATCATTTTAAAAGGGACATTCTGTATTAGTCAATTTTCAGTCTAAATTTTTCTTTTAAAATTTTAATTTTTCTTAAATTTAGTAATCTTGTAACAATATTGGGGAATTCAAAGGAATAAATTAACCTTAAATGTTTAAATATGGGATAGTTCATTTTGTGATGTATCGATAGGCAGTCTGTATGAAGGTAGTTGAGCTCTTAAGAAATTAATGAATGAAGTAGGTAATTGCCTAAGGAAATTTTTAGCAAGGTATAACTTTGGTTTTAAATCTTATATGTTAGCTTGTCATAGTCCTCATTCTGAAAAATCTTGTGATCCTCATTTGGGAATATATTGGGTGATGTCTCCTCTGTTGTACGTAAGTACAGACCTGGTTTCCGTCAGTATATTTGCTTTTATCTAAAATAAAAAAAAATGAAAATGAATATGTGACACCCGTCAAATTAGGACTAGTGATTAGTGCCTAATCAAGTGTTTATATGTGTAATTAGTGCTTTAATAGGCTAATTACTGTATCAATTAATATATATATGTATATATTGTTTGTTGAATATATATGTACAAGTAAACGATTTGATTAAATCGCGCTAAATTCAAATCGAATGTATTTCGGTTCAATAAAATGCGGACGTGGGTGAACAATTTAATTAAATAATGTAACATTATTTGATAATGCAATTATATCAAGAATATTATTTGGTGAAATACTTCAAGGCAAACATTAGATAAATATCCGGGTTTTACAAATTATAATTCAATGTTCATAAAATTATTTAAACGTTTAAACAATCGAAAAAAAAAAAAAAAAAAAAACGAACACCGCACGGAGCGCGGGTACAGAAATTAAAAAGATGGAGACCCACACTTTGGTGGGCCCCCACCCTCCAAAAATGCAGCCCCTATCATCATCCACCTTCCTTCCTCTTTTTCATTTCATCTAACCAAACACACACAAACAACTAAAACACTCTCAACCAAATTATCACCAAATTTCGGAATCACCAAATCGACCCTCAAAAATTTCATTTTCGGAATCCTCACTACAAGTGGAACAAGATTAACAAAAGCAACAACATCATTTTCGGCCTCAAATCGCTTCAAAATTCGATTGTAAGGATTTTTATAAAAACTCTTAGATCTATCAAATGTGTGTTTGTTTTAGTGTTATAATGTTGTATTTAACTATATATGTCCAAATACATGAAAGAAACATGATTTTACAGCTGGAAAACGAGTTTAATTTGGGTTTTGAGGTTGAAAATCTCGTCAGTCGCAAGTCATGACTAGTTCAGGGATTACATCATACGACTTTAATTTAATATAGCCTGATCAACTATGTACAATTAAAGAAAGATGATGTGAAATCTGAAAGAGTTATGTTGAACTGGAATGCATTAGTTGACTCTGACCTCGAGAGAAACGGGACTCAAAACACGTCTGTGCTAGACACTCAATAGGTTATTATGTGATGTACATATATATATATATACATAAGTAGACCTCATTACAACTTTAGGCTATATTATATTATATGAATATAGGCCTCTTTCTCTCTAACGCTTTGTCTCGAAATGACAAACACACCACTAGTTCACCATACTCGGACTAGTATCTTATTTCATTTCCTTGTTCTTTCTTACTCAGCATCATGCCTCCTCGCCGTCAAATTACCCTTAGCGAAGCTGAGATCGCGGGAATAATTACCCGCAGTGTGACCGAAGCCTTGGCTACTCGAACACCACCCGGTAGCGAGGACACAGCAACCAATACTCCACCACCCAAACCTTGCTCCTATAAGGACTTTCTTAGCTGTAAACCGCTATACTTCAAGGGCACGGAAGGTGCCAATGGCTTAATCCGTTGGATTGAGCGCATGGAATCTGTTTTCAGTCTCTGCGACTGTACTGAGAACAACAAAGTCAAATTCGCTGCTTACACCTTTCAGGAAGGTGCACTCACGTGGTGGAAAACCCACGCAAACTCTGTAGGTCTTGAGGTTGCAAACCGACTTCCTTGGGCCGAACTGAAAAAGAAACTGACAGAAAAATACTGTCCTGAAGAGGAATTGCACAGGCTGGAAGAAGAATTCTGGCATCTGGAGGTGCAGGGAAATGATGTTGCTGAATATACCACCAAATTTCAGCAGTTTGCTTTATTATGCCCGAGTTTGGTCGAACCAGAAAGTAAGGGCATTAAGAAATACATTCGTGGACTTCCCGAGAACATCCAGGGCAACGTCGCCTCATCCAAACCAACTACTACTGAGAGTGCCATTCGATTGGCCCACGAACTCATGGCTCTAGTTGTCAGCCGTGAGACTTCCAACACCTCATCCTCTAACAACAACAAACGCAAATCTACTGAGCACCACCACAACTCAAACAAGAAAAACAACGCCATCCAAGTCTACAACACCAACTCTGAATCCAACCGCAGCTACACCGGGGACAGACCTTATTGTCCCAAGTGTAACTATCACCACTTTGGTCAGTGCGAAACTCCTTGCAACAACTACAGGAGGTACGGGCATTCGACTAAGGATTGCCGAGCCCCCAAATCCAACAACAGCCCCTCTGACAAAAATACCCGACAACCTAAGTCCTGCTACGAATGTGGAAACCCAGGACACTTTAGGGATTCTTGCCCAAAATTGAAGAACAAGGGCAACAACAACAACCACCGCAACAACAACAACAACACCAAAAGTAGCGCCTTCGTGATCAACTCAGGGGACGCCCGTCAGGACCCGAACGTGGTCACGGGTATGTTCCTCCTCAACAATTTAACTGCTTCCATACTGTTTGATACTGGTGCCGATAGAAGTTTTATTTCCGATGAATTTTGCCCTCTGCTTGACATTACACCTGTTACTTTAGACGTTAAGTACACCGTAGAGCTAGCAAATGGCAAATTGATAGAAACCAATAGTGTGATGCCTAATTGCACTTTAAATCTAGCCGACGAAATCTTCTCCATAGATCTTATGCCTATTGAGATAGGAAGTTTCGATGTCATCGTAGGCATGGACTGGTTATCCAAACATCGTGCCGAAATCATCTGCTATGACAAAATTGTTCGCATACCTCTCACTATCGGTAGAACCCTAGTCATACAGGGGGAGACCGGAGGGACGAGGCTTAACATCATATCTTGTCTTAAAACCCGGAAATTTCTGAGAAAGGGTTATCCATCAATCCTCGCGCACATCATGGAGAAAAAGTCGGAGGAGAAGCGACTTGAGGATGTTCCAATTGTTCGAGACTTTCCAGAAGTCTTTCCTGAGGAACTGCCTGGTCTACCACCACCAAGACAGGTTGAGTTCTCAATCGATCTTGTACCAGGTGCTGCGCCTGTGGCCCGAGCACCATACCGTTTAGCTCCATCCGAACTTCAGGAGCTGTCCACCCAATTACAGGAACTCCTGGAACGAGGATTTATCAGGCCGAGTTCTTCACCTTGGGGAGCTCCGGTCCTATTTGTTAAGAAGAAATATGGTTCTTTTTGAATGTGTATCGACTATCGAGAGTTGAACAAGTTAACTGTCAAGAACCGGTATCCACTTCCTCGAATCGATGACCTGTTCGACCAACTTCAAGGGTCGAGTTGTTATTCAAAGATTGATCTCCGATCCGGTTATCACCAATTGCGTGTTCGCGATGCCGATATTCCAAAAACCGCTTTCAGAACCCGTTACGGGCATTACGAATTCCAAGTGATGCCATTCGGCCTAACCAATGCACCGGCTGTATTCATGGACCTTATTAATCGGGTGTGTAAACCTTACCTTGATAAGTTTGTCATTGTATTCATCGATGACATCCTCATATATTCACGAAGCAAAGTAGAGCATGCGCAACACCTCAGAACCATCCTTGAACTACTTAAACACGAGGAGCTCTATGCCAAGTTCTCTAAGTGTGAGTTCTGGATCAAAACCGTTCAATTCCTTGGTCACGTGATTGACAGTCAGGGGATTCACGTCGACCCGTCAAAAATCGAGGCTATCAAAGACTGGCAATCGCCAACCACTCCGACCGAAGTACGGCAGTTTCTAGGACTGGCCGGATACTATCGACGATTCATTGAAAATTTCTCCAAGATAGCCATACCACTCACGACGCTGACCCAGAAAGACAAAAAGTTTGACTGGACTGATAAACAAGAGTCAGCATTCCAACTCTTAAAACAAAAGCTTTGCAGTGCTCCTATCCTATCTTTACCTGAAGGCACCGATGACTTCGTGGTATACTGCGATGCTTCTCATCAAGGTCTCGGTTGTGTGCTCATGCAACGGGACAAAGTCATAGCTTATGCTTCTCGACAGCTTAAGATTCATGAAAAGAATTACACCACCCACGACCTCGAGCTAGGAGCTGTCGTTTTTGCCCTCAAAATCTGGAGACATTACCTTTATGGTACCAGATGTACAATCTTTACCGACCATAAAAGCCTTCAACACATATTCGATCAGAAGGATCTCAACATGAGGCAACGTCGATGGGTCGAGTTGCTTACCGATTACGACTGCGAGCTCAAATATCATCCAGGCAAAGCAAATGTTGTTGCTGATGCCCTCAGTCGAAAAGAGCGAGTGAAACCACTTCGGGTTCGAGCCCTCAGTATGACCATTCACAACAATTTGAACATTCAAATCCTCACTGCTCAACTCGAAGCCTTAAAACCTGAAAATGTCAAAGATGAAGCCTTGCGGGGCATGGATAAACAATTCGAAACCAAATCTAACGGGATTAAGTATTTCTCAAACCGAATCTGGTTGCCTAAATTTGGGAACCTACGAGACTTGGTGATGGATGAAGCTCACAAGTCCAAATATTCTATCCATCCGGGATCCGATAAAATGTACCACGGTATCAAGGACTTCTACTGGTGGCCGAACATGAAATCTGAAATCGCCACCTATGTCAGCAAATGCCTTACTTGCTCCAAAGGCAAAATCGAATATCAAAAAACTTCTGGTTTACTTCAACAACCCAGTCTTCCTGAATGGAAATGGGAACAAATTGCCATGGACTTCATAACCAAACTACCCAAATCGTCGAGCGGTTGCGATACCATTTGGGTGATCGTGGATCGTCTCACAAAGTCTGCTCACTTCCTAGCAATCAAGGAATCCGACAAAATGGAACGCCTCACCAACATTTATCTGAAGGAAATCGTTACCAAACACGGTGTTCCAATCTCAATTATCTCCGATAGAGATAGTCGTTTCACTTCACAATTTTGGCAATCACTTCAAAAATCTCTGGGTACTCGACTTGACATGAGTACCGCATACCATCCTCAAACTGACGGCCAAAGTGAACGAACCATTCGAACACTGGAAGACATGCTACGGGCCTGCGTAGTAGACTTCGGTGTAAACTGGGAAAAACACCTACCATTGTGCGAGTTCTCGTACAACAACAGTTATCATACCAGCATCAAAGCTGCACCTTTCGAGGCACTGTACGGTCGTAAGTGCCGGTCACCTATCTGTTGGACTGAAGTTGGGGATAGCCAACTCACAGGTCCAGAAATTATTCACGAGACGACCGAGAGGATCGTCGAAATTCAAAACAAGCTCAAGGCCGCGCGCGATCGTCAGAAAAGTTATGCTGACGTGAGACGCAAACCACTCGAGTTCCAAGTAGGGGATCGAGTACTACTCAAAGTATCGCCTTGGAAAGGCGTAATCCGATTTGGTAAACGAGGGAAGTTGAACCCCAGATACATTGGACCATTCGAGATCCTTGAAAGGATTGGTCCAGTGGCATATCGATTGCAGCTGCCACCTGAACTCCGCAGCGTGCATCCCACTTTTCATGTTTCAAATCTGAAGAAGTGTCTGTCTGATGAGACACTTATCATTCCACTCGACGAAATTCGAGTTGACGAGAAACTTCACTTCGTTGAGGAACCCGCCGAAATCATGGACCGTGAGGTCAAACAACTTAAACAAAGTCGTATTCCCATCGTCAAAGTTAGGTGGAATTCGCGGCGCGGTCCGGAATTCACCTGGGAACGAGAGGATCAAATGCGACTCAAGTATCCTCAACTCTTCAATGACTCAACTTCAAATACAACTTCAACTTAAATTTCGGGACGAAATTCTTCTAACAGGGGGAGAATGTGACACCCGTCAAATTAGGACTAGTGATTAGTGCCTAATCAAGTGTTTATATGTGTAATTAGTGCTTTGATAGGCTAATTACTGTATCAATTAATATATATATGTATATATTGTTTGTTGAATATATATGTACAAGTTAACGATTTGATTAAATCGCGCTCAATTCAAATCGAATGTATTTCGGTTCAATAAAATGCGGACGTTGGTGAACAATTTAATTAAATAATGTAACATTATTTGATAATGCAATTATATCAAGAATATTATTTGGTGAAATACTTCAAGGCAAACATTAGATAAATATCCGGGTTTTACAAATTATAATTCAATGTTCATAAAATTATTTAAACGTTTAAACAATCGAAAAAAAAAAAAAAAAAAAAAAAACGAACACCGCACGGAGCGCGGGTACAGAAATTAAAAAGATGGAGACCCACACTTTGGTGGGCCCCCACCCTCCAAAAATGCAGCCCCTATCATCATCCACCTTCCTTCCTCTTTTTCATTTCATCTAACCAAACACACACACACAACTAAAACACTCTCAACCAAATCATCACCAAATTTCGGAATCACCAAATCGACCCTCAAAAATTTCATTTTCGGAATCCTCACTACAAGTGGAACAAGATTAACAAAAGCAACAACATCATTTTCGGCCTCAAATCGCTTCAAAATTCGATTGTAAGGATTTTTATAAAAACTCTTAGATCTATCAAATGTGTGTTTGTTTTAGTGTTATAATGTTGTATTTAACTATATATGTCCAAATACATGAAAGAAACATGATTTTACAGCTGGAAAACGAGTTTAATTTGGGTTTTGAGGTTGAAAATCTCGTCAGTCGCAAGTTTCTGGGCTGATGTTCATCTATGCGACACAAGCATTGTGTCGCATACTATGTCGCATAAAACCCGTTATGTCGCATCTTGTGTCGTACCAAACCGCTAACGTCGTAACCCATACGACACAATATTGTGTCGTACACTATGTCGCAAATTATGTCGTATTTCTATACAACACAACCACTATGTCGCTATTAAATTAGCATTTCGTATTCGATGCGACACAGTCCCTGTGTCGTATCCTTGTGTCGCATGACGTCTGCGACACAACCATTGTGTCGCATGTCAAATCTTTGTGTCGCATGTTGTGTCGCAAAACACAGAAAAACCAGAATTTTGAAGTCAAAGTTACTGTTCAAAAAAGTCAAATTTACTGTAGCAGTACTGTAGCAGTACTATAGCAAAGTCAACATTTTAGAATTATTATTATTACAAACCGTCACCAACGGGCCGTACACATTTTCAAAACTTACAAAACAGATTATTCAATCAACCAAGTCGTAGTAACTTGGATAATTTAGTCAATCAAGTCGTAGTAACTTGAAACAAAACAATTAATCAACCAAATCGTAGTAATTTGGACATATATAATTAAATAACAACTACAAAGGTAGTCTTTCGAGATACCGGTACAATTAATAACAATCAAGTGTCGTGGACACATTCAGGTTTCAAGTCTTTGGACATCAACTCACAGCTAATTACTTCAAGTTTATTAACTTAAACACTCCAAGACTCAGGTGAGTTTCATAGCCCCATTTTCACTGCTTTACAACTAGGGGTGTGATATTAATACTCGATTTTGTTTTACAAGTAGAACGCAAGTGCCAAACTTCAAATACTACATGAGTTTCAAGCTAATCAATTTAAAGTCCTCCATAAGCATAGTCTCTAGTATTTTATAGCGTGAATGTTAGTATATGATATCATATGGGATTGACAATCCTCATCCGGGTTAGCACGCACTAACCGGTCAAACGGATGTATTAGCATTTGGGAAGACGAGTGTTGATTAGGCACTCGTAGGAGGCATTTCAAGTTAGGTTTCCTTAATTGGGCCTGACAAATCAAGTTAAGCTCAGACTATGTGCTCATGGATAGTATAACTTTTATTTTGCTTAATTGCATTTTAAATTCAATATAAATCTTGCGGTTCTTACAACTATACATTGACATACAAACCTGTGAGCTCACCAGCGTTTTCGCTGACCCATTTTAGTATTTATCACAGGTACCCAGCACTAGGTTGGCTGCACAAACAGGAACTTTTAGCTCGAGTCAGCATTCATACAACTAGAGATTTGATTGCATTATTATATTTTGTAAAAGTAATTATGCTATGTAATCTCTCAATTTCAGGAATCGAGCTAATGTAACTATATTTTGATGTAAACATTCACTTTATCTATACAAGTTTAAAACGACGCATATAGTGGTCGTTCATTATATCTTATGTGCTTTGTATATTGATTAGTGACACCCAAATCAAGCTTCCGCAAATCACTAAATTTGGGGGTGTCACAGATTGGTATCAGAGCCTAAGGTTTTAGTGAACTAGGTTGCATTTAGTGGGCCTAGACTATGACCGTTAGGCAGTATTCTTTATTAGTCATGACTAGTTCAGGGATTACATCATACGACTTTAATTTAATATAGCCTGATCAACTATGTACAATTAAAGAAAGATGATGTGAAATCTGAAAGAGTTATGTTGAACAGGAATGCATTAGTTGACTCTGACCTCGAGAGAAACGGGACTCAAAACACGTCTGTGCTAGACACTCAATAGGTTATTATGTGATGTACATATATATATATACATAAGTAGACCTCATTACAACTTTAGGCTATATTATATTATATGAATATAGGCCTCTTTCTCTCTAACGCTTTGTCTCGAAATGACAAACACACCACTAGTTCACCATACTCGGACTAGTATCTTATTTCATTTCCTTGTTCTTTCTTACTCAGCATCATGCCTCCTCGCCGTCAAATTACCCTTAGCGAAGCTGAGATCGCGGGAATAATTGCCCGCAGTGTGACCGAAGCCTTGGCTACTCGAACACCACCCGGTAGCGAGGACACAGCAACCAATACTCCACCACCCAAACCTTGCTCCTATAAGGACTTTCTTAGCTGTAAACCGCTATACTTCAAGGGCACGGAAGGTGCCAATGGCTTAATCCGTTGGATTGAGCGCATGGAATCTGTTTTCAGTCTCTGCGACTGTACTGAGAACAACAAAGTCAAATTCGCTGCTTACACCTTTCAGGAAGGTGCACTCACGTGGTGGAAAACCCACGCAAACTCTGTAGGTCTTGAGGTTGCAAACCGACTTCCTTGGGCCGAACTGAAAAAGAAACTGACAGAAAAATACTGTCCTGAAGAGGAATTGCACAGGCTGGAAGAAGAATTCTGGCATCTGGAGGTGCAGGGAAATGATGTTGCTGAATATACCACCAAATTTCAGCAGTTTGCTTTATTATGCCCGAGTTTGGTCGAACCAGAAAGTAAGGGCATTAAGAAATACATTCGTGGACTTCCCGAGAACATCCAGGGCAACGTCGCCTCATCCAAACCAACTACTACTGAGAGTGCCATTCGATTGGCCCACGAACTCATGGCTCTAGTTGTCAGCCATGAGACTTCCAACACCTCATCCTCTAACAACAACAAACGCAAATCTACTGAGCACCACCACAACTCAAACAAGAAAAACAACGCCATCCAAGTCTACAACACCAACTCTGAATCCAACCGCAGCTACACCGGGGACAGACCTTATTGTCCCAAGTGTAACTATCACCACTTTGGTCAGTGCGAAACTCCTTGCAACAACTGCAGGAGGTACGGGCATTCGACTAAGGATTGCCGAGCCCCCAAATCCAACAAAAGCCCCTCTGACAAAAATACCCGACAACCTAAGTCCTGCTACGAATGTGGAAACCCAGGACACTTTAGGGATTCTTGCCCAAAATTGAAGAACAAGGGCAACAACAACAACCACCGCAACAACAACAACAACACCAAAAGTAGCGCCTTCGTGATCAACTCAGGGGACGCCCGTCAGGACCCGAACGTGGTCACGGGTATGTTCCTCCTCAACAATTTAACTGCTTCCATACTGTTTGATACTGGTGCCGATAGAAGTTTTATTTCCGATGAATTTTGCCCTCTACTTGACATTACACCTGTTACTTTAGACGTTAAGTACACCGTAGAGCTAGCAAATGGCAAATTGATAGAAACCAATAGTGTGATGCCTAATTGCACTTTAAATCTAGCCGACGAAATCTTCTCCATAGATCTTATGTCTATTGAGATAGGAAGTTTCGATGTCATCGTAGGCATGGACTGGTTATCCAAACATCGTGCCGAAATCATCTGCTATGACAAAATTGTTCGCATACCTCTCACTATCGGTAGAACCCTAGTCATACAGGGGGAGACCGGAGGGACGAGGCTTAACATCATATCTTGTCTTAAAACCCGGAAATTTCTGAGAAAGGGTTATCCATCAATCCTCGCGCACATCATGGAGAAAAAGTCAGAGGAGAAGCGACTTGAGGATGTTCCAATTGTTCGAGACTTTCCAGAAGTCTTTCCTGAGGAACTGCCTGGTCTACCACCACCAAGACAGGTTGAGTTCTCAATCGATCTTGTACCAGGTGCTGCGCCTGTGGCCCGAGCACCATACCGTTTAGCTCCATCCGAACTTCAGGAGCTGTCCACCCAATTACAGGAACTCCTGGAACGAGGATTTATCAGGCCGAGTTCTTCACCTTGGGGAGCTCCGGTCCTATTTGTTAAGAAGAAATATGGTTCTTTTTGAATGTGTATCGACTATCGAGAGTTGAACAAGTTAACTGTCAAGAACCGGTATCCACTTCCTCGAATCGATGACCTGTTCGACCAACTTCAAGGGTCGAGTTGTTATTCAAAGATTGATCTCCGATCCGGTTATCACCAATTGCGTGTTCGCGATGCCGATATTCCAAAAACCGCTTTCAGAACCCGTTACGGGCATTACGAATTCCAAGTGATGCCATTCGGCCTAACCAATGCACCGGCTGTATTCATGGACCTTATTAATCGGGTGTGTAAACCTTACCTTGATAAGTTTGTCATTGTATTCATCGATGACATCCTCATATATTCACGAAGCAAAGTAGAGCATGCGCAACACCTCAGAACCATCCTTGAACTACTTAAACACGAGGAGCTCTATGCCAAGTTCTCTAAGTGTGAGTTCTGGATCAAAACCGTTCAATTCCTTGGTCACGTGATTGACAGTCAGGGGATTCACGTCGACCCGTCAAAAATCGAGGCTATCAAAGACTGGCAATCGCCAACCACTCCGACCGAAGTACGGCAGTTTCTAGGACTGGCCGGATACTATCGACGATTCATTGAAAATTTCTCCAAGATAGCCATACCACTCACGACGCTGACCCAGAAAGACAAAAAGTTTGACTGGACTGATAAACAAGAGTCAGCATTCCAACTCTTAAAACAAAAGCTTTGCAGTGCTCCTATCCTATCTTTACCTGAAGGCACCGATGACTTCGTGGTATACTGCGATGCTTCTCATCAAGGTCTCGGTTGTGTGCTCATGCAACGGGACAAAGTCATAGCTTATGCTTCTCGACAGCTTAAGATTCATGAAAAGAATTACACCACCCACGACCTCGAGCTAGGAGCTGTCGTTTTTGCCCTCAAAATCTGGAGACATTACCTTTATGGTACCAGATGTACAATCTTTACCGACCATAAAAGCCTTCAACACATATTCGATCAGAAGGATCTCAACATGAGGCAACGTCGATGGGTCGAGTTGCTTACCGATTACGACTGCGAGCTCAAATATCATCCAGGCAAAGCAAATGTTGTTGCTGATGCCCTCAGTCGAAAAGAGCGAGTGAAACCACTTCGGGTTCGAGCCCTCAGTATGACCATTCACAACAATTTGAACATTCAAATCCTCACTGCTCAACTCGAAGTCTTAAAACCTGAAAATGTCAAAGATGAAGCCTTGCGGGGCATGGATAAACAATTCGAAACCAAATCTAACGGGATTAAGTATTTCTCAAACCGAATCTGGTTGCCTAAATTTGGGAACCTACGAGACTTGGTGATGGATGAAGCTCACAAGTCCAAATATTCTATCCATCCGGGATCCGATAAAATGTACCACGGTATCAAGGACTTCTACTGGTGGCCGAACATGAAATCTGAAATCGCCACCTATGTCAGCAAATGCCTTACTTGCTCCAAAGGCAAAATCGAATATCAAAAAACTTCTGGTTTACTTCAACAACCCAGTCTTCCTGAATGGAAATGGGAACAAATTGCCATGGACTTCATAACCAAACTACCCAAATCGTCGAGCGGTTGCGATACCATTTGGGTGATCGTGGATCGTCTCACAAAGTCTGCTCACTTCCTAGCAATCAAGGAATCCGACAAAATGGAACGCCTCACCAACATTTATCTGAAGGAAATCGTTACCAAACACGGTGTTCCAATCTCAATTATCTCCGATAGAGATAGTCGTTTCACTTCACAATTTTGGCAATCACTTCAAAAATCTCTGGGTACTCGACTTGACATGAGTACCGCATACCATCCTCAAACTGACGGCCAAAGTGAACGAACCATTCGAACACTGGAAGACATGCTACGGGCCTGCGTAGTAGACTTCGGTGTAAACTGGGAAAAACACCTACCATTGTGCGAGTTCTCGTACAACAACAGTTATCATACCAGCATCAAAGCTACACCTTTCGAGGCACTGTACGGTCGTAAGTGCCGGTCACCTATCTGTTGGACTGAAGTTGGGGATAGCCAACTCACAGGTCCAGAAATTATTCACGAGACGACCGAGAGGATCGTCGAAATTCAAAACAAGCTCAAGGCCGCGCGCGATCGTCAGAAAAGTTATGCTGACGTGAGACGCAAACCACTCGAGTTCCAAGTAGGGGATCGAGTACTACTCAAAGTATCGCCTTGGAAAGGCGTAATCCGATTTGGTAAACGAGGGAAGTTGAACCCCAGATACATTGGACCATTCGAGATCCTTGAAAGGATTGGTCCAGTGGCATATCGATTGCAGCTGCCACCTGAACTCCGCAGCGTGCATCCCACTTTTCATGTTTCAAATCTGAAGAAGTGTCTGTCTGATGAGACACTTATCATTCCACTCGACGAAATTCGAGTTGACGAGAAACTTCACTTCGTTGAGGAACCCGCCGAAATCATGGACCGTGAGGTCAAACAACTTAAACAAAGTCGTATTCCCATCGTCAAAGTTAGGTGGAATTCGCGGCGCAGTCCGGAATTCACCTGGGAACGAGAGGATCAAATGCGACTCAAGTATCCTCAACTCTTCAATGACTCAACTTCAAATACAACTTCAACTTAAATTTCGGGACGAAATTCTTCTAACAGGGGGAGAATGTGACACCCGTCAAATTAGGACTAGTGATTAGTGCCTAATCAAGTGTTTATATGTGTAATTAGTGCTTTGATAGGCTAATTACTGTATCAATTAATATATATATGTATATATTGTTTGTTGAATATATATGTACAAGTTAACGATTTGATTAAATCGCGCTCAATTCAAATCGAATGTATTTCGGTTCAATAAAATGCGGACGTTGGTGAACAATTTAATTAAATAATGTAACATTATTTGATAATGCAATTATATCAAGAATATTATTTGGTGAAATACTTCAAGGCAAACATTAGATAAATATCCGGGTTTTACAAATTATAATTCAATGTTCATAAAATTATTTAAACGTTTAAACAATCGAAAAAAAAAAACGAACACCGCACGGAGCGCGGGTACAGAAATTAAAAAGATGGAGACCCACACTTTGGTGGGCCCCCACCCTCCAAAAATGCAGCCCCTATCATCATCCACCTTCCTTCCTCTTTTTCATTTCATCTAACCAAACACACACACACAACTAAAACACTCTCAACCAAATCATCACCAAATTTCGGAATCACCAAATCGACCCTCAAAAATTTCATTTTCGGAATCCTCACTACAAGTGGAACAAGATTAACAAAAGCAACAACATCATTTTCGGCCTCAAATCGCTTCAAAATTCGATTGTAAGGATTTTTATAAAAACTCTTAGATCTATCAAATGTGTGTTTGTTTTAGTGTTATAATGTTGTATTTAACTATATATGTCCAAATACATGAAAGAAACATGATTTTACAGCTGGAAAACGAGTTTAATTTGGGTTTTGAGGTTGAAAATCTCGTCAGTCGCAAGTTTCTGGGCTGATGTTCATCTATGCGACACAAGCATTGTGTCGCATACTATGTCGCATAAAACCCGTTATGTCGCATCTTGTGTCGTACCAAACCGCTAACGTCGTAACCCATACGACACAATATTGTGTCGTACACTATGTCGCAAATTATGTCGTATTTCTATACAACACAACCACTATGTCGCTATTAAATTAGCATTTCGTATTCGATGCGACACAGTCCCTGTGTCGTATCCTTGTGTCGCATGACGTCTGCGACACAACCATTGTGTCGCATGTCAAATCTTTGTGTCGCATGTTGTGTCGCAAAACACAGAAAAACCAGAATTTTGAAGTCAAAGTTACTGTTCAAAAAAGTCAAATTTACTGTAGCAGTACTGTAGCAGTACTATAGCAAAGTCAACATTTTAGAATTATTATTATTACAAACCGTCACCAACGGGCCGTACACATTTTCAAAACTTACAAAACAGATTATTCAATCAACCAAGTCGTAGTAACTTGGATAATTTAGTCAATCAAGTCGTAGTAACTTGAAACAAAACAATTAATCAACCAAATCGTAGTAATTTGGACATATATAATTAAATAACAACTACAAAGGTAGTCTTTCGAGATACCGGTACAATTAATAACAATCAAGTGTCGTGGACACATTCAGGTTTCAAGTCTTTGGACATCAACTCACAGCTAATTACTTCAAGTTTATTAACTTAAACACTCCAAGACTCAGGTGAGTTTCATAGCCCCATTTTCACTGCTTTACAACTAGGGGTGTGATATTAATACTCGATTTTGTTTTACAAGTAGAACGCAAGTGCCAAACTTCAAATACTACATGAGTTTCAAGCTAATCAATTTAAAGTCCTCCATAAGCATAGTCTCTAGTATTTTATAGCGTGAATGTTAGTATATGATATCATATGGGATTGACAATCCTCATCCGGGTTAGCACGCACTAACCGGTCAAACGGATGTATTAGCATTTGGGAAGACGAGTGTTGATTAGGCACTCGTAGGAGGCATTTCAAGTTAGGTTTCCTTAATTGGGCCTGACAAATCAAGTTAAGCTCAGACTATGTGCTCATGGATAGTATAACTTTTATTTTGCTTAATTGCATTTTAAATTCAATATAAATCTTGCGGTTCTTACAACTATACATTGACATACAAACCTGTGAGCTCACCAGCGTTTTCGCTGACCCATTTTAGTATTTATCACAGGTACCCAGCACTAGGTTGGCTGCACAAACAGGAACTTTTAGCTCGAGTCAGCATTCATACAACTAGAGATTTGATTGCATTATTATATTTTGTAAAAGTAATTATGCTATGTAATCTCTCAATTTCAGGAATCGAGCTAATGTAACTATATTTTGATGTAAACATTCACTTTATCTATACAAGTTTAAAACGACGCATATAGTGGTCGTTCATTATATCTTATGTGCTTTGTATATTGATTAGTGACACCCAAATCAAGCTTCCGCAAATCATTAAATTTGGGGGTGTCACAGAATAATGTATAGATATATCTACCAAAGCCAAGTTATGTCGCTTTGTTGTACTGAGGTACAGACCTGTCACCAATGTCTTGGTTTGAAAAATGATGAATTTATTTGGATTTCTTGATGAGGAAAGCTGTGGCTTGTTAATTATATAAGAGTATTTTGCTATTGAGATTCAAAGGTAAAAGCCTGCTAGAATAATAATGTTAAGCTCATCTGCTGTAATTCAGATTGTTTAAGTGGACAACAATATCGATAATCCTAATGAATCATCTTACATGTCTAATAATAATTCATGAAGAATTTGATTTCCTGATAGAGTTTCTTGATTGCTAGATTTAAGGTAAAATTAGTTTTAAGAGTAAGATTTAGGTTGGTAAATGCTAGTTAGTATGTAAGTCCCTAATTTCCAATATTTTGCTAGTTTATGATTTTAACCGACAGTCTACTTGAGGACAAGTAGGATTCAAGTGGGGGATGTTTGATAAACGCCAAAATGTACTAAATTATAGTACTAATTACCCCTTTGTTTGATAGGTTTCTAATGCATTTTGTGTGAATAAGATACTTATTTCGTTCATATTTGCATTTAGGAGATTTATTGGAGCTTGGATCAAAAAGGAATGGAAAACGAGCTTATTTGGAAGAAAAGTTATTAAAAGAATAAAACATTGGACAAGAGAAGATTGGATCGAGGAAAAGAAGCTAAGAGAGTGAATATAGGCAATATTGGATTGGAATAAGTGTAAATGAAGCTCGAATCGGAAAGAGAATGAAAGATGAGCTGAAAATGAAGAAAAGTGTAAAAGCTGAGTTTTCGGCTATGCGTTAGTATTTTGGTCATAACTTCTTCATACGAACTCCGATTGGGGTGATTCAACTTGTAGAATTTAGCTAACAAACAGGGCTACAACTTTCATTTTTTGGCCGTGGGCTAGTTTTGCAATCCATACGGCGTATGGACATCCATACGGCGTATGGATTGGTCGGCCATAATCCTTAAATTTTCACTTTGCCTCATTTTAACCCTAACTTCCACCATAAACCCTAAGTCGACTAAGGCTGGTTCCAGAGGCTTTTTGAGGATGATTTGGAGGCACAAGAAGGTGGGTATTGATGCCAATTGATTCCCTTTCATTCGGTTCTTCGGTTTTCGGTTTGAACACATATTTACTTTTCATTTGATTATGATTGTGAGTATGATTTCATTGCTTATTTTCTGCAAGATTATGAGTGGCTAAACTTTTAGTGTGGTTGTTTGGATGATAATACTTAGATGATGGTTTGATTATTGAATTTTATGAATGTTTATGTGTTTATTCGTTAATCCTTGATTGTTAATTGGTTGTTAGTGATTACCTAGCGTGGTTTGTTATTCAATTGAGATTGATTTCCTTTTGAGTAATAAATTATTGACAATTGTTGGTTGCGGTTGATAATTATCACTAGATATATTGAGTTTGATAGGCTAGGATTACTAATCGGTAATAACTTTTAATGAACAAGATAGTTTTAATTAACTATAGACTTTGTTGATTCAAGTTGATAAAACCTAAGATCGTTGAAGCTCTAGACTTTTTAGGTCTTGATGTAGGATACAATGATAACAATGAATTAATCGTAAAGTGCGGAATAACAATAAGAACATCAATGTTATCTCAAGCCTCAATTTTATTCGATCACAATAAAACGGTTACACGATTGCAACAGGATCAAAAATACCTTGATCTTGAGGCTAAACAAAAACCCTAGACGTCTACATCTTTTTGTGTGCACACTTTTTCCTACGTCCCTATGTCTCTTTATATACTAGAGACATTAGGGTTACAAGAAATCATAATTCTACTAGGAAACTAATTAAAATAAAACAATTCATCTTTAGTCCCTCAACTTTCATATTTTATTTTGTCTCATCAAATTAATAATTCCTTACAATCTTCCCCTATTTGATGATGACAAAATAAACATCTTCTCGCACAAACTTCCCCTTAGCTCTTGATTTCTTGTAAACATGTCATGCCATGCAATAAGTTGCAAATCTTGATCTTTAACTCTTCTTCCCCTTTTTGTCATAATCCAATAGGGGTCTTCCTGAAGATAAGCAACTTGAACCTTTACAACCACATGCTATATAATACACTGTTAATCCAACCTTCAAATGTCTCAAATTACCCTCCATGACGCATCCTCAGAATAATGAATTTGGACAGTTAAAAATTATACTAGTAGTAGTAATATATAACTATCAGTAGTAATAAAACCTTTATCCTCAAACAATGCATGAACATACTCTGATGGTTAAATACTTTGTCGATAAGCTTCCCCTCAAATCAATATGTTAACCATCTCTTGAATCTCAAACTTTTATTAGCTCTATGTAATGATTACTGGTCGGTGAAGAAAATAGAGTATAACAAACTTAATAAAGAAATTAAGTCTTCCAAACTTGTACCTTATATCTTGTACTATCCACGACGTCGAACTTATAATCCTATGTATAAGTAGACCGCAATCTCTTTGACAAAAATCCTTATTCTCCATAATAAGACACCGAGCAACCCAAACTCTTCCAAGTGATAGCAAATGTGAGCATTGAGCACCATAAGTTTGTAAATCACACACTTTTGCTAGATTTGTCAAGTCTTCGTCGTCACCATACAAACCAAACAAGTTATCTTCAAAGTGTTTCATCCCCCACTTTGAGATATGATAAGATACACGTATATCAAACTCAACTCCAATATCAAATAAGCCATAATCAACCTTCTTCGTAATCACATCTTCAAATAATCTTCAAAAACAAGCCATAAAATCAATAAAGATAAATTGTTATGAAAAACAATTCCATTCGAGATCCAAGCCTATCAGTGGTAACTGTTTTACACTAACAGTTTTAACCACTTAGCACCAACTGTTTTATACTAACAGTTGTAACTGTTATCACTAACAGTTTTAACTGTTTTCTCCAAGTCAACGAACAGTGGAAATTAACTCCAACAGTGGTAATCTTCGAAATCCACAAACACAAACAGTGATAATCTTTTCAAACTAACAGTGGTAATTTCCAACAAATAGTGATAACCTTCCTGAAATCAACGAACAGTTTTGATTATCATCAAACCAAACCTTCAAGTCAACTACTAGCAGCTTTAATTATCATGTCTTTAGAAATCCATAGCCTTGCTTGATTAACACGTTGGACTTCAAACAGAAAATAAACATAACAGATTTATCACATGTAGCTTATGTGCTCCAATCGAGCTGTGCATGCATACTACCATGCTTCTTTGAATAGTTTTCAATCATTCAAACTATTCAACAACCTTCGCGATACCAACCTTCATCATCCTTCGAGATTTTGCTCAGGTATCATTCAACAACAAGCCAGTCGTCTTCTTCGTTTAACAAACCTACTCGTATCAAAACAGAAAAACTCGAACTAACTCAGAACCTTGAATGAACTCGAACCTTGGAATCATTCTTCTGATGAGCTGCTTCAGCTCTTCTAAACATGAAAACCCTAATCTTACTTGAACTTCGAGAAACCTTAAACTGACTGTACCTTGTGTCGCAAAAAACAAAGCACACAGCCTGGTAGGTGACAATCTAATCGCCTTAGAATCAACAAGTAATCGACCAAAAAATTATACTCCATAAACAAATCATCCAGCACCAATAAAAGAAGCAATCTGTGTAATCTATATTCTATGTTGAATCGATATAATAGTGAAAAAGAATATGAGATATACTCAGACAGAATGTCGGTAGAATTAAAACTTGTAATTTGCTTATATCAGTCTTCACATGCAAGCAGCAAACGACTTTGAGCAAACCAATAAAATCGATGTCATCGATTTGCATACTTACTCAGATATTATTAACCTTCTGCTGTAACCTTCTTTATCTCGTTATTTATTCGAAGTAGGGTTTGAAGGAAACCCTCTGAAAACCTTCGAAAATCTTTGATCTTAAGAGCAACCTTGCTTTTAATAATCGAACCAATATTTAGAAAGAGTTCTATACGTTGGCAGAAGTAATTAATAATCGAACCAAAAGAAATATCACCAATTATCTCTAAGTTTGATCACATGCATCACAAGAGAATATGTCGGCAATAATAAAGTGTATTCTCAAAACATCTTAATCTGTAACTCCACGTGCAACAAACGATTTGTGATTAATTAAAGCAATCAACAATCCATAGCCACTTAGAATAATTAAACAATACATCTGCTGATCTTCGAATTTCTTCAATTTTATCTTCGAATCTGTCGACTTTTTGTATATCCTAGATCACGAGCCACCTTGCTCTGATACCAATTGATAAAACCTAAGATCGTTGAAGCTCTAGACTTTTTAGGTCTTGATGTAGGATACAATGATAACAATGAATTAATCGTAAAGTGCGGAATAACAATAAGAACATCAATGTTATCTCAAGCCTCAATTTTATTCGATCACAATAAAACGGTTACACGATTACAACAGGATCAAAAATACCTTGATCTTGAGGCTAAACAAAAACCCTAGACGTCTACATCTTTTTGTGTGCACACTTTTTCCTACGTCCCTATGTCTCTTTATATACTAGAGACATTAGGGTTACAAGAAATCATAATTCTACTAGGAAACTAATTAAAATAAAACAATTCATCTTTAGTCCCTCAACTTTCATATTTTATTTTGTCTCATCAAATTAATAATTCCTTACACAAGTTATAAGGATAAATCATATAAACGGCGTAGGTTTAATATAGAACACAATTTGGTGGGCAACGTTAGTTGAACAATTAGCGTGTTGCAAACGACCTTGTGTCTTTCTTAATTGTGTTAGATTAACTTACCTTGGAAGGGGGGTTATCTTATTAGTTATATCGCAATAAAATCCATAATCTAGCAAATCAATAAAGTGATAACCGGATTCTAGGGAAGGTAGTCCAAACGAGCACATTTTCTCCATCAATTGAATTAAATTACATTATTTGATTCTCTGTTTTATTAATTGTCTTACTTAAGTTAATTGTTAGTTTTAAATTCATAATTGTTTGTCAAATTGTTCGTTCGGAACTCAAATGTCCCCCGTCTTATTTCTATTTTTAGTAACTTTTATTTCCAGTTTATTAGAATTGACATCCGTTCCTCGTGTTCGACTCGGACTTGCCATACTATACTATTGTACGACCAGGTATTCTTGTCTGCGTTGTGTAATAGCCAGTAAGGTAATTTCCATTTTAAAACTACAACCCCGTTTACACGACATCACTTTTCTCGCTGAGTGACAATACGTACTTAGACAAACTATATTCACTGACACACAAGTGAATAATACGTATGGACAACTAGCCTCTAAAGTACAATATGCTGAACTATATATACTACAAGAGTTCCTAAAATATCTCCTATAAAATAGGATCTTGGAATGACACATGTCGCTGCTTGATTGGCTTGATCTCTGATGAACCGACATTCTGTGGGTCCCAATTCTGTTACCGCAAATATCTCTCTTCCTTAAAACCAATCACTTGCAGCCACGTAATCCTTCAGACATTCTTCAAGTACGAGAAACTCTTGCTGATGTATATAAGTACAGAACTATTGTACTTGTAGTTTAAAGAGGCTTTATTGAATAGTCACTGAAGATGCAGTAACTCTCCTCACTCACTGCGAGCTAGCATGCTCTTGTAGAATGACTTGAAATATTGTTCTTCAGTGACTAGCAGTTATTCGGGCAGTGACTTTTACCTTTATTCATTTGAAGATACAAAACTCTCGCTGCGTGTACCAGCGACACACAAAGTTGAGTTTTAATCTTCCTCAGCATGATAAATCCAGAAGTAAAATGAGAGGCGACCAGTGAGTACTAGTTTTCAGCAATAGCAGCTTTGACATAGATCATTTCTTCATCGAGTTGTATATTTTTGAGTTGGTCAGGGACCAGTGACTTATCATGGTCAGCGACCAGTGACTCAACAATACCTTTACTCATAAAAATATGACAACTTTTAGACCGTAAAGAGATACGAGACGTGCCAATCATGTACGGAAAGGTCAGAACGAGACAAACGTGTTTGCAAACTGTACTTTATATGAATTTGAGTTATTCGGCCTCATTTTTTGCTTTACTTCAACCGTTGCATTTATAGCATCAACCAATTTAAAATACACAGTTTTTAAATATGTTTGGTTGATTCGGATTTTGGTTAATTAACACAATATCTCTTTTTTTCTTTTGTTTTCTTTTTCTTTTTTTAAATGAAAATTTACATTCAAGAAATAACAACTATCAAAATATTAAGTCATTTTATTAGATAAATAAAAATGATCAACATAGACAATGTAAATAAGATTACTAGATAAATAAAAAGGATCAACATAGACAATATAAATAAGATTACTAATATAATTTGTTTAATAATGCAATCAAGAAAATCAAAAGTAAAATCAACCAATCTATCTATCTATACTATTATATAAAGCATTTGAGTGTTTTTTTTGTAAGATATAAATGACTACTTTACCCCTTGAATTACTGATAGTTTTTTTAAAAATCCATAGAAATTACTAACATACCCTTACAATTCTTAAACACTCGTTAATACTATATTTATTAAACCACTAACTATGTAACATATGACATTAAACATATATTAAATAAAACTTATCAATATCTATAGTAATATATAATGCATTTGTAATGTTTTTTTATGAGGGAATTTACTAATCTACCCCTAACATTACTATTAATATTTGAAGAACCTACTTGAAATTATAAAAATACCCATTATAACATTACTAATAAAAATATGACATAACTTTTAAACCGTAAAGAGATACGAGACGTGCCAATCATGTATGGAAAGGTCAGAACGAGACAAACGTATTGGCAAATTGCCGAAGGCGGTTTGTCGACTTTTAAGAGACAAATTTCACCTTTAAAGCCTTCAATTTCAATTTTCCCCTAATTTTGTACGTTTTTAAGCTTTTAAAAATTAATAAACGAACCCTCAACTTTATTCTTTTGAGGAACTATAAATTTCTTACAATTTTTTTTACAAGTTTAATTTTGTTTTTATGTAATCAATTCACATATTCTAGAATTTTAGTTTCTCGATCAAAAAAGTTAATGCTTAAGAAAAATTCAAAAGTTGGTTTGTAGCTTTCAGAATATATTTTTTCTCATTGACAATTTTACGTGATATTCTTTAATAAGATAGCAAGATTTAATAAAAATATATTAGTGGAGCATAATAAAAAGTTCAAGCTACCCATAGTTTACACTTCATATTGGGTGAGCCGAAAATTTTTACATAATGCGTAACTTATATTAATATGTGGTGGTAAATTATTTCCATTTTGTTCCCAACACATATTTAGTTTGTTTCCCATCAACTTTATTGTAACCTTATTTTTTAATCCCAATGTTTTGTCCATTTTTTTTTTATGCATAATGTCCCGCCGCAAAGCATGGGTATCCTACTGGTATATATATATATATATATATATATAATGGACGTAGCAAAATTATTAAACGGTACGTATCACAATTTCTAAACCGATCCACGTATGATTGAAAATGATTCACATATTAAAACTAACTAATCGAATGATTTAAATATTTAAGATATACTAATGTTGCAATGTTTTGATACTATTGGTTGAATGTTACTAAATAAATGAAATTTTGTTAAAGATATACTTGGTTATTTTGTGTTAATATTCCTTATTAAAACTTATATAATTTGAAATAAAAATAAATAAATTTCCTTATTTTTTTTTTTACATTAATGTTTTGACCAAAAATTAAACAAAGCAATTAAGTGATCAAATTCGTTATATGAGGTAGAGTGCTTTTAATTACTTTTTGAGATAATCGTTTGTAAATACAATTTTATAATAAACCGATTCAAAATATATGTTTAAGACACAACTTTGATTAACGTGAATATGTAATTTGGTAACAAGAACAAATTTCAATTAAGATAATGCTATTACTTTGTTAAAAACAGGTTGAATTACAATAGATAATGAAGAACAAAGTAAGCAAAGTAAATCGACATGAGCTATTACGAGGAAAGCTCTTGATCAATGTAGATCGCCGGCACAAAATCTGGGGAAGGATCCAATGATCATTGCCTTTGTTACTCTTATTAAATGAAGGTAAATGATTACAAACTAAGAGCACAAGGATGATCAACTAAGTGTTTGTGTGTGTGTAATTTAATGAAAATGATTAAGTGTTTATGTGAAGAGAGTGTGAGCAGAGTAAATGAGAGCGAAATGTGAGTGTAAGCAAGTGAAAATAGTAAGTATGCGTTAGCTTATTCGATCATCCATGCCTCGTTTATATTCTAAGAGCATATAACAAATTATCCGAGAATCTCGGGATCCTCCGATATATGGTGAAGACTCCCAACGCTCATATTGACTCTATTTCCACACGTGCAGTAGACTTCTTCTTCAGTAATTCGAATCAAGTCCTTGCCATGCAATTCGAAGTCTATTCCACAAGACGCGTCTTTCTCATGACCTGGTCAAACTCAAAGAACACGTTAAATAGCATAGGATCCTGGAGTGGTATAGATCCAGGATCCTGAATAATGCATAACCAAGAGCAAATATAATATCTTTGTCCAATCATATCCTTAATTTCAGATCATGCATAAGTACGTTAGATAAATATATCCTAATCGGCATCCTGCAAGATAAACAATTGGAATAGTTCCAGGATCCTTAATTATAACTGTGATCCTGAGAATATTTATATATATCATGATTATCCTGCTAAACATTAAGCCTTTCATACCTGCTAAATGCAATAACAATGAAACCCAGGATCTTGCAATGTTAGTCGAAAATTTACCCACAACAATTAATTGGGTCGACCCAGATCTAGATCCATTAATTTAGTTGGATTTTGGATCAGATCATAATCCAATAACTAATGAGCCAGATCCAGACCCTTGTAAATAGATCTTATGACACATTGAATCTTGTCAAGATCCGACCCGACCCGTCTCATTAACAGACGAGGGAATGGACGGTCAAGATGGCATGCCCCTCCCTAACTCCACTGCCTTCTGGATCCCGAATCATATCATATTAAAATAATCGATGAAGTTTTTATTTTAAGAATAAATTTAATATAATATTCAATAAAGGAAACATCCATGATCTTACACAATAAAAAAAGGGACATATTATATTATTCACGATAAAAAAGGAAACATTATACGCTCTCTTAATTGGGCAATCCTATAAATCATGTTTCACTTTTATGAAATTTGTCATTTATGATAATTTCATTATGATGAGGATGATGAGGATTTCATCTAAGGGCTAACATCGCCAAGTACGAGAGATCATCTACAAAAACCAACCATGAACAACTAAATGAAAGATCTAGCATCAAGTTTCGGTCATCTTCTGGTAAGGAATACTTAATTACAAAGGAGTTGAAACATAGTACTAAATCCATTGAAATCAGGGTAGATGGAAATGTTTTTGAGTTCAAGGTTCCTACTTTGTTAAACGATCATGAAATCACCATAAGTGTTAAGAAGGTTGTAAAGGAGACGGAGAAGGACGGTAAGGCCGAGTATTCCGTAGCGGAAGTGCCAAACAAGAATCAATCAGGTGAAAGTTACATGACTGTTTTACTTGATCTAAATGGAGAATGTGTTCGTATGGATTCCCCTGAGACACCCACTCAAGGTGGCGGCCGGAAAAGTGTCAATGGCAATGGTAACACTAATTATCGTCTTGGTGCCTATGATGGTCGGAATTGCAATAGTGATGGCCGGAAAGGGAAGATATGTGCTAAAACAGGTTCCGGGGAAGATCCCGGTGATGGCAGCGAGTCTAGGCAAAATCTAGGTGATGATACGGTTGATGGGGACTGTTCAAGGGTCAGTGATCCAATCAATGTTTGTGAAGAAAAGGCTGACAAGTCTGATTCTGAGACCTCGATATTTGGTATTCAAAATTTGAATTTGCTTCATGAAGATGAGTTTGAAACGGGTACTAACGTCGAGTCTTTGGGCCTCCCCCATAAGGATGGGCCAAAGCAGAAATCTGTTAGTCACTACAGAATCAAGTTGATCATGTGGTATCTCGTATTGGCCATAAGAAAAATAAGAGAATCATGCAAAGACAAACATCACTTCATAAATTACATTCAAAGGAAACAAATGAAATGTCGTTTATATCGTGAGGAATTTTAATGGTCTCGTCGGGTTGCGCTTGGGAAATTAATGGAGAATGGAGAGGATGTCGAGGATGAAGAGGAGGACTTTTCAATCTCAGACTCGGATTCCTATAGAACTAAATATCGAAGGGTATTTAGTAATCTTTTTTAGCTTTCAACCTAGGCGTCTTTATGGAATTGTTAGTGGTGTGGTGTTTGATAGTTAGTGGTGTGGTGTTTGATAGTTATCTTCTTTAAGGTAATGTTTGGTTTTAGAGGGTGTGAGAGGTTCTAAATCTGGCTTTTCTTTTGTTCATATTGGTTTGGTATTTTGTACTTTCTAGCTTCTTGCTAGCTTCTAATGAATTACTTCTGCCGTTAAAAAAAACTAGACTTTGAATCCCCTGATGTTTTCTAGCTGTCACCTAGGTTATTTTTACGTACCCAAAACACACCCATGAATATTCTCATCAGGGCATCCTATTTAGGGGAATCTCGTCATGCGATTTAATTATGATAAAATTTACAATATAGTAATTAGTACTCAGCTCCTTCAACTTTGATTTTTCTAAATCCAATAACGTCATAGACTCATAGCTCATAAGCCTACACTAGACGTGATCAAATTTGAATCATGTGTAAGGCTATGCAATTCATAGTGTAATCATTTTGTGAAAGTCCGAAAAGAACAGTGTTGGCTAGAACGAGCAATTGTGAAAGAAAGAAACACGCCAAATTAGATAAGGCGGTCGTTTTTTGCATTTACATTTCAAAATTTGGACAAACAAAACTTTTGAGAAAAACATATTGTTCGCATTTTGTAAAATTAATTATGTATCAGTCTAAGGCCCTGTTTGTTTTCGACTTAATGACTGAATACAAAAAATGCTTTATTTATTAAGTCGCCTATGTAGGAGTGTTTACTATTTGGACAAACCGAATTGTCCAATCGGACAATTTGGATTGGACTATTTGATTCGGATGATTTGGTTTTTGGATCGGTTTGGTTCAAAACCGAATATTTATTTTGATTTTTGGATTGGTTTTGGTTACCAATGTAAAAACCGAATAGTCCAAATTAACCGAATAGTAATAGATTTTGATAATACTTTCAAAATATGTACAAATTAATTAGGTTAATCACCCAATATTATGCATACTTATACCATTATAACTTTATTCATCGTTTATCACAAATTTCTCAACTATACATTAGTTTTGTTTTGCAAATTATTAAATTTTTGTCACGAACTTAAGAAACGTGCTAATTAGTTTTGTTTGATAATTAAGTTGTTTGATTTTGTTCGAATGTTTTTATTATTAATAAATGAAAGCATCAACCGAATAGTAAAAACCGAATAAACTGAATAGTAATTAGGTTCGGTTCGGTTTGATTTTTTATTTGTTTGGTTCGGTATGGTTTCAATTTTTCAAAACCGAAAACCAATCGGTTTTATCTATTAGGTTCGGTTTAAACCGAATTAACCGAATAAACACCCCTACGCCTATGGTTGTTTGTTTTTTGGCAATTGAGCATTTAATACATAAAACAAACAATAATTAATTACATATGACTTATTCATGACACACACTATCTATCCATACAGACAATGTAATTTATTCAAAACTTAATAAGAAAAAAACAAACGGGCCCTAAAGCGAACAACTTAACAGATCGGTTCAGAAAATTACCTGGTTAGTCATTTTTATTTAAATGCTTGACATTTTCTATTTCTCGTGTCGATCCAAAACTTGGTCTATGTTGTCTTCGATATACTCAGTTTCTGAATATTATCATAAGTCGCAAGAATTTGAACTCTGGCGGGTCCTCTAGCTACTAATTATTTGATCTGTCTGGGGCTCTGGGCTAACTATTCAATCACTATCCATTCAAGTACCAAAAATTATCGAACTAGAATTCATTTTGGATCCAGAAAAGCTTCCTTTAAGTGATTATTGGTGCATTAATGTCAATTAGAAGTTACATCGACTCACCAAACGTAGTTGTAAGACACACACAAAGTTGTAAGAAATGTTACACACAAAGTTATAAGATACATCGACTCCTCAGAGGTGCTTAGTGATGATACAAAGTAGTAATAAATGTTGTCGTTTTATCACAAGAGTGAACATTACCTCATAGGTAGCTCTTTTGATCCATTGTCTTAATGACTTGCTATTGCGGATTTAAGCTACTTTTACACTACGATAGTGGAAAAATTGACGTACATACGCATTAGAGATTCTTAGGAACTTACATCATCTTAGTGACTTGTCGTAGTAGATGAATTGCTGGGCAAATCTCCCTTGGCAGTAGAAATATATGGAAACTACCTGCTGCCCAAGGAGTAATCGCCCTGTAATTCATCCGTACATATATTGAAAACCTTTAAAATCAATCTCAACTTGTGAAATATTGTCACTCCCTTGAAAACTATATATAGGGCAGTAAATTAGTAGTGAACATATTATTATGCATACAGAATATCCTTCTCATAATCCCGTGTACGCCATTTTACGTACATTATGTGGAAAAGTTGTTAACACGAACATTGATGACAACTAGTGGACAATATCAGAATCATTCAAACTAGCTTTCGCCTTTTCAGACGATCAGTTTTACCAACCTTTTATGCTCTAACGAGACATTGGATTGTAAGGTGTGAGATCATCATTGGCATTGATTTATGAAATCTTGCATAATAGGTCTTTACTACGTTGATGTAGACTTGCAAAATTGGTCGACATGTTATTTACAAGAGCAACTTCAATAATATATTGTTGTAAAGCTTTTCACTATAGTTTTCTATTGAAGTGAAGGATTTTTTTCTGATAAACCCCAAATTATAACTACAAATAGTCAAATAGACAAATACACACTTTTTAATTGTAAAATGTTGATAAATAATTAAATAGCCACACGGACCGAACACATACTCTTTTTTCATTCTTATTTCATATATTTACTTTTACAATTGGTTTGAGGTCTTGAAAAGCTATTTCCTATTGGATCAAAAGCGTTTTTATAAAAATATCTGCAAAAAATATATATATATACCAGTCGGGATGCCCTAAGAGTAATACGTATCGAATAACATGAGATTTATAGCATATGTTATTGCGTTTTGATGAGGAAAATGGAGAAAGATAAAGTAAAGTTCCAATTCAAGAGAGTGTTGTGTCTAGATTTTAAAAAGGATGAGCATATCCAATAAGCAAGGTTCCATAGCCATAACAGGAATCATACCATGGCATATCCAATAAGCAAAATGAGAACGATATCTGCACGAAAAATCAATATACCCGGATTAAGGTATCACAAAAGGTATACATGCAACATCGTTCATTCACACTTACACACACTAAAGCACCATAACTTAATTATGGGGGCAATATACAGATTATATCAAAACCTACGAAATTTTTATTCACTCGAAAAAACTTGGTGGGGGGATGCCCAGCTTGCCCCCACCCTAAAATCGCCCCTGGTTGCTACAAGATTTGTTTGTTTCCAACTCGGTCACGAATGTAGGATTAAATGTGACCCGTAGTACAAATTCTTTACCTTTAAAATCCAGTAAAATCTCCTAAAAAAAGTACAGTTTAATAGTTTTCTAAAAATGACCAATAAATTAGAAGATCAATAACAAGTTAGCTTATAATAGTAGTACTCTACATTATTTGTACTACCTTATTCCGAATTACATAAACTGACATAATCATTACTCTATTTTTTAAAAACTATCATGAAAAACGAGCTGGTTATCTAAAGGATTGGTATCCCAATTCTCTTACACTTGTAGCACCAACAAATAATACAATTTTATTATAATAAACTTTGTACACTAAGGGTCGAACGGATTAGTAGCCTGTGCTACCCTAGCTTTAAAGCGGCTCCACCCCTTCATTGCATTTCGGAATTCGGTATATATCCAAGAAAACGTGCATCTGGAAGATATAAAATTAGTTTGTCCCATTTGTTATTTCAATAGAATTAACTTACACCAGTTGATCGAGCAAAAGGTGATTAGTAAATAAAGAAAATAGATATTATAAATCGTTGGCTTTTTCATATTAAGCTAAAGTGAAGATATGCCTTTAGTTTCCTCATCATTACGACACTTACCAACATACAATAATATATGCTTTTTGTCTCATTTTATTTGATTCATTGTTATCACATAATATTCATATACACAAAATTTTGAGACTTAAAAGAACTCTACTGCAATAGTGCTCTAGCCCGTGTATCTTAAATTCTTACTCTTAATACCTATATATGCTCATTTCACCATTACGATTCCATTGGCTCTTTGAAGCATAAAAGGTCGGTTAAACATATTACCTAAAAGCTAGTTTGAATGAATACGATGTTTGCCAATAGTTGTGAACACAACACGTAATGTACGTAAAATGAGAAATATGCTATGGATATTCTATATGCATACGAATATGTACATTACTTTATTGTTCTATAAATTGTGTTCGAAAGAACAATCTTGTCTCATAGATTGAGATTAAGTGTAAAGTCATTCAATGTATGGATGGATTACTGGGCAATTACTCCTTGGGCAGTAGGTCGTTTCACTCCTACCGCCAAGGGAGATTTGCCCTGCAATACATCTGCTACGGTGCATCAATGAGGAGTCTATAATGTAAGTTCATAGTTTAGTGATATGATACTCTATCTTATCTATCTCTTACTAGAAACGGATTATGATTCAAAACCCTCACCATCACATAGTTTAATCTTGAAAAGAAGAGTGAGCAATCGGTCTTAGTTTGGTTCTTGTTATATTAAACAAATAGTTCATGTACTAATTTACCGTTGATATCTCTGTTTTAAACCGACCTTATATGTATATAGAAGCGTATGTGAGTGATGATGAATTTTTTTTATCTCTCCATAATTCATATTCCAGTTGCTCGATCATAAACTGGTGCGACTTCATCATGCAATCAAACACAGATTGTGTATTTTGAAACATCTCACTGTGCTTTATCAAGTTCTTTTATAATCCGTAGGTTGTTCGGTCTTTTTCTTCATTATCTCCATCTTTCTCATTAAATTTAATAAAAACTCATCATGAAAATTCCACCTTCATAATTCATATAAACTTATGTATTGCAAAACGAGCAATCGCCACGTTTCTTTGTATCAGAAATGAATAAGGAGTATCTGTTTTAGGATGGAAATATTGCTTCCAAGTCACATTAATTAAGCACGTTCGATGACATTACTAATTTGTGCATATGCATGATTAGAGTTTTCTTTAAAGCACACCGACGTCTAAAATCTGCTAATGGCATTGTTCGAAATGGTTGAGAATGCTGAACTGGTGTAATTAAGCAGTAGTTTCAGAACAGGTACGAGAGGAGCACACATGTTTTAATTTCTTTTCTGAGGGAATTATACTTGCAAAGGGATGGGCTTAAAGTTTAAGTTGCAAAGAAACAATGAGATATGACTCATTATTGAATTCCCATAATAAGCCCATTTGGCCCATAATACACAAGCCACTATATATTAATACGGCCGGTACACGTAAAATTTGCTATAATCATCTACAACTGAGAACATAATTAGTTTTGGTTATATTACACCGGTTTTTGATAACATTGTTTAATACGGGTGAATTTTAAAATTTAAATAAAAAAATTTCATATTTGAACTGAATTTTAGGATAGACCAAATTTCATACAAGGAAAACGTGATATATATTAAAATGAAACGGTTCAGGGGTCACGCCGCACACGAGGGCGAGGCAGGACTATTTTACAATTTTGACAAAGTTGTGAATCTGTCCGAAAAGTTACCTCAAAAAATGTCCAAAAATTACTCAAAAATTTGCTCAATTAGAAAACTTGTTAATATGCAAGATTCAGTCAAAATTGCTAAATAATATAGGATTCAGTAATAATATACAAGATGCATTAAACAAGTAATAATAATTTTTTGATTTCAAGAATAAAATCAAGATTTACAAAACACATAAAAATGCTAAAAAAAATATAAGATGCAGTATATAAGTACTGGTAGTTTTTTATTTAAAGAATAAAGCCAAGCTTTACTAACACATAAAATGCTTAAAAACATAAGATGCAGTTAACAAGTACTTGTAATGTTTCGATTTCACATATAAAATCAAGCTATAGAAATACATAAAAAATGCTAAAAATCTTAAAATGCAGTAACAATATACAAGATGCATTAAAGTTCTAGCACAAATTTACATGAATTGTAGTTAAGATACAGTACTGTAAGATGCAGTAGAAGAAATGTAGGATCCATCGATTTTATTTCTAGATCTAAAAAGTAGATCTACTTTTCAGATCCAGATCTACTAGTTTTCAGATCTATTTCCTCTTAGATTGACATGTTTTATAATGTGGTAGCGGTAGTCAAGATTATGACGTAAGTGGTGGTGGCGGTGGAGCGGCGGGAGAAGAGGGAGAAACGATCACGGTTGGTTACGTCTGACGGATGCCGGTTCGCCAACGATGGTAGTTTGCATCTCAACTCTCCGGCGTCATTTTCCCGCCTCTTTTCTCCGGTCACGACGATGGTGACGGTGGTGGTGTGTGTTAGTGTGTGTAAAATAGAGAGTGTTTGTATGTTTTTAGTGTGTGTAAATTTGAGAGAATGAGTGTTTGTATGTGTTAGTGTGTGTAAAATAGAGAATGTTTGTATTGTTAGTGTGTGTAAATTTGAGAGAATGAGTGTTTGTATGTGTTAGGGTGTGTAAATTTGAGAGTTGTGTGTGTGCGTGCGCGCTTTGTGAAGAGAGAGATAGAGAGATCTAAATGACAAAGAATCTGACATAGTTTACCTATTTATCATGAATTGCAATTCAGTCCGTCCACTCAAAATAATTGTAAACTAGACCCCGTATGACACGCAATGATCTAGATCATTGATGAAGGGAATGAACGGTCAAGATGGCATGCCCCTCCCTAACTCCACTGCCTTCCTAATCCCGAATCATATCATATTAGAATAATAATCGATGAAATTTTTATTCTAAGAATAAATTTAATATAATATTCAATAAAGGAAACATCCAATGATCTTACACAATAAAAAAAGGTACATATTATATTACTAGGTATATTGAAAACCTTTAAAATCAATCTCAACTTGTGAAATATTGTCACTCCTTTAAAAACTATATATAGGGCGGTAAAGTAGCGAACATATTATTATGCATACAGAATATCCTTCTCATAATTCCCTTGTACGCCATTTTACGTACATTATGTAGAAAAGTTGTTAACACGAGATGGATGACAACTAGTGGACAATATCATGATCATTCAAACTAGCTTTCGCCTTTTCAGACGATCAGTTTTACCGACCTTTTATGCTCTAACGAGACATTGGATCGTAAGGTGTGAGATCATCATTAGCATTGGTTTATGAAATCTTGCATAATAGGTCTTTACTACGTTGATGTAGACTTGCAAAATTGATCGATATGTTATTTACAAGAGCAACTTCAATAATATACTGTTTTAAAGCTTTTCACTATAGTTTTCTATTGAAGTGAAGGATTTTTTTCCCTATAGCTAGGTTGATAAACCCAAGTTATAGCAACAAATACACACTTTTTAATTGTTAAATGTTGATAAATAGCAACACAGACCGAACACGTACAATCTTTTTTCATTCTTATTTCACATATTTATAATTTACTTTTACAATGGGTTTGAGATTTTGAAAAGCTATTTCCTATTGGATCAAAAGCGTTTTTATAAAATTTCCGCAAAAAAAAAAAAAGATATACCAGTCGGGATGCCCTAAGAGCAATACATATCAAATAACATGAGATTTATAGCATATGTTCTTGCGTTTTGATGAGGAAAATGGAGAAAGTAAAAGTAAAGTTCCAATTCAAGAGAGTGTTGTCTAAATTTTAAAAAGGATGAGCATATGTCAATAATCTTGAGCAAGGTTCCATAGCCGGCCATAACAAGAATCATACCACGGCATATCCAATAAGCAAATTGAGAACAATATCTGCACGAAAAAACAATATACCCGGATTAAGGAATCACAAAAGGTATACATGCAACATCGTTCATTCACACTTACTTACATCCACTAAAAGCACCATATATAACTTATACAATCAGGGTGTGTCATATACAACATATATGTATATCATCTAATGAAATGGTTATTCGTTTGCATTCAAAATAATCTAAATGCCGTTATGCCAATATCTTTTAATTTACACTTGGATATTTTAGTCGATCCAGTTCATAAACTAAAACAAAAGGCATAAGTGGTCATCAATCATTGATTTGCAGAATTACAGTGTGGTACTCCCCTGTTTTTATGTGTACTCATTGTTTTGTTTACTTTAGGAATACCATGACAAAGCACAGGCCGGTGTCGACCTCACATGTGTACTCATTGTTTATTTTTGCTTAGCTCAGCTTTAAGATTCCCTAGTAATAATTAAACAATCGGGATTGATTTGGAGACAAACAATCATAACTACTACTATTTTCAGTCAATTGTGTTCCTAATGTTTGATTTTTGTTATGTATTCTACTTAGGATGAGAAAAAGGTTGCAAGAAGTGTCTATCACAGAAGTGTAACAGCCCAATGAACAAACAGCCTAGCTAATGTTTGATTTTTTGTTATGTATTCCCTAGTAATAATTATCTGTGTATTACATTTATGACAAGTGTTTGTTGATATTGCAGAGAATAATATAATTGGCTCCTCTATCACACAAACAATATACCGATTGAGTTGTACTCGTAAGGATGGAATGTTTGGATTTTCTACAGAGGATGTGGTATGTTTATCTACCTGGTGATCAATAAATTAACTGATACTTAATTTAAAGGATTGTTTATATTATTTATATGTGATGGGTTAAATTTCACAAAGTTCAGGTTATATAGTGCACAAAATCAGTACATATATAGTTCATTTGCTTGTGATTAAGCAGATTTAGTGTTACGTCTTGTTCTCTCTTGCTGCGCAGGTTAAGGCCAAGACCATTACCGAGAGTCATACTGAGGCAGCGAAGATCATGGGTTCAACCGCGAGTACAAGTACAGACGTGCTTTGAAGCATAGATTTTGTAACCTTTTTTTTTCAACTCTTTGTTCCTATGTTCTTAGATGTTATTAAGATCTTAAGTCTAGAGTCTAGACAATGCACAAGTTTGAACATGGTTTTGAGAAATAAAAGTACTTTATATTTGCAAACTGTTGTATTTTAATTGCTTTGGTTGTAATTGTTTTGAAGGAATAAGATTACAGTTTGTTTACATTGTGTGACATGTACTTGTTTTAATATTAATAAATTTATATATAAAATGAGTACAGTACAATCAGTATAGGTCTAATGAGGCTTTTGGTGACTGAACGTTTGGACCTTTAATGACTAAAAGCTTTAGTTATTAAAGCATTTTTAGAACATATGGTAAACACTCTATAATGACTGAAGTTTCAGTCCTTAAATCTTTTGTGTCTTTGCTGACTGAAATATTCAGTGAGTCTATACCTTTAGTGCTGGCTTTACTTGATAAGATTGAAAATGTAACAATGACTTTCAATAGACAATACACAAGAACAGCTCGTGTATATGAACCCTAAATTCCCAAGAACAGCTTGGAACTAATTGGTGAGAGCAACTCTCCCAAATCAGACTTATCATTCAATTGATCAAAAGATACAAAATCAGTTACACATTCTCCCTTTTATATTGCCTAACTAATTACACTTGTAATAGCCTATAATATCATGCCACGTGTACTTATGTAACTAACTAAGGTTGACTCCATTTTGACCCATATCAACTTCCTACTCCTTCAAAACATCCTTGTCCTCAAGGATGTAGTTCATGACACTTGTTCTTTTGGTTGTCCTTTGAATCAGTGGTTGACTCTTGACTTCAGTAGTTTGACATGGCTCCTTGTCCGCTGATGTTAATATTGCTTCCCTCAATAATGCTCTTATTTCTTTTAAACCATAACAAACAACAAGCTTGACTTTCTTAGATTCAACCTTCGCTTGCATTTCATATTTCTCATACTTGAGCATCATAACCCAATGGCAGTCCAAAACTTCCATTATTTTACTTATATGAATACCCTTTTCATAACAGCCCCGTCTCCAACGTCTATTCAAATACACTAGAACTAAACAAACAGAGTTTAATTCGCAAGTCTGGGCTAAAAACACCATGTGGACTCCATTTGTAATCTGCCATATACCTTTCAGTACCACACAATGATCATTTAAAACATTCAGTAGCACTAGCACGTACACCAACGACCATTGTTGTATACTGTCATTGCGTAAAATGATGATTGGCCCATCAGCAGCACCAGTTTCGAGTACACCTTTTACGTCACCAATTTTGACCCATAGCTTGAATCGGAGATGAGTTCCAAATCTGGGTTCATAAAAGTAACAAGTAAATAGCCATCTTTGAAGCCCTTTTAGCTTCAAATGCTTATCGAGTGGTACAATATCCAACTTCTTATGTCTCCTGATCATACGCATGCTGATAGCAACCAGATCCCAAAAGTTATTTGCCAAACGAGCGCTCGATGCATAAACGACTAATACCATGGCACAACTAAAGTGCTTTTCCTGCAAATGCAGAATGCACGCTTCCAAATTAGCCTTGTCCCTTTCTTTCTTCTGACTTTTGTTCAATTTAGAGGAATCAATACTACTGTCACGAACAAGTTTCCTATTAGTAGTGCCATTCCACAAGAATTCAAGTGTTTTTTCTCTGTTTGAAATTCCAGTAAAGTGATGACTGGTCGCCTTCGCTAATGTAACAACAAATAGTTGAAACGGCTTCTTAGTGCTTGAAAATGATGAAGTAGATCCTCCCGGATCAAACTCGAAATGAGTTAAAATATTCATGTTTCCGTATCTTTCCAAAAAATCCCACAAGTTAGGATGGAGAGGATTCTTGCACAACTTCACTTCTTCAAAATCCCTTAGGCACACATTTATTTTCTCTTTTGAGGCTCTATCGATATGCATCGTAACATGAAGGATAGTAAAAAGTTCTCCATAAACGTAACTCCTTCGCATATACTCTTGGACAACCCTCTTATCTGATGTCTTGGTTTGAGCTAACTCATTGACCACTTTCTGTGTCTCTTTGTCCTGACGTCGTTTGAAATCTTTCAGCTTAATCACCTCCGAAACACTCAAATTATTACCAAGTTTCCATGTTCTCATATTATCCTCAACTCTACTTTGTTCTTCAAATTGTTGATGAATATCTTCTTCAACATAATCATCAATCTCAGACTCTTCAACATCTTTTGATGTACTTTTTATGGCTCTATTTATATCGAAATCACCCTCCGGCCTTTTATCAACATTTTCTGTACTAAAGCTCTTTTTAGGCATTTCGTCGAACACCTTGTAGTCAACACTTTCACCAGAAGTTTCTGCTAGTTTTTCAGCTACAATATCTACCTTCTCAATTTTAGTTGATGACTCTACCTTCTGAAAATTGAGTGTAAACTCTTGAAGTGTAGCCAAAGAAAATGCATCATCAAGAGTTTTTGGAGAAAACATATTCACATAACTTCGGATTTCTTCACTTAACCCATACATGAAACAATAAATCCTATAATCATCTGGTAATTGCATATGACTTGTAACAATAACAAATTGATCATAATACTCTTTTACTGATGCAATTTGTCTCAAATCATTCAATTCGGTCATGAATTCATCTGAATCATCATTCAATTGTGTATCCAGTTTAGCTAAGAAGGAAGTATTCATTACCTCTACTTTCTTTAATTCTGAATTAGGACTTGATAATTTGCTTACTCGTATTTCTTTTCTGTCATCAATTACTGTAATATTACGATGCTCACTGGCTGAAAAAGAACTTCGATTGCTTGAATTGGCTACTGAATCCACTGTATCAATCACGTATGAATCTTGAATTGTAACTTCCTTGAGCATACATGGTTGACTAGACCTAATTTCCCCCAGCATGAATTTAATCTGTAAGTTCATTAGCTTTAATTGATCGTTGACATCCATTCTCCACAGTCAGAGGATTGAATGCTCTGATACCACTTGATAAGATTGAAAATGTAACAATGACTTTCAATAGACAATACACAAGAACAGCTCGTGTATATGAACCCTAAATTCCCAAGAACAGCTTGGAACTAATTGGTGAGAGCAACTCTCCCAAATCAGACTTATCATTCAATTGATCAAAAGATACAAAATCAGTTACACATTCTCCCTTTTATATTGCCTAACTAATTACACTTGTAATAGCCTATAATATCATGCCACGTGTACTTATGTAACTAACTAAGGTTGACTCCATTTTGACCCATATCATTACTACTGACACTTTTTTTATAAGTAGGAGTAGGCTTTTAAGCCTTTACTGACTGTTTTTACACCTTTACTGACCGTTTATTTCAGTCAGTAAATGGCCTTTATTTTGTAGTGGAAGTTATATATAGAATGCGGATGAAAAGGTAATAGACTAAGCATATTACCCGATGATTTGATTCATAAATTCTTCTCTTCGATTAAAACTAAGCATCTTGTGGGAACCAGTGTACGTTTTGTCATCGAGATGGAGGTTTGTTTGGACTTCAATCCCATGTCTCAATTTCTCAAGTGACGATTTTCAGACTTTGCCAGGGGTGTGTTTGTTTCACAAAATTCCCCGGAATTCGTTGGAATTGGAATTTGAATTCCTTCCTTTGTGTGTTTGGTTGGGAAAAAAAAGGAATTGGAATTCGCAAACTTTCCTTCAAATTCCTTTAACGAAAGGAATTCAAGATTCCATCACTATCTTGAAGGAAACTTTTAAAATTGATGGAATGTTTACACATTTACAAAATAACCCTTCAAAATTCAATGTCTAATTTCCTTTCAACTTCACATCTGTCTGTACCATCGAACACTCAACTGAATATCTCCATCCCCAACTTTTCAGCCATCACCGCCAAGTCACCGACCACCTCTAATCTCCGACCACTCTTCCATAAAATTACACGTTTCTATACCTTTTTTAATTCCATCTTCATTGTCACTCAAAAGTTATTACCAGAACCACAATCGCACCTACATCACTCCCGCCGCACTACCGCAAACACCGCCATCGCACTGCCGCCGCTAACTCTGCCGGACCGTCGCACCATAGCCATATCATTCATTCTTATTCTTAGATTTTTGAAGGTTTTGGGTTGGATCTATCTTCTTTAAATCAATCTATCTTCTTGAAAAATTAAAACCTTTTTATTTTCTATTATGATTTTGACATTTAAGAAAAGAACAATAAAAAGTAGATCATGTGGTAGAAGTTTATTTCAGCAGCTAGGGATACAGATCTCATTTTTATTTTATCGTGATGATAGATCGTGGGGTTCTATATTAGATAAAAGTGGGTAGCCATGTAGTGATATACAGTAGTTCATGTTCCAAAATAATTTACAAGATAAATTAGATTTTGTTACATATAATAAAATTTGTTGTATAAAATGATTATATAAAAATTAGAAGTTCTAAAGATTGATAATTTTGTAAAAGAATCTGTAACAACGAAAGACATAAAAAAACATGTTTAAAATATTAAAAGGGCAATCTTGTCAATTTATATTATATACATTCCAATTCCGTTGATAAATTTTTTAACAACCAAACACAATACAATTTCATCAAATTCCAATTCCTTTATATTCCAATTCCTTCAAATTCCAATTCATTTCACAGATTCCAATTCCATCAAAAACATTCTGCGAAACAAACGGGCTCCTAGTTCTCCAAATAAATTTGTAACCGTTTTGTCTCACACCCACTATAATCAATCCAACAATAATCCAGCTGGTTTTGGTGATTGGTTAGTGAGGGGTTTGTCAAAATCATTATATATGGACTATGCCTTTGCTAGGATTGTACGTGAAGCTTAAGGAAGAACACAATGTGTGTGCTGACAGAAGGGAGATCGTGCAGTGATAGGCAGTGGTAACGGCGCGTCAGGCAAGCAGCGCGAAGTGCTGGTCGGCAGAAATTCAAGTTTTGTTGTTCAACAAGTTTCTCTTTCCATATATAAGCAAACCATATGTGTTTGTAAATTAACCTTGGTTCGAAATTTATAAAAGTAACACTCTGGTTTGACTCCGCTATCTAAACCGATCTCCAAGATCAGAGATCGGACATAACCATTTATAATGTTCGTCTTATTTATCATGTTGCTTGTTTTATTGCAAAGTCGGTAATTATCTATCTGTTTATCTTTTGTGGTTCTAACCTCGATTACATGAGTGTTATTTGAGTTGATTTTTTGCTAACGACTTATATAAACGCTATGAATTAATTATTGTTAGTTGATTGTTACCACCATAATTCATAACGGCATTCTCCCACAATGTCCAAAACTTGATTGTTACATCCTTGCTTATGAATAAAAATATTCTTGAAATCTCGAAAAAAATAAATTTTATTTAACAAAATATACAAGATTTATTAATTTTTGACAGAGTTACATTTTAATGGCATGCGATTGCTAATTATTCAACCTCATATGGTCCTTAAACTATATAGATAAGCATGCCTTGATAGTAAACATATATAGATTCTTAAGAAGCAACTCTAGGCCTTGATAGTAACACTTTTTATAATATATATTGCAGGTTCTTTTGTCATCTGTGGAACTAATCTCACATCAACGTTCTCCCTTTGCTAATGTAATGGAGTAATACGTATATAAAAAGTTGATCGAAGGATTTACCACATAATATATATTGCTTTGAGCGTCTATTCAAGAAAAATAACCATGCCTACCGTAGTCGAAAACTATTTGTCTGGTAGTTCTCGAAACCTTTACAGTTATCTCCCACGCACAAGGTATTTACACCATAAATTATACTATACCAAGTTTGTAACGCAATGAATTTGGTCAAAGGTTACATTTCAACAAAAAAAGGAACCTGATGGCACCGGCTAGCTTTAATTTGATGACATTTTATATATCCTTTATCATCATGTTGAGAAACCTTAGATGATGTCAATTTGGTTAGAGCTCATAGTTAATTGGCTTATGCCAATTTCAATAAGCTCGAAAAAGTTTGATTGAATTTTAAGCTAGTGACGAAAATGTGATGTCCCATGTGGGGATAAGAAAGCTCCTTTCGATCTCAAATTTGTGGCCAATGCTTCCATACTTTTCTGTCACTAAAGCCTTTTCTGCTGGTGTCATTCTCGTTGCCGAAAGTTCCCAGACGCCACATCAGCATTATGTAACCCTTGTTTTGTGAATTGTCGCATTAAACGAATTGCTGGGCAAATCTCCCTTGGCAGTAGGAATGAAACAACCTACAGCCCAAGGAGTAATTGCCCTGTAATTCATCCATACATTGAAAACCCTTAAACTTAATCGCAGTTTATGAGACATTATTGTCCCTTCAAAGACTATTTATAGAGCATTGAAGTTATGTACATATTCTTATGCTTATAGAATATCCTTAACTTATATTTCCATTGTACAACATTTACGTACATTATGGTCAAAAATTGTCAAAAATGAAATTGATGACAACTTGTGGCCAACATCAGATTCATTCAAACTAGCTTTTCGATGATATGTTTTATCGGCCTTTTATGCTTCAAAGAGACATTGGATCATAAGGTACGTGTGTGATTAGCGCTGGTAGTTATTAGCTAGGTTGCATTGGCTTAAGAAATTTTGTATAATAGTAGTTCTTTACGATAGGGTGAGCATGGGTCGGTTTTTGGCTAAAACCGAACCATAAAATTCGGTTTTGAAAACTTAAAACCGAAACCGTTTGGTTTTTATGGTTCGGTTATTATGGTTCGATTTTTTCGGTTTTGGATTGGTTTACGATTTTTTCGGTTTTTTTCTGTTTTGACATTTTTGGGCCTGGGCCAAGGAAGCCCATTAACTTTTGCAAATTTTTTATAGCCAACAAATTAATTCATAAAAATCATAGTATCATATCATATATTTACAATATCTTTTTAAATGATCCAACTTATTGCAATTAAAGTTATATGAATGTAAAGTCTATATTATTTGTAAAATACAAATTATAAAGCTATAATCGAAAGTATAAAATTTTAAGACGTATGGTTTGGTTTGGTTTTTTCGGTCGATTTTTCTGTAAAAAACCAAAAACCGAACCGATACTTCGGTTTTTCTAAAATCAAAAACCAAACCGTCGGTTATTGATAGGGATCGGTTTTTTGGTTCCGGTTTCTCGGTTATTTTGGTTTTTGGGTCGGTTTTGGTTTTCCGTGCTCACCCCTACTTTACGATGATGTATACGATGATGTATTATAATAGGGATTTTTACAAGTTTATTGCATACAATATATGTTTTGAAAGTTTGTTACATACAATAGTAAAACGAGCAAAGTTAGATATATAACCAAACAATTAACCCAATAATAATTACCGTATCCAATAAAAATGAGATTTTGTAGCATATAATCTTGCGTTTTGATGTGGAAAATGGAGAAAGTAAAAGTAATTAAGTTTCAATCTAATTGAGAGAATGTTGTCATATCTTTACTTTAGCTTAATGCGAAAAAACCATTTACTAATGATACATTTTAACTAACTTTTTCTATTAATCCTTTTGTTCACAGTTTATATTACTACTTTTAATATTCCAATTTACTATCATTTCAGTAAAAAGAATATACTGTACTTGCATTAGCTTTAGAGCTAAAACCAATTAAGCACTTATTTGTTTCATTGAATAAATGGACCTAAACATGTTTTCTATAAACAAAAAGGAAACAAAGATTTAGATATAGATAGAAGGATATTTGTGTAATTTAAAAGCTTAAAAGGATATTGACGTACTTTAAATAGTTTGCGAGCACGGCCGGCCCTGGCCATGGACAGGCCGGGCGACAGCCCAGGACATCAACAACGGAAGGGGCATCACCATGTTTCAAAGTTCAGAAAAGTTTTATGTATAAAAAAAAACCGATTTTTGAACGATTTGATTCAATTATAATGTTTTATGATGTAAAAAATATGTTTTTAATAGTTTTGATCAGTTTATTGAAATTATTATGGAGATATTAGAGCTTTAATTTTGGTTATGTGAAAACTCTATTTTAGTTGCAGGTGAAAAAATTGGGGAAGATGACCAATGCACGTTTATATAATATTTTCATTTGGGTGCCCCTAACTATTATAGAAGTAACAGTTTTAAGCCTCTCATTTTCATTTAGTGCCCCCTATTATTTATAATAAAAATAGTCAGTACAACTCCTTGAATTATTTATTGAGTTTGATTATTCTACCCAGATCATACCCTCGTTTTCAAGCAATATTGAACTAAAAAAAACGTACATACATATCTTTTTACTCGTAATATGAATTAGTACTTGGATTATTGCCTGAATTTGATTATTTTAGGTTTTAAAAAGATAATGAACGCCTAAAGTATAAAAACATATATATTTTGAGCTTTTGATATTTTACTTGGAAGATATGAAATTTTAAACTCTTTTCTATTTCTATTAACATAGAAAACATATATATACAATGATGTAATTTAATACTTCCCCTAAAGCTAATGTCGTAAACTTATTATATTTATCGTTTTTCATTATTTAAAGAACATCGACTTGAGAATAAACCGTTTGATTGGACTTGATTCTAAACACCTTATATTTGTTTACAAAATATAATAGGGGCATTTTTCGATCGTCTTGCCCGGGGCATCCAAAATCTCAGGACCGACCCTGTTTGCGAGGATATACTCTTTTGATGCAACGGGAGGCGAACTAGAAAATTAAGCATCTAGATCTTAAAAGGGTTAAGTTGAGCTTGGTTTGTACCTTGGCATATCCAATAAGCAATGTGAGAACCATACATGTCTTTCCATGACAAGATAAGTAACATATCAGGATTCGGGAATAACATAATGGATGTTAAAACATCATTCATTCACATCAATGAGTCAATCTTCTATTGATATATAAATGTATATAATATAATACGCTTCCGCTATGAAACAATATGTATAAAAATGCTCTAATTATGACTTGTATTTCTGTAGTGCCCGTAGACTTCAATATAATAGTAGTCTTGTCGACTGATATCTTTAAATTGTGTTCAATTTTACAAATATTTGGATAATGTCTAAACTATCTTGTCGTTAACTTGACATTCTCACGTACTCATACCATTTTTTCGAGAAAACAAATATTTCACAACGATCACTACCGGTATATACATTTTTGCCCCAGCGAAGCTCAAATCCGTCGATATACAACTTGATACTTCAATACACATTTAGTTTAAAAATTAGAAGCATATAGAAACACTACAACAAAAGTGTCAATTCTCCACGCCACGCTTTTATAAAGTGTTAACTTATTTGCTAAGTTATTCACACTTATAAGTGTGTACAAAATGTTCACACTTTTAAGTGTGAAGAAATTGAACTAATAATAATATGTATCATAATGTTGACGCTTATAAGCGTGAAAAAATTCAAAATTTGCAACACTTTAAAGTGTGAAGATCATTTCCTAACACCCAAATTCTTCACGCTTAAGAAGCGTGAACAAATTGAGTGTTACAAAATGATCTTCACGCTTTTAGGTGTGGACTTTATTCTATTTTTTCACACTATTGTTATTAGTTCAATTTCTTCACGCTTAAAAGCGTGAACATTTTGTACACACTTATAAGTGTGAATAACTTAGCAAATAAGTTAACACTTTATAAAAGTGTTGAGAAAAAAGCGTGAAGAATTGACACTTTTTTTTGTAGTAAATCCTAGAGTAAATAAAAATGTTATGACAAATTACTACTTGCATATATTCAGGATATGATTAAGAGATGCGTAGAAATTTATAACCACACACTTAAAATCAAAGACAAATCAACTACTAAAATCTCTACAATCCATATCCATAATCCATATCCATATCCATAACTACTAATAATGCATGTCCACATTTAAGATTCAACACTTTTTAAAAATTTTAATACCTAAACTACCCCTCATCCCATCACCCCCTTTCCTAACATAATCAACCCTTCTCTCTCCATTCAATTTTGTAATGAGACCCATATGTTTTTTTTTCCTTTTGCTTTTGAATTTCATAACCATCCGTTTTGAATTTCCTTTTGCTTTTGAATTTCCTCAGCATACACACGGTATATAGGTATACAAAAATCAAACCCACACACATCAAGAATAATTTTTTTTCTCATCTCTCTCCCTACCATCATCACCGCATAGCATAATTATAACGAAGCTTGGAGACACCATTGTTATCTCTCTCTAAATTTGAAGGTTGACGCGGAAGTTTTGAAGAGTTGTTTTTGAAAAGTGCCGGAGACATCATTGTTATTTGTTACCGCCGCATAGCGCGGGTTATGTACTAGTATATATAGATGCTTAATTAATTATCAATGTAAACTGTTTTAATTGGTTGTTTTATTTTATAGATAATATTAATAAATATAAACTAATTACTTATTTTACATATTATCCATCCATTTCCATGGTCACCACCGAAACTCAAAGTCAAAAGATGAAGGAAAATGGTGATATTTAGGGGTGTGTATGGGTCGGTTTGGGTCGGTTATCACCCAAAACCTAAACCGAACCGCTAAAGTCGGTTAACCATATTTAGAAACCGATTGGTTTCGTTTAATTCCGGGTCGGTTAATCGGTTAATCGGTTAATTCCGGGTCGGTTAATCGGTTAACCGTCGGTTTTGAGAGAAAAAAAGAAACATAGGTTAGTTTGTCGATTATATCCTCAGCCATTTTTTTTAGTTACTTGATTCGCAGAGAAATATGAGAAACACAGGTCCAAGACCAACCTCATTTACTGCTACGTTATAATATACTTATATTGATAAATAATAGTAATATTTGTTTACATAACGTCACAAGAAATTACTACCGACTTAACATAAATACAATAATAATATATTAAAATTAAAATAAATGGATGCATAATATAAATCATTATTGTAGCATAAAAGATAAACAATATAGAAAATGGATGCATAATATACAGCATTATCGTAGCATATATGTATATATATAATGGCGGTTAAAGTCGGTTAATTTGGGTCGGTTAATTTACGTTAACCGTAACCGACCCAAGTTAGTCGGTTAATTCAAAATCTATAACCGAACCGTCGGTTAATGAATTGGGTCGGTTAAATTGGTTCGGTTAATGTCGGTTATGGGTCGGTTTCGATTTTTGTTGCTCACCCCTAGTGATATTGTAGTTATGTAATATTTCTCATTTATTTTGGGTAAGAACTAAGAAGTATACATGTATATAGTTTTTTCATCGACATTGATAATCACTGAATACCGTGAAGATGAATTTAATTAAAGACACTATATATCGACTTGACGTTCATCACGCCAACTCTAACCGCCTCGTTCCTTAAAAACATTCGTCCGTTCCATATTCCCCCATCTTGATTCTCTTGATCGAGCGGGTAAATTATTAAAGTCGATTTTCGACTATCTACTACAACAAAAATGTCCATTCTTCACACATTTTTCTTCACATTTTTTAAAAATGTGATTTTTTTTATTATGTTCTTCACTTTTATATATATGTAGAAAATCTCTACATTATTAAGTGTGAAGAAATTGAATAAATCATAATATTTTTCACACTTTTAATAGTGGAAAAAATATATGCATATTTGTAAGTGTGAACAAAGTTATAAAACTTTCATACTTAAAAGAGTAGAAATTATTTTGTGACACTCAATTTCTTCACGCTTCCTCTTGTGTGAAGAAATTAGGTGTAACAAATAATTTTCACATTTATAAGTGTGAACATGTTTGAATTTGTTCATACCTGTAAGTGTGAACATTTTTTTCTCACAATTATAAATGTCAAGATTGTATATTTCTTCACGTTTATTATTGTGAATACTTTATACACATTAATAAGTGTGAAAATTTTGATTATATATTTCATATTTTTTAAAAACGTGAAGAAAACGGTGTGAACAATCAACATATTTATTGTAGTGATCATATAATGATCTCTCAACAAGGACTTTTACCCAAAAATGATTATGTGATAAGTGTTGTGAATCCGGAATCGTCAATTTTGCAAGTGAGAGAAGAGGCAATCTAACTTATATTTGAGGTAATAACAAGTGAGTCGTCATTTTTTAATCTCTTGAACATATTTTACGACGTTAACTTATGTTTGGATCAAAATTAATCAACATGATGTTATGAGTTATCCCATGAAATATATGGATACAAGTTTATCAGACAACATTGCCCAATGTTGACCAATAATTTGTATGATTGTGGCTGGGGGAGAAAAGCCCAGTTTTTAAAATCATCATTTAAGTTGTTTATTTTTATCTTTTTAAATCTTTTAATCTTGTGTTTCAGGTTTTTGATAATTCATAATTTTTTTTATCATGTTTATTTTTACCTTTTTAAATCTTTTGATCCTGTCTTTCAACTTTTTTGATAATTCGGATTTTTTATGGAAAAATTTCATATATATCCCTAAAAATCTTTAAAATTACATATATATCCATCCAAAATGTATCATATCATATATATCATTTCAAACTAAATAAACTCACATATATATAATCCATCTTACTATTTAAATCAACAAAACTCATATTACCCCTCCTAGTAACCAAAACAAATTCCTAGACATCGTTTGTGTACTAAGATAAATTAATTAATTTAATAATTGATCAACATAAATTTCTAATATGAAAACAAATTTCTCAGTCATGAGCTTTTTTTTTTTCCACAATCATGCATCTTCTTCTATGTAACATCCTCAAATTGGGCCTAGAAGTAATAGGTATTTTCTGTAAATTTTAAATGCGATTTTAAATTGTTAATTGTTTTTTATTGTATAATTAATAGGTCGATAAGCCTCAGGAAATATTGTGGCTAGTGAAATATTGATTGTTTTAAATTTATTTAGTTGACGGTAAAATAAAATTGTATTTCCCCGCAAATGGTTTTTAAGTTCCAGACAATAATAAATACGGGGAATGAAAATTAACACTTATATGGTATATTATATGAGATGGATCGGGTTTTATTCCCACACATACATACATACATACGTATGAACATATACACACACACATTTGATCCTAAACCAAAAACATGAAGAAATCAAAAAAATTGGAGCTTCATAATTCGGATTCAAGCTTCAAACGCATGGATTATCATCTTCTAATCATCCTAATCAACTTGTAAGTCTCAAATCTTTGATTTAAGAACCCTAGAATTTGGGGGTTTGGGGGTTCTTGATGTAAATCCGAAATTAGAGTTTAAAAAGTGTAAATTGATGTTAATTAAGCTTCAATAACATGTAATAATCATTCTAGCATCATCTTAATCATGTTATATGTGTTAATTTCGTGTTTAATATAACCCTAGAAATTGGGGGTTTTGAATATTGATTTAATTGACTTGATTAATCTTGAAGAAAGACTTGTAGTGATCATATAGTGGTTAGTTGATGTTTAATTCTTGATTATAAGTAGAATCCTAAGTTAGAAATGAAGAATGTTGCATGAACATATGAATAAAGTGATGGGTTTGTGAGTATTATTGAATTATTAGCTTGTAATCATGTTAGAAGGATAAATTGATACTTATATCATGATTAAAAGCTAAAACCCTATATTAGAATTGAGTAAGTTATTTTAGTTACATGAAGATTTTGATGGATTGTTAATTTGGAAGTTATTAATCTTGTTATTGGTGTGATTATGTTAGTTAACAATGATTAATGTGAACTAAGGTGATAAGTTGGTTATAATTATCATGATTTATTAAGTGAGAGTGAACTAATGAAGTTAATAGTGATAATTCATATTAATGGAATGAATTATGTGAAATTACTACAAGTGATAACTAAATTGATGTATAGTTGAAAAGTGGTTAACATGATATCTAATCATGATTAAGAAACAATGCAAGAAGTATGAACTTGATGTTTGTGATGATAGTGATAATACATATGAATAGAGATTGTTGGTATAAATCTATTGGAGTAATGTTATGGAGATTTGATACAAGTAACTGACTTGTGTATTTTGTTGTATTTCCAGATATGGAGAAGACTCAGTGATATTAGAATACTGAGTGGGCGACTATGGTAGTCGGTGAGTGGACTTTGATCTCTCACTATAATTTAGTGATCACTATTGTGGTTACTTCAAGTGTTATGTGTTATACCTGTGTTAAGTTGAATTGTGAATTGTGTTAAAGTGTTAAGTGACCTATTGGTAATTGTGTTATAGAGGTCAACTATGTTGGACTGTGTTGTTACAAGTTAGTCAACACAAGGGTTGTGAACATTCGTTGTAAGTAAGGCTTGTGTTGACTAAAGGTAACAAACAGTTATCGGTTAACCACTGTATTGGCCTGCAGTTGGTGTAAGTGTCGCTTGGTGGGCCACCGCGGCTGAGGGCGCCACAAGGGCCACCGATCCTCTGGTGATGTTGAGTCAATCTGTTAAATGTGGTAAACTCATGGTGTTAAACTAAGTTGTATTGTTAGTGATGAGTTAACTCACTTAGCTTCGTGCTAATCCCGTTGTTTACTCCTTGCAGGTTAATATCTATGATTATGGGCGGGTCAAGGAGTAACTGAAGAATGTTTGACTAGGATTACTCTGATATTATTTAATACAGTTTAAAATGTTTAATTATATAATGTCCAGGATATAAAGGATTGTTTTGTAAACGATAATAATCAATACTTAGAACTTAGGTAATGGAAGATGACGACATGTCATTTTATGTATATATATGTTTTGGGACTTGAGCTTCCGCATTATATAAAAAAAAAAAAAACAGTTGTAAATTCTGGGGCGTTATAAGTTGGTATCAGAGCATAGGTTTGGGCGAATTGAACAATGGTTGGATTGTTCAATCCCAAGCCTAGTGATAGTGGTCAAACATTCCGAGGTGTGGGATTAGTGGTTGTATGAGCAAGTTGTTGTTAAATGTGAACTAATCTATAACAAGATGCCAGAATGTTGTTTTGGGTGCAGAGACGGAGGATCTTGAGGAACCGACTGGTATTTCTCAATCCTCAACACTCGTGGGCCTAGATGTGCCAGGTAATTTCTGATAAACTTGGTGAATTTCAATAAATTTTAATTGTTTTACTTTACTATATTATGATTGTTAGTAAAGTAAATTGAAATTTTGATGATTATTACGTGTTAATAAGGTGATAGAGATATTAATATGTAATTAAGACGGAAATAGTAGTTTCAGAAAAGTGTTGAAACTGTGTGTAGATACATTGGTGACTAAAGTGTAACAGTTGTGTTATGTGGAATTAAGTATATATGCAATGTGAAAATAAAGTGTGTGAATATAAGTCGATCAATGCAAGGTGTGACTTGCTATAATGAAATTAATGGGTTGCGGGTATTATCCATTTATAAGTTTGGAGTTGTATTGTTGTGTGACTTAGAATATGTCTAGTTGTTGAAATATATGCTATTGACTTGGAAAGGTCAATGTTGAATGTAATTGTGTCAAACTCGATAATTGTCACGCTATGCCATGCTATGAAGTGAGGAATGTGATTAGGGTGAATTATGATCTTTGTATTGTAAATAGTGTAGTAAGAAAGTCAAAGTGTTCAATGAGTCTAAATGTGCGGTGACAAGTTGTGAAAAGTCAAATTTGAAATTATATGTTGAAATTGGTGTATATATGATGAAATTTTGTGAACTTGGTGTTTTAGAGTGATAATATGAAACTAATGATGAAGTGGGTTAGTTTGATTTAGAATAGTCAAACTAATGTGAAATGGGTAATGAAATGGTGGATGCATGGGTTGAAACCCAAACGGGTCATTTAAGTGTCCAAATGGGTCACTTAGTGTTAAAATGTATAGAATTTGATGTGGTATGTGTATGATAACTTTTAAAGTGACTTAAAGTCATAAGTATAGATAAAAGGTGGATTGAAAATGTTAATGTTGTCATTTTGAATGAAATTGGTGAAATTGTCCATTTTGACCCTTAAACGGGTCAACGTGTCAAAATAATGTAGAATGAGTGTTTGTATATGATGAATGTGCCCACACGTCATAAATATATGTAGAAACATGTTGGCAAAGGGTGGAACCATGAAAGTATGCCGTTTGGAATATAGCGTGTCAACCAAAATGGTCTAAAATTGGTTATATGTCCGTTTTCTCGTAAAACGTGTAATTTGAAAAAGTGAAAAAATGGAAAGTTGCATTTTGATTATATGAAGGTGCCTGCAAAATTTCAGAGTCTAACTCTTTACGGTTTAGGAGATATGCGCGTTTGAATTTCGTGTTTTTGCACTAAAATTGCTGAATGGTTGCAGCAGGATGAATCCGGACGGATTCCCTTGAATCCGTACGGATTCCCACGAATACGGCGGATTCATTGGGCGGATTCCTTAAAAATGGTTCTGTCTCGTGAAGTTGGCGGGAATACGGCGGATTCTCCGGAATCCGGGCGGATTCCCATGAATACGGACGTATTCCCTGGAATACGAACGTATTCCCTTGTTTTGAGACATTTCTTGTGCTATGTGTTATATTAAGTGAATTTAATATGAAAATTCGTAAATTTCGACGTTCGACGTAACGTTAGTCGTAAAATTTCCGTTAGAAAATTTCGGTGTCCGATTAAGACGAAATTTACATGTCAACTCAAAAACGGCCCAACGGTCAAAGCTTATCGCTTTGCCATGAGCCCTGTCAGTTTTCGGCACTTCGGGGTCGTTTGGGGCCCGAAAATCGCGTTTTATTGTTTTTCGGACATTATTTCGGACTTTTAGCTTATGAATTGTATTGGGCTTTTGTTTCTTTGAGCCCAGAGATCATTCCTGTGACTATATGCAATATTAAAAGTTGTTTTAAGAGGTCTATATGGTTCTTTGTGTAGGAGTTGTTTGTAAGTGGTTTAACTAACTGCATAGTATACCAGTAAGGGTATTGTTGATTGTTGCTTGTTAGGGTAAATAAATATTGATTATGTAATCATGTTAATTACATTATGTGAAATACTTAATATGATTGAATAAGTATTTGTAAGAGTTGAAGAGTATTGTAGGAGCTTACTCTTGCTTGATAACTAAATATGGAAGGTTATTTATTAATCAACTTAGAAATTATATATTGATGAATATATGTGGAATATGACCTGGCATTTTAACAAGGTACTTAGTGCTAAATGTTATATAGAGTATTATACTTGATAATTAAAGTGTTAAGTGATTGATATTGAATCGTGTAGAGAGGGTGTTAAATTGATTTAGTTGTGTTAAAACTTACACATGTGTTAATGAGATAATGAGGAATGTGTTAGACGATTGAATTGTTATGTTTACTTAATTTGTGAGTAGTTTCACATTCAAGTGATAAAGGAAAAATAGTAACCAGTTAACACTTGGTCATAAATCTATTACAAAATGTTACTATATGTGTGATAATGATTGATTTTAGCATAGTGAATTATGCGAGAGTAAAAGTTAATTACTTTAAAGATCAATGGTATGAAGTGGCCTGAGAATAAAGTGTGACTGACATACGTCTGGCCAACGTATTTATATTATGCCATTTCACATAGAATTATTGAGGCTACCAAGTACCATAGAAATCGATGAGACTTTAAAAATTGTAGGTTTTCGATGTTGATATATGAGAGAGACAGAGAGAGAGAGAGAGAGAGAGAGAGAGAGTCAGTGATTGACTAAATCGAAATGGTAGTAAAAGATTAAGTTATTGTATTAATGGGTTACTTATTAATAAAAGAAATATATAAATATATATAGAGAGAGAGCCTTTTTATTGAAACTGTGAAAAATTGATAGTTATATTATTATTAATTGAGAATTGTGTGAAATTTGATTGTTATTATATGCATAATATCAAAGTGAAATGATAGGTTGCGTATAGAAATGATGGAAATGTGAAATAATCTAATGAGAAGTCATCGTAATAAATTGATTGATGAAATATTGTTGAAAAATGTGTGTGTGGTTAGCACATTTTGTTGAAATGGTACTTGCGCTTGAATGGCAATGTATCCGTTGATGGAAAAACTTGGTAATTATCCAATTAGAATTGGTACTAAGTGACTTGGTGATTAAGTGATAATAGTTTTAAACATGAAGAATTGACTTCTATTTTGATTGTTAACTTGTGGTTAGTGTTACATGATTCTGAGATATTTTAAATAAAAGATTATCAAATACAGTAGTGATATGTGGTACTAGCCTAAATGCTAGTTATAAATTGAAACTTAAATTTCATTGTTGATAGGTGTATAGTGATTTTCATAATCACTGTTTTGTTGTGTAAAGGGATATCAATCATATATCTATTTTAAAGATTCTAGCACGTCGCTAGTTTCTAGTGGTACGAGTATGTTATGTGCATGATGATGTTATTCACTTACGTCAAGTGATTACATGTTTAAAGTGATTAATTGGGAATAATTTTCTTAAGTGATCATAGTATGCATGAAAATATGATTTAGATACATATCATATGTTAAGGTAAGAAATAGAAACATGTACATGTGAATATGTGTATGTAGATAGAATTGAAATTTTGTGCATATAATTAAGAGTAGCTCAAGGAAGTAATAATTGTAAGTGATAATATCACGCTTGTTGTTGAATAATGTGAGTGGTATTATACTATATGCAAGTTAAATTGAGTATAAGACACAATGTATGTGTTTGCGTGAATGTAATTGAGATACACACTGGTGGTGTGTAAATTGATAAAATTACATATATCTAAATAAATATATGTAGATACACGGTGTATGTAGTGAAATGTATGCATAAACATGTCATGCATAGGTGATTTAAGTTGTGTACACACTTTAGGTGAATATAGTGATGAGTAATTACGATGTTAGAGTAGTACGAAGAGTGCAATATTAATAAACTGGAAATATGGTGTTAGTAGAATCTCATTTAAGGAATGAGATCTGTCGAGTAATTAAATACTTTAGAATAATCAAAGTTGATTAGATTTCGAGGACGAAATCTCTTTAAGGGGGAGAGATTTGTAACATCCTCAAATTGGGCCTAGAAGTAATAGGTATTTTCTGTAAATTTTAAATGCGATTTTAAATTGTTAATTGTGTTTGATTGTATAATTAATAGGTCGATAAGCCTCAGGAAATATTGTGGCTAGTGAAATATTGATTGTTTTAAATTTATTTAGTTGACGGTAAAATAAAATTGTATTTCCCCGCAAATGGTTTTTAAGTTCCAGACAATAATAAATACGGGGAATGAAAATTAACACTTATATGGTATATTATATGAGATGGATCGGGTTTTATTCCCACACATACATACATACATACGTATGAACATATACACACACACATTTGATCCTAAACCAAAAACATGAAGAAATCAAAAAAAATTGGAGCTTCATAATTCGGATTCAAGCTTCAAACGCATGGATTATCATCTTCTAATCATCCTAATCAACTTGTAAGTCTCAAATCTTTGATTTAAGAACCCTAGAATTTGGGGGTTTGGGGGTTCTTGATGTAAATCCGAAATTAGAGTTTAAAAAGTGTAAATTGATGTTAATTAAGCTTCAATAACATGTAATAATCATTCTAGCATCATCTTAATCATGTTATATGTGTTAATTTCGTGTTTAATATAACCCTAGAAATTGGGGGTTTTGAATATTGATTTAATTGACTTGATTAATCTTGAAGAAAGACTTGTAGTGATCATATAGTGGTTAGTTGATGTTTAATTCTTGATTATAAGTAGAATCCTAAGTTAGAAATGAAGAATGTTGCATGAACATATGAATAAAGTGATGGGTTTGTGAGTATTATTGAATTATTAGCTTGTAATCATGTTAGAAGGATAAATTGATACTTATATCATGATTAAAAGCTAAAACCCTATATTAGAATTGAGTAAGTTATTTTAGTTACATGAAGATTTTGATGGATTGTTAATTTGGAAGTTATTAATCTTGTTATTGGTGTGATTATGTTAGTTAACAATGATTAATGTGAACTAAGGTGATAAGTTGATTATAATTATCATGATTTATTAAGTGAGAGTGAACTAATGAAGTTAATAGTGATAATTCATATTAATGGAATGAATTATGTGAAATTACTACAAGTGATAACTAAATTGATGTATAGTTGAAAAGTGGTTAACATGATATCTAATCATGATTAAGAAACAATGCAAGAAGTATGAACTTGATGTTTGTGATGATAGTGATAATACATATGAATAGAGATTGTTGGTATAAATCTATTGGAGTAATGTTATGGAGATTTAATACAAGTAACTGACTTGTGTATTTTGTTGTATTTCCAGATATGGAGAAGACTCAGTGATATTAGAATACTGAGTGGGCGACTATGGTAGTCGGTGAGTGGACTTTGATCTCTCACTATAATTTAGTGATCACTATTGTGGTTACTTCAAGTGTTATGTGTTATACCTGTGTTAAGTTGAATTGTGAATTGTGTTAAAGTGTTAAGTGACCTATTGGTAATTGTGTTATAGAGGTCAACTATGTTGGACTGTGTTGTTACAGGTTAGTCAACACAAGGGTTGTGAACATTCGTTGTAAGTAAGGCTTGTGTTGACTAAAGGTAACAAACGGTTATCGGTTAACCACTGTATTGGCCTGCAGTTGGTGTAAGTGTCGCTTGGTGGGCCACCGCGGCTGAGGGTGCCACAAGGGCCACCGATCCTCTGGTGATGTTGAGTCAATGTGTTAAATGTGGTGAACTCATGGTGTTAAACTAAGTTGTATTGTTAGTGATGAGTTAACTCACTTAGCTTCGTGCTAATCCCGTTGTTTACTCCTTGCAGGTTAATATCTATGATTATGGGCGGGTCAAGGAGTAACTGAAGAATGTTTGACTAGGATTACTCTGATATTATTTAATACAGTTTAAAATGTTTAATTATATAATGTCCAGGATATAAAGGATTGTTTTGTAAACGATAATAATCAATACTTAGAACTTAGGTAATGGAAGATGACGACATGTCATTTTATGTATATATATATGTTTTGGGACTTGAGCTTCCGCATTGTAAAAAAAAAAACAGTTGAAATTCTGGGGCGTTATATTCTAATCCTTGCGAACTGTATCCACATCCAACTTAATCCAGGTATATAATATAACACCCCTCTTATACACCCATTATAATAATGATTTCGACTCGGAAGCGTATAATTAAAACATACAACACTTTAAAATGTCTATAAACTTTTACAAATGCATTACATATGCATTTTACAACAGTTTAGTTATTAACAACTAAAATACTACAACATAGGTGTTATATAATTTAAACAGGTTCAGTTATTAAACCAATATCAGAGTAATCAGCCTGTCAAATATTCCATCATTTCCAAGAACTTCCTGCCCAGCCCAATATGTCCCATCAATTATAACCTGCAGGAAGGACTGTGGTGGGGTTAGCATAACGCTAAGTGAGTGAATAAATAAACAACAGCCTAACTTAGCATAACAACTCTGTTCACAGTCAAGTATCGTAAACACACATTATCACAGAGTATCTAGGGTTCTTGGGGAAACCTTCAGCCAAGAACACTTAACTAATTTCAATGAGATAACATCTCATACACCTGTTTATAACTTTCAACATCATATACAACTGGCGTCAAAGAGGACCGGTGGTTCTTGAGGTAACACCTTCTCATAGAACACTTTAAAACCAACTGCAGGCCAATACAGCGGTTTAACTGAATACTTGGTGCTATTAACACAAATAACACATGCTACGACAATAATACTTGTACTAAGACCCTATGTTATCCAACCAATAGCAAACCAAGCCCAGCTCCGGGCTGGCCTCTGAATATCGTCAAAGCCCAAAGGCTGAATATCACGTGATCACATATTTATCATAGTAGACTAACAGTCTATCAACAGTATTATTACTAACAACATAATCATCATGTCAATAATAAAACAGTAATAATACGTTACTCGTTGTAACCAAACCTGTTACAACTAAATCACACTGAGGTTTATAAATCCACTCACCGTTACCTCAGCCGCAAGCTCAGATGTCTAATATTACTGAGCATTCTCCATATCTGAGAATACAACAGAATACCACAAGTTAGTAACTTGTCATCACCGGATAATACTTGTGTGAATTACAACACTACACAAGTAATCTCAGCATGAGTACAACTAAATTATATAATTGTTGGAAGTCTAACATGCTTCAGACATATTACAGCACAATACAACAAGTACCATTTAAGTAATTAGCTTTAAATGATAAACACTGAAACAGTCTATGACAACCAGGGGAATCCGCCGGATTCTCCACCCTTTCCAGCACAATTCATGATCAACACATTTTTAACCAATCCGGTCTTGAATCCCCCGGATTCCTAATTAATCCGGTCTTTTGCATTTGAATCCGCCGGATTCCCTTGAATCCGACCGGATTCCCTAAATTGCCTCAATCCGCCGGATTCAATTGAATCCACCGGATTCCCAACCTCAGGTCAGCGACCTGCAACCTGTTCAAGCTGAATCCGAATTCAATTCCAAATAACACAAACTCAGATTCTATAATTTGGTTACAACTGATAGTTATGGTCTTAGAACATCATATATCATCATGTATCAACTTTAATTCACATAACACATATGAATTCAAGTATAATCAAAATCAATCAAAATCACTTACAATCTTGATTATGAACAATCTAGTGATGTTGATGAATGAATTAAATCCACAATCACAGCTTCAAGCTTCTTTCTAATTTTGATTTGGGATTTGTTTATTTTGAAAGTGTTTAAAAAGAATGAAGCTGGAAACCAAATAAATAAAAATAGGTTGGCTCCCAAACCGACATTCATATATACGGGTATAATTTAATACCCCTTCTCAACCCATTGTCTGGAACCCGAAAACCATTTGCGAGTCCAAACATTTTATTTCACCGACAACTTTATTAATTTACTACAATTAATAATTTATCTATCACATTGGAATATTTGACTCCTATTCCAATTAATTTTCAAGTAATTCAACAATATTATTTCCAAACACATTAAATAATAATTTAAATCAGGAAATAATATAAAATGACTAGGTCCGAATTGAGGATGTTACATATAATATCTTTTCTTTTCGATTGTCCATGCGTATACAATAAATTAATAAGCATGCATATATATAAGATTGAGATCTAGGGAGAAGGTTTTTAGAGTTGAGAAGAGGGAGAAGCATTTGTGGCCACTAGATCTTGGAATCAATGGATGGGATTATTTAATGGCAAAAATGTAATATTTATGAACTAATTTTAAACTTTCAGGGGTAAAATAGTACATTTAGTTGATTCACAAAAATAAAAAATTGACTTTTAATTAATTGAGAAATAAAAATTGGCAGCTCAAAAAAGGAAATAGGAATCATCGTTATATCTTGCTTCTAATATTGATCCTCCTATTATCATTCTCCTTGCGGTCAAAAGCCCTAAACCCTATATTCTGAAATCGCAAGTCACAATACACAAACGAAATCAACAAAACCCATCGTACCGAATCAAGGGTTTCAAACATCCACAAACCCGAGTTTATGAAATCGTCACTTTCAGGTCATTAACAAGATCGTGGTGTTTAATCAAGGCCGCCAAACATCTGAGCGTTGATTAGTGGTTGTGAAATGTAATATTGGTGAAACTAGAAAAGTGAATCAAGCAAATGCTCAAGGTAATAAAAATTTGATAGTCGTTATGTATTGAATTTTATTTTAGTTGGTGTTACATGTTCATATTTTTGTTGAAGCCTCTTCATTAAAATTGAATCAGAGAGTCTTGTTTGATTTAAACTATTGAATAAAATGTGAATCAGGTTGTGAGTTTATGTATGAAAAGGGATTAGAAATACACAGTAGTAGAGTTTATTGTTATTGAATCATGAAGTCCAAAAATTTATGTGTAAAAAGTAAGTTTTTTGTTATGTAATTGAATTAAACTGAGTTCATTCTTGTATCATGATTGTACGATAGTAATATGTATTTTGAATGTATCATGTTAGTTGGTAAATTAACGGTTCAGAGAATAATTTGAAATTGATGATTATTGGTTATTGAATCATAATTTTTATTATTTTTTTTTTGAATCATTAAGTAAAAGGTTCTTTTAGGTGTTGAATCATAGTTTCTTCCCCCTTAATTATGCAGGTGACATGTACTATTAGTTGTTGAATCGTAGTTCATTCTTTATAATTCATGAATTAATGTTTTTTTAGTTGTTGAATCATAGTTGTTATATTTCTTAATCAAAGTATGTTACTTTGAACCAAACGTATGTTTGTCAACAAAATAATATGAAATTGATGATGACCCTTAGGGTTTAAATTAATTAGTTCCAACTTTCTGAATCATGAAGTAAAATGTATTATAGTTGTTGAATCAAAGTTCTTAATTATCTGAATCGAAAGATGTAACACCTCGCAAATTTAAACACAATTATTAACGCTAAACATTTGCATTATTAGGATAATTCCCTACTTGAGTGAATTCACAACACATTTTAGAGGTAAGTCTAGCAAAGCCCAACTAGATAATACGCGTAGTATTACTTATTTGTAATTGGATATAATTACATACTAAACGATTTGAACAAACGCGACCAAAAATATACGACTGTTGGTGAACGAATTTATTTAATAAAACGAAAGTTATTAAATAACGTAAACGCATAATAGATATTATGTCGATAATATTTACAAATATTTCGTAACGAATAACGTATGACTTGAACAATTTAAAATAAAACAAAGTTAAAATTTTATAACTAAATAAATTTGGTTTCATAAAAAGATCCTAATTAAAAATATAATGAAATATGTAATTAAAAATGTACTAGTTAAAATAATGTAACATTTAACGATCGGGTAAACAAACACAGAGCGCAAACACGGAGACGGGAAATGGGGAACAAAACCCACCTCCCCACCTCCACCATCCTCATTCTCCATCTTTCTCTTCTCTCTCATCTCTCTCTTTTCTCTCTAAACAAACACCACCACCAACCAAAACCACCACAAAACACCACCAAACTACCCTCAAACGACGCCGAATCATCAAACAAAATAGAGAAAAACGATCACGGCAACACGATCTATCTTTCTACCTTTGCGGATCTCGAATCCGACACTCGTAAGTTTCCGACAAATCCCGCAAATCATTAAATTTTGAAGTTTTCATTCATATTAGTGTTTAATGTACTTAGTATTAACTCATACAACAAAGAAAACACAATTTTATAGCTTAAAAATACGTATGGATTGGGTTTTTAATCGGAAAAATCGCGACAGCCTATGTTTCTGGGCTGGTGTTCATCTATGCGACACAACGATTGTGTCGCATACTATGTCGCAGAAACCATACGACACAACGATTGTGTCGTACCGAATCATCTTACGTCGTATTTATGCGACACAACGATTATGTCGCACCTTATGTCGCAAAGCCCATGCGACACAACGCTTTATGTCGCTGTTGACTCAGCACCTCAAATCTCTGCGACACAACACTTGTGTCGTAGAATTGTGTCGTACCATGCGACACAACCATTGTGTCGTATATTGTGTCGCAGAAAAAGAAACTTTACAAACTATTTTTACACTAAGTGTCGAACTTAACCGATAACGAATACTTACATACAATGCCATATGTGAACTTTACAAACATTACAAACACACTATTTTATTGAAATTATAATTTCAAACTATCACCAACGAGTCGTATACCTTTTCACAAACAACGAAATACAAACGTAAACGTTTAACAAACACTTGTACATAACTTGGTTGTACAAACACGAGCATGGATGATTAACTTAGACATCCACATACTTATTAAATCTCATACGTTTAGGACGTTAGGAGATTCTGGACTGTACTTGGGTTTAGGTTTGCTAGCACTCGCACAACTACTTAACTCAACAGGTGAGTTCACAGCCCCTACTTTTACTGTTTTAACTGCTTTGAACAGGGGTGGAAAACATAGTCAAACACTTTTATACAAACATGGTTGTATACTATTTTACTCAAACAAGTGGAGTACATCGAATTGGTAAACTGATAAACAAACTGACGATTACAACATAATATGTGACACTGCCCGCACGTGGTCCAGGTACGGGTCTTAGGGGGGGTGTTACATAATATTTTCATACTACCAACGTTGTAAACACATGAACATGTTTTTAGAACGCTGGAGGATAACCAGCAACACTTTATATAACGGACTGGGTAACTAAAAGTCCCTACTGACATGGGCAACACTATTGAAAAGTCCCTACGAACATGGGCAACACTATTGAAAAGTCCTTACGAACATGGGCAACACTATTGAAAAGTCCCTTCTGACATGGGCACTAGATCCTACGAACATGGGTCTACTAATGTTATTCGACTGATGAGAAGTCCCTTCTAACATGGGCATTGGGTTTCCTACTAACATGGACCCACCAAACGATTAGGATACTCAACTCAATAGTAACACTGCCCGCACGTGGTCCAAGTACGGGTCTTATGGGGGTGTTACACCTACGATCATCTAATAGGATACCTACATTCCTACTATAACTTGAACTATACTTTTGGGCAAAATCCCAACGAAACATATCTACGATTAGGATACGTAAAATCCTACAGTACATACTTGAGAATAGGATACTACTTTCCTACAACTAATAGGATACGAACATTCCTACAAACAACTATTTGGAAACATATTTGGTTTTACGAACAATACTTTTGGGTGACATCCCCACGATACGTTATAAACAACAGTGGTTTATCAAAACTGAACTTGTAAACATAAAACCTGTGAATTCACTCAACCTCGTTGTTGACTTTTACTATGTTTTTCAGGGAATTAGTTGCGCATATAAGAATCGCCAACACACATGGAGAATTAGGCGACCCGTGAAGTTTAGGATGCCAACTTTTGGAAACACATGGATTTCTTTAGTATAACTGAAACTGTTTTAGTCATATTCCAGAAATCTACTTTTGTAAACTTATTACTTTTAACTTGTATGATTCGATGAATCATAAACTTTGTAATTAATACTTTTGGCATCTTAATATATATTGTTCTGTTGTAATCATATGCTCTGATACGTATGCATGTTTTGTTATTGTGGCACCCCCGTACTTAATCCAAATGCTTCCGCTAAACGAAATTTGGGGGTGTTACAGATTGGTATCAGAGCCATTGGTTATAGCGAACTAGGAAACTTTAGGTGACTTAGAGACCTAGAGACCTAGACTATAGCCTTGGCTAGAACGCACGTGCATACACGCATATACATACATCTAAAACTATCGTTACGATACCTCGATACGCGTGAACTGTTCACCACATTCGACTCGTTCATTGTACTCAGATCTCAGGTGAACCTAATCGTGTTAAACGATTGATGGAAAGAAGTATGTATTTAGCATCATATAATGACGTCTGGCCAACGTGATTATATTATACTAAGTACATATGGGTGTTTCATAGTCGTGAGATACGTGATGGGGATCTTGTCATTTCTCCTCAAATACTCGATAACTGAACTGTGAAATTTTTATCATTCACATCCCTTTCATTGGCATTGACTTCTGCATTTCCTTCCTCGCAGAACGTCAGCATGCCGCCTAAACAAAGAAAGACTCGCAACAGTCGCCAAACAAATACACCTCCTGTCGTCGAAACCACCGAACATATTATTGAACGTCGTGTAGCAGAGGCAATTGCCCAATACGAGGCAAGCCGAAATCGTGAACACGTGGTACATAACAGTGGAGCCACCCCCGTCAACAGTGAGACACCGACGAATACTCAGCAGGGGTGTTCATACAAAACATTTCAAGCCTGCAAACCGAGTACATTCACCGGGACTGAAGGGGCCATTGGCCTAGTTCACTGGATTGAGAAAACGGAGTCAGTGATCGACATCAGCGACTGCGCCGATGACAAAATAGTAAAGTACGCCACCTGTACCCTAGCGGACAAAGCGTTAACTTGGTGGAACGCTCAAATTCAGATCCTTGGCCGTACAACCGCTTACTCCATCACCTGGGAAACCCTGAAGCGAATGATGATGGAAGAGTTTTGCTCCCAGAGTGAGCAACAGAAACTGGAAACCGAGCTATGGAACATTCAAATGGTCGGTGCTGATATTACCGGATACACAACAAGGTTCCAGGAACTCGCACGACTGGTACCACACATGGTGACACCCGAAAGCAAACGCATTGAGCGTTACAACCGGGGTTTGGCCTCACAAATCCGAGGCATGGTTATGTCTTCCAAACCCGCCACTTTTAGGAGCGCAGTGGATCTGGCTCAAAGCTTGACTGATGACGCAGTCCTTATTGGAACTCTGAAAGTTGCGTCACGGAAAAACGAACCCCGCCGTACCGACACTGGTGACTCTAGTCACAAAAAACGAAAGTGGAACAACGATGGTAACGACCGTCAGGGTCAACAAAACATAAACCCGGGGAACGCCCGAGCTTACGCCGCAATCACCAACCCCGAACCAAAAACATATCAAGGCAAAAGGCCTAAATGTGGAAAGTGTGAAAAACACCACGAAGGGGATTGTTTCTTCTGTGTTAACTGCAACCGATTTGGACACAGAACCGAAGATTGTAGAACTCACCCCACGAACAACGAACAACGAAACAATGGCTGTTTCCAATGTGGCGACCCGGGACACTACCGAAATCAGTGCCCCCAACTCAACAACGCCAACAACAATCAGAATAACAACAACCGCATTGCTAACGTCCCACCAGCTCGTGGACGTGCATACATCCTTCGTGCACCGGAAACGGTTGCGGACCTCGGCTAGCACGGTATGTCTTAACAGCTGTTGCTACGATTTAACATACGCTTTATTCGAATGTCGATTCGAACACAACACTTAGTAAACTCTGACCACGAAACGAACACGAATTATTAAACTATACCGCGAGTATACTTAAACTGATTGAACTTTTATGGCAACAATGAGCGCCACACAGACTATTATTATTGGTAACAACATGAATTATCGGAGAACATACGCCGCGGGCGATCCGACTTGATTTTAAATCTCGGGATGAGATTTCTCTAACATGGGGAGAATGTAACACCCCGCAAATTTAAACACAATTATTAACGCTAAACATTTGCATTATTAGGCTAATTCCCTACTTGAGTGAATTCACAACACATTTTAGAGGTAAGTCTCGCAAAGCACAACTAGATAATACGCGTAGTATTACTTATTTGTAATTGGATATAATTACATACTAAACGATTTGAACAAACGCGACCAAAAATATACTACTGTTGGTGAACGAATTTATTTAATAAAACGAAAGTTATTAAATAACGTAAACGCATAATAGATATTATGTCGATAATATTTACAAATATTTCGTAACGAATAACGTATGACTTGAACAATTTAAAATAAAACAAAGTTAAAATTTTATAACTAAATAAATTTGGTTTCATAAAAAGATCCTAATTAAAAATATAATGAAATATGTAATTAAAAATGTATTAGTTAAAATAATGTAACATTTAACGATCGGGTAAACATACACAGAGCGCAAACACGGAGACGGGAAATGGGGAACAAAACCCACCTCCCCACCTCCACCATCCTCATTCTCTATCTTTCTCTTCTCTCTCATCTCTCTCTTTTCTCTCTAAACAAACACCACCACCAACCAAAACCACCACAAAACACCACCAAACTACCCTCAAACGACGCCGAATCATCAAACAAAATAGAGAAAAACGATCACGGCAACACGATCTATCTTTCTACCTTTGCGGATCTCGAATCCGACACTCGTAAGTTTCCGACAAATCCCGCAAATCATTAGATTTTGAAGCTTTCATTCATATTAGTGTTTAATGTACTTAGTATTAACTCATACAACAAAGAAAACACGATTTTATAGCTTAAAAATACGTTTGGATTGGGTTTTTAATCGGAAAAATCGTGACAGCCTATGTTTCTGGGCTGGTGTTCATCTATGCGACACAACGATTGTGTCGCATACTGTGTCGCAGAAACTGTCACACCCCCAAAATCGGTAATCGCGTTTATGAAATACTTAGCGGAAGCATTTGAGTAAACAGCGGGGGTGCTGACGTTAGCAGTATGCATTCATCGTATCAGAGCTTATGATCATTGCAGAACAGTAATTAAGATGCCAATTATATAAAAGTGATTACAAAAAAAACTACGACTTGTCGAGTCATAGAAGTAATAGTACTGTAGAATACATTTTGTCCCAAAAGTGGCATCCTAATTCGTCGTGGGTAACTTACGTCCATTATGCATCAATACCTGAGTCCTAATTCCCTGAAAAACATAGTAAAACGTCAACATTGAATGTTGAGTGAATTCACAGGTTTGTATATACGTAGTTAAATCAAGTTTTGTATAAATCATTCATGTACACAAACATAATATTTATATGTATAGTAGGAATCACAAGTATTCTAAATTAAAGAAACATTTCCTATTAAATGTAAGAAGGTCATTCTTACTACATTTCAATATCTGTGTTAGGAAACACAAGTTTAATCAAAAACATTTCCCAATAAGTAGTTCGCAGGAAATAAAGGTTTAACTAATCAAAGTAAACATTTCCTATCAGTTGTATAGTTCCAAATAAGTAATCTCAGGAAAATGCTATTTCCAAACTAAGTTTGTAGTTTAATAGTCGCTGTTAATACAAGTTAATCGTTTAGAAGGAAAAACAGGTCTATTCAAATATGATAAACATTTCCTAAATACTTTGTAAGAAATACAAGTTTATCCAATTAAGGAAAACATTTCTAAAATAGTTATCGTGTAGGAACTCCTATCCTATTAGTTATCACAGGAAATACAGGTTAACCAATCAATTAAACATTTCCATTTATATAGTGTGTAGGAAATACAGGTTTATCATTCAAGTAAACATTTCCATATAAATAGTTTGTAGGAAATACATGTTTAACATTCAAGTAAACATTTCCTTTTCAAGTAGTTTGTAGGAAATACCGGTTTAACATTCAAGTAAACATTTCCTTTTCAAGTAGTTTGTAGGAAATACAGGTTTAACATTCAAGTAAACATTTCCTTTTCAAGTAGTTTGTATCACAGGAAGTACCCCTTCCAAATCAAGTATGCACAGGAAATACCCTTTAAAAATCAAGTTATACAGGAAATACCCTTTCCAAATCAAGTTGTTGTTGTTTTGTTGTTTAGTGGGAAATATAGACTACGATCCCTCTAAGGTGAGCTAAACCTTTAGAGTTAAAGTACGACACTTAGTACTATAACCAAACCATGACTAGTTGTTTTGTTGTTGCCTCAGTAACACGGTAAGTATACACTCCTCGTTACGACTGCCGTCGTGTGGTTGGGATGACCAACGAGTTATATCCTGGGAGGGTTGTCAAATCGATAGTACTATCTGTATACTCAGTGGCTAGAGTCACCTAGCTAATGGTTATAGGTTGTGAGCACTGGGACTTATGTGCACTACAACTACCTCATGTAAACCAAGGTTCGTACCAAGATTTGTTTTGTCTTAATTCCCAAAGTAGTTATGAAAAATCATTTCATATATTCAGTTCAAGTATAACGATATGAAAACATTTCATATATACTATTGTGTATAATAGTATGAAAGCGTTCATGTTAATCAGTTGTGTATATAAAAGCATGTTAAGCATTTACAAAAGCAGTTGAATATAAAAGCATGTCAAGCAATTATATAAATCAAGTTGCATGTTAGAGCACATAGTTCTATGTTTTCCACCCCTGGTTTTAAAAGCATTTAAAACGAGTAAAAGAGGGGCTGTGAACTCACTGGTAGCAAATCTTCAGCAAGCAATACAGCTAGTAATATAGTCGTCCGATAGCGTCCTCAAAGTCCTAGACGCAAGATATATACTATATAAGTATTTGACTATTTGTTTTGTTTAAGTATTTGTACAATACTGTTGGTGATAATTGTGGTTGAAATATATATATATATATATATATATATATATATATATATATATATATATATATATATATATATATAGTTTATCGTTGTCGTTTATCGTTTATGTTTTAGAAACATAAGTTTATTTGTTATAAAAATAGCTTCGTTTCATTTTACTCGTCCTATATATATAAACCGGTTTAAGTTTGTATTTTAAACTACACGACTTGTTGGGCTTGGCCCAAATCGTTTGGCCCAATAACAAATCCTAATAGGTACGGTCCAAATAATGTGGCCCAAAGGATTTATGGTTTAACATTTTCAGCCCAATTGGATACAAAAATACATCGGCCCATTTAATAAACTTAACCCGGCCCAAGTATAAATATAATGTTTTTGGCCCACTTTGTTTAGCCCAAAAATAGTTTGGCCAAAATACAAAATAATAGTTTTGACCCATTATATAATTAACTCGTTTGGCCCAAAAGTTATATCGTTTAATATTTGTATAAAAATATTGTCCTGCGGTCGTGCACAATTTTAGAACCAAATTACGTGTCGTATATTTTAGAACAAATATAACTTATCAACTATTTTTAGTTGTATAGTTGTTGTCCATACATATATATACAAAATGTAAAATATATATATATATATATATATATATATATATATATATATATATATATATAAAATATAAGTGAAAAACAAGCCAAAAAGGTTGGTCACGGGTCTCGAACCTGTGACCTTCCTCTAAAAGCCCCAACGACTCAACCACTAATCTATGTGGTTGTTATTAGCTTTATGTTGTAAACAATTATGTTTATATGTTTAAGTACTTAGTAAAATTAACAAGAAATAATATGTTTGGCCAACTAGCAATACGGTTGGACATATATAGCCGTTCGGCTCATTCAATCCAGGCTCTGCGTTCGATGTTTTAATCCAGATTAACATACGTTTTCGTTATGGTTTCGAGTTACATCTTTTACCAAAGTTTAACTTTAACATTATTACAAGTTTTATTTACAAAGTTTTACCCATTTTTATACTCGTTTTTCATGTACAGATGGTTATTTTTATGTTCTTCATCAAGTTCCAAGTTTACATACATCATTTAACTTAGGAATCAAACACAAATTTATATGTTATAATCATGTTATAATAACTTTTTCATACATAATAATCTTTACATAATCAAAGGAAATAAGAAATATATATATGAAATATAAAGATTTTTAGTTATAAAAATCCTCACAGTGAGTTTAAAAATGTCGATGATGATGATGAAGACTGATGATGATGATCGAGATGTAGATGATTAAGTCATCACTATTTTTGTGTTAAAAGTTTGAATATGATGTCTAATGTGAAGAGATGATGGCTAAAAAAATTGATTTTTTTTGTTCTTCCTTGTTTCCTACCTTCCATCGCCAAACCCAGAGAAATGTAGGTGGGATTCAATTATTGGTTTGGTGTTTACTGAATTTTGAGTATAAGGGTACATATTAAAATGAGGAAGTTTACAATTTAAAAAGGGAGGTAAGGTGGTGATGAGAGTTGTCGACATATATTTTCAAAATAAATATTAGTTTAGGTTTTTAACCCGTTAATTTCGTGTACGGGTATAATTTGTGGTACCTCGTGTACTAATCAATTATTCGTTAGTTTAATTTATATTTTAAACTTAATAATTGATAGTTATAAAAATGAAATATTTTATTAAAATGATAAATAAAATTATTCACAGTTGAAGTACTGTACAGTGAAATTGCGTGCCAGATTTCAGTCAAATTTGGAATTTATATTTTGAAGTAATGTTTCAAATACTAAAACAGTAACGGGAAAATAAATACTTTTATTATTTTCGACCTTTAGGTACGTTTTATAATTGTTTCTGTTCGTGTATAACGCGTCCTAAATAGCAGTCTAAAGGTTTCCGTTTTATTTTTGTTCTAATACTTTTCTATAATAATTTCAAACAAAAATTATTCAAAAGTATTTTGAAGTTCTTTTTGGAACTTTATGATTCGCGTTTGATACGTTTAATATAAAACGTATAAGTTATTATATTATTTCAATAATATAAATATCTAATATTTGTAATTAATAATTTTCGAATTATTAATTATTTCGTATCACCAACTATATTGTATTCAGTTTGTCGAGTTTAATATGTTCATTTCGTATGTAATTATATATACATATAACTACAAGTCTAATGCGTCATGATTCACATAGTAAGTTTCACAAAACTTTACACATAAAAATCGTTTTGGATTCACTAATCAGGGAATTACTCTAGGTAATGCATGAAATTAAGTAAGGATTAATACCCTAAATGGAGGATTGTCACAGAAACCATACGACACAACGATTGTGTCGTACCGAATCATCTTACGTCGTATTTATGCGACACAACGATTATGTCGCACCTTATGTCGCAAAACCCATGCGACACAACGCTTTATGTCGCTGTTGACTCAGCACCTCAAATCTCTGCGACACAACACTTGTGTCGCAGAATTGTGTCGTACCATGCGACACAACCATTGTGTCGTACCATGCGACACAACCATTGTGTCGCATATTGTGTCGCAGAAAACAGAAACTTTACAAACTATTTTTACACTAAGTGTCGAACTTAACCGATAACGAATACTTACATACAATGCCATATGTGAACTTTACAAACATTACAAACACACTATTTTATTGAAATTATAATTTCAAACTATCACCAACGAGTCGTATACCTTTTCACAAACAACGAAATACAAACGTAAACGTTTAACAAACACTTGTACATAACTTGGTTTTACAAACACTAGCATGGATGATTAACTTAGACATCCACATACTTATTAAATCTCATACGTTTAGGACGTTAGGAGATTCTGGACTGTACTTGGGTTTAGGTTTGCTAGCACTCACACAACTACTTAACTCAACAGGTGAGTTCATAGCCCCTACTTTTACTGTTTCAACTGCTTTGAACAGGGGTGGAAAACATAGTCAAACACTTTTATACAAACATGGTTGTATACTATTTTACTCAAACAAGTGGAGTACATCGAATTGGTAAACTGATAAACAAACTGACGATTACAACATAATATGTGACACTGCCCGCACGTGGTCCAGGTACGGGTCTTAGGGGGGTGTTACATAATACTTTCATACTACCAACGTTGTAAACACATGAACATGTTTTGAGAACGATGGAGGATAACCAGCAACACTTTATATAACGGACTGGGTAACTAAAAGTCCCTACTGACATGGGCAACACTATTGAAAAGTCCCTACGAACATGGGCAACACTATTGAAAAGTCCCTACGAACATGGGCAACACTATTGAAAAGTCCCTACGAACATGGGCAACACTATTGAAAAGTCCCTACGAACATGGGCAACACTATTGAAAAGTCCCTTCTGACATGGGCACTAGATCCTACGAACATGGGTCTACTAATGTTATTCGACTGATGAGAAGTCCCTTCTAACATGGGCATTGGGTTTCCTACTAACATGGACCCACCAAACGATTAGGATACTCAACTCAATAGTAACACTGCCCGCACGTGGTCCAAGTACGGGTCTTATGGGGGTGTTACACCTACGATCATCTAATAGGATACCCACATTCCTACTATAACTTGAACTATACTTTTGGGCAAAATCCCAACGAAACATATCTACGATTAGGATACGTAAAATCCTACAGAACATACTTGAAAATAGGATACTACTTTCCTACAACTAATAGGATACGAACATTCCTACAAACAACTATTTGGAAACATATTTGGTTTTACGAACAATACTTTTGGGTGACATCCCCACGATACGTTATAAACAACGGTGGTTTATCAAAACCGAACTTGTAAACATAAAACCTGTGAATTCACTCAACCTCGTTGTTGACTTTTACTATGTTTTTCAGGGAATTAGTTGCGCATATAAGAATCGCCAACACACATGGAGAATTAGGCGACCCGTGAAGTTTAGGATGCCAACTTTTGGAAACACATGGATTTCTTTAGTATAACTGAAACTGTTTTAGTCATATTCCAGAAATCTACTTTTGTAAACTTCTTACTTTTAACTTGTACGATTCGATGAATCGTAAACTTTGTAATTAATACCTTTGGCATCTTAATATATATTGTTCTGTTGTAATCATATGCTCTGATACGTATGCATACTTTGTTATTGTGGCACCCCCGTACTTAATCCAAATGCTTCCGCTAAACGAAATTTGTGGGTGTTACAAAAGATTTATAACACCTTCAACGTTATATGATTCTTGTACATATCCAAGTAGTCTGGCTCTAGCCCTTGGTATCGTATCAGTTGTATTCGCTATTATTACACAAGCTTACTTAAGCATTACATTTGTCGTATGCAGATGTTGTCGATATGATCCTAATTCGATATATGCAAGTTTCAAACCTCCTCTGTATTATTAATATAGTAGTGGTTCTATTGTTGGCAGCTGCAGGAGTAAATAATAGACAAGTTGATTCGTATGGTTACATTACATGTTGTGTGGTGAAATCTGGTATTTTTTCAACTGTAGCCATTTTAGCTCTTTTAAGTGTAATTTTTGGGATTGCAGCATATGTTATTGTAGTTCCGTCCTATTACAATCATGTTGTTATAATGTGGATAAAGAAAGATCCAGAGCCTTTACATCCTTAGCAATACCTCCACAATTATTGATCTTTTTGTTCCTCCGATCACTTATGTAATGTTAACGTGTATTTTCTTCTTCAATTTTTTGCATTGTATTGTCTCAATTTGTATAATGTTCTTTAGTGATTGAAGTGTATTTCATCCACGATTCTTAAGGTTTTGAGGTTATATGTACATGTAATTTATTATACTTATAAGAATATAATGAATCATACTTGTAAGATGTTGAATCATTGTGGTGTCTTATTGAATCAATGAAATACAAATGTGTTGAATCATCATACTAATAAATCGTTAAATATTAGCTCCACTATGATGCATTATTGAGTCATCGTTAATAACTCACCAAAATGTTCCATGAATGGTATACAAAAGCCATACTTTAAAGTTATATTTACACTTCCACATTATCTCTTTCGCAAAAATTCTTCAATCAACTTCTTATCTAATTTTTTAATCCATCACTAAGCTCATAAATTAAATAATGATCTAGTTTCAATTAATAATTGGATGATTTAATTTATATAGATCATAAATTTACCAACGCTTTGTAGTTATATAAAGGAATCAATTTATTTTATGTATATGAAATTAAATATTTACAAAGAAACACAAATCAATTTTGTGCTTGCAAATTTGATCGTTTTTAAAGTAAGCACTTACCGATTTGAACCAGGAATTAATTAATAATTTGAAAGATGAAAAAAAAACTTACCGTCCTACATTTTAGGAATGCATAACTGCCATTTATAAATGATTTAAGAGAATTAATATTTATTTTATCAATAAAGTACAATTTACTATAATACCCTTTTAATATGATTTTAAATGAGTGGCCTAGAATGCTTCTCTCCCTTCTCCAATAAAATTTCTTTATTTTTTGATCCCTCAACTATATATATATATATATATATATATATATAGGATTGGGATCAAGGGAGAAGAGTTTTAAATGAGAGAAGAGGGAGAAATGATCGTAGCCTTTGATTTTCAGATCCAACGATTCAAAATTTTGGTGGCAATATTTAAAGGATGAGGGTATAACAGTAAATTGTTAAATTGAATAAAAATTGGTTTATTACTGCTAATTTAAAGTGGCCAGCTTTTTTAGGGGGTGCATTAATGGTCAATGTCATTTCTTAAAATAAAGGAGCTTTAATTTACAGGTTACCATTCACCAACTTAAATGTAGTTTTTTATTTCCCAGTCACCCAAACTCACAATTCTCATCATTTCGTTATAAATATATACTCCGTATATGTTAACTCAAAAATACAGATTGTACGTTGTTTTTTATGTTTTCAATACAAGTTAAGTTATAAGCAAATTATTATTTCAGGTAATAATATTGTATACTATAATATCTGAATCAATGTTTATATATATGATAAAACACATGATTCAATAATCAATTTTATATTGTATACTATAAAATCTAAATCAATATTTAGATAGATGATTGTGAATCATGTAAAACACTTTATGAAGAAAATTTAGTAGCGATCATTTTATGATATAAGGATCAACGTAATAAACTTTATTAATATATTCTTGAATCAATCATCAATATTATAAAATATATGAATCAGTGTGATAACTTTTGTGAATCATTGTTATGATCTTTTGAATCAATGCTATAAAAATTCAATTTAGTAGTTTAAAATTTTCTAAATCGATGTAAAACAAAAAAATATTAATTTGCTAAAACACAAATGAATTCGAATTTCTTATACTGATTAGTAGTGATAGTGATACTTAAGTTACATAATTTTCCAATCAATATCACATATTAGTGATTCAATGGGATACAAGTTTCAAAAAGTATGAATTTGTGAGCGATAGTACACATTTTTGAATCAGGAGTAATGTTCAATAAAAAAGTTAGTCACATTATAGATATATGCATCATAAAATAATGTATACTATAAATATACATTTGTGAATCGATGTGATAAAATTTATGAACCAATTTGATAGGAATTACGAATCAATGTTATAATTTCTGAATCACTTTTGTACAACATCTTAATCATTTTAAAGATTTCATAATCAGTGTCATATATAATGAGTGTGAATAAGTTGTGATTATCTTATCCTATAATATATTAAAGTATGATCCTACAAAATATATTAAAAGAAACTCGAATGACCAAAACCTTAACATTATTTATTGGAAAGAAAACGAAGGTATAGAAGAATATAATTTGGATGAATTGGAACATGCAAAAAACAATATAATTGTTTAATTAGTTTTAAAGAAATCATTAATCATGATTGGATGGTTGTAAAAATTTAAAGTAATATAAAACGTTAATGCTAGAGAATGTCCAGATGATGTTGATCGAATTTCAACTGAAAATGGAGACTTTAACTTGTGGTTAAAAAAAGTTTTTGGTTGCTTTGGTGATTAGTTATTACATCCTCACTCCATTCAACGCCATTTTGATTCACAGTAAATCAAATACTACTACAATCACTTATGGATTGCTCCGATGCTTCGCAACAAGTATACTTGTTCAATAGAACTCAATAATTCGATACGGGTATCGTTTGAGAGAATGGTGAGTGTAGGAAAAATATGAAGCGAAATTGAGTAACAAACAAACACGTATTCGTCGACTAAAGTATAAGATATGCAGGTTTCATATATGTTTTCCGATGAAGATTAGAACACATTCAAACCTCAAAGCAATATATTGAGGGTTTTTCCGATGAAGATTAGAAGACAATCATAAAATGAATAAAAAGAAATTCAATGATTTTGTATATTGTTTCCTAAAATGAAGACTCATACGTTCCAAAAAAAACCCGACAATAATTATGTTACTTAAATTAGAATATATTAAATGAAATAACAAAATAACAAAGGACTAAAATACCCTTCTCCCTGAATTTGAGATCAATGGCCAGGATTCCTTCTCTCTTGTCTCCATAAAAATTTCCTTCTTTTTAGATCCTCTAACTATATATATATATATATATATATATATATATATATATATATATATATATATATATATATATATATATATATATATATATAAATAAGGTTTTTTAAAACCAATATTACCCATGCCACATCAAATTATTGCCTTATATAACTACATGCTAACAATTTAAAAAAAAAAAAATTTACACATGCCACATCAATTCTTACCTTAAATAATCTCATAAAATAAATTGATTTTAATCAAATAAACTCCAACATAAATGTAGAGGATAAAAATTTGTCTATATTATTTAATTGTTAATTTTATTTTTTTTAATATCAATCGCTTATAATCAAACGCTTTAATACAAATATGAATTAACAACACTGTTAGAACAAATATGAACTAACAACACTGTTAGAATAACTTTTATCCCATGAATGTTAATATGTTCTTCCAACAAACAAATATTGTTTCAGTTTTCCGTTCGCAGTATGTTTCGTAATGACTATTAACTCGAGCTAATGACAATCATTGTTTCATGTCATTTTGCATCTTCAACATCTAATTTTTACTCATGTCAAAGTATACGATGCATTTAAAGTGTTAAAAGTAAAATTGGATAAAAGTTATAATTTTTAACAAATACATGAAAATCATCAACACATGAATTTGATTTACAAAGAATTCATGCAACATTCAAAATTTGTGTCACAAGTACTATGTTTGTCGTTAATAACTTTTCAACTCCAATAGTTTATTTTATTTACCAATTATTTTCATTTTTATTTGTTGGGTATAACAACCCTTTACCCAAAAAAAAATATTTTCATTTTTCAATATATGATAATTACACATTTAAGTTAACAATATTAATTTATTGGGCTACTTACAAATTAACAATATATCTATATTTTTTTAATGGTCGTGCATCGTAGAGGTTCAATATTTTAATTAACAACAATATTTTAATTAACAACATTAAACTTACAAATTATATAATTGTGTTTTATTTATGGATGTGCATCGCACATGCTCAAAGCCTAGTATATATATATATATATATATATATATGGTGAGGTTCAAATGAGACTAAAAATTTGTGTGAGACTAAGGGAACCAATGATATCATGCCACATGTACAAAGAAAATGTTCCATACAACAAAACCCATTTACCCCAAACATCAATTATCTCACAAACGACAAATCGAAAAATCATGAAACTTGCACCATAATTTTTAGCGTATTATCCTCTTCGATTTGCCGTCCCTCAAAGCATACTTCCGACGAAAACCCTAAACCCTAAACACTTTATAAAACTCTAAACCATAAATCATACTAAACCCTAAACCCTAATAAACCCTAAACCCAACTAAAACAAAAAATCTAAACCCTAAACCATGAACCCTGCTAAATCCTAACCCTTAACTCTAACCCTAAACCCTAACCATGACCTTAAATAAAATGTACAATCAATCACTAACACATGTGTTACTAATTTATAAAACCCACCAAAAAACTGAAATTTTTTTTTTATCGAAAGTATGCCTTGAGGGACGGCAAATCGAAGAGGATAAAACGCTGAATATTATGGTGCAAGTTTCATGATTTTTCGATTTGTCGTTTGTGAGATAATTGATGTTTGGGGTAAATGAGTTTTGTAGTATTGAACATTCTCTTTGTACATGTGGCATGATATCATTGGTTCACTTAGTCTCACCCAAAAATCATGGACTCATTTGAACCTTACTATATATATATATATATATATATATATATATATATATATATATATATATATATATATATATATATATATATATATTAGATAGATATAGAAATATGGAAATAGAGAAGGGTGTAATGGTACTCTATAGTAAAAACAAGGTTATCATGATATAGTAAAAGGGAAAAAAATATATATAATCTGGAAATAGCAATGTATATGGAACTAGCAAATATGAAAATAGCAAAAAAACAACCTAAAAATTAAAAAATTGATCTTCCCCAATTGTCCGTCTCAGTGTTCTTTATGCTCTTTTAAGAAAGTTTTTCTATTAACTTTTCTACGAGGTGTTGTAAATTTGTCCATTTGAGTCCATAGCATTTTTCAAATTTCGCCCATTTGACCCGCTCCTACAATTACTGTCATCTAGAACGCAATACCTCATAAACAATACCCATAATAGCTCATTCTTAAGGTTTTTGATCACAAATTGCCAGAACTAATTGTGACCTCAAAAGTTGTTAGGGGAGGAAAGTCACGTCATTAAAATCATCATCAAGTTGTTTATTTGTACCTTTTTATATCTTTTAATTTTGTGTTTCAAGATTTTTATAATTCATAATTAATCTTGTGTTTCAAGTTTTTGATAATTCATAATTTTTTATCATCATCAGGTTGTTTACTTTTATCCTTTTATATCTTTTGATCTTGCCTTTCAAGGTAAAAATTTTGATATTTTTAAAAGTGATGTTATAAGTATTTTTTAAAATAATAATTGATCAAGAAAATGAAGGTTGATTTTCTGAATTTCTTTGGGTGGAAGCTCCATCCTTTGACTCCATATTCATTCAGGATGAAAAACTTATAGTTCCTTTTTTTTATGGGATCAATTACTTAAATATATTTATATTTTAATGTTGTTATCAAAATCTAATCCTACATACATAGCACACACGGTTTCATGAGAATTTCCTCAAGTGGAGGCTTCATCCATATATAGACTCCGTTTTCATTCATTCATCACTTCAAAGATAAATTCGAACGGACGTCTGAGAAGTATTAAATTTATTCGACAAGTGAGGATTACGTTTTATAGAAACATTCATAATCAGATGAAAGGTGGAGATGTATCGAATCAAGTGGCTTCCATGTACCCGGTAAAAATAGAATTATTGTACATACATTCTACATTCTAGGACTAGCTAGAACCCAAAAGATCATTTCGTGTTGAAAACTCTTGATACATGCTTGTTTTTTTAAGGAATTATGACTTGACCTTCGTTTAAAACTAATGTGTATATATATTTTATTATTATTGTACTTAAAAGTTATTGAAAATATGCGAGGTCTCGTTTGATCTAAATCATAGAGTGACACTTTACTTGTTTTCTCAACAATACTAATTGATGTCATTAAAAAGGTTGTATTTGAAGTATACCAAATTCATAATTAATTGTTTAATTATTATAATCTTGAATGACATCCATATATAATTAATTATAATCATACCTAAGATTGGTTGATATCAAGGTTATCAAGATCGCGATCCTGATCGTAGGCGTACGATCTTACGATCCTACCAAGCGAAAACGTGCAGGATCGGAGTAGGATCGGCCAGGAGGTAGGATCGGAGTATGATCGTAGGATCGATCGTAAGATCGTAGGATCGTTGAACGATCCGATCCTACAAATGGTGTTTTTTTTTATAAAATTTTTACAATTGGACTTGTAAAGCTTATAAGTAGTCCAAATCCTATCTCAAAACTTACCATACATTTGTTTCCAAGTTCAATTTTCCCATTTATTGTCAAATTAACATAAGAAAAAGTCCATAACCTCTAAAACGACGATTAAGAATTTTCATTTGTAATATGCTCTCAAACTTTGATGCAATTGTACTATGCCGCTATCTTTTGTTATAGTACGTTTATCGTTCGAGAAATATATGTTGACAAATTGCATCACTTTAGTAATATAAAAGTTTGAATATTTGATTAATTTCCGTAATAGTAGTTTTCTACCGGAATTTAGATATATTTGTATAAAAAAATCACATTTTGATAGGATTTACGATCCCGATCTCGATCTTACGATCCCGATCTTGCAAAGGCAAAAACGATCTTACGTAGGATCCCGATCCTGACAACCTTGGTTGATATAATAAGTTTGCAATAATTAATACCCTTTGACTCATTGAAGTAGGGCACGACTTGATGACTCTATGATTGCCGTCGTTACTAACGGTTAAATATTTTGCTTCTATATACTCCCTTCGTCCCAATTTTATTGTTCGCAGACAAAAAAAACGCAGTTTAAGAAAAACATCACTATCTCTCTTACTTTTTGGTAACAAGACAATTTTACCCTCTACTTTTTACATACTTTTTTGTCTTACATATATAAATTAGGGGCATAAATGAACTTTATCTCATTATTCTTTTCCATTTATGGAAGTGAACAATTAAATTGGGACATCCAAAAAAGGAATAGTGGACAATAGATACGGGACGGAGGGAGTATAAAATTAGCAAAACCTTGTTGACCATTAATGACACTAGAAGATTGGATAACATCAACGATTATTACCGTTATAAATACGATTTATTAACATCAACTGTATATGTGATGGTGATTGGTGGATAACTAGTGACCAACGAACTTTTCAACTTTCAATTCAATAACATGTTTAAAGGACCATTTTATCATATTTTTTACATGTTTTTTATGTTACGTTGGGAAAGTAAGCTAGATATGAACGACATATGTGTGGCGGTGAGTTTGATCTACGTGAAATTGTGGCGATCAAGATAGTATTAAACCATGGCTAAAAGAAAGATTTATTATTATAAGCTTTGTAATTAAGGGTGTGTTAGTTTTGAAGGTTTAGAGGATGGGAATAGGAATAGGAATGAGATTGGTACCCATTTAGTTGTTAATTTGGGTATAAAAATGGAAATCAAACTCATAGATTTATACATATGATAGTGATGTGGGTTTTCTAATCCATTCTCATTCTTATACGGAGTTTGTATCAATCTTATACCCATAATGATTCGTATTTTCAAACCAAACGCAATCTAACGTATGTAAACACTTTTCATAAATATAAATGTATGTATATGTAGATAATGATTTAACATTTCAGTTAATAATTAATCAGACACGACTTACCATATCAAGTTATGCACATTAAATTCGTTAAAGGGCAATTTTTATAGATTTATCGGAATTATGTATTAGGATGTTGTATTCATATATATATATATAAAGATGATACTAAAAATATTACTTCTTCCGTTCGAGTTAAAGCGTCCACTTTAATTATACACATAGTTTTACTCGTATAATTTTAGATTAACTTTTCTAAGACCTGTATTAACTATTAAGTAATTAACTACTGTATTACCTATGAAGAGGTATTTAGGATGTGTTTGATTTACGGGAATGGGATCAAGGTATAGGTTTCATTCCTTTTCAAAGTGTTTTGATTACGAGACTAAGTCTACAAAATTGGATATCAAACCCATAAAAATAAGCAAACTCTAAATACATCTAAGAGGGCGGGTTTACTTTTGATTCTCATTCTTATTCATATACACAAACTCGTTGCCATTCCCACAAATTAAACCAAACACCCCCTTACTAACATAAATTAAAATCTAAGTGGATATATGTTAGTTAATTAAAAACAAGATAACGCGCCTCATTATATTTTGTCCTTACTATTTATATATTCACTACTAAAAATACACGTGTGACATATATAACTTACACATTTGTTATCACAAATACATTTCCATTTTATTCCTACAAAATAAAAAATAAAACCTCTTATCTTTCCAAAAATACACCACCACACTTAACAACAATGGCCGACAGAGTCTACCCATCATCAAAACCCACCAAAACCACCACACAACCACCACTCCCACCGCCACCCAACAAAACCCAATTCCCCTCCGCCACCAACCGCCACCCCTACCGTCCTAACCCCACCACAACCCACCGCCCCCGCCGCCGCCGCAACTACTTCTGCTTATGCTGTTTCTGGTCAATTCTCATCATAATTCTCCTCCTCCTAATCACCACCATCGCCGGCTGCATTCTCTACCTCTTATACCGCCCCCAACGTCCATCATTCTCAATCGCCGCCGTCAAAATCTCCCAATTCAAGCTCACCACCACCGCCGCCGACGACACCACGCATCTCACTTCCAAACTTAACATCACCGTCTCAACCAAAAACCCCAACAAAAAAATCACATTTTTTTACGACACGATAAGAATCACGTGCTTTACACGTGACACACTAATCGCAAACGGGTCCTTTCGTAACCCGTTTACTAGTGACCCGAATAATATCACCGTACTCCGTTCCACGTTGTCCGGAAACTCGGTTTTTATTGAGACACAAAATCTTAATGAAATAAATTCAGATTTAAAGAAAAAATCTGGACTGCCGTTGAAGATAATTCTTGATACCGATTTGCAAGTGAAGATTGAATCCATAAAAAGTAAGAAAATTGGAATACGGATTAAATGTGAAGGAATTCATAGTTTAACTCCGAAGGGTAATTCGAAGAATTCCACGTCAGCATCGGTGGCTGCTAATGTTTCTGCAGCAAAATGTAAGATTGATCTTCGTGTCAAGATCTGGAAATGGACTTTTTGAGTTTGTTAACTTTTTAAAAAAAAAAAAAAAAAAAAGGTTTACTTTTATTGAATTATTTATTTATTTGGTATATTTTGTGAGTATTATTTTTTATGTAATTGATGATGTCAAAAGGAGACATAGGAGATGAAAATAGTGGAAACCCATAACCAATTTTTTCTTTGCGGTACCATTTAGTTTATTTTCCTTATTATTATAATCATGTAACCGTTATTCAATTTAATTTATTTATATAAACATATACACATATAATATAAACGGAGTACTAATTATATTGTATCTACGCGTCTTGTATTTCAGTTAACTAACTTATGTTGCTTTGACTGGTGTTGTTCGGATAAAGTGTTCGAGTTCTGGTTATTCGGGTTAAATTATCCTGATTTCGATTTTTTCAGACTCGGTTTGGATTCGAATAATGTGTTCTTAATCTAAATTAGAAATAAACTTAAACTTTTGTGTCTAAGTAAACTTCACAAACAATAGTAAAAGCTTTATATACATTTTTATAAGTGATGTATATGTGCTTTTTATATAGATAGGCTTAACATATATATAAAAAAAAGGGTTTATTGTTTCGTTATGTATTAAAATTTACACTGTTTACTATTGTATGAGTTAAACTTTGAAAACTTCTATTGTATGTATTGAACTTGTAAATATGGTCTATTTTTTGTAAAATTTCCCTTTTGGGTAAGACCCAAATAGGAAAGTTTCCTTTTTTGGTCTTACCCAAAAAGGAAATAATACATACAATAGATCATATTTACAAGTTCACTACATACAATAGAATAAATGAAAGTATGACGCATACAATAGTAAAAAGTGTAAAGTTTAATACATAACGAAACAATAAATCATAAAATAAAAGTATACTTCTGTAGTTGGTATCTCTTTAGGTTTATTAAGGTTGTTCGGATTAAATAAATTAATATATATTTATCTGTAATCCGATCCAAATAAAATACGGTATTTGAATTTGATTAACCGTATAAATCAATCCGTTTAACCTGGACCTATTTAATGTCGGATCGATTATTCGAATTCGGTATTTACACTCATAGCTTTGACCATGATATTAAAACATAATTAAACTTTTAAGTATGCTTATAATTTGTAAAATATGTTGCTGTAACGGTAACTATGTTTTTTCTAAGAATTAAGCTAATTTGTTTCACATCTTAAAGTTCTTAAATTCTTTATTTACCTATGAATAAACTTCCATTTGAGCATTTATATATTTTTTTTATTTTTATTTTGGAACAACGACATATTTGTCGGTAGCATTAGCATCACACCTAGATTGCAAAGTTTTTGGTTTTTTTCATTTTTGTTTTTGCATAAATGTAGTAATAAATATAAGATTAATGGTCCAGCTTGCATATTGTTCAAAACACAGCTGGAGTATGTTGGAAAATTGTCCTCTCTACTGTGTCATATAAATCTTTGGTCAAGATAAAAACGTGAAATCACGTATATTAAAAGGCATAAACATATCATTGAAAAAAAACATTAATATAAAATGAAAGTATTTATAATACATCTAATTGGTTAACAACACATAATAAATGTGCGGAAAAAGTACAATAAAAGGTACTATAATTATCATCTATTCCTATTTAAGGTACACAACTTTAAATTTTTTGATTTAAGGTATCGAACTTTCAATTTGTAATCAAGTTAGGGACACGAATTTCACAAACGACGAGTTGTCACCAAATTTCTTTTTTATAAGTAACATATCCATTTAATCGATTAATATTCCTCGATCAATTTTATATAAATATTAGATATAATGGGAGATATTAAAGTTCAAAGTAATAATGAGTTTTTGTTAAATTCTTTCTCCTCACTCAATATTTTTTAAAATTGATCGAGGAATATTAATCGATTAAATAGATATTTTACTTATAAAAAAGAAATTCGGTGACAACTCGTCATTTGTGAAATTCGCATCCCTAACTTGATTACAAATTGAAAGTTCGATACCTTAAATTAAAAAATTTAAAGTTATGTACCTTAAATAGGAATAAGTGATAAGTATAATACCTTTTATTATACTTTTCCCTAAATGTGCAATCAAAACACATATTTATATCCTCTAATAATTTAAAAAAACTAAAAGCTATGCTAGTGAAACTAATCGAATAGTTAGAGAAAAAATACATATCCAAATTCACATTTACACTATAGTTTAAAAGCATGAATACTAAGGTACACGGAGGTCACCTGCGACGGCTACGGGTTATCCGCAAAGCGAGTGGTCGCCTTAAGATTAGCGGCTCGCAAAGCGGTTGGAAACTTTAGGATGAAAAAAGAAAAATAGATATAAGGTACACAAAAAGTTAAATTGAAATACCATGTAAAGAATTAGATTACGAAGAGACCGAACCTTGCATTTAAGACATGACATTGGGCCTGTAGCTTTGGTTTGGAGTTTAGACTAGGCCTATATACAAATTTGCACTTAATGGGCTAATGTTCCTACCTTTTTATAACAGAAGACATCAAACAATAGGGCCGTCCAAAATTATGTAGGCTAATGAGACCATCTAAAATCTAAGTTTGGCGTAACCGCGTAACTAGCTGAAACTGAGAGCTTATAGCTGGTGTTGATAGCCGGAACTTATATTTAGAGCCAGAAGCTGGAGCTTATATATTTTCTTAGAAGTGTTTGTTAAAGTAGCTGGAGCTGGAGCTTAATACGTGAATAGACATGAAAGAACAAAAAGTAAAACACAAAGACATGTAGAGGGGGGACTTATGTAATTTCTCATTCTATAAACTCGTATTGTCTCGTAACTTATTTTAAAAGCTAGTTGGAGTAGCTTAATTTTTAAGAGCTTAGTTTTTCTATAAGCTCTAATCTTTTTGTTTACCAAACAAAACTTTTAACTTGAGCGTATGAAAAAAATAAGTTTAAACTCTCATAAGCTCCTAGAAGCTTGTCATCCAAACACACCCTAAGTCAATTTCTGATGTTCAATTAAATATATTCTTTCTATAACAATTATTGTGCTAATACTCCAACTAGTTTGTTGACTTAGTGGGCGGCAGGCCCGGCCCAAGGCAGGTGCAGGTTGAGCAGTAAAACAGGGCCCAAAAATTTTTAGGGCCCAAAATCAATAACTGAAATGTAATTTTATATAATAATCATTTCGGTTTTCTAAACAAGTTCACTATCTGGTCCGCCGAAAAGTCATATATATAATATACATTCGAAACGTCGACAGTTCTAATCTTGTATCTAACTACCTAACAATTAGTTTTACCTTTCGAAACGTTGACTTTACCTTAGGGGTGGCAATTCGGGTCGGGTTGGGTAACTGGGTTCGGGTTGACGGGTCAGAAATGGTCAACCCGAACCCAACCTGATTTATAATCGGATTGAGTATTTCAACCCAACCTAAAACCCGATAACGCGGACCCAACCCGAGTAACCCGGTTTTTTTTAACTAAATAGGTTTTCGGGTTACTTTTGGGTTAATAGGTCGGTTTTGGGTCAAATGGGTCATACGGGTCAAATGGGTCATGTGGGTCAATTGTCTCAAAAATAATAGGTAACCATTAATAAGCATAAAAATGCTTAACAATCATAACTAAAGTCTCAAGTGATTTTGGGAAAAATTGTGAGTTGTGAGGATGTCGACTTATGGACCAAATAGAAGTTCAATTTGTTTTATTTATTAACTCGAATATAAAAGTTTTAAAATTTTAATTTATATTTTTAGGCGGGTTATTGGGTTGACCTGATGACCCATCGGGTTACCCGAATCCAACCTGAAAAAATCAGGTTGTCGGGTTTCGGGTTGGTGGGTCAATGGGTCAAAAAATCATGACCCAATCTGATAATTTTCAAGTCGGTCTCGAGTCGTATTTCGGATCGTGTCGGAAATTGCCAGCCCTACTTTACCTTTCCTTCCCTTTGCTTTATGTGTTTTTTCTTCTTTTTCTTTTTTCTATTTTTCTTTTTATTGTTTCAATTATATATATTTTTACCAAGTTCTTAGGCTATGTTCGGCAAACTAGCTTGTAGGAGCTTGTTGGAGCTTGAGCTTATTTTTTCCAAAACAAGTTTTGTTTGGCATACAAAAGTGTAGGAGCTTATTGGGAGCTTATTGAAAAAATAAGCTCTAGAATAATAAGCTACTTCAACTAGCTTTTAAAATAAGCTACAAGCTTATTGGGTGTGAAATTACATGAATACCCCTCTCTACATGTCTTTGATTTAAACTTTTTGTCCTTTTTATGTCTATTCACATATTAAGCTCCAGCTCCAGCTACTTTAACAAACACTTCTAAAAATTTATATAAGCTCCAGCTTCCAGCTCCAAAAATAAGCTCCAGCTACAAGCTCCAACTACAAGCTTTCAGCTCCAGCTACCAGCTAGTTACGCCAAACACACCCTTAGTATCATGATTGTTTCTCGCCTTCTGCATTTGTTTCTAGACTTCTATATTAGGACTGTTAAACTTTTTTTTTTATTTAATTTATTTTTTCTTTTTCTTTTATTATCGTTTATATAGTAATTATGTTCAGTGTTATTACTATTGTTTTTATTAGGACTAGTTTATTGACCCGTGTATACACGGGTTTGATGAAAAATAAAAATATTATTATTCATTGATAGTTTGATATATTTTGTAAGAAGAGATAATATATATAGAAGTAAATTTTATTATCAACTAAATTTTGTATTATTATTATGTTTTATAGCCATAAATTTAATGATGCATGTATATATAGCCAAAAGGAAAAAGGAAAAATAAAATAAAAACATATTAGTAAGTCTTAGGAGCACTCGTTTAGTTTTCTCTATACATAAATTTTCGACATTTAGTTATATTATTATACTCAAACAATAACATACTATGCACATTTTTAAAAAACCAAACTTTATAGTTTGAATCGGAAATACATAAAGTAGTATTTTGTTTTTTTGAAAAGCAATAAATTATATTAATCACACCTAAACTGATACAAGCATAAACCTATACACTGAGAATTTACAATGTAACTTTGAACAAAATATCCTTACACTACCAAACACATATAGCACCGAAGATGACCTTCTTTCCTTCATGACACAACCACTTCACCCCAACTTCTTTTCAGTTCGAGACCAATACACCACATCCTCATTTTGAGCTTGCAATTCTTTATTTAACACTTTACTGCACACCCAATGGCTGTACAATTTCCAGGTCCTCAATTCATGTCTGCACTACTATAACAGCAGCAAGACAAAGGATCAATCAACGACTTATACCACACCAATGAGTTGTACCTGCCTCTTCTAATAATCCATTGATAACTTCTTACCTGTCTCTCATTCATTAACACTGGAACACTCAGATACTTATGATCAATTGTCTCAATATTATTATCACAAACTGGACACAAAAGCAACGCAACTATTGTTCTCACGATATTACATCAAAAATCTTCAAGAACGCATAAGTACCGTCATTCCTGTACATCACCTATTCCTTTTAAATGATTAAATTGCCAACATCTATTATAGATCCATTAGAACAAATAATTTATAGTAATGACAAGTACTCAGATTGGCATAAACCCATCTCCTTATATTGCTATAAGAACAACCATTATCTTCCAAAAAACAGAAACGTTGGAGACTTAAAGTAGAAACATCTGTTACATAAACCCCGTAAAAAAGATCACGTACGTAAACGCTCATATCATAGCACTCAACAACTGCAGCACTCAGCTTTTTGTTTACGTCAGCATTAAGCCCACCAATTGACACTATCTCGCCATAGGTTGCTGGGATGTTCAGTGCCTCCAAAGGAAATGTGTACAGAACCCTTCAACACGATCATCACATACTGTACAATTGAAAACCATAAGAAAAAGGGTCGTAAACTCGTAATGATTTTGAAGTGGCTGTATAATGTCATTTGTAACTTCAATACGGATATATATTGTAATTTCAACCCATTGGCTTATGAACTGCTAATGAGTCAAACGGATGAAATCAAATATATAAATGGTTCAAATGTCACCCAGTTTTAATTTTTAACTTAAGTGTCACACCCCCAATTTAATGCTTTGCGGAAGCGACTGTTTTGGGGCGTGACTAATCAATAATCAAACCCAAAGTACAAGCAAACGACTCTAAATGAGACGTTGTAGAAGATGTTACATTAATACATAAGTTTTCAAAAGTAATACATCATTGATGAGTTCGCAACTTGTTTTGTTAGATTTTAAGTACAAAATCATTATACAAAAGATAATGCAAGTAAAATCTTTATATGTGTAATTGCATGCGACTCGAGCTACTAAAACATATCCTGCTGGGCCATCCATACTGATCAACCCTACTGTTGCTGTGTACCTGAGAATGCATTACTAAAACAGGTCAACCAAAAGGTTGGTGAATCTCACAGGTTTATAGTAAGTAACAGTTTGAACACATCAGCTTGTAAAATCATTGAGTAAATATTGCACAGTCGCAATAGTTTCCGTATATATTGCCATGAGCACCATAGTCGAAGCTTAACAATCATTGATTTTGCCCTCGTGAATGCTAATCCAGAACATTCATATGTAACGAGTAAGAAACACCCATTTTTACTGAATGTTCGGGGTAGTGCGTGCTACCCTGGGTGAGGATTGTCAGTCCTAATGGATCCATTTACTAGTACTCGCGCTTAAGACCATAACTGACGATTATGATTAAAGGGACTTCATTGGATTAAGTAAACCTCATGCAATCGATATACCAGTAAATCAGTTTGAAATCAAGTAAGTAAGTACATGTGTTCGAGTAAAACAAGTAATGCATATCCCCCAAAGTAAAGCAGTAAAAAGGGGCCATGAGACTCACCTGATGAGCAAGCAATCCTAATGTGCGTGCGTGTTCCAACAGTAATCTCCTAATGTCCTAAACACGCAAGATTGTATGTTTGTAAGTGTACGCGTAATAATTCGTTTGTTTAGTTGTTCATATGGTTGGTTACTTCTAACGTATTTGTTACGTATAATATTTGATGTTTCATAAAATGCGCGACCATTTGGTGGTGGTTCGGAATTATATTTCGAAAATATAATATTGTTTGTTTTGTATAAAATCCTTTCATACATTTGTATACCGTATCGTTTATCATTATTTGAAAACGTATAAAGTTAATTATATCTGTTACACTTTATTTCGTAAGTTACAAAATTTGGCACGAGTCCGAAAATCGAAATATGTCATTTTCGACCCCTAGACGACCCCGGATGGCTTAAAACTGACTAGGCTAAGGTACTTAGCCTTGTCTATTGGGTTGTTTTTGAATGACCGAGCGAATTTGAGCCCAATCCGTTATAATAAAATTTTCATCGAGAAGCTACCCTGTTTTAACTTAGTTTCTACCAATTTCCGCACCTATAGAACTTTACTACATGACATATAATGTATTAAAAACATGAAATTAACGAAAAAGAGTTGGTGATTCTTACTAATTGAAATTGGAACCGAAAATGAAGTTTGATGGTGATGAACGATGAAGACGATGATGATGATCCAGATTATGATGATGATTATGATGTTGCTGCTGATTTTGATCTTGTTGTTGTTAAAATGAAACCGAAAGAGAGAAAAGAGAGGGAGCCGAGAGTGATCAAATGTGTGCGTGTGTGTGAGAAATAATTGAGGTCGGTTGATATAACCGGCCTCAATTATTGAGGTGGTTGAGTATTTCCGACCCGTGTTCGCGTACCCAATCGTTATGTAGTATAATATTTAAATATGATAATTTTCCAAATATTATTTCGTATATGTTTATAATTGAAATATTCTATAAAAATACTTCCAATGAGATATAAAAATATATCTTAGTTTAACTCAAATACACGGATAGTTTTCTGTATCTAAAATGTATTTAAATTTGAAACGGAGTACGTAATTATTATCCTCAATAATAATACTTGATTTAAAAATGTTTTTCACCAAATTCTATTTTGGGTTTCTGCGTTCTACCAGATTCGTGTACGTGTGATTATTAAATAATTGTTTCGGATTATTTAATACTTCGTAATTAAAGTTCAAATTAGGACGGTAATTTGGGTCATTTTTGACCGGGTGTCACATTAAGAATGTAAACTGCTAAATGACTTTATTTTAGGAGTTGGAATGCTATTGAAATAATATAACTTTGGTTGACTACTTGTAACACTACTACACAAAATATGAAATTAAAATTGGGTAATAAGTGCTTCAAATACAAAACAACTTTATGTGGAACAGGTAATAGCTTGCTGCTCTAGATTCTTACTACTTAAACATGAAAATAAGGCCCAAACTCATGCAAACATATGCTAAAGAAATCATATACTACCCAGCTTTTCATCATGTTCCATAACAAAGCCAAAGCATTTACAACTAGTATTTAACCCGGGCGTTGCCCAGATAAATGGATACCATAAAAAACCCTAAGTAATATCGTAAAGTTAATGTACATATATAACTCTATTTGCATGGAACATATGTTTCGGCATAATAGTGTGTAACAATGCGTCTATGTGTAACAACAATGATGCTCATTTAAGTATTTAATTCTTTAACAATGCTGGTAAATACCACCACGATCACACAACATGTTGACAGTTGAATTATGTTTAGACCTTTATTACAATTACATTACAGATTGGACGTCCCTTATCTAAAACCCAATTTATTAGTTGTTCCATGAACTATAAATAGCTATAAACTTTGAATTTATAATAAACTTTTGAAACAAATTAGAACATTACCATTGACATAATTACATGCGTACAAAATAATACGTGTAAACAGACCCTTAAGCAATATATATCACAACTTAAAGCAGCTAAATCAACCCAAAAAAGAATGGGGCTTTTAAGTCTCGAACTCCAGGCCTTCTGCATAATCTAGTCCATTCATTATGTTTGGTTAGCATGATGTTTCTTATTTACATATCATTCACACAATTAGGAAAGGTAAAAAATCCCTTTCTCGAACTCAATACCTATTGAACATGTCGGTGCATTCCAGTTACTGGACTAACCGCCTACATATGCTGAATCTTATCTTTGCTATTCATAAAAGTGAAAACGTAACAATGCATTCACGATGTTACTATACTTCCTTAATTGTGTCAACAACGCATTGACGACGTTACTCTTACTCCTTAATTGTTATTATTGATAATGGAGGGTTGAAAGTATATGGGCATTAATATCAATATGTATATTATATTCAAATAATGTTATTAACGTACTATTGTGTTTTTTGCTTTTAACTTTTCTTATATAACTTTTTGTATTAATCCAAGTATAACACTACGATCAGTTTATTTTTATCTACATTTTGGTATAAAAAACTTGATTTCGAGGCAAAAAAAAAATATTCGTTAAATATATATCGTATGACGATAAAATGTATATCGAAATGTAGATAAAATTACACTGATTATAAATATATATCTAGAATTATTCCAAGCATTATATATAAAAAGTTATCAGAGAAAAACAAAATATTACGTAAATTAAATAAGTAACATATAATATATTATTAAATACTACTCCGAGAAATAAGAATTTACTCCGTGTGTGCAGCGGTTGGGAGCGGTTGGGGAAGGGTCAAAAACCGTCACAAGAAAAAACCGCCAAAAAATGATAACCAACAAATTGAAGTTGCAATGGTCGAGATTAAAAGTTGGCATGATCTAACGGACATAAGCGAAAGTCAACATGTAACTGCCCAGTCAACTCACCGGCAGCCATATATAAGGAAAATTTAAGAGACACCAATGCTAGTATTTTATACATGTAAGACACGTTTTGATTGCATACTCGAACAAACTTACTTATAATTCACATACTAAAACTTTCAGAATCATAAAAATGAGTAATTTCATCATTATAGTATGCTATTAATCAATTTAGCTACTGTAAATGGTTAATCAGGAAAATGAAAAAGAGGTAAAGAACACTTTGTCAGGAGAATTATTGAAACGTTTATCCATTATTGATCATTTATCTCAGCTAATCCTACATAAAACTGGACACAAACAATGCAATTCATAGACTGTGTAAAAGTATTCGATCAATAATATCTTCTTAAGTGATCTTAACTCACTGATTCCTTCACGGATCTGAGTCTGATAACACTTCAATCAATAAAAACAAATTAATAAGTAAAACCTCACATCTCATTCAACTGACTTTACAAGTAAAACCTAAAAATCAAATTCCTTGATATGTATCTATTCCACAATTCTATATTATTCCTCAGAGCCATAATTTAGTAGAAATCAAATTCAGCAACAATCTTCAATATGCACTAATAAACCCGAACTTCAATTAGTTACAAATTACCGAATACGTATATGTATATGTAAACAGATATAGAGATGAGGAATTATATACCGCTTCTGGTTTTCCGATGAGTTTGGCGACAGTGGAGGTGGCTTCAGAGAGGATGGATGACGTGTCAACTCCATCCAAGTTAACGTTAGTCAGTGGTCACTCACAATTGCAGGTGAACCTAGTACCTTGAAATCACATCAAAACCTTTACAATATTATTCATACCATATAAACAAAGATAAATACACCTTAAACTAAAAATCAAAAGAAAAGGAGTAGAATACGTTATTACCTGATTTGTCATATACACTACCACATTAAACTCTTCAACAATCTTAGTCAATTGGGAGAGCATCTGAGCCAGCTTTTTCTGCAGATGACCGAATTGAAGCAATTTGGTGTTGATGGCGCCGGATATTTATCACTTTCAATCGAGTAATGTTATCAAACACTTGATTTTCATCCATTGTAATTGCTAGTAAGGGGAAAGCAAAAACTCTAAATCAAGCAAAACAAATACCCTAAATCGAATAAAAAAACCCTTAACTAAATAAAACATAGTCAAACCTTAAAATCGGAGGTTCACCAGTTTATTACATAAAGTAAACATGCAAGCTAATCAAAACCTGCATATCAGAAAATTGACTTTAGAATCGTATTAGAAAACAAAAGCACAAAAAGTAGGACCTTGTCTTCCATAAATTCGATGTCGAGATTCTTCATGTTGTTCTTCCACAGCTTCATTTACTCATTTATCACTAAAAAACCCTAAAAAATCCAACAAACCTGATTGAGCATCAAATGGATGCAGAAACTGGTATTATTTCAGAAAATGAAATATGTAGAAAGATTAAAACCTCCCCAAAATGCAGAAGATGAAGGAGAAAGAAAATGGATGGAAAATAATAACAGAAAAATAAATTTAAAGCTTCAATTGAGCGGCAGTCACGCAAACCTTCGAGTGATTGTCAAATGGTTAATTTCACCATCATGGCCATCGTTCAATCTTCAATCTTCTATCAGTAAACTTCAATTTTTGGTTGAAGAGTTATGGAGGTTGATATAAATGAAGAAGTAAAGAAAGATAAATTGATATTGGGTTTGGAGATGGGCGAATCAAATTAAATGAGTGCAAAATATATTTTAGAGTGCTGAGAAATTATACCTCACAGGCTCACACACTGCATCGGATAATTAACAGCCCTCTGATTTGCATAGAAAATAACATAAAGCAAGCACAATTAATTAAGTTGCAGGAGGTAATTAAAATCGGCAACTAATTTTAAAAAAATCAAAATTGTGAGAAAATTCCTTGATTGTGAGGGTGTCCACGTCATCAAGTTTGCTTCCTCAGATTGGGCCAAGTCAGCAGCATGACATCAGCCTAAACTGCCCTTTATAATATAGATGTGAATTGTCAAATAGAATCTTACCAACTCAAAAAATATCATTTAATATATTTCATATATTAGAGGCCCATTATATGATTATAGCACAGGGTCCTCGAAGCTTACGGGCTGACCTGTCAGTGGCCAATAATAGGCTTTTAAATCGACATATATCATTCTTTAGAAACCAATAACCAGGGCAGATCCTAGAAGGTGAAGGTGTGGACTATCCCTAAATAATAAAGCTGTATTTATTGAACGGCATTTGCCCTAGCGGTATCAATCAATTGATCGTAGGTTCAAACCTCATTTGAGACAATGAATGTATATATTCGTGGTGGTTGTACATAACATATGTACTAGCTGAGTAGAGTTTCCTTTCTAAAATCAAAACCGTATTCTGATCTGCTCTTCTAAGAAAGTTGATAAAGTCATTAGAAGATTCTCTAGTTGACAACGTGCTATTCGATGGTGGTTTCGCTTATAGCATCACGTACACTTATATTGTTTTTTTTTTTTTTTGCAAAGCCAAGACTTCCAAGAAAAACTTCTTTCACACGGAAAGAAAGAAAATAAAGGCTACACTATGCATATATTGTGATTATCTCTTTGTAGCATCCATCAAGAGTTTACAATACGCACATGATTCGTTGCGGGTAATGAGAATGGTAATGTCAATCAGGGTGATAGTAACATTCACCTATGTACAATCGTTGTAGCTAGCAGCCTAGCACCATTATAAGGCTGCTTTTCTGTGTTTTTGTTGTTGCTTTAGGCAAATTTAGTAGTGCTTGATACAAATGAATATGTACGTACTGAAACATTGAAGTTGTGAACCATTTGAGATTATAATACTTGAGCATGCATGAATTGTTAGAAGGCAAACAACCTTTGATGAATATGTTCTGAAGTTTCGTATTATGCCAAGACAAAACCACTCACTACCACACTAGAGAAAACTGTATGCCGCGATCAGAGAAATTTCAAGTATGTTTTTCTTATTATATTGATGATATGCGGCGAGGTAAAATTAGTGGATGTTGTCAAACTTGAATCTATAGCATTAAATAAATGGAGAAGATTTTTCCCGTTTATGTTACCTAAGGAGAGCGAGTTTTTTTTTTACTCAAATGTATGTTGCCTAACGGGGTATATCCTTGTGATCGTTTCTGACCCTTTTCTTGACCCTTTCAAAATGTTTACCTAGTGAGGTTGAATCTAAACTCTAAAGCATTGCATTAGACGAAAACATTTTAACTATAACTCTGTGTGAAGTCAGAGAACCTGTCACGTCTAGTATCCATAGTTTAATTAGTAGTATGAATAAAATAAACAGATTCAAATAATACACAAAACAGGAATCATAAATAATACACAAAACAGGAATCAAAACTGATGAATGCTTTTGAAATGAGCCAAAAAGACAAAAAAAAAGTACACCATCACCATAACAATAAAAAATAAATACTATATGGCTGATAAATGATAATGCTAGTTTATTTAAAATTTTGTACTATACTTATTAAAAATATTATACTACTAATTTGCTACAGGCATCAGTTTCAGCCAATCAGATATCATTGTATTATTAAAATTAGGGGCGTAGTCATGACGTTGAAGATAGAAATAGTCGTAGCTACGAGTCCATTCACCATACGAAGTGTAAATTTATTATAAGCAAATTGCGTTCTATGTTGCATTTTTTGTTCGCACTACTAATTTACAAAAAGTGAAATACTGGTGCTACGAGTAACCCAAAATCCTACATCCGCCCCACTCATTAAAACCCTTACAGGAAGTGTCTTTAATTTGCAAATTAAATACAAATTTCATTAATTAAATTTGCTAGGAACAAGAATTACAAAGCAGGAAAAAAAAAGTTATTTTTATGAATGGTACAAGCTAGGGTTCAATTCGATACAACTTTAGACCTGAATATACTAGTCTTCCCATTTATGCTTCTTAGGCACAAGGCATAATGGCAATTTTTTTGTTACAACATGAATACCATCCTCTTGCATATTCAGATCTTCATTCTTCGCTCCATTAGGAACTTCCCAATCAAACCAGTAAAGAAGGTTCGCGATCACAGACTCTACGGTTATAGGAGCCGTGTTCATTGCCGGGCAAATCCTTCGCCCCCCTCCAAACGGTACCAACTCAAAATTTCCCACTCCATAATCAATATCAATATTTTCAAACCTATCTGGATAGAACTAGCCCGCATTCTCCCCCCAAATGCTTGGATCTCTTCCCATCCCCCACCCGTTGACTACAACAGTCGTTCCCTCAAGGACGTCATAACCACCAAGTTGAGTATCGCTTAAGTTTTCACGTGCGACCAACAATGGAGCAGGCGGGTGTAACCGTAGAGTCTCTTTCACCACCATTCTCATATATTTCATTTTCGTGATATCAAGTTCGTTTGCTTGTTGTATTCTTCCTGTACAATTTCTGATTTCACTTTGCAACTTTTGCATCACTCTAGTATTTCTAACGATTTCAGACATTGCCCACACCGCCGTAACAAAAATTGTATCGACTCCTCCAATAAATACATCCTGAAATTAAGGTTGTTTTTATCAATTACATGTTCAATATAGCATAATCTTCGAATTCAATAAAAATATATTCTTTAGAATAAAATGTTTACCATGACAAGCGCTTTCACATCTGCTCTCGTCAATTGATATTCAGAGGTATCCTGTTTCGTAAGCATCTCAAGCATCGTTCCGAGGAAATCCTTTTCATCGTTACTTTTCCCTGCTAGTGTACGATTTTGATTTTCATCGATAGTCATTTCAATGACGGCATCAAGATTACTAAAGGACTTCTCTTGCTTAGCAGCAAATCCGGTGAAGCGGTCAATAAGTTGACCAATCCATGGAAAACTCTCTTCAAGTGATCCATTCAATCCTTCCATTGTATCTTCAAGGAATTTTGCCGTTGATATACCTTCAATCGGTTGATCTCTGTAGTCGACACCGAAGCCAGCCTTATACACCACCCCTGCTACAGTTGTTAACAAAACTGTGTTTAGGTTAACCTCGGTGTTTGGTGGAAGTGTTGATAATGAACTAATCATGCTATCAATCTCTTTTACCAAAACTTGGTTAAAAAACCTAGCTTTCTTGTGACCCAAGAACTCGGATACCAAAACCTTGCGCATCTCCTTCTGGTGATCGCTGTGAGGTGAGAAACCGACATCCGAAAAGTCGTATGATGCTAGTTGGGTGGCTTTGGACATCGGACGCGAACAAAATACTTGATCTTGAACTTTGAAGATTTCTTTGGCCATTTCAGATGAAGAAATGACAAGTAAAGACTTTGAACCTATATGAAATTGCATAATGGGACCATATTTTTTGGAAAGGTCCCAAAGGGCCTCATGACGAGATTTGGTTAGTATTTGATGCAAGTTTCCAATTATAGGAAGCTTTGGAGGGTTTGGGGAAGCTTATTGTAACACCCACTTTTCGGGTCTAGTAGTATTAAATCTTTTCTGTCTGCAAATGATTATTTAAATGTGTCAGAAAATAATTTGGTTGTGCTAGTTGAAAATAAATGGGTAAAAGAGTCAAATAATTTATTGTGACTAATAAATTATCAACGGTTTTAATTTTATTTAGTTGACGGTAAAATAAAATAATGGTTCCCCGTAAATGGTTTTTAAGTTCCAGACAATTATAAGTACGGGGAATGAAATTTAAACACTTGTAGTACACTTTTAAATGTTTGAGTCGGTCTCTTTTATCTATATACATACGTACACATCATATTCTATCATATATACATACATAATATGAGAAACCCTAGATTACTCTTTCAATTTCCTTTTCTACCACAAATTGAAGATGGCAAGTTCAAAATTTAGCTTCAATAACATGGATTAATCATCTTCTCATCATCACAAACATCTTGGTAAGTCTTGATTCTTCATGTTCATAAATCTAATAATTTGGGGTTTTGAGGGTTATTGATTATAATCCGAAATTGAGGCTTGAAGTTGCTAAATTGATGTTTATTAAACTCATAAATGATGATATGTAACATGATTTAAGGGTTATCTTGTAGATTTGAATTAGGGTTTGTGAGATTGATTAGTGTTCTTGTGATATATGATGAGTTTGATGAAATTGTGGTTATAATTCGAAATTAAAGATTGATATTAGTTAAAGTGGTGTTACTAAGTGTTAATAAGATGATTAGTAACCTTAAACTACCTTAAAAGTGAATTAATTAAGTTGTAGAGTTTATGATTTAGATGGGTTTTGATTATATGATGATGTTTTGGTGTTAACACACTATAATTGGTAATTATAAAGGTTGTTGGAATATTATTAGGAAGAGTTGAAGTATAATCATATAAATAGTGATGGGTTTAGTTGAATAATTATGAATTATAGCTTGTAATCTTGTTATAATGGTTAGTTGATGATTGAACCACGGTTATGAGCTAAGCTATAATTTAGAATTGATGAATTTGATATATGTTCATAAAGAAAGTCATGAACTTAATATGTAATTTAAGAATTAAAGCTATAAGCTTGTTAAGTGATGTATACTTGATAAGTGTTGTTAATATGGTTTTAAGTATTGAACGTAGTACTTGTGTAATGTGGATTAATTCAGTAATTAATATCATTTTAAGACAAGTTACTAACTTGTGTTGTTCTATTGTATTCTCAGATGCGCAAAAGGCTCAGTGATATTAGACTACTGAGTGGATGTCTGAGGTGGTCGGTGAGTGGATCTCTTATCCTCAACGTAACTTGGTTGTAACAAGTTTGGTTACAACAAGTAACGTATTATTACTTTATTAGTTGCATTGATGATTATGTTGATAGTAATAATACTGTTGATATGTTGACTAGTTGAATATGTGACTTGTTGATTACGTGATCACTTGAATTAATTGGTCTTCGGGCATCAGTTGTTAATGAGGCAACGAGTTGTTGAACTGTTGGTTGGGCTAGTTGGTTATCCAAAGTTTAACACACCTCCTGTGTTAGTTGAAGATAATCACTAGCTATCAGTCTCGTCCGTATGGCCATACGGATAGGTTGGATAAGTGTTCTTGGGGAGCCTCCCGGGTTTATGGTTATCCCTAGAGCCGCCGATCCTCATTATGGTGTTGTTGATTAGTTGAATTGTTGCATTGTTGAACTGATGTATTGTTGATGTGTTATATTGTGTACTTGCTTGTTTAGTGCTAAGTGTTGTACACAAAGTTGTTGAGCTAAGTTAGGCTGTTGATTAGTTATCTGCTCACTTAGCGTTATGCTAATCCCCCACATTATCCCTTCTTGCAGGTTTTGCATATAATTTGGTTGGGCAAGAAGTTGGATTAGAAGGAATGTTTGACTTCGAGGCTCTACTCTGATAGTTGATTTGTATAAAATAATGTTTCATCATGTTTTTAAATAACACCTCGGTTGAAGAAATTATAGTTTTGAAAAGGTTGAATTTTATATGTTGATACAATGAAGTAAATTATGAATATCTATTTGGACTTACGCTTCCGATTTACTAGATTTAAATGATTATAAATGACGAGTGTTATACTTATATAAGATTTATTCGATTTTAGAGTATATGAAACGATGATGAACATCAAAAGAAATGGAAAGATTATGGTAAGAAGCCATGAAGGGATTATAGCCAAGATCTCCATGATTTTTTTTAATGGTGGTATTCCAAGCAGGGGCGGAGTTACGATTTGGGAGTAGGGGGCAAAAAAAATTTTAAAATTATTTGTTCATGTTTTAGGGGGGCAAAACTTATGAAATATCGCAAATACCCTTAAAAAAATTTCTTTTTTACATGTTTTGAGAATTCTTAAGGGGGCAGCTGCCCCCCATGCCCCCTCTACCTCCGCCCCTGATTCCAAGTTACTCCTATGTCTAGTTTTTATAAAGGATATGAGCCATCATGTGTTGTTTTCCCAATCATTTTAAAACTAGCCATGCATTGACTCTAATTATTGGTTAGGCGTTATTTAGCATGTGCAAATCTACATTATATATTATAATAGAGTGTGAATTAGATAGTCATTTTATTTTTAGTAATTTATAAATTGATCTCCACCATTAATAAATTAAAACTATTAATTTAGACCATTGATCTTACCTTAATAAAATGACTACCTAAATAGTGGAGGAAGGATGATCAAATGTCTAAAGTACCCCTTTATTCTTATTTTAACAATCAATTAAATATAATTTTCAATTATTTAATATTTCAACAATCAATTAAATATAATTTTCAATTATTTAATATTTCAACAATCAATTAAATATAATTTTTAATTATTTAAGGTAAATACAAATCAAGGTTTTAATCTTATTCACATAATGATTGTTAAACAATTCATCATTTATAAATTCGAAATTAAATATTTTCTTTAATTTTTATATTATATATATGCACTATGCATTATTAAATTGTTAATAATAGTTTTAATTTTTGATTTTCAAATTATTTTTTCTCCGATCATCAAATGTATTTTCACTGATTAATTATAAATTTTCAAAAGATTTCAATGGTTATATCCAAAATGTAAGATTTATAATTTTAATTTGGTTAGTTGTTCCTTTGTTTTTATAAATCTCAGACCCCACATACATGACATATAAGTCACGGGTTCGAATCCATGCCTTGACATATGTAGGGGATTTGTCTGGCGTGATACTCGCCTTGCGGGGTGGGACGGACACGTACCATTAAAATATGGTACAGGAGTCGGGGGTATCCTCCAAATTACCTTTTTTCCCAATTTATTATTTACTTTAAGTTTTTTCCTATAAAAAAATATTTTACACTTAGAGTCGATAATTTCAGATAGATATTTGTTTCCTATTATTATTATTATTATTATTATTATTATTATTATTATTATTATATTAACTTTAGTTTTGTTTCTTGCTTACATTTAATACAATAATGTGATATCCCAGTGTAGTCTTTGGATTTAACCCCATGGAAAGATTTTTGGTTTCCTATCTTTTTTTGTGAATTATGAACTTTGTTATTATATATAGCGGCCTTAATTCATCATTTATAAATTCGAATATGAATATTTTCCTTAACTTTTTTATTATATATATGCACTATGTATTTTAAATTGCTAATAGCAGTTTTAATTTTTCATTTTCAACTTATTTTTTCTTCGATCATCAAATGTATTTTCATCGATTAATTATAAATTTTCAAGTTTCGAGAATGTACACGAGATGTTCGACTAAATGTCTTCAAGAATTCCAACTTTCTATCCCAAATGTAAGAGTTATAATTTTGACTTGGTTAGTTGTTCATTTTTTTTTATATAAATCTCAGACCCCACATATGTGACCTATAGGTGACGGATTTGAATCCATGCTTTGGCATGTTGGTTATTTGTGGACATGTGATTTGCCCGACGTTGATGCTCACCTCGCGAGTTGGGGCGGACACGTACCACTAAAATATGGTACATAAGTCAGGGATACCCTCCAAATTACCTTATTTCCAATTTATTATTTAGTTTAAGTTTTTTCTAAAAAAAAAATATTAAACTTAGAGTCGATAAATTTTTTAAAGATATTTTTTTACTTTCTTTTTTTTGGTTATATTAACTTTAGTTTTGTTGTTTACTTGGATTTAATAAAATAATGTGATATGGCATTGTAGTCTTTCGATTTAACCCCATGGAAAGAGTTTTTTTTTTTCTATCTTTTTTGTGAATTATAAACTTTGTTATTATATACGGCTAACCTTATATTAGAACAATCCAAATTATAATGGCAACTTATTAAAAAGAAAAAATAATTCTAATATACCAAAAAATCAATAATTAAAACGTAAAATGCCCTTACACAATAAAAGAGTTGCATTGTAACTTTGCTTAAGAAAAAACGAAGCATTAGTTTATTTTAAATATGATTGTATGGTCCGTGAAGAAAATCATAATATTGTCCTAACATACATTTTTATGATATTTTTTAAACCAAATACAACATGCAACTAATTTACTGTGCAACATCATCTTATATTACTTGTCAACTATTTAGCATTATATGTTTCTCTTTATCACATACTCATGGTACCAAGTGGTGTTGATCAACTATTATAAACTTTTTTCCTATATATAAGATTTGATTAAAAAATATGTGTAAGAATATTTTTATAAGCTTGAAAATATTAGGTTTTCAAATTTTTATTTATTCACGTTATAAAGGAAATTTGACTCAGTGTCGTGCATTAACGTAAAAAGGAGTTTATAATAAAAACATCATTCAAGTGGTAAGAAAAGATTAAGATACCTATCATTAATGAAATAAAAGATAAAAATTCGAGTACCTAAAAATTATTTTACTATCATTGAAATCTACAATATGCCGGGTTCTATTAAACAAATAAACAATGTTTCGATTACTTTAATTTAATCATATTTAATAAAATTAAGACATATACGTCTTTCTTTCCAATTAAAAACATGTATACAATGTTAGCCACATAAATATGTTACTTAAAAATTGCGTAGTAAAATAAAAATATAATATAAACTTTGTATAAAAATTATGTGATAGCTCGCGAATTCGCGGGTTATAATCTAGTTGAATATTATATTAATACCTAAGATAACATCCAACGTGATGATATCTAGAGTCTTCGTGGACGGTTAACCAGAGACCGGGTTAACCGGAAACCGGTTAACCGGAGTCTCGATTCAAAATATTTTTGAACCTAAATCGAAACCGAAAAATTCGGTTAATCGAAATTCGATTAACCGTTTTTTCGGTTCAGGTAACCAAATTAACTGTTTATTAATTAATACTTATTTAAAAAGTAATTAATAACACATAAATATATATTTATTTTTTAGCGTTCACTATATTTAAAATTTTGATAATAGAAATATCAAACGATAACCATTTTATTCTTTATAATTGTATTTATGTTATACGTACGTAAATCATCTGAATATAATTAGAAACTAAGTAGTAATAATTACCATATTAGGCCAAAATTAAGCTAGTAAATTACATTAAAATGAGTGAAAAAGAAATATAAATGATTTTCTCAAAATACAAATGTAAATATCTATATATAAATATAAAATGTACAATAAATATACATATATTTAAACTATATAACATTTTCGGTTTTTTCGGTTAACCGTTTATCACGTCTATCCCAAAATCATGAACCGAAACCGACAAACAAACAAAAAAAAGTTCGGTTAACCGAAACCGAAAAACGAAAAAAAGTCAGTTCGGTTAACCGAAATTAAGTTCGATTCTACCGGTTTTCGGCTCGCTTTTCCGGTTTCAAAATATTTTGAACACCCCTAAATTGATATCTATAGATTAAGAGACAAATTCAACAAAAATATTTGTACAAAATAACATGAATACGAAAACATTTGTCTTCTCCCTTATATTATTCTCTTCATTTCGTTCGTACAAATGATTTTGTGAACATAATTTTGCATGTGAAATTTCTTTGAGTTTATCATTCCAAAGAGATGAATACTTTAATCTTAACTTTAGACAACTGTCTCGTTAGATATAAAATCTAATCTAATAATTATAATATAGAGTAGAGTTCAAATGATTACATCAATTTTGAGTGAGGATAGGTGAATCAATCTCAACAACTCATTTTTATCAAATACTCATTTCCCCCACATTTTTGAAACTCAAATATCTCATAAACGGTAAGTCGAAAAATCATGAAAATTGCACCATAAAATTCAGCGTTTTCTCCTCTTCAATTTGCCGTCCTTCAAGGCATACTTTTGACAACTTTTTTTTTTTTTTCATTTTTTGGTGGGTTTTACGAATTAGTAACACATGTGTTAGTGATTGGTTGTACATTTGATTTGTGGTTAGGGTTAGGGCTTAGGGTTAGGGTTTAGCAGGGTTTATGGTTAGGGTTTAGCAGGGTTTAGGGTTTAGTATCATTTAAGGTTTAGAGTTTTGTAAAACGTTTAGGGTTTAGGGTTTAGGGTTTAGGGTTTAGGGGTCCCAAACTGTAACAACCCCAAAATTAGGGTCAATTTAAAATTTCCCTAATTACGTGTTTACTACTTGTATTTAATACGAAATAGGATTAAATACGTTACTTACTTATATATATATATATATATATATATATATATATATATATATATATATATATATATATATATATATATATATATATATATAGGTGATATATATATACACGTATACGATTCGTTCAAATCGTATAAAACTACAATTGTACAAACATACGGACGTTGGTAAAACAGTTATTAAATAATGTGGAATTATTTAATTACTTCAACAACTACTATATATTATATTTATAATATAACGGAAACGTACGTTTTTAATTAAAACTTTACCAAACTCTTCGAAAACTCGACCAACCGACAAAACAAAACAAAGTTATATTGTATAACTTGAAAACAAAGTATTTTATTAAAAATACTTCAACTAAATTATCGAGTAATATTTCGTATTTTAAAACGTATAATTAAACGCGTATAAAATTATTTTAACGTTTAAACGACCGGGGAAACGAACACCGCACGGAGCGCAAACGCGAGGGAACGAAAAATTGGTGAGACCACACTATGGTGGCCCCACCCCAACCGGCCCAAGCAAGGGGGACAACACCCCCATGCTTTCCTTCATTCTCCCACACAACACACAATCACCTATACACTCCACCTCAAACTCTCTCATCTCTCTCTCTAAATCGGCACTCTCTCTCTCTAGAAAACACCCACAAAACTTGCTTGAATCACAAAACGGAAAGGAGCAACAACGATCACCGCAACGAGGACTACGATCCTATCTTTTCGGTTTCTCGATCCGACGACTTTGTAAGTTTTCCGGCGACTTTCGAATTTTTCCAATTTCAATTATTTTGCTAGATTATTGTTCCCCTAGCTAAATGATGTCCAAATATATAATTAAAACTCGTGTTTGAAAACATTATCGAAAATGTCAGTTTTGGTCACTTTTAAGAAAACGACACCTCGAACACTAAAAACGTCAACTAATAATTTTTATGAACTCATTATAACATTCTAGAACTTGTGTAAAAGTTTCGGGTCAAACCAAGGTCGTTTGACCCAAAAACCGAGCCCAAAAACGTAAACAGCCCTTGTGTTGCATCAGACCAAAAATCTATGAGACACAAGGCTTGTGTCGCATAGAAGCATAAGACACAAGGCTTGTGTCGCATAATCCATAAGACACAAGCGTTGTGTCGCATAATCCATAAGACACAAGCGTTGTGTCGCATAATCCATAAGACACAAGCGTTGTGTCGCATAATCCATAAGACACAAGCGTTGTGTCGCATAATCCATAAGACACAAGCGTTGTGTCGCATAAAACATAAGACACAAGCGTTGTGTCGCATAAACCACAAGACACAAGGATTGTGTCGCATAAACCATAAGACATAAGGACTGTGTCGCATTTTGTGTCGCATTAAGTTGCGTATCATAAGACACAAGCCTTGTGTTGCGGAACACAAGCGTTGTGTCGCATAAATCATAAGACACAAGCACTGTGTCGCATTTAGTGTCGCAAAAACCCAAAAACAGAAACTAAAAACATTTTAAGTGTTTAAAAACCACTTTTCGACAACCAAATCAAATACGATATGACTTATACATGAAAATACTATACTTTTGGAAGTATACACAAATACTCGAATACGTACAAGATTATACTTAACCGAACGTGAGATTTCACTCACGCACACACACGAGATTGCACTCAAAAATACTTAGGAGATTACACTCCAACGAACTTAAACGTGTACAACTACACGGGATTGTGTAACACCCCCAAATTTAACGGTTTGCGGAAGCATACATTGGGTGTTACTAATCAATATACAAAGCACAAGATTAATAGTAAACGACCTCTAAATGAGACGTTTGTAAATTAGTTACATTTCATAATTTGTATCGTTTGAAAACATATAGTTTTCTTTACAAAAATACGTAAGCCTAGAGTCCGCGTATGTGGCGGGAGATTCTATTACATAATCAAAGTTACAAAAGATAATGCCAAAGAATCTCCGTTAAATGCAGTTTGAAAATCATGCGACTCTAGCTAGTAATCCTGGAGTGATCCTACTCCGTATGTGTACCTGAGATACAAAGCTAAAAAGTGTCAACCAAAAAGGTTGGTGAATCTCACAGGTTTAGTAATAAGTAAGTGTCATGAACCACAAGTATGTACCCGTATTGCTATCCAGCAAAGTAAGTAAATCAGTTAATCAGTACAGTGCCATGAGCTCATAAGTTGAAGCTTAACCATGTAGTGTGAATATATCACGTACCCCCGTGAGTGCTATCCGCACACTCATATGTAACAAATACTAATATGTCTGTTTCTACGTGTAAATCAGTACGTGGTGGCGCTACCACCCCAGACAGGGATTGTCAGTCCCAAATGGATCCATTTACTAGTACTCGCGCTTAAGACCATAACTAACAACTTACGATAAGGAGGCTTTCAGTGGATAAAAGTAACTCATGCGTTTGTTTGTAATCAGTAATGTTTTCAGTAATGTTTTCAGTTCAGTACATTGTGTTCATGCGTAAAACAGTTGCTAAGTATCTCACCCCAAAGTATAAAACAGTAAAAGTGGGGCTGTAAGACTCACCTGAGTCGAGCGGTGGTAAATAGCAAGTAGTAGTAAAGCAAGTAGGTTCTCCGAACCCGTAACCTTCTAGTGCCTAAACACGTAAGGTTAAGTAAGTAGATGTCTCGCAAGACCATCTAGGCTAGTTGTTCATACAACCCGTTGTGTGTAATGTTGGTTCGTTCTCGTTTGTATCAAAGTATACGGCCCGTTGGTGATTTGTTATAATTAAAGTTTATCATTTATAACGCAATTTAGTGTAATTGTAATAGAAAGTATGTTCTATGACGTTTGTTAAATCGTATGTCATAAGTATTTGAAGTTGTGTAAGTTCGACACTTAGTAAAATCTGACTTTTCAAGGTTCTGTCATGTGCGACGTAGCGTGCGACGTCAGGTGCGACGTCAGGTGCGACGTCAGGTGCGACGTCGGGTGCGACGTCAGGTGCGACGTCGGGTGCGACGTCGGGTGCGACGTAGGCATGTACGTCGCATGATGCGACCTTCGCAAATCAATGCGACGTAGGAGGCAGCGTCGCTAATGCGACGTAGGAGGTTTTTATGCGACGTAGGCCGCGACGTCGCAGAGGCCCCTGGCCAAATGCGACGTAGCGGTCTGATGGCCGGAATTTTTGTCGAAAACGAGTTTCCCGGTTTCCGTTGGGTCCAAATCTTTTACCCAACCCTTATATGAACATATTAAGCCTATCAAAACCATAAACTAGTAAAAATGATCAAAAACGAGAGATGTCGGGATTTGTCGGAAACTTACAAAGTGTCGGATTGAAAATCCGAAAAGATGAAGTTGTAGATCGTGAAGAGATGAACGTTTTTCTCCAAAGATGTGGTATGATCCAAGCTCGTTTAGTACGTTTATTTGTCGATTTAGTGAGGTTTTTGAAGTTGGTGGAAATGAAAGAAAAAGGAAAGAGAGAAGAAAGAGAGAGAAGTGATAGGTGGAAAATGGAGGAAAAAGAAAGAAGGTGGGAGGTTTTAACCTCCCATTTTCAGCTCGTGCCCTCACGCTCCGTGCGGTGTTCGTTTGCTCCGTCGTTTAGGCGTTAAATATTTATTTTTCGCGTTTAATTATATTTATAAAACCACAATTCTTGTTAAATAATTTATTTAAATTATTTCCTTAAATCTTTAACAGTTTAAATTACATTTAATTACTTTCGTCTTTAAATCGCGTAAGTTTTAAATCAGGTAGTACAAGACAGTTATTAACTATTCTAAAATAGTATTTCAGTTATAATTGCGTTATTTTAGTTTACAAACATTTGTTCACCAACGTCCGTGTTAATCGAATAGAATTTCATTCTATTTAAGTCGCATACGATTTAATCAAATCGCCAAGTTGTATATATTTACCAACATATAATCCGATACATAAATTAGCCTAACACAGAACTAATTACATGTATTAATAAAGAATTAGGCGCTAATACTAGCCCTAAATTGGCGGTTGTTACATTCTCCCCTTGTTAAAAGAATTTCGTCCCGAAATTAGTTCGATTGCACGGTCGGTGCGTTGTCAGGGAAGAGATGTGGGTATTTCAGTCGCATTTGGTCTTCCCGTTCCCAAGTGAATTCAGGACCACGTCTAGAATTCCACCTGACTTTTACGATGGGAATACGACTCTGTTTTAGTTGTTTGACCTCGCGGTCCATGATTTCCATAGGTTCCTCGACAAAATGAAGTTTATCATCGAGTTGAATTTCGTCGAGCGGTATAATCAGTGTCTCGTCAGACAGACATTTCTTCAGATTAGAAATGTGGAATGTGTTGTGAACGCTGCTAAGTTCAGCAGGAAGTTGCAGGCGGTATGCCACTGGACCAATCTTTTCAAGAATTTCGAAGGGTCCGATGTATCTAGGATTTAATTTGCCTCGTTTTCCTAATCGAATAACACCTTTCCACGGTGCCACTTTGAGAAGTACCTTGTCCCCTACTTGGAACTCAAGGTGTTTGCGTCTCACGTCAGCATAGCTTTTCTGACGATCACGCGCGGCTTTTAGTCGGTTTTGTATGCCGACGATCTTTTCAGTTGTTTCATGTATGATTTCTGGACCGGTGAGTTGTGTATCCCCCACCTCAGTCCAACAGATAGGCGACCGGCACTTACGACCGTACAGTGCCTCGAAGGGTGCAGCTTTTATGCTGGTGTGATAACTGTTGTTGTACGAGAACTCGCACAACGGTAAGTGATTTTCCCAGTTTTTACCGAAGTCAACTACGCAGGCTCGTAGCATGTCTTCCAGTGTTTGTATGGTTCGTTCGCTCTGGCCGTCGGTTTGAGGATGGTAAGCCGTACTCATATCCAGACGAGTACCAAGAGATTTTTGCAGTGATTGCCAGAAGCGAGAAGTAAACCAAGCATCTCGGTCGGAGATGATTGAGATGGGCACGCCGTGTCTTGACACGATCTCTTTCAGGTAGGTCCGTGTCAAACGTTCCATCTTATCAGTTTCTTTGATGGCTAGGAAATGAGCAGATTTAGTGAGTCGGTCGACGATCACCCAAATGGTATCGCAACCGCTAGAAGTTTTCGGGAGTTTAGTAATGAAGTCCATGGTAATCTGTTCCCATTTCCATTGTGGTATTTCGGGTTGTTGTAGCAAACCTGAAGGTTTCTGGTGTTCAGCTTTAACCTTGGAACAAGTAAGACACTTGCCAACATAGGTTGCAATGTCAGATTTCATGTTGGGCCACCAGTACAGTTCCTTGATGCCGTGGTACATTTTGTCGGCACCGGGGTGTATAGAGTATTTAGACTTGTGAGCTTCATCCATCACCAAGTCTCGCAGGTTCCCAAAACTTGGTAACCAGATTCGATTCGAGAAGTATTTGGCCCCGTTAGGTTTGGTTTCAAATTGTTTGTCCATGCCCCGCAAGGCCTCGTTTATCAAGTTTTCTGGTTTGAGTGCTTCGAGTTGAGCGGCGAGAGTTTGATTGATGAGATCGTTGTGAATGGTCATACCGAGAGCTCGAACTCGAAGTGGTTTCACTCGTTCTTTTCGGCTTAAGGCATCGGCAACAACATTCGCCTTGCCCGGATGATAGCGAATCTCGCAGTCGTAATCAGTAAGCAACTCGACCCATCGACGTTGCCTCATGTTGAGATCCTTTTGATCGAAGATATGTTGGAGACTTTTATGGTCAGTAAAGATTGTACACTTGGTACCGTATAAGTAGTGTCTCCAGATTTTTAGAGCGAATACAACAGCCCCCAACTCTAGGTCATGAGTTGTGTAATTCTTTTCGTGGACCTTGAGTTGTCGAGAGGCGTAAGCGATGACCTTGTCTCGTTGCATCAACACGCAACCAAGACCTTGGTGCGAAGCATCACAGTATACCACGAAGTCATCGTTGCCTTCGGGTAAGGATAAGATAGGTGCACTGCAGAGTTTTTGTTTTAGTAGCTGAAAAGCCGACTCCTGTTTGTCAGTCCAATCGAACTTCTTTTCCTTTTGAGTAAGTGCAGTGAGAGGTAGGGCTATTTTCGAAAAATTCTCAATGAACCGCCTGTAGTATCCGGCGAGTCCTAAGAATTGGTGTACCTCGGTCGGTGTTGTAGGTGCTTGCCAGCACTTAATAGCCTCGATTTTTGAAGGATCGACATGAATTCCTTGATTATCAATGACGTGGCCAAGGAATTGAACGGTTTTCATCCAGAACTCACACTTAGAGAATTTGGCGTATAACTCTTCGTGTTTGAGCAGCTCTAGGATGGTTTTCAGGTGTTGCGCGTGTTCTTGTTCAGTGCGCGAGTAAATCAGGATGTCATCGATGAAGACGATAACAAACTTGTCAAGGTAAGGTTTGCACACCCGATTCATAAGATCCATGAATACTGCCGGTGCGTTGGTTAAGCCGAATGGCATTACTTGGAATTCATAATGCCCGTAACGAGTTCGGAAAGCAGTTTTTGGGATGTCTTCATCACGAACTCGGAGTTGATGATAACCTGACCGTAGATCGATCTTTGAATAAAAACTCGACCCCTGAAGTTGGTCAAACAGGTCATCAATGCGAGGAAGTGGGTAACGGTTCTTGACAGTTAATTTGTTGAGTTCACGGTAGTCGATGCACATGCGGAAAGAACCGTCTTTCTTTTTCACAAACAGGACCGGAGCTCCCCAAGGTGAGGAACTTGGTCGAATAAATCCCTTGTCCAGGAGTTCCTGTAGCTGAGTAGACAACTCCTGAAGTTCGGATGGGGCTAATCGGTAAGGTGCTCGTGCCACGGGTGCTGCACCGGGCACAAGGTCAATAGAAAATTCGACTTGTCTAGGTGGCGGAAGGCCAGGCAAGTCTTCAGGAAAGACCTCTGGGAAGTCTCGAACGATAGGCACATCCTCAAGTCGCTTTTCCACCGACTTTTTCTCCATAACGTGTGCGAGGATTGCCTGGTACCCTTTTCTCAAGTATTTTCGGGTTTTCATGCAAGAAATGATGTTTATTCTCGTCCCACCGGTCTCCCCTTGTATGCTCAAAGTTCCACCGGTGACGAGAGGAATGCGTACAATTTTCTCGAAACAAACGATTTCGGCTCGGTGCTTGGACAACCAATCCATACCGACGATGATGTCAAAACTGCCGATTTCGACAGGTATCAAGTCAATGGGAAAGAGCTCGTTAGCTAAGTTCAGAGTGCAATTAGGTATTACACTGTCGGCCTCAATAAGTTTTCCGTTTGCCAATTCTATTGTGTACTTAGAATCTAAGGCAATAGGTGTAGTGTCAAGTAGTGGGTAAAATTCGTCGGAAATAAAGCTCTTATCAGCACCAGTATCAAATAAAACAGATGCAGTCAAGTTGTTGAGAAGAAACGTACCCGTGACCACATTCGGGTCTTGACGGGCTTCCCCAGATTTCAGTACAAAAGCTCTTCCTCGAGCATTGTTATTGTTTCTGTTGTTGTTGTTGTTCAGCTTCGGGCAGTCTTTCTTGAAATGCCCCGTACCGTTGCACCCATAACAAGTCTTTGGTGCCGAGGTGTTGATGTCAGTGGTATTTGATCTACAGTCCCTAGCCAAGTGTCCAAATCTTTTACACTTGCTGCAGGGACACGAACCATGGTGGTGTCGTTGGCACTTTGGGCAATAGGGCTTGGTTCCCTTGTACGCCCCCTTGTCATCAGAACTGGAGATGTAGGCTTTAATGGTTTCAGGTTTCTTGTTTTGGTGGTTGTTGTGATTGTCAGACCACTTTCTTTTGTTGCTGTTGGAAGATGGAGTGGGTGGTTCGGGGTCCTCGTTCATGGCTAGAAGTTCATGGGCCAACCGAATGGCACCATGAAGTGTGGTTTGTTTTGATGAGGCGACATTTCCCCGGACAGGTTCCGGGAGGCCGCGGATATACTTCTTGATCTTTTCGGGTTCAGTACCCGCCATGGTTGGGCGAAGGACGGTGAGTTGTTGGAATCGGGTGGTGTATCCAACGATGTCAGTCCCTTGCACTTTCAAGTTCCAGAACTCTTCGTCCAGCTTGTAAAGTTGTTCGGACGGGCAATACTCATCAGTGAGCATTTTCTTCAGGTCCTCCCAAGGGAGTAGGTAAGCGGTGTCAATACCCACAGACTGGGTATAGGAATTCCACCACGAGAGGGCACCATCTTCAAGGGTGCAGGTGGAGAATTTGACCTTGTCGTCTTCCGCACATTTGCTGATGCGGAAAACTGATTCCATCTTTTCGAACCATCTGATAAGTCCGATGGCTCCTTCGGTCCCCTTGAAGCTCAAGGGTTTGCAGTTTTGGAAATCCTTGTATGAACAAGGTTTAGCAGCAGAGGTTTCAGCGGCATCGCTGTTTCTTGTGGAACCTGGTGGAGTATTCCGAGCTAAGGCTTCAGTAACAGCCTGAGTTATAAGAGAGGTAATCTGGGCATCGGTGTATGGTCGTGACTTTGGCGGCATGATTCTTCAATAAAAGAAATGAAGATACATGAGATTTTTGTAAGAGAAATTGCATTTATTTCAGATGTACATGTATAAAGATGGTAATACATAACATCAATATGAAAAAGGATTATGGCAATTAATATGAGTTGAAACAGTAAGAAATGCTCGATAGATGATACGAGTTCAAAGGTTACATCCTACGGATGTATTACAAAAGATGTCGGGAATTGTTACATCCGACTGAAACATAGAGTAGTGCTTAGATAGTTACTAGTTTACAGGATAGTTTACAAGACAAAGACTAAGCTAGTGTTAACGTAGGTTAATCTGCTCCATCATCGTGACAAGACGGTCCACAGTGTTTGCAAGCCTACTAGCTTGTCGGGCGTTGTCTTCTGCTAGCGCTAGTCGTTGTGTTAGTCCACGCGCATACTCTTCTGCCTCAAGTGAGCGCTGCACACATTCATCCATCCTTTGTTGCAGAAGGGCATTTTCCACCCTTATTTCTATAATTTGGTTGCGAAGGACATCCATGTTGTTGTTTGTGGTTTCTAGGTCGTCGGAGACTTCTTCTATGCGTTCGAGGGATGTAAGTCTCCAGTTTTCGTTTGTTTCCTGCAACACGACATCCATGGTGCGAAGTCGTTGCTCGTGTTGGTTCACCCTAGCGGCTAAGGCCGGCAAGGTAGAGTGAGTGGAGTACGGGCCAGCTCGAGGCAACCTAGCGTTCCTCCTTGCTACCCTTGGGTTCTGCGACCCGGATTGAAAACGAGATGAATTGGATGGGATGTTTGCCATTTCTGAGACAAAGCGTTAGTAAGATGAGGCTAATATATATACATATATCATATCCAGCCTAGTGTCTAGCACGTATCAAGTAATGGTCCGGTTCTCTCGTAGTCAGAGTCAACTATTGTATCCCTGTTCAACATAATTATTTCAGATCTTACATCATCTTTCCTTAATTATACATAGTTGATCAGGCTATGTTAAATTAAAGTTGTATGCTGTAATTCCTGAACTAGTCATGTCTAATAAGAGAATACTGCCTAACGGTCATAGTCTAGGCCCACTAAATGCAACCTAGTTCACTATAACCTTAGGCTCTGATACCAATCTGTAACACCCCCAAATTTAACGGTTTGCGGAAGCATACATTGGGTGTTACTAATCAATATACAAAGCACAAGATTAATAGTAAACGACCTCTAAATGAGACGTTTGTAAATTAGTTACATTTCATAATTTGTATCGTTTGAAAACATATAGTTTTCTTTACAAAAATACGTAAGCCTAGAGTCCGCGTATGTGGCGGGAGATTCTATTACATAATCAAAGTTACAAAAGATAATGCCAAAGAATCTCCGTTAAATGCAGTTTGGAAATCATGCGACTCTAGCTAGTAATCCTGGAGTGATCCTACTCCGTATGTGTACCTGAGATACAAAGCTAAAAAGTGTCAACCAAAAAGGTTGGTGAATCTCACAGGTTTAGTAATAAGTAAGTGTCATGAACCACAAGTATGTACCCGTATTGCTATCCAGCAAAGTAAGTAAATCAGTTAATCAGTACAGTGCCATGAGCTCATAAGTTGAAGCTTAACCATGTAGTGTGAATATATCACGTACCCCCGTGAGTGTTATCCGCACACTCATATGTAACAAATACTAATATGTCTGTTTCTACGTGTAAATCAGTACGTGGTGGCGCTACCACCCCAGACAGGGATTGTCAGTCCCAAATGGATCCATTTACTAGTACTCGCGCTTAAGACCATAACTAACAACTTACGATAAGGAGGCTTTCAGTGGATAAAAGTAACTCATGCGTTTGTTTGTAATCAGTAATGTTTTCAGTAATGTTTTCAGTTCAGTACATTGTGTTCATGCGTAAAACAGTTGCTAAGTATCTCACCCCAAAGTATAAAACAGTAAAAGTGGGGCTGTAAGACTCACCTGAGTCGAGCGGTGGTAAATAGCAAGTAGTAGTAAAGCAAGTAGGTTCTCCGAACCCGTAACCTTCTAGTGCCTAAACACGTAAGGTTAAGTAAGTAGATGTCTCGCAAGACCATCTAGGCTAGTTGTTCATACAACCCGTTGTGTGTAATGTTGGTTCGTTCTCGTTTGTATCAAAGTATACGGCCCGTTGGTGATTTGTTATAATTAAAGTTTATCATTTATAACGCAATTTAGTGTAATTGTAATAGAAAGTATGTTCTATGACGTTTGTTAAATCGTATGTCATAAGTATTTGAAGTTGTGTAAGTTCGACACTTAGTAAAATCTGACTTTTCAAGGTTCTGTCATGTGCGACGTAGCGTGCGACGTCAGGTGCGACGTCAGGTGCGACGTCAGGTGCGACGTCAGGTGCGACGTCGGGTGCGACGTCGGGTGCGACGTAGGCATGTACGTCGCATGATGCGACCTTCGCAAATCAATGCGACGTAGGAGGCAGCGTCGCTAATGCGACGTAGGAGGTTTTTATGCGACGTAGGCCGCGACGTCGCAGAGGCCCCTGGCCAAATGCGACGTAGCGGTCTGATGGCCGGAATTTTTGTCGAAAACGAGTTTCCCGGTTTCCGTTGGGTCCAAATCTTTTACCCAACCCTTATATGAACATATTAAGCCTATCAAAACCATAAACTAGTAAAAATGATCAAAAACGAGAGATGTCGGGATTTGTCGGAAACTTACAAAGTGTCGGATTGAAAATCCGAAAAGATGAAGTTGTAGATCGTGAAGAGATGAACGTTTTTCTCCAAAGATGTGGTATGATCCAAGCTCGTTTAGTACGTTTATTTGTCGATTTAGTGAGGTTTTTGAAGTTGGTGGAAATGAAAGAAAAAGGAAAGAGAGAAGAAAGAGAGAGAAGTGATAGGTGGAAAATGGAGGAAAAAGAAAGAAGGTGGGAGGTTTTAACCTCCCATTTTCAGCTCGTGCCCTCACGCTCCGTGCGGTGTTCGTTTGCTCCGTCGTTTAGGCGTTAAATATTTATTTTTCGCGTTTAATTATATTTATAAAACCACAATTCTTGTTAAATAATTTATTTAAATTATTTCCTTAAATCTTTAACAGTTTAAATTACATTTAATTACTTTCGTCTTTAAATCGCGTAAGTTTTAAATCAGGTAGTACAAGACAGTTATTAACTATTCTAAAATAGTATTTCAGTTATAATTGCGTTATTTTAGTTTACAAACATTTGTTCACCAACGTCCGTGTTAATCGAATAGAATTTCATTCTATTTAAGTCGCATACGATTTAATCAAATCGCCAAGTTGTATATATTTACCAACATATAATCCGATACATAAATTAGCCTAACACAGAACTAATTACATGTATTAATAAAGAATTAGGCGCTAATACTAGCCCTAAATTGGCGGTTGTTACAGATTGCACCCGATGCGAACTTATGAGTTCACTCCAAATACTTACGTGTGGGATTACACGCTAACTGATACGAACTTACACTCGAACACATACGAGATTTCACCCGTACACTTGGGGATTACACCCACTCGGATTTACATTACTTGAACGTTACACAATGCAATACCAAAGTACATTACAACTATACAATTTCTACAAATACATAATAATAATATGAGATTATTATTACACGCCGATACCAACGGGCCGTACAACTTTTCTACAAACTACAACTTACAAACAAATACAAACGTACAAACAACAAATGGACATTAACTAGTTTGGGAACAACTAGCATGGATACTTTACAAGTATTCCATTTACTTACTAAACCTTATGCGTATTAGGACGCTAAGGGTTGCTAGTTCGGGATACTACTTTGCTTGCTTACTGCATTGTCTGCTAGACTCAGGTGAGTCTCACAACCCCTATTTTACTGTTTTCACTCAGGGGTGAGATGCATTACTGTTTTACATGAACACACGTACTTACTTGCTGGCATGATTTACTTACTTTACTGAATTACGGATACGCCAATTGCATGAGTTTCGACTAATCCAATGAAAGCCTCCTAATCATAGTTGTTAGTTATGGGATAAGCGCGAGTTTTAGTATATGGATTCATATGGGACTGACAATCCCCGCCCGGGGTAGCACGCACTACCACGAACCGTTACTGTAGAAACGGACGTTTCTTACTCGTTTCATATGAATGTTTTTGGATTAACATTCACGGGGGTACTATATTTACTGTACGTTAAGCTTCAACTATGGTGGCTCATGGAAAGGGTATCAAACGGTTAGCATGACCTGCAACCACCACTTACTTACTGGCTGGCTAATTATTTACAAATACAACTGTTACTTGTGTGTTCAAACTATTTACTTACAAACCTGTGAGATTCACCAACCTTTTGGTTGACCGTTTTAGTAATGCTTCTCAGGTACACAGCATCAGTAGGGATGCCCAGCAGGATATGCTTATTATCTCGAGTCGCATGCATTTACAAGCTTGGAGATTTTTATACATTACTTTTGTACTAGTGGTTATGTATTAGAATCTCTAGGAATTTACTCGAAACTCGAGCTTGTATTTTGAACTATTTATGTATTAATGTAATAACTTTTCGAACGTCTCATTTAGAGTCGTTCATTGTATCCTTTGTGCTTGTGATTATTGATTAGTAACACCCAAAAAATCGCTTCCGTAAACCATCAAATTTGGGGGTGTTACAGATTGGTATCAGAGCCTAAGGTTATAGTGAACTAGGTTGCATGTAGTGGGCCTAGACTATGACTGTTAGGCAGTATTCCTCATTAGGTATAACTGGTTCAGGGATTACATCATACAAGTTTAATTTAACATAGCCTGATCAACTATGTACAATTAAATGAAGATGATGTGAGTTCTAAAAGGGGTTATGTTGAACAGGAATGCACTAGCTGACTCTGACCTCGAGAGAACCGTGACTTTTACTTGTTTGTGCTAGACACACACTAGGCTATTATGTGATATAGATAGATATACATATATAGGCCTAGCCTTCCGACATATTACTCTCTCTTGATAACTGCGAAATTCATTTTACAACTTACACCGAATAACGACAACTCGATTCTCGTCGTTCCATCCTTATTCGACTTTTATGGTTTCACAAATACCGACATACTTCCGAAGGCTGAAACTCCTTCCCTGCCATTTTGTAGAACTGCTCATCTGGAAATGGCACACTTCTCGTCATGTGACTACACGTCAGACAACGAACAAATTAATGACGAACAAATCCAGTACGCGTATCTCGATGAAGAGATGGCCCAGTGGAAGGACTTGAGAATCACAATTTCGGACTCGTAGACATTGAAGAGTACGAAAGAGTACGGGATCAGGCTGAAGATCTGGATGGCCGTAACTGGGAGCTGCAACTGAAATGCAAAGCTTACGAGATGGAGTTAAGGATTCTGCAAAGGTCCATCCCTGAACGAATCCGAGACTCTGTTCTCTATTTGAAGGAAGTAACTACTCATCTGAATCAACGAGTAACAGCATGGATCAAATGGATGTACCTACAAGCTACCGGAGATGCTTTGGTTTATCCTACCCTTCGACGATACCAAGATATGCTGGAAGCTCGTTACTACCCCTAAAATCTACACCAAGAATAGGCCAACGATAGTTATGACCGTATTGTATAGCAGTTAGGCGTGTATGTAATAGGTCTTAGTTAGGACCGCTAATCCGATGGTTATATTAAAATCCCATCACATTTTGTAACTTATCTTGCTTGTCCGGATGTTCAAATCCCTGACACTTTTGTCAACTGTAAACGCCTGTAATCTTTTGAACTCGTATGTTTTAATTTCAACAATCTTATTACTTTTGTTAAACTAGTAGCGTGTCAACCTTTGGCGTAGTTTCTTTGTACTTACTCGATCATCACGATCATAATTCTTGTTGAAACCCTCACATGTTCTTTATTTGTTGTTTCAAGGAACATGCCTCCTCGACGACAAGTCACGCTTAGTGAAGCCGAAATCGCGGGTCTGATTGCCCGTAGTGTGGCTCAAGCCTTAGCTGTCCGAGCAACCACTCCTGGTAGCGAAGATACGGCTAACAATACACCACCACCCAAACTCTGCACTTACAAGGACTTCCAAAACTGCAAACCCTTGAACTTTGCAGGTACCGAAGGAGAGATCGGTCTAGTACGCTGGATCGAGAAAATCGAATCTGTATTCCTTATCTGCAACTGCACTGAGGAGGACAAGGTTAAGTTCGCCGCCAGCACTTTTTCTGACATTGCTCTCACCTGGTGGAACACCTATGCCCAGACTGTGAGTATCGCGAATGCTTACAAACCTCCGTGGGAAGAACTGAAGAAGATGCTGAGGGGTGAGTACTGCCCCAGAGATGAATTGAAACAACTGGAAGTAGAGTTCTGGAACCATAAAATGCAAGGTGACGACATCACTGGTTACACCAACCGTTTTCACCAACTAGCACTCCTGTGCCCATCCATGGTTGATCCTGAGTACAAGAGGATCGAGAAATACGTCGATGGACTTCCCGAGCGACTTCAAGACTTAGTAACTTCGTCCAAACCGGGTACTATTCAAAACGCCATTCGCATGGCACATGAACTGACGGCAAACTCTGTTCGCGGTGGCTCAACTCCTGCCCCATCTGCAAACAAACGCAAATGGGAAGCCAATCCCCACTCACCCAACCCTACCTCTGACAAAAAGCCTGCAACTGTCAATGCCAACGACTCGAAGGCTTACAAGGGGAAGAAGCCTTACTGTTCCACATGCAGTATGCATCATAATGGCTCCTGTCCCTGCACCAACTGCAAGAAATTCGGGCATCTGGCCAAGGACTGCGGAAACAACCCTACTGGTACCGATACTGCTGCACCCAAGACCTGCTATGAGTGCAACGGTACAGGGCACTTCAGAAAGGACTGCCCAAAGCTGAAAAACAACCTTGCTCGAGGAAGAGCTTATGTACTCAACGCTAGGGAGGATGAAAACCCGAGACTTATTGACTTGCTCAACCCGGGTACGCTCATTTTCCCAAAAACCCTCGCCTAAATTACTTTTGTCTGATTGCCTCATATTCCATGTATACATTCCTAGATCCTAGGTACCCAATAGGATTAGGAAACGACCGACTACTTAAATCCCGACAGCGCAATTTGTTTTGCACTTTAAATACAGCAAACAAACTTCCCTCCCAAACACCTCACACTGGTTGAGACCGGGAACTCGAACACTTTCACTTGATTCTCAACTGACCATGTCCCTTGGACTAATGGCCGATACTCTTTACCAACTTTCCCAAACGATACCTATTTCTACTTCGAACAAATTTCGGGACGAAATTCTCCTAACAAGGGGAGAATGTAACAACCCCAAAATTAGGGCCAATTTAAAATTTCCCTAATTACGTGTTTACTACTTGTATTTAATACGAAATAGGATTAAATACGTTACTTACTTATATATATATAGGTGATATATATATACACGTATACGATTCGTTCAAATCGTATAAAACTACAATTGTACAAACATACGGACGTTGGTAAAACAGTTATTAAATAATGTGGAATTATTTAATTACTTCAACAACTACTATATATTATATTTATAATATAACGGAAACGTACGTTTTTAATTAAAACTTTACCAAACTCTCCGAAAACTCGACCAACCGACAAAACAAAACAAAGTTATATTGTATAACTTGAAAACAAAGTATTTTATTAAAAATACTTCAACTAAATTATCGAGTAATATTTCGTATTTTAAAACGTATAATTAAACGCGTATAAAATTATTTTAACGTTTAAACGACCGGGGAAACGAACACCGCACGGAGCGCAAACGCGAGGGAACGAAAAATTGGTGAGACCACACTATGGTGGCCCCACCCCAACCGGCCCAAGCAAGGGGGACAACACCCCCATGCTTTCCTTCCTTCTCCCACACAACACACAATCACCTATACACTCCACCTCAAACTCTCTCATCTCTCTCTCTAAATCGGCACTCTCTCTCTCTCTAGAAAACACCCATAAAACTTGCTTGAATCACAAAACGGAAAGGAGCAACAACGATCACCGCAACGAGGACTACGATCCTAGCTTTTCGGTTTCTCGATCCGACGACTTTGTAAGTTTTCCGGCGACTTTCGAATTTTTCCGATTTCAATTATTTTGCTAGATTATTGTTCCCCTAGCTAAATGATGTCCAAATATATAATTAAAACTCGTTTTTGAAAACATTATCGAAAATGTCGGTTTTGGTCACTTTTAAGAAAACGACACCTCGAACACTAAAAACGTCAACTAATAATTTTTATGAACTCATTATAACATTCTAGAACTTGTGTAAAAGTTTCGGGTCAAACCGAGGTCGTTTGATCCAAAAACCGAGCCCAAAAACGTAAACAGCCCTTGTGTTGCATCAGACCAAAAATCTATGAGACACAAGGCTTGTGTCGCATAGAAGCATAAGACACAAGGCTTGTGTCGCATAATCCATAAGACACAAGCGTTGTGTCACATAATCCATAAGACACAAGCGTTGTGTCGCATAATCCATAAGACACAAGCGTTGTGTCGCATAAAACATAAGACACAAGCGTTGTGTCACATAAACCATAAGACACAAGGATTGTGTCGCATAAACCATAAGACACAAGGACTGTGTCGCATTTTGTGTCGCATTAAGTTGCGTATCATAAGACACAAGCCTTGTATTGCGGAACACAAGCGTTGTGTCGCATAAATCATAAGACACAAGCACTGTGTCGCATTTAGTGTCGCAAAAACCCAAAAACAGAAACTAAAAACATTCTAAGTGTTTAAAAACCACTTTTCGACAATCAAATCAAATACGATATGACTTATACATGAAAATACTATACTTTTGGAAGTATACACAAATACTCGAATACGTACAAGATTATACTTAACCGAACGTGAGATTTCACTCACGCACACACACGAGATTGCACTCAAAAATACTTAGGAGATTACACTCCAACGAACTTAAACTTGTACAACTACACGGGATTGCACCCGATGCGAACTTATGAGTTCACTCCAAATACTTACGTGTGGGATTACACGCTAACTGATACGAACTTACACTCGAACACATACGAGATATCACCCGTACACTTGGAGTTTACACCCACTCGGATTTACATTACTTGAACGTTACACAATGCAATACCAAAGTACATTACAACTATACAATTTCTACAAATACATAATAATAATATGAGATTATTATTACACGCCGATACCAACGGGCCGTACAACTTTTCTACAAACTACAACTTACAAACAAATACAAACGTACAAACAACAAATGGACATTAACTAGTTTGGGAACAACTAGCATGGATACTTTACAAGTATTCCATTTACTTACTAAACCTTATGCGTATTAGGACGCTAAGGGTTGCTAGTTCGGGATACTACTTTGCTTGCTTACTGCATTGTCTGCTAGACTCAGGTGAGTCTCACAACCCCTATTTTACTGTTTTCACTCAGGGGTGAAATGCATTACTGTTTTACATGAACACACGTACTTACTTGCTGGCATGATTTACTTACTTTACTGAATTACGGATACTCCAATTGCATGAGTTTCGACTAATCCAATGAAAGCCTCCTAATCATAGTTGTTAGTTATGGGATAAGCGCGAGTTTTAGTATATGGATCCATATGGGACTGACAATCCCCGCCCGGGGTAGCACGCACTACCACGAACCGTTACTGTAGAAACGGGCGTTTCTTACTCGTTTCATATGAATGTTTTTGGATTAACATTCACGGGGGTACTATATTTACTGTACGTTAAGCTTCAACTATGGTGGCTCATGGCAAGGGTATCAAACGGTTAGCATGACCTGCAACCACCACTTACTTACTGGCTGGCTAATTATTTACAAATACAACTGTTACTTGTGTGTTCAAACTATTTACTTACAAACCTGTGAGATTCACCAACCTTTTGGTTGACCATTTTAGTAATGCTTCTCAGGTACACAGCATCAGTAGGGATGCCCAGCAGGATATGCTTATTATCTCGAGTCGCATGCATTTACAAGCTTGGAGATTTTTATACATTACTTTTGTACTAGTGGTTATGTATTAGAATCTCTAGGAATTTACTCGAAACTCGAGCTTGTATTTTGAACTATTTATGTATTAATGTAATAACTTTTCGAACGTCTCATTTAGAGTCGTTCATTGTATCCTTTGTGCTTGTGATTATTGATTAGTAACACCCAAAAAATCGCTTCCGTAAACCATCAAATTTGGGGGTGTTACAGATTGGTATCAGAGCCTAAGGTTATAGTGAACTAGGTTGCATGTAGTGGGCCTAGACTATGACTGTTAGGCAGTATTCCTCATTAGGTATAACTGGTTCAGGGATTACATCATACAAGTTTAATTTAACATAGCCTGATCAACTATGTACAATTAAATGAAGATGATGTGAGTTCTAAAAGGGGTTATGTTGAACAGGAATGCACTAGCTGACTCTGACCTCGAGAGAACCGTGACTTTTACTTGTTTGTGCTAGACACACACTAGGCTATTATGTGATATAGATAGATATACATATATAGGCCTAGCCTTCCGACATATTACTCTCTCTTGATAACTGCGAAATTCATTTTACAACTTACACCGAATAACGACAACTCGATTCTCGTCGTTCCATCCTTATTCGACTTTTATGGTTTCACAAATACCGACATACTTCCGAAGGCTGAAACTCCTTCCCTGCCATTTTGTAGAACTGCTCATCTGGAAATGGCACACTTCTCGTCATGTGACTACACGTCAGACAACGAACAAATTAATGACGAACAAATCCAGTACGCGTATCTCGATGAAGAGATGGCCCAGTGGAAGGACTTGAGAATCACAATTTCGGACTCGTAGACATTGAAGAGTACGAAAGAGTACGGGATCAGGCTGAAGATCTGGATGGCCGTAACTGGGAGCTGCAACTGAAATGCAAAGCTTACGAGATGGAGTTAAGGATTCTGCAAAGGTCCATCCCTGAACGAATCCGAGACTCTGTTCTCTATTTGAAGGAAGTAACTACTCATCTGAATCAACGAGTAACAGCATGGATCAAATGGATGTACCTACAAGCTACCGGAGATGCTTTGGTTTATCATACCCTTCGACGATACCAAGATATGCTGGAAGCTCGTTACTACCCCTAAAATCTACACCAAGAATAGGCCAACGATAGTTATGACCGTATTGTATAGCAGTTAGGCGTGTATGTAATAGGTCTTAGTTAGGACCGCTAATCCGATGGTTATATTAAAATCCCATCACATTTTGTAACTTATCTTGCTTGTCCGGATGTTCAAATCCCTGACACTTTTGTCAACTGTAAACGCCTGTAATCTTTTGAACTCGTATGTTTTAATTTCAACAATCTTATTACTTTTGTTAAACTAGTAGCGTGTCAACCTTTGGCGTAGTTTCTTTGTACTTACTCGATCATCACGATCATAATTCTTGTTGAAACCCTCACATGTTCTTTATTTGTTGTTTCAAGGAACATGCCTCCTCGACGACAAGTCACGCTTAGTGAAGCCGAAATCGCGGGTCTGATTGCCCGTAGTGTGGCTCAAGCCTTAGCTGTCCGAGCAACCACTCCTGGTAGCGAAGATACGGCTAACAATACACCATCACCCAAACTCTGCACTTACAAGGACTTCCAAAACTGCAAACCCTTGAACTTTGCAGGTACCGAAGGAGAGATCGGTCTAGTACGCTGGATCGAGAAAATCGAATCTGTATTCCTTATCTGCAACTGCACTGAGGAGGACAAGGTTAAGTTCGCCGCCAGCACTTTTTCTGACATTGCTCTCACCTGGTGGAACACCTATGCCCAGACTGTGAGTATCGCGAATGCTTACAAACCTCCGTGGGAAGAACTGAAGAAGATGCTGAGGGGTGAGTACTGCCCCAGAGATGAATTGAAACAACTGGAAGTAGAGTTCTGGAACCATAAAATGCAAGGTGACGACATCACTGGTTACACCAACCGTTTTCACCAACTAGCACTCCTGTGCCCATCCATGGTTGATCCTGAGTACAAGAGGATCGAGAAATACGTCGATGGACTTCCCGAGCGACTTCAAGACTTAGTAACTTCGTCCAAACCGGGTACTATTCAAAACGCCATTCGCATGGCACATGAACTGACGGCAAACTCTGTTCGCGGTGGCTCAACTCCTGCCCCATCTGCAAACAAACGCAAATGGGAAGCCAATCCCCACTCACCCAACCCTACCTCTGACAAAAAGCCTGCAACTGTCAATGCCAACGACTCGAAGGCTTACAAGGGGAAGAAGCCTTACTGTTCCACATGCAGTATGCATCATAATGGCTCCTGTCCCTGCACCAACTGCAAGAAATTCGGGCATCTGGCCAAGGACTGCGGAAACAACCCTACTGGTACCGATACTGCTGCACCCAAGACCTGCTATGAGTGCAACGGTACAGGGCACTTCAGAAAGGACTGCCCAAAGCTGAAAAACAACCTTGCTCGAGGAAGAGCTTATGTACTCAACGCTAGGGAGGATGAAAACCCGAGACTTATTGACTTGCTCAACCCGGGTACGCTCATTTTCCCAAAAACCCTCGCCTAAATTACTTTTGTCTGATTGCCTCATATTCCATGTATACATTCCTAGATCCTAGGTACCCAATAGGATTAGGAAACGACCGACTACTTAAATCCCGACAGCGCAATTTGTTTTGCACTTTAAATACAGCAAACAAACTTCCCTCCCAAACACCTCACACTGGTTGAGACCGGGAACTCGAACACTTTCACTTGATTCTCAACTGACCATGTCCCTTGGACTAATGGCCGATACTCTTTACCAACTTTCCCAAACGATACCGATTTCTACTTCGAACAAATTTCGGGACGAAATTCTCCTAACAAGGGGAGAATGTAACAACCCCAAAATTAGGGTCAATTTAAAATTTCCCTAATTACGTGTTTACTACTTGTATTTAATACGAAATAGGATTAAATACGTTACTTACTTATATATATATAGGTGATATATATATACACGTATACGATTCGTTCAAATCGTATAAAACTACAATTGTACAAACATACGGACGTTGGTAAAACAGTTATTAAATAATGTGGAATTATTTAATTACTTCAACAACTACTATATATTATATTTATAATATAACGGAAACGTACGTTTTTAATTAAAACTTTACCAAACTCTCCGAAAACTCGACCAACCGACAAAACAAAACAAAGTTATATTGTATAACTTGAAAACAAAGTATTTTATTAAAAATACTTCAACTAAATTATCGAGTAATATTTCGTATTTTAAAACGTATAATTAAACGCGTATAAAATTATTTTAACGTTTAAACGACCGGGGAAACGAACACCGCACGGAGCGCAAACGCGAGGGAACGAAAAATTGGTGAGACCACACTATGGTGGCCCCACCCCAACCGGCCCAAGCAAGGGGGACAACACCCCCATGCTTTCCTTCCTTCTCCCACACAACACACAATCACCTATACACTCCACCTCAAACTCTCTCATCTCTCTCTCTAAATCGGCACTCTCTCTCTCTCTAGAAAACACCCACAAAACTTGCTTGAATCACAAAACGGAAAGGAGCAACAACGATCACCGCAACGAGGACTACGATCCTAGCTTTTCGGTTTCTCGATCCGACGACTTTGTAAGTTTTCCGGCGACTTTCGAATTTTTCCGATTTCAATTATTTTGCTAGATTATTGTTCCCCTAGCTAAATGATGTCCAAATATATAATTAAAACTCGTTTTTGAAAACATTATCGAAAATGTCGGTTTTGGTCACTTTTAAGAAAACGACACCTCGAACACTAAAAACGTCAACTAATAATTTTTATGAACTCATTATAACATTCTAGAACTTGTGTAAAAGTTTCGGGTCAAACCGAGGTCGTTTGATCCAAAAACCGAGCCCAAAAACGTAAACAGCCCTTGTGTTGCATCAGACCAAAAATCTATGAGACACAAGGCTTGTGTCGCATAGAAGCATAAGACACAAGGCTTGTGTCGCATAATCCATAAGACACAAGCGTTGTGTCACATAATCCATAAGACACAAGCGTTGTGTCGCATAATCCATAAGACACAAGCGTTGTGTCGCATAAAACATAAGACACAAGCGTTGTGTCACATAAACCATAAGACACAAGGATTGTGTCGCATAAACCATAAGACACAAGGACTGTGTCGCATTTTGTGTCGCATTAAGTTGCGTATCATAAGACACAAGCCTTGTATTGCGGAACACAAGCGTTGTGTCGCATAAATCATAAGACACAAGCACTGTGTCGCATTTAGTGTCGCAAAAACCCAAAAACAGAAACTAAAAACATTCTAAGTGTTTAAAAACCACTTTTCGACAACCAAATCAAATACGATATGACTTATACATGAAAATACTATACTTTTGGAAGTATACACAAATACTCGAATACGTACAAGATTATACTTAACCGAACGTGAGATTTCACTCACGCACACACACGAGATTGCACTCAAAAATACTTAGGGGATTACACTCCAACGAACTTAAACTTGTACAACTACACGGGATTGCACCCGATGCGAACTTATGAGTTCACTCCAAATACTTACGTGTGAGATTACACGCTAACTGATACGAACTTACACTCGAACACATACGAGATATCACCCGTACACTTGGAGTTTACACCCACTCGGATTTACATTACTTGAACGTTACACAATGCAATACCAAAGTACATTACAACTATACAATTTCTACAAATACATAATAATAATATGAGATTATTATTACACGCCGATACCAACGGGCCGTACAACTTTTCTACAAACTACAACTTACAAACAAATACAAACGTACAAACAACAAATGGACATTAACTAGTTTGGGAACAACTAGCATGGATACTTTACAAGTATTCCATTTACTTACTAAACCTTATGCGTATTAGGACGCTAAGGGTTGCTAGTTCGGGATACTACTTTGCTTGCTTACTGCATTGTCTGCTAGACTCAGGTGAGTCTCACAACCCCTATTTTACTGTTTTCACTCAGGGGTGAGATGCATTACTGTTTTACATGAACACACGTACTTACTTGCTGGCATGATTTACTTACTTTACTGAATTACGGATACTCCAATTGCATGAGTTTCGACTAATCCAATGAAAGCCTCCTAATCATAGTTGTTAGTTATGGGATAAGCGCGAGTTTTAGTATATGGATCCATATGGGACTGACAATCCCCGCCCGGGGTAGCACGCACTACCACGAACCGTTACTGTAGAAACGGGCGTTTCTTACTCGTTTCATATGAATGTTTTTGGATTAACATTCACGGGGGTACTATATTTACTGTACGTTAAGCTTCAACTATGGTGGCTCATGGCAAGGGTATCAAACGGTTAGCATGACCTGCAACCACCACTTACTTACTGGCTGGCTAATTATTTACAAATACAACTGTTACTTGTGTGTTCAAACTATTTACTTACAAACCTGTGAGATTCACGAACCTTTTGGTTGACCGTTTTAGTAATGCTTCTCAGGTACACAGCATCAGTAGGGATGCCCAGCAAGATATGCTTATTAGCTCGAGTCGCATGCATTTACAAGCTTGGAGATTTTTATACATTACTTTTGTACTAGTGGTTATGTATTAGAATCTCTAGGAATTTACTCGAAACTCGAGCTTGTATTTTGAACTATTTATGTATTAATGTAATAACTTTTCGAACGTCTCATTTAGAGTCGTTCACTGTATCCTTTGTGCTTGTGATTATTGATTAGTAACACCCAAAAACTCGCTTCCGCAAACCATCAAATTTGGGGGTGTTACAGAAACCCCCAACCCTAACCCCTAAACCCCAAACCCTAAACCCTAAACGCAACACTTTAACACATGTGTTAGTAAATGTGAAACCCACCAAAAAAGATGTAAAAAAAACTCGTCGAAAGTATGCCTTGAGTGATGGCAAATCGAAGATGAGAAAACGTTGAATTTAATCGTGCAATTTTCATAATTTTTCGATTTGTCGTTTGTGAGATAATTGATGTCGGGGGTATATGGGTTTTGTACATTTAGAACATTCTTTTTGTACACATGGCACAATATCATTGGTTCCTTCATTCTCACACAAATTTCAATTCTTATTTGAACCCCGCCCCTTCTAATATAATATTAATCACATGACCATTTATGTAGTTTACTTTAAATAAATAATATAATATATTGTAGACAACTAGACAATACCGACACATTAATTTATTAACAGTTTTGAATTTTACTGATTTATATATGTGTGTGACGTTTGTTTCCGATTATCACTTGGGCTGTTTACTTTTTTTCCTATTAAGTGCTGTTTACATGTGGTGTATGTCTGGATAAATATGTCTGTTTATAACAAGTGTTGTTTATGTAAATGTAATTTTTGTTTTGACCAAAATGATGAACTTAAATGATATAAAGTTTGAATAAAAAATGACGTGTTCAAATTCTATTGGAGAAAAAATGTTGAAAAAAATGTATATTTATCATTAAGTGCCTCTTTTTGGTAAGGGCTTCATTTTTCCTCCTATTTCAGAAACAGACATTCCTTTCAGATTAAGTGGAAAAAAAAACAACAACAATTTATCTGTCTGGATTAAGAAGTGTTTGGAAACAGACCATTAAGTAGAAAGTAAACAGGCCCTTAGTGTAGGATAACTTTGGCTAAAATTAGGCTTAAACAAGTATACTTAATTAAACACATGTTATATAAAAACAAATAAATGTACAATTTACATATTAATAGAGTAATATCTTTATTGATTGATTTAATTGAATTAAATAATTACAAGGTAGTAGTGTTTTCGGAGTAAGATTAAACACGTGTTAATCTAAACATACCGATTGAGTAACAAATTGTTTCCTTTCTAATCTCTCTCATATAAACATTTGCTTAACACAAAATATATAAGTATAAACAATAACTCGCTGGTAAGCAGTAGTGGGGTTTAGACTAGAGTAAATGCACTATATAGTGAGTGAGAAATGATCAGATATTTTCATTCGACAAACGTTTTTAGTATAGCCGGGAGGTTAGATCGCGTAGTAAAGATGCTCGTCCTCTCCGGATAACCTGAATAGGGATAACCTCCTTCGTTTACCCGTTAAGAATGTGTTTGGCAGAGATAGAGTTGAGAGGGGAGAAATGGAAATAACTTGATTTCCCAGGTTGGGTCGTTGGCCCGAGAAATAAAAAAGCGGAGAACATATTGTGATTTCCCAAGAAATACAATCATCTATTACCTCCGTCTCAATTTATTTACCTACCTTTTCACTTTAGTATGTCTCAAAATAATTGTGCTCTTTCAAAATTAACCAATCAAAATACTTGAAAATTGTAAAGATGTAATCTTATTAGTGGTCAAAAATAATAAACTCGATTATCTTATAACTTTGTGTTTATTGTTTGGTGACAATAATTCTGAGATTGATGGTTATATTTTAATTTCCATCCTTTTTTGGAGAGACAATTCTCCGTGTCCTTGCTGATAGGGCTGGCAATTTTTGACACGACCCGAAACCTAACACGAAACCTGTAACATCCTCCTTAGGGGCCTAGTGGCATTACAGTAATTTCCTGACTTTAAATTATTTGTTTAATGAGTTATGAAATTAAATTATTTATTTTATTAAGTTAGTGTGAATAATTAGTCAAAAGTCAAATGACTTATTGTGACTAGTAAAATATTAATTGTTTTAACTTTATATAGTTGACGGTAAAATAAAATTATTAGAGTCGCAAATGGTGTTAGGTTCCAGACAATAGGTTTTGAAGGGGACAAATTTTAAGTGAATACAGGGTCGGTTAAAAAGTATAGCCGACCTATAATACCACTTTCCCAAAATGGAAAGTTAACTTCTTTATGTTCAAAACAAAAAAACTCAGTAAATTGAAACCTAAAGTGAAGAATCAACTTGTTTTGTAGTTTTGATTTTATTTCATCTTTATCATCATATCCACCTTGTGATCTTCAAATTGTAAGTTAAATTCTTGATTTAATGTTCTTGAAATTTTATTTCAACTTAAAGTTTTAGGTTAATGATTCATGTATGAGATTGAGATTTATAACTTGATGATATATGATGTTTGTAACTGTTAGTTCATATATTTGATGAGATTGAGACCTGAGGTCGTTGATAATTGTAAGTTTTGGACTAAAAATCGGGTTCTGGGTTTCAGGCTGCGGATCGCTGGAGAAGGCGTAGTACCCGGCGGGTACTACCCTTACCCGGCGGGTGATCTGGTATGGTTTAGTACCCGGCGGCTAAAACCCTAGCCGGCGGATACTAGTGTTTAAATTGGGACAGAAAGTGACCTTTAAACGGGTACCCGGTGTACACCTAGTACCCGACGGGTACTAATGGTAGCCGGCGGGTAACCTTTGATTTTGATACTTATGCTTCAGCTTAAATACTTGTGATGTATAAGTTGTTTTGGGTTTAAAATTGTTATGATACTAACTTGGAATTAAGTTATGAGACATTGGTTATATAACTTGGTGATTGAATGGTTGATGTTATGAACTTGAATTAAGTTATAAACTAAATTTGGAATGATGAGTTAGTTATCATTATTAAATAATGATTTGACTGAGTTGTTATAACTGAGTACTGTTTATTATTTGTTACTATGTATCGAAATAGGTTATGTATTTATGAAATGAGTTATCAGTTATGGGACGAGTTACTAACTCAATTATTTAATTGTATTCTCAGATACGGAGAAGGCTCAGTAATATTAGACTTCTGAGCTAGCGGCTGAGGTAGCGATCAGTGGGTCTGTAATCCTCAGTGTGATTTAGTTGTAACAAGTTTGGTTATAACGGGTAAACGTATTGTTATCATTTATAGACTGTTTAGTCTGCCATGATATTATTGTTGTTAATAGACTGTTTAGTCTGACATGATTCCATGACGATTATGGACTATGTGATTATGTGATACGTGGCTTTTGGGAATTATGTCATATGGAGGTCAACGTTTGGGTTGGGCTTTGTTGTTATTGTTGGGCACGCCAGGGGTTCCTTGTACACATAGTTTATAGTAATCTGTGATGTGTAAAGATAACAACAAGCTATCGGTTAATCACTGTATTGGCCTGCAGTTGATTTTAAGTGTTCTTTGCTGAAGGTTCCCCCAGGAACCACCGATCCTCTATGGAATATATTGTGTTTATGATGCTTTATGCTGTAAACATGATATATTGTGTTTACGATGCTTTATGCGGTAAACATGACATTGCGTGTTTATGATGCTTTATGCGGTAAACATGAGATTATGTGTTTACGATGCTTTATGCGGTAAACAGGGTTATTATGTGTTTACGATGCTTTATGCTGTAAACAAGGTTATTATGTGTTTACGATGTTTTGCTGTAAACAGGGTTGTTATGCTAAGTTGGGCTGTTGATTATTTATGCACTCACTGTTGGAAATAGTATCCAAGGTCATAACTAATTGGTAAGACTATTCTAAAGGTAGAGTCCTTTTTGGGTTGCCCTCGATGAACAGTAAGAGAAACAATAAGAGAGATAATATTAATTGGAATTAATATTATAGTTAATTAATTGGTTTGTTAATTTATCAATGTTGATAAATTAATTAGAAGCTAAAAGAAATTAACAGAAGCAATAAAGAATATTTAGTTGTTTATTAATTGAATATTAATATGAAACAAAAGGAATATTCTGGAAAGTGATTCCAACCGGCGGTTGGAAGGTTCAACCGGCGGTTGGAGGATTAGGGTTTGTAAGGCGGTGACGCGTGTTTGACTTGGAACATGATTCAAGTCCAACCGGCGGTTGGAAGCTTCAACCGGCTGTTGGAGGCCGAATTCAGTTATCCCACATCGGCCAGAGTATAAACCCCAAGGCATCCTCTTCCCGTATAAATAGAGGCCTAATCCATGGTTTCCAATCATCTCAGTTTCTAATTGAATTCGATACTTTCTCTCTTTCTCATTCCGAATCCTTGTGAGAGTTTACACGACGTAGAGTCGGGACCCTAGGATTTGGAGTTTCTCTTGGTTCACGGGTGTGAAGCATTATAGGTGTTCTACTTTGGGCACTTGCCATCCAAAGCATGGAAGGTCGAGCAAGGAGTCTGCGTGAAGGTTCTGCGAGGTGGTCTGCGCGTGAGAAATTGGTTTTCTCAAAGGTTAGTATTTTCTCATTTATCTATTTATTTTGTTATTGTTAATAGCTTTATTAAGTAGCGGTCCTTTAGGGTTTAGTTTCCTAGTTACTCTAGATTAATTGTTATTTTTCCGCTGCATATGTTAATCTAGTTAGGGAATAGAAAACCCAACAGTGGTATCAGAGCGTAGGCTTAATAAGGTTAGCAATACAAAATGTAGATAATATGTATTTGAAAATGAAACTGTCTTTTATTTTGTCCAAATAACTAAATTAAGTATATATGTATAATAGATTTATATATGTATACAGTTAATTTATTTACTAATCAGACCTTAATATTTTAATAGTTTAAAATATATGCTCGATTTTAAAATGTTTTAAAATAGAACCCTGAACCTTAAATGTTTAAGAGAGACCTTATATATAATATGATTTATATATATGTATCATTTAAGTCTAAATACATCGTCAGTCAATTGATAAATCGGCTCACCCATAGAAAACAAACTATAAGAGAGGTATAAGGCGGGTCGCTCTGCTTCCCTAAAGAAGTAGGTTTTTAATAAGCTTCGCGCTGACCTGCTTCTCCGCTTCTTTGTGCGTTCAATGAAGCTACCGAGGACTTTTGATAGGATGATGTCAAGATTAAAAGTAGACTTAAAATAGTAAAACAAAATCCCGTTTTAGCTATAGAGAATGTGAAAAGTATGCTAACCCATGAAGACCGCACATCTCTCGTATGGACTGTTAATGGAGCGTGTGTGGTTAACCGGCACATTAATGTGAGGACATATTGAGAGGTGATGTGGGACTCGCGATTCTCGAGCGTACTCGAGCCGGGCACCATGCGGGGTTTGCATGGTTAGTTCACCATGATCCTCGGCATACCAGTCATGAATGGTAGATGAGCATAACCGAGATTAACATGCCATTGATAGGTATCAATGAATCTCAAAGATCTAGGAGTTTCATAGAAATGAAATAGACAAAAGTATTTTGTTATATGATTACGGCGACCCTTTTCATAAAACTGAAAATATAGATCCTAGCCTTAATTAGAAATTGGGTAATTAATTAAGGAATAGTCAGACTAACTAAAATAGTTTTTATCTCAAAAATATCTGTTGAAAATGGTAATAATCATCTCGTTTCCAATTTCGCAAATAACCTAAACTTCTCACAACTCTCAGTTCTTGGGAGGGACCAGTTCAATCTGTATGGACGGGTGATGTAACCCTAGGTTCACTCTAAGGAACAATAGTATGTTCTCGATGAGCTTTGAAACCGTAGGTGCGAGAACAAGGAATATGTTCTCGATGAGAATAGGAGTTTATTCTCGATAAGTAAATTCCCACTATTGATAATGATCAGCCCAAGAAGAGATTGAAGCTCACCGGAAATATTATGATGATTGATACTAAGTTTTGGTCAACATAATACTGTCCGGTCGGCCAGCTGTCTACAAACAGTTTGTAACCTCATGCCAAATAGTTTTAAATGAGAGAGAGACCTGAATAATGGAACTCCAAAATTACTGAGCAAAGGATCAAGAAGATTGATGTGCCTTTTTAGCTCAGCAGCTCCTGTGTTGTCAATTGGTCGTGATGCAAAGAAAAGGAAGAGATCTAGAATAGCTACGAATGGAAAGTCCAATCGTGGGGCTAAGAGAAAGATTGATTCTGAAATTGCACCAGCAATGATCTAAAGGAATCAGTGTGTGATACTGTAACACAGAGAAGCACTAGAAGCGTTGTTGCCCAAAATATCTGAAGGACCTTGAAGACGGTAAAGTTGAAAAGGATTCAGATATATAAATAATCGAACTCCACGATACTACGGCTTCTACTTCGTAGGTCTTGAATACAGGGTGTGGTACTTACATTTGCACTGTATTGCAAAGCCTAAAGGAAAGAAGAAGTTTAAAGCATGGAGAGCTCAACTTAGTCATGGGAGACAAGAGAGTCACGCCCATTGGAAAGTTTGAGCTCATGCTAGAATATGGGGTTAGGATGCATTTAAATAATTGTTGTTATTCGTCAGAAATGACAAGTAACATAGATTCATTTCATGCTTGTTTAAAGAGAGTTATCAGTTTTCATTTGATAATAAGAATGGTGATAAAAGCTTCTCCTTGCAAAGGCATGTATGAAAATGTTGAATATGTCAGCAAAGAAATTTAAATGTTGGTTCGTCTAAAGAGCTTGATCCAAATTGTGGCAATATCGTCTAAGGCACGTAAACAAGAAAGAATATCGCCCAAACTTCAAAAGTATGGAATGTTGGAATCATTCGACCTTAAATCGGATGATGTGTGCAAATCTTGTTTATTGAGCAAGATGACTAAATCACTATTCACATATTATATGAAAGAGGTGATGGATTGTTCGACTTGGTATACATGGATGTATGTCGACCATTCGGATGCGCCACAAAAGATGGAAATCGCTACTATGTTGCTTATTACTTCAGTAGACATGGATATGTTTATCTGATTAAACATAAGTCAGACACTTTTGAAAGTTCGAAAGGTGTTAGGACAAAATAGAGAACCAAACGAGTATAAAGATAAAGGTACTCCGATCCGGAAGGGGAGGAGAAGACCTTAGTATCAGTTTTCCTGATCATCTTAGACACTGTGGAATAGTTTCACAGTTGACTCCTCCTAGAACACCTTAGCTGAATGGAGTAGCTGAGAGGAGGAAGAAGAATCCTGTTAGACAAGGTTCAATCAATGATGAGTCAGGTAACACTTCTAATAAGCTTATGGAGTTAGGCATTATAGACAGTCGCACATATCTTAAATCTAATACATCAAGAAAGTTTCAAAGATGACTTATGAGATGTGGAAGAGAAAAGGTTTTTCTCTTGGGCACATCCAGATCTAAGGTTGTGAAGTTATCGTTAGATGAGAAACTTAGCACTGACAAGAAGCTGGATCTGAAAAGTATCTTTTCATCGGTAATCCACAGAAGTCGTTTAGATATTTGTTGCTCAAAAGGGAGTGTTTCTTGAGAGAGAAATAATATCTAAAGAGGACAGTAAGAGTACAGTTGATCTTGAAAAGATTCAAGGATCGACCGATGACGAAACTATGGTAAACACTGACACTCAACAAGAGGTGGTAACACCTGTTGAACTTGATGGCATATCATTTCCCGCTCGCAGTTGTAGAGTTAGCAAACCTCCTCGGTTCTATTATGGTTTCCATAAAGAAGAACATGATAAGATTAGTGACAGTACACTAATTGAATTAGATGAGTCAGCTAACTACAAGGAAGCGATGCCAGGCCCTAAGGCTGCTAAGTGGAAGGAAGCTGTGAAAAGCAACATTTAGTCTATGTCTAAACAACCAAGTTTAGAATTTAGTTGGCACTACACTCGGTCTCAAGACGGTGAGTTGTAAGTGTATCTTCAAGAGGAAGATAGACATGGATCGGAAGTACACGCTTATAAAGCTAGGATGGTAGCGAAGGGCTATAGTCAAATATTCGGAATTGATTATGAGGAAACCTTCTCACCAATGGCTGAAATAAAGTCAATTAGGATATTGCTTACAATAGCTGCATTTCATGATCATGAAATTTGGCAGATGAATGTCAAAACCACTTTCCTTAACAGGAAGCTGATAGAGGATGTGTTCAAGGCACAACCGGAAGGTTTTGAAAGAGCAAAATATCCTAATAAAGTGTGTAAGCTTCAGAAGGCCATTTATGGACTTAAACAGGCTTCTTGTAGCTGGAATCTCTGCTTCAATGAGAAAGTTAAACAGTTTAGATTTTCTAGAAGCAAAAATGAGTCCAGCAGATGTGTCAAAGTCAGTGGGAGCATTGTAGTCTTCCTGGTATTATATGAAAGATATAATACTCATAGGAAATGTAATCCCAACATTACAAGGTGTAAAGAGTTGATTGAGAGAATATTTCGCTGTGAAAGATTTGGAAGATACAAAATATTCTTGGTACAAAGATTTACAGAGATATGTTGAAAACGTCTCAAAGGACTCAACCAGGACATGTACTTAGAATGAAATTTTGAAAAGGTTTTAAAATGGAGAATTCTAAGAAAGGGAATCTACCCTTAAATCATGGCATAAAGATTACTAAAAGATTAGTGTCCAAAAACTGCATAAGATTGGACTATATGAGTCGAGTCCCATAGGCTTCGGCTATAGGAGCGATCATATATGCCATGACGAGTACAAGACCCGATGTCTCATTTGCTTGGAGCATAGTGAGTCGACATCAGCAGAATTCTGGTAAAAGTCATAAAACAGCTGTAAAGAATATTCTTAAGTATTTGAGAAATACTAAAGACAGGTTCTTAGATTATGGTAGAGAAGAGAAACTTAGAGTAACGGGTTATAGTAACGTAAGTTTCCGAACAGACAAAGATGATAGTCGTTCACAGTCTGGTTGAGTATTCTTACTGAATAGGGGAACAATAATTTTGAAAAGTTCAAAGCAAGATACAATAACAGACAGGAATCTGAGTATATTGAAACTTGCGAGACTTCAAAAGAAGTCATCTGGATGAGGAATTTCAATGGTGATCTTGGAGGTGCTCCAATAGTACGAATCCCATTGAAATGTTATGAAAAGTCCAAAGCACATTTAAGAAAATATCATTTTATTCAAAGGAAGGTACAAAAGGAGACACATGATTGTGATGGACACACGATCAATAAACATGCTAGGAGCATAGGTTTACGAGATAAAGTTTTAGTTGTTTGATTTTGAAACATTACAAACAATGATGGGAACTAGAATAGACTTGGTGATAAGTAATGGAGATTATTTATGGGAAGGAGTTCTACCATTTACTATCGTTTATCATTGTGTTTCAGTTTAGCATGTTTAGACACCACTTCCAGAGTAATCAGAATTACTCAAACCTCCTCAGTCGATCACACTATATGAAGTATGTGGTAAATTAAGACTGTCATGGAGTGTTAGTAGATTGTCTATGGAGATTAGACATTGCATGGAGATTGCTGCAACACTCATGGGTACTTAATGGGGATTTAAGTATAGGAGAAACCCGCACTCATGGAAGTTACTTCATGGATTGAAATCACGAGTAACTCTGAGATGATAATATCTTATATTCTTAAAATGGAGATACATGAGTTTCTAGTTTTCAAGTCTGTTATACTTTAGTTTATTCAAACGCTGTGCGTAAATGCCAGTCATAAATGATACGCTAGGTATGACATGATGAGTTGATTAGTGCTATGTATGCAAAATTTATTTGTTTCTTTTGCCTAAGAGGAAAAGCGATATCCCTGGGCCCTCTGATGATTAAATGTTGACTCATAAAGCGCTTGGCCAAGCCAGGACTAAATTGATATGTACAATTCTGTAGTCCCGTATAGTCAAATTAATCGGAAATCAGAAAACATAATCTTGAATCTGGAGATTGAGAAAAAAAATCCATGTTCCAGTTTCATACGATATCTGAAACAAAGGAATATATGATCACTTATCTAAAAGGATTGTCACTGGATATGATCAGAGTTCGACAGATGCATTGGATGGCACCTCTACTTAGGATAGAGACGGACCAATAGTAGTTGATGAATTGTCCAAGTGGGATACTGTTGGAAATAGTGTCCAAGGTCATAACTAATTGGTAAGACTATTCTAAAGGTAGAGTCATTTTTGGGTTGCCCTCGATGAACAGTAAGAGAAACAATAAGAGAGATAATATTAATTGGAATTAATATTATAGTTAATTAATTGGTTTGTTAATTTATCAATGTTGATAAATTAATTAGAAGCTAAAAGAAATTAACAGAAGCAATAAAGAATATTTAGTTGTTTATTAATTGAATATTAATATGAAACAAAAGGAATATTCTGGAAAGTGATTCCAACCGGCGGTTGAAAGGTTCAACCGGCGGTTGGAGGATTAGGGTTTGTAAGGCGGTGACTCGTGTTTGACTTGGAACAGGATTCAAGTCCAACCGGCGGTTGGAAGCTTCAACCGGCGGTTGGAGGCCGAATTCAGTTATCCCACATCGGCCAGAGTATAAACCCCAAGGCATCCTCTTCCCCTATAAATAGAGGCCTAATCCATGGTTTCCAATCATCCCAGTTTCGAATTGAATTCGATACTTTCTCTCTTTCTCATTCCGAATCCTTGTGAGAGTTTACACGACGTAGAGTCGGGACCCTAGAATTTGGAGTTTCTCTTGGTTCACGGGTGTGAAGCATTAGAGGTGTTCTACTTTGGGCACTTGCCATCCAAAGCATGGAAGGTCGAGCAAGGAGTCTGCGTGAAGGTTCTGCGAGGTGGTCTGCACGTGAGAAATTGGTTTTCTCAAAGGTTAGTATTTTCTCATTTATCTATTTATTTTGTTATTGTTAATAGCTTTATTAAGTAGCGGTCCTTTAGGGTTTAGTTTCCTAGTTACTCTAGATTAATTGTTATTTTTCCGCTGCATATGTTAATCTAGTTAGGGAATAGAAAACCCAACATATGCTAACCCCACCACCCTACTACTTCTTGCAGGTTATGATTTTGATATAATAGGATGGGAAAGAAGCTTTGTTTGGGACGGAATGTTTGACCAGGCGGTTACTCTGATATCTGTTTTGGGAATGAGTCCAAGTTGTGTTTGAATTAAATAACACCCAAATTAGATATACTATGGTTTTGAAATAGTATGAGTTTAATTACATAATATGTATTGTAAATTATTAATGTATGTTTGGACATGTGCTTCCCAGGTATTATATGTTTTAAAAAAAAAATGGTTCTGAAATTAAGGGGTGTTATAAAACCAACTCGAAAAAATTAAGGTTGGGTCGAGGTTTTTTGACCCACGAACCCATCAACCCGAAACCCGCCAACCTAATTATTTTTTGGGTCGGGTTTGGGTTACTCAATGAGTTTTTGGGTTGACCTGACAACCCGAATTTTTTTATAAATGTAGTTAAAAATTTAGAAGTTTTATGTTAATATATTAATTTGACGTATTTAATGGTGTTTTAGTATAAAATTTTAATGAACGTAATAGGTGATATGAGTCTTTTGAATTTTATAAACAATTTTATGCTTATTAATGTGATCCATTTGACCCAAAATTGATCCGTTAACAGAAAATGACCTGAAAACATGTTGATCTCACTAGATAAATGGATAATCTGGATCGGGTCATGGTTGGGTTGGGTTGAAATACTCAACCCGATTGTAAAATCAAATCGGGTTTGGGTCGACTACTTTTAACCCACCAACTCAATAACCCGAGCGGGTCAACTCGACCCAACCCGAATTGCCACCTCTACTTGCTGACATATTGGATAGGGTTAAAAATAAAAGATAAATTGGCAAGCACGTGCAAGGCACATTTGAACACCAAAATTCTTAAATCACACAAGCCGTAGAGCATCAGTTTGGCGGCGATTTTGGTATCACTTCTCAGAGACTTCAGTTTTTCATGAGTTACAGCTATGATCGTCCCCCTTTCTTTCATTCTCTTTGTAAACGATCGATCATCAATATCGAGTATTAATGACATTTAAAAGTTTTTACCCCTACAAAACTATATAAGAAGTTAAAATAATTTTTTTCGCCCCTCCATTCGAACTTCTGGCTCCGCCACTCAACCCAGGCGATCAAACTTACTTTTATCGTAGAGTTTTTGTTAATAAAAAAAATACAATAATATAAAATAGTACGGCAGAGTTTAAGATACGTATGCATGCATTTGGAACCTTTTGGCTTTATTCAAAGTTTTTATGGACTTCAAAAGAAAATAAAATTGCATATACTTGGGCTTAGATATATGATAATATAATTTAATGGGCTTAAACTATATATGTACGTAATGGACCGACAGATTGAAGGCCCTATGAATACGCGGGCCCTGTGGAGTTGCACACTTGCACAGTTGCACTAACTGCCCTTCTCATCACCAGGCCTATATATTTTTAGATTAAATGTTTATTAAACCTATTTATATTTATATAATCACTAGGTGAGGACCCGCGACAACGCGGGGTTCAACATTTGATTTTATAAATTGTGCACTTAAAAAATTGAAGTGAAATGAAACTGTACCCAGAAAAAGACCTTTATAATCGCCAACCTATAAGTATAAGAAACATCACTTGTGTTTAAGTGTACAAAAATAAAAACTGTTGTTAATTAAAATTAGTACCGTTGAAGTAAAATGAAAATATACTCGGCAATATGTAACACCTACAGATACAAAAGAACTCAGGCATATATGTCAATTAAAAAGAGTAATGCTAAATAGACCTACCTACAAAGACCTAAATACATGCCTAATGTTTTGATTGGTTAAGTTTTTATTGAACATAATTAAAGAACTGCACACAATGATCATAAAATAAAAACAGATATTGTATATTGTCTTGCCTAAGTACGAATGTCTAAGTACGACCGTTAGTGGAATTAGCTCCTACATTCTCCATAATTTGGGCTGCAACACCTTCACCTTCTTGAAGCAAACCAAGTGGCAAGTGCTCTGATCCAATATGTTTGGACCTACAAGATTGATCATTTTTGGTATTCATATTACTTTCTTATTAGTCAGCTCAAATATTAATGATAAAATATGGTCAACATGAAGTAAGATCAAATTTACTCCCATCGACTTCAAACCCTTTGCGGTAATTCCGGTTCCTCACCAATAAGACCTATATTCTAATAATCTTAATATATCTTTTTATCTTAACTGGAGTATATATGTATTTTAATAGAACAAAAAGACATAAATTTGGAACTAAATTTTTGGTCAAAACTGCCTACCCCCAATATGTTCTACATACTCGAGCAAATTGTTTTTGCCAAAGTCCTGACCGGAGATAAAGTATGCTTTGTGTCACTAAAATCTCATTCAATATCTTGCCTTCATCTGACTTTGGTATTAGGTTCCAAAAGAAGCTCTCTCAGAAGAACATTGAAATGTCAGTATAAGGAGCATATTTATCATGCTATCTATCTATATTGTTTAGAATGTGGCATGCTAATACAATAACTTGCAAGAAGAATACTATAACTTAAAAGAAACGAAATACCTGCCATTGTTTTGCCTATAGCCGTGATGGTGCCATTTTCATGTATAACATCAATCAGAAACAACTTGTTAAGAGCATCTTGCGAAGACTCAGTTGCACCAAAGCTATGAAATATCATCTTGATATACACTAAAATAAACCGGACATAATCTATTAGAAATTAAAACAAAGTAAAGGACTTACTTGATGGTTGACACATCCTCTTATTCGCATTTGCACAAGCTACGAAATGATTCGTTATTATCAACATAAACACATATTACAAAATAATCATAATTATTAGAATCTTACTAACCACAATAGATCAAATAGCAATTGATACGACTATTCCAAAAATGCTTTATCAGCAGGAGAGTAAAAAAGACATGATAAATAAGCTATTAAATGAAAGAAGTAACACTTTTAACATTATGTAAACTTTACAAGCTTGTTGCATAGCCAAAACATCCTCCATCAATCTTCACTACAACCAAAATCAAACCATTATTATTAGTCACAAATAGACTAAGCTCAGTTGTGAGTTCCAAAAATTATGAGAAATTTTTATGACTAAAGTAAAATTATAAAAGCAAAAAACGCAGATTTTGAATATAATCAAAAGTTATTGCAATTGGATTATAATAATTTGAAGAGGCGACTAAAAAATTAGAGTTCTTTTATCAAAACTTCTATATACACAATAACCTAATTAAATAATTTAAATCCATTAGGAACCCAAATTGATTTGAATTGAAAACTTAACAAACCTGAAATTGGATTGTTATTGTATTTGTGTTCTTCAACTATCCCATCTCTAACTTTGTACGTGCAACAAAATCGAAAACAGAGCTTCAATAGTCGTAAGCGATTGCAATTTAGTGACAATCATCGCAGTCATATTCATCCATGTTTTTTCTCTGTGATTTTATTTTAGGGTTTATAACCCGTTTAGAATACATCGGCCGTGGGTTTTTTTATTTATTTAATATAACCGAATGTGTTTTATTTTTTAATTATATATAAAAAGCTTCTAAATTATTATTAGGGTGTTAAGTGTACATATTTTAAACTAATTTAAGCCATTAATCTTTAATTGAGGAGTCTAATCAAGGGTCAAAATTCTTTAATGGTATCCTCTTTTAATTATATATATATAAATATAAAAGATAAAAGATTTATCATTTATGATTATTATATAAGATTCATTATGTCATTAATTTTTAATTTTGGTATTTACGATTATGTAAAAGAGAAGGAAAAAAACGATATCATTCTCGCAATTGAAAAGCAAACTTCCCTTCCCTTTTTCCCCTCTAATACAAAAAGGTTATGTATTTTAAGAAATAAGGAAAAATGTTCTAGTAGAATAATCGACCATCACAATAGTTCGTAAAGTTTCTATCTATATCTATATAACTAAAAGAATAGTAGCTAAGTCTTATGTGGCATCCTTCTTATTTTGACAAATAAGCATAAATCCTAGGTGTCATATTGATAGTCTTCCAAAAAATTTATTTGCCATGTCTAACATGAGTTAATTTAGTTAAGGATTTGTATGATTTTATATAATAATAATAATAATAATAATAATAATAATAATAAAACTATATATAACTACTAAACAAAGTAATGGATCCAATATTGGAAAAGTCGACCAGTTACAATACAAATATAAATATCGTAGACTTATAATTTCATGATATATCCCTATTCATCTATGCCGTGTTGCAAACCATTCGAAGGAAAAAAATAAAATAGCATTGATTCAACATTAATAATTTAGCTATTTTGCACAAGCTTGAGGTGCGGATTTCTACACTCTTAATTGTAATAGTAGCTAAGTCCTATGTGGCATCCTTCTTATTTTGACAAATAAGCATAAATCCTAGGTGTCATATTGATAGTCTTCCAAAAAATTTATTTGCCATGTCAACATGAGTTAATTTAGTTAAGGATTTGTATGATTTTATATAATAATAATAATAATAATAATAATAATAATAATAATAATAATAACAATAACAATAACAATAACAATAACAATAATAATAGATATAACTACTAAACAAAGTAATGGATCTAATATAGAAAAGTCGACCAGTTACAATACAAATATAAATATCGTAGACTTATAATTTCATGATATACCCCTATTCATCTATGCCGTGTTGCAAACCATTCGAAGGAAAAAAATAAAATAGCATTGATTCAACATTAATAATTTAGCTATTTTGCACAAGCTTGAGGTGCGGATTTCTACACTCTTAATTGTATTTATTATTGTTCGAATCTCTATTATCATTGTTAAGACTTCTTTTATTCGTATAATATTTTGTACGGAACTTGTTCTTTTGTTTGGAAATATTTTTATAACTAATTAATAAGATATTTAAAATAAATGGATTCTCTTACTGAATATCGTTAATGTAAAGTCTATTTTCAGCTACGAAAATGGGGTGCTCCAGTAGATCATATATATCTCACACGACTTGTAACAAATCATTGTATATATCACAATAAATGTTTAATGATATAACATGTAAGATATATATATATATTTTTTTTCTTAAAAAAATTGTTCACTACTCACACGTAGGATATAGACTATAGATAGTAATAAACATACATAGCCATACATCGCATGGTAAAAAAGTCCATCCGTATCTTATGGACACTATGTTCATCCATGTGTTTATAGATTCATCGTTTTCTTTAACATTTTTTGCATTTGAGTATTGGTTAATTATACTCGCACGTTTGATTTGTTATTATAAGTTGCGTGGAAAGTATAGTTCAAACTTAAAACTTTAACATTTGATATACACACTCTTAGAAAAAAACATTGTTTACTCTACTCTGTTCATTAACTACAATAGATATATATATATATATATATATATATATATATATATATATATATATATATATATATACCAATGATTAAATTACAATAGATACATCATAAACTTTAAAAGTTTCTATTATATACTTTGTTTAAACAATTGTCATTTCACAGCAACAACATTTTCTTGAATTCTAGCCGTGCATCGCATGGGTAAGCAACCTAGTTATTAATATGTTAGGATTCGAGAAAACGATCCCATAATAACCTGATTAGCGTATATCTAAGTAAGTAAAAGATGTTCCCTCTCCCCATATAAACTGAACAGAGAAAACTTCCTCCCTTATGCAAGTTACCTCCCAAACTCAGGGGTGGAGCAAAAATGGGGCCAGCGGGGGGCAGCTGCCTTCACAAAAATTTTGAAATTATGTAAAAAGTAAAATTTTGTAGGTATTAATGACATTTTTAAAATTTTGTCCCCTCAAAACTATAAACAAGCACAATATAATTTTGTTTTTGCCCCCTCTATATATATTTCCTGGCTCAGTCGATACATATTTTCTAACAAACCATTAAACTCTATAATTCTACTACCTTTAAAATAATTAATGGTATCCTTCAGATACTAGAGACTATGGGTGTTCAAAATATTTCGAAATCAGAAAACCGAACATGAAAACCGGTTGAATTGAACCGAATTTTGGTTGACCGGTCTTATTTATTTTTGTTTTTCGATTTTGGTTAACTAAACCGATTTTTTTCGGTTTTTTGGTTTCGGTTCATGATTTTGGAATAGACATGATAAACGGTTAACCGAAAAAACCGAAAATTATATATGTAGTTTTTAATATATTTATATGGTAATTATTACTACTTAGTTCTAATTATCTTCGAACGAATAACGTACGTATAACATTAATAGACAATTATAAATAGTAAAATGGTTATCGTTTGATACTTTGATTATCAAAATATTTTATAATAGTGAACACTTATTAATTACTTTTTAAATAAGTATTAATTAATAAACGGTTAATTTGGTTAACCGAACCAAAAAATCGGTCAACTGATTCCTGGTTAATCGAATTTTTCGGTTTCGGTTTAGGTTCAAGAATATGACGAACCGAGACTTCGGTTAACCGAGTATCCGGTTAACCGTCTGTGAACACCCCCAACGTAGAGACACGAATTTGTAACCTAAATAAAATCATACAAAATTCATTTAACAAATATTACACATATACTAGGTTTTAATCATCATATTTCCCAGAAATTAGGAAGATAATTTTTTTACGACACTTGTTTCCTATAACGTTTTAATGGGAGGTTGAAAGAGAGATAAGATGAATGTGAAACAGGATCAGCCACCCCAACACCATTTCCCTATTTACACAAAATATTTCCCTACAGATATTAACGCAATTTGCTCCACTGAAACCTAATCCAATATATCCAATGCCTGCCACATGTTCGACGATTTGCCTAAACTAAATTTAAATAAAAAATATGCCACTGGTTACTGTTTAGAGTTACCGATAATAAACGATTGGCTTTGATTGTTTGCAGTCTGATAGTATAGAGTACAGACACCATAAAACCACATCATGTCCACGTGTTCCAATTGCCGTCTTTTTCATTTCGCAAATAGGTAAGTAATAATCTTTCGTTATCTAAGCAAGCACTCACCCACCACCTCAGATCTGGAATCTTTATTATTTTCTTTTTTGGTGTACGTACTATACATATAGAGCATATATGGTCCTCATGTTTACATCTACTTTAGGTACTAATAATATTTTACTGACATTAGTATTGAATCTTGGTTGGTTTCAGTTATTATAGGATTGGCTATAGTTCCAATTTATCTTTAGACAGAGTGTTGTTTTTCTTTAAATGGAAATTTGTAAATAAATATAGAGTGTTTGGGCTTGCTTTTTAAATGTTACTGTATTAATGTGTTAAACAGTTTTTAAGTGTTAAGATGTTAATTTTATTGTATTTGCATATAAAGATTGAGATTAAGAATTCACATCTTATGTGTTGAGAGATGATTTGTGCGCCATAAAATGCGACTCACAGAGACGTATGCATGGTGTTGTATAACGAGCATAAATATGATTTATGTTACGTTAATATTTACAATGTGCAAATCAAATCGTTTTATATTTGATATGCAATTATGCTAATCAACCATACCTCATATAAAAGATACAACAAAATGTGAAGACATAAGTACAAAAGATCATGAATCTATTAACAGGCTAATCAAACACTTTAAACAAGCAAATCCCAAACACTGATAAAGGTTGAAACTTTTAAATACTGATAGGTTCACTCAATTAAGTTACAAATGTAGGAACCAAATATGAAAGTGGGTGTATAAATTAAGTACCAAAAGCATAAAATATTAACCCTTTCTTGATGACACGTGACTAGGTGAGCATATATGAGGCCAGTGTATTCCCGGTATCCCCTTTTTATCACCAACCCAAAACTCCCTCACCATATCAATACACTGAAAAGAAAAAAAAAACAATCTTTCTTCTTCATCTGAACTTGATTCATTCAAGTTCATTTGGGTCAGTTAAACACAATGGAACGTGCACGCAGGCTAGCAAATAAAGCCATTCTTGGGCGTTTAGTTTCACAAACTAAGCACAACCCATCGTCCCCTGCACTTTATTCACCATCAAGGTATGTTTCTTCATTATCTCCATATGTATGTAGTGGTACAAGAACCTTTAAATCAGATAGAAACATTACTGGGTTCGGTTCACAAGTTCGATCCATATCGTTTGAATCATTGAAGCCAAGTGATACTTTCCCACGTAGACATAACTCTGCCACCCCAGAAGACCAAACCAAAATGGCTGAATATGTTGGTTTCCCAAATCTTGATTCACTCATTGATGCCACTGTACCTAAATCTATCCGTTTAGAGTCAATGAAGTTTCCTAAGTTTGATGAAGGGCTAACTGAATCACAAATGATTGCACATATGCAAGAATTAGCTTCTAAAAATCAAATTTATAAGTCTTTTATTGGTATGGGGTATTACAATACTTCTGTTCCTCCTGTTATATTGAGGAATATTATGGAGAACCCAGGTTGGTATACGCAGTATACTCCGTACCAAGCGGAAATTGCACAGGGACGACTTGAGTCCCTGCTCAATTTCCAGACTATGGTTACGGATCTTACGGGTTTGCCTATGTCGAATGCTTCATTACTTGATGAAGGAACTGCAGCTGCTGAAGCTATGGCTATGTGTAATAATATTCTAAAGGGTAAAAAGAAGACTTTTATCATTGCAAGTAACTGTCACCCACAAACTATTGATATTTGTAAGACTAGAGCTGATGGGTTTGATCTGAAAGTGGTGACTGCTGATCTCAAGGATTTCGATTACTCATCTGGTGATGTTTGTGGGGTGTTGGTTCAGTATCCTGGGACTGAGGGTGAGTTGTTGGATTACGGTGAGTTTATTAAGAATGCACATGCGAATGGGGTGAAAGTTGTGATGGCTAGTGATTTGTTGGCTTTGACTGTTTTGAAGCCGCCTGGTGAGTTTGGAGCTGATATTGTGGTGGGTTCGGCTCAACGGTTTGGGGTTCCGATGGGGTATGGTGGTCCTCATGCGGCGTTTCTTGCAACTTCGCAAGAGTATAAAAGAATGATGCCTGGAAGAATTATTGGTGTTAGTGTTGATTCTTCGGGTAAACCTGCTCTACGTATGGCGATGCAGACCCGAGAGCAACATATCAGGAGGGACAAAGCAACTAGCAACATTTGCACAGCTCAGGTATATCATAGTAATCAGCTTTAATGTTTGTATAAACAAATTTTTTTTTATCATCTATTTTTTTATGGTCAAATAATCAGGTTTGTTGATCAGCTTCATATCTCAACAAAGATAATTTTTTAAGAGTAAAGTAAAGTTATTTAATTGCTCTTGTTTCTTACCGAATTTGAAAGACTTTTACTCCCCTATCACAAGACGTACTCCTTTTTACACACATACACACAAGATAATGATATGTGTATTAATTTTGTTATATAAGAAGAATTTGTCAAACATGCAAACCGCTGATTATCTGATTCTCGCAACTTAAGATAACAAGAGCACATCCAAACACTATTTGGTTTTATTACAGCTGAATAGCTGATATCTGAATTTGGTCATTTAAAATATGCCTTTAGCAATATATTGTGGTTTAATTATACGAAGGCTTGCCGATGTTTCTTATATATGCTCAACAAGTGTTTCAGAGCTTGACACTTGCATTCCAGATGTTTTTGTGTTTCTCAAAAATCTTTTTGTTTATTTATTATACAGGCATTGCTTGCAAACATGGCTGCTATGTTTGGCGTATATCATGGACCAGAAGGCCTTAAGACCATAGCCCAACGGGTCCATGGTCTTGCAGGCACATTTGCTGCAGGGTTGAAAAAACTCGGGACAGTACAAGTTCAGGATCTCCCGTTTTTTGACACTGTGAAGATAACATGTGATAATGCCAGTGCAATAGCTGATGAAGCTTACAAGCATAAAATGAATCTTCGTATTGTGGATAAAAACACCGTAAGTATACTTCCAGGTGCTCTTTACGTATGCAAATTCTTGAACTAATTCTCAAATATGTTCTTCTCAGATCACTGTGTCTTTTGATGAGACAACAACAATTGAAGATGTCGATACTTTGTTTAAAGTTTTTGCCTTGGGGAAACCTGTGAGTGCTGTTTCTGCCGATATGTGAAATATCTGTATACATTCTTTTTGGACAGAAAGTTGAAGTTTTTTTTATAGGTGACCTTCACTGCTGCATCTATTGCACCAGAGGTTCAGGATACTATTCCTTCAGGGCTTGTTAGGGAGACTCCGTTTTTGACTCATCCGATTTTTAACGCGTACGCTTCTTTCCTATCTTGTTTTATTCAAAAGTATTTGAGTTTCAAAATCACATTTGAATAGTTTGATGCGCTATATGGAACACTTATAATCTTCTGATATGCTGTATACATGGTGATAAGTTAGGTTTATCAGAGTAATATAGAACTTTTCATCTTTAAATGTACAATGATCACTGTGAATCGGAGGTGGCAATTTCGACCCATTTACCTATGAGTGGGTTGATTCAGGTTATGCTGTGTCCCTAATGGGTTAAAATTAAAATGGTTAAAAAGAGCATAAAAGAAAATGGGTTAAATGGGCCGAAAGTCATCCAAAGTGTAATTTAATGTGGAAAACGTCCTATCATCTTAATTAAAAGGTAGATTATGCTCGACATAATATGATTCTTGTAATCATATTTTACAAACTAATTATTTATTATATTAAAAACTCAAAAGTTTATAAATAAATAGTGTCTAGGGTCAGTCCAACCCGTACAAAAGATTACCCGGTTTGACTTTAACCAACCCGGCCATTTTGCTACCTCTAGTTTGATTCAAGTAACGTTGCTCAGGAGAATGATACTGATTTTCAGATTCTATTTTATTTTCAGTTACCATACGGAGCATGAGCTACTAAGATACATTAGCAAGTTGCAATCGAAGGATCTCTCATTGTGCCACAGTATGATTCCCCTGGGATCTTGTACTATGAAGCTTAACGCAACTACTGAAATGATGCCTGTGACATGGCCAGCCTTCGCAGATATGCATCCTTTTGCTCCAAGCGAACAGGCAAAGGGCTACCAGGTAACCGAATTTTTCTTCTATAATTTCAAATTATATATTATCTTTTTAAAGACCTAAAGAAAACATATTTTGCGTTCATTTTGCAGGAAATGTTCAAGAATTTGGGTGACTTGTTGTGTACCATTACTGGATTCGATTCTTTCTCTTTGCAACCCAACGCTGGTGCTGCTGGAGAATATGCTGGATTGATGGTTATCCGAGCATATCATATGGTATGTGTAAATTAGTTGCTGAACCTTTTCCACTATAAATGCCAAATTTAAAAAATGAGTGCTGACTTTGGTCAACTATAGGCAAGAGGAGATCACCATAGGAATGTGTGCATTATTCCTGTATCAGCACACGGAACAAATCCTGCTAGTGCTGCTATGTGTGGAATGAAAATCATTACTGTGGGAACTGATTCCAAGGGTAACATTAATATTGAAGAGGTACGCAAGGCTGCTGAGGCGAACAAAGAGACTTTATCCGCTCTTATGGTAAGCAGTCAGAAATCAATAATGGTTATTTTTAATGTGAGAAAACTACTAGGGATTAATGAACAAAAATTTCAGGTTACCTATCCTTCAACGCATGGAGTTTATGAGGAAGGTATTGATGAGATTTGCAAAATTATTCATGACAATGGAGGTCAAGTTTACATGGATGGAGCCAACATGAATGCACAGGTATAGTAAAAACAACATACAATATGGAAAAAATGACCTCGTATTCCAAAATTGTATGGGTGTGTTTAGTTGTGGAAAAGTATCCATCTCTAATTTTCTTGAAAATAAAGAGAGTTTTGTATCTCTAGAAAAGTGTTGAAAATTTGGAAAACGTGTTCAAATCTTTTTCCATGTTGGAAAACTCGTGTTGAGAGAAGCTACGGTTAGGAGACTTCGAACAATTTTGGAAAAGTAGAGGTATTGTTATAAAGGAAAAGGTGAAAAAGTGATAATCCTTGTTTTCCAGTTTTCAGTTATAGTTTGGAAAAGTGGGTTTTCTGTTTTTTTAGAATACTTTTCCAGGAAATACTACAGTAATATTGAATATGTTTTCTAAGTTTTCAGTTTTCTTGGAAAATTTTTCTAGAAAAGTGCCTCATTTATATATAACTAAACAGACCCTATATGATTCGTTCTTTTCAAGAGAAAATAATTTCATGGACTTTCTGATATTTTTTTGCTACATTTTGGTGCATCTCTTTGGTTGTTACAGGTTGGTCTGACAAGTCCTGGATGGATTGGTGCTGATGTTTGCCATCTAAACCTGCACAAGACATTTTGCATTCCACATGGTGGAGGTGGTCCTGGAATGGGTCCAATTGGTGTGAAGAAACACTTGGCACCATACTTGCCTTCACACCCTGTGGTAAGCACCGCTATCGGATATCTGTTGCAATGTCAAAACAACAGAAAAAGTTTTGAATTTGTTTTTGTATTTAACTGATCATAAGATGTCCACCTTTTGATTTGACTGTACATCTTGATATGAAGGTGGCGACGGGTGGCATACCGGCCCCTGAACACAGTCAGCCACTTGGTACGATTTCTGCTGCACCTTGGGGTTCGGCACTTATCTTGCCTATATCATACACATACATTGCTATGATGGGATCTCAAGGAATCACAAATGCATCAAAGATAGCTATTCTGAATGCAAATTATATGGCAAAACGTCTAGAGGTCTCCTTCTAATTATCTTTACCTTCCTTGCAGTAAACAATATACTCCGTATCTTATTTGTTTAGGATACAGGAATATAACTCATTATCATTCATGAGTTATGTTATGACTTAACTTTGGGTATTACATTGCAGTCTCACTATCCAATTCTTTTCCGTGGTGTCAATGGAACGGTTGCCCATGAATTCATTGTTGATTTGAGACCATTAAAGGTAACTTTTATGTATGATGAGCTTATTGTGTTCGTATATTTGAAGATAGCGGGACTAAATGTTGTCACTTTCAGACTACTGCTGGAGTAGAGCCAGAAGATGTTGCTAAACGTCTTATAGATTACGGGTTTCATGGTCCTACAATGTCATGGCCAGTTCCAGGAACACTGATGATTGAACCCACTGAAAGTGAAAGCAAGGTATGAGTCAGAGTGTAGTTTCTATGAAGTTATGAGAATATGAACAGTAGATGTGGCAAAAATGTATGGGTCAGCTGGGGTTGACCCCAAACACTTTCATCGAAGAAAACAATTGTTAATGGTGTCAAATATGATTACAATAAGTATCATGTGAATAACAAACTCTTTTTTAAATAGAATTATTTAGGAGGTTTTATGCATTCATGATGCACTCTGGTCAACTTTCGACCTGTTTGACCCATTTTCTTAGTAGTTAGTTGTTTTATAATACCAGTTTGACCTGTTAAAGATAGACACAACCCAAATTGACCCATTCATAACTAAGTGGGTTGAAATTCCCTCCTCTAAAGTGATGAGGATTTTGTATGCTTTTTCGTGAATTTTAGTAAAGCTTAGAACTTTGGCTTTGTAGGCGGAGTTGGATAGGTTTTGTGATGCATTAATCTCAATTAGAGAAGAAATAGCAGAGATTGAGAAAGGAAAAGTTGATATTAACAACAACGTCATCAAGGTATTTTAGCAATCAGTTTGACTTATTTCAGATTATTTTTATCATGAGTTAAATAGTGATTTAAGAGATATTAAATTTGCAGGGAGCTCCTCATCCGCCGCACGTACTCATGGCTGATAAGTGGACAAAACCCTACTCTCGAGAATATGCAGCTTACCCTGCTCCCTGGCTTCGTGCTGCCAAGTTCTGGCCTACTACATGTGCGTATCTGTCTTTCTTTTTCATACATAAACTAACAAATAATCATAATCTAAAAAGGTGGCAATAGGCAGGTCAGGGCAGTTGAGTCATCTAGTCAAATGGAATTAGGTCAAAATGGTTAACTTTTATGTGTGTGTCAAATAGGCCGCATTGGGTTGGGAGCCTGCGTACTTTTTTTGTCCATTTGTTTATTGTGAAATTCTAATGCCTTACAAAATGATCACACAACATCTATTATTAATGTAAAAAACAATTTAGACATCCTAAACATTTGAATCATTTTATAGTTTACCCATCTGACCTGTTATAGATAAAACACTACCATAAATGACCCGTGTTAAATATTATTGGGTTAAAATTGCCACCTGCACTAAATCGGAAATGGGGTATTGCAAGTACATACTGGCTACTCAATTAAAATAGAGAAAAGAAAATGTTTCTATTTTTCTCAGATTTTCATTTTGTGCGGTGTTTGTGTTAACAGGCCGTGTAGACAATGTGTATGGTGACCGCAACCTCATTTGCACCCTTCAACCGCCACAAGAGTACGAAGAGAAAGCCGAGGCTACTGCTTAAGTTATGAACCATTGCATGTGCTTCATGGTTCTTTCTCAAATTTATACTTCAATCTGTTCTTGTATATACACGTTTCATATTCCTATGCCTTACGGCTGCTGGATTTTATGATATTCCTGTAATCATGATGACCAGCTGCTCTGCTCTTATCTCAATTCCTTCTAATGTACAGCTTTCACTTCTTGTGAAAGGCACTGTATTCACAAGCATCAGCTATCAAATATACGGTCAAAACTAAAACTTGTTAAGGAATTAGGGCAGTCTGATAAATTACTCAATCATGTAAGGTTGGTACATCCATTGATGCCTTTTATACAGAATTTGTGTATTTTCCATACACTTGCTGTGTGGCCAACGTGTTTAACTAGAGATGGCAAAATGGGTGTGTGGTAATTCTGTACAGGGTGGACCTGGAACACATGTCCTCTAAAGTTTCTTATATTAATATTAATAGTTACTAATAATTAGTGTGTCAAATATGATTACTAGAACTACAATTATGTTATGATAATAGTAATCTGATCTTTTGAGAAAAGTGATTCAGGGTGTAGTTGCTTAAAAAAATAAAGTTTGGATCTGACTCGTTGCTTAATCTGGATAATATTTGACCTAGTCGCATTTGATTCCATTGACTCGGTCACTAATAGTAGTTCAAATCACTCATTTCAATCCTTCGACTTTATCAAACCCGTACATAGATGAAAATATGAATTACCTAAGTTTGGGCAAGTCAAGTACAAGTTGGTTCCTACAGGTGTATATACACATTAATCATAGATAGAAAAATAATGATAAAATTTGAATATATTCAAGAAAGGTTTATGTAGAAAACAACACGATGTCTTAATTTATGTTTTTTGAGCAAAGAAAACAACACAACATAGTAGATATACATTGTGTGTCACCAAACTTGAAGCACTGAAGTTTTGCTATGGATTTGTTCTGTGAGAATATGTGTCACTGACATATCTAACTAACTTAACCGTGGATTTTAATCAATCTTTCTTAGTTGATTCCATCTAGTCTAGCATTGTTTAGATTCTTTAGTAAGTGTTCAATGTTTTAGTCCCTAAGGCCGGGCGATTATGGTTTGTATTGTCTTGTAGACTGTCTTCTTTCTTTCAGCTACACCTGCACAGCTACACATTTCGAAAGGCCCTCAACTTAAATGTTTTATGCCATGTAAACTCTAGAGCTCATTGGTTTCTCCAAAATTAACGTCTTAAACAGTCATTTATGTAACTCTTCTTCTTTATACTAAATATATAAATATCTAAGATAATGTCAAAAGTCGTCCTTCATGAGTTCATGGTGTTGCCACTAGTAAGTTAATTCATAGTATTGACATGTGGACCATTTATTTATTTAACTTAATAATGAACATCAAATTCAATATCATCACTGACATTTAGGCCTAACACGACCCACATGTCATCGGAATTCATTTTGTTATATCAAATTGCTTAAAAAGGTTTTTTTTAAAAAATAGGGAATCACATTTATGGAGTATATAATTTGATGCACCATCTACAATGCATTGAATGCAAAACCCTAAATTACATTGACATGGATATCAATTAAAGAGGTTCAAATGAAGATACATTTCAGATTAGACTATGTAACTAATTATATAGATACACCACGCATCAAAGGGGTAAAACTAACCTTTTGTCAGCCTCTTATTGACCAGTACTACGACCAATATGAAAGAGGAAAATCGTATAACACCTGGTTAAAGGAACATGATACCGAGGATTTAATCCGTGACCTCTGCCTTAATGTTGCATGACTTCTACCGCTAAGTTACAATCTTGGGACACCGCACATCAAAGGTGCAACAGCCGACAAGGGGCTAAAATCTTTATAACATACTAGTATTAAATTAGACATATTTGTTAAAAACATTATAATATTAGTTAGACATATAGTATACTATAATGTAATGTAAAGTAATCTATCTATCTATCTTATTAATTAAAAGAAAAACTTTGAAACAACACGAACCATTAGATGAGGCAGGCCCGGAGATGAGGGAGTGCGCAATGGGCGACCGCACAGGGCCCCCGTTTATAATGGGCCCCCAAATTTTGCATATAGTTCATGTATGTAGGTTCATTTTCAAGCCCACGTGAGAACATTTTTGAATTATTTTGTTACACTTCTTTTGATTTTTATGTTTATAACAAATTCTTAGTATTGATAAACTTTTTATCATATATATATATGTAACACCCCCAAATTTAATGATTTGCGGAAGCTTGATTTGGGTGTTACTAATCAATAACAAAGCACAAAGATATATAGTAAACGACTCTATATGCGTCGTTTTAACAAAATATATTGATAATTGAAATGTTTACAACATTTAAAGCTTTACATAGCTCGAGTTTAAGTAAAAGGAGATTTCAGTACATAAGTACTTGTACAAAATATACTAATGCAAGAAAATCTCAATCGTCTGTATGCTGACTGGAGCTAAAAGTCCTGAAGCAGAAACATGCTACTGCTTGGTACCTGCGATACATGCTAAAAGGTCAGCTAAAAGCTGGTGAGCTCACAGGTTTGAAATCAGTTAATATAGTATGAACCGCAATATTTAAATAATGAATTGCATCCAGCAATTTAATGATAGTCATCGTGTATACAGCCATGAGCACATAGTTGAGCTTAACTCGAGGGCCGGGTCCCCTATAGAGAATTCCGGGCGATGTGCCTCCACGAATGCCTAATCAACATTCGTCTTCCCAAATATTAGTACATCCGTTTACCCGGTTAGTGCTTGCTAACCCGGATGAGGTGGGTCAATCCTATATGGTACCATATACTAATATTCACGCTACAACGTATTAACAACTATGCTGACGGAGGACTTTAAATGATTAGTTGTGAAAAACTCATGTAGTATATGAAATGTTTGTACTTGCGTTCACATGTTAAAAATGAGCAATATATCACACCCCTGAGTAAAACAGTAAAAAGAGGGGATATGAGACTCACCTAAGTCTAGCGAGTTTAACTTAATAAACTTGAGTTGATTAGCCGAGTATGAAGTCCAAAGACTTGTAACCTGAGGGTGTCCACGACACGAAATGGTTATAAACATGATTGGGTATCTCAAAAGATCACCCTTGTAGTTGTTCGTCCAACTATAATGTCCAAATTACATTTGGTTGATTGATTCGAATGTTTAAAAATATGTACGGCCCGTTGGTGACGGATTTGTAATAAAAATCTCAACTATTATTATTTTGATTTCGTGTCGTATTACTTGAAAAATGTGTTTTGATTGTGTTTTAGAAGCCGTTACGGAATCTAAGTACGGGGGTCCGGGGGCAGCGCCCCTGGTAGCGGGGTCCAAGGGGCGGCAGCCCCTGGCGGGGTCCAAGGGGCAGAGCCCCTGGCTGGGGTCGAGCTGCCAGGTCAGCTTGGAAAATTTTTATTTCTACTATATTGCTTTGACGAAAAACGCATCTGGGATCTGAATTTGGGTAAAATCGAGTGACAAATTTCGAGTCTCGACACTTAGTAAAAATCTGTGTTTTTGGGGTTCTGGTTTGTGCGACGTTGGGTGCGACGTCGTTAAGGCGACGTTTCGCAATTTAATGCGACGTTATGTGCGACGTCGCTAAGGCGACGTTTCGCAATTTAATGCGACGTTATGTGCGACGTCATTAAGGCGACGTTTCGCAATTTAATGCGACGTTATGTGCGACGTCGCAAAGGCGACGTTTCGCAATTTAATGCGACGTTATGTGCGACGTCGCAAAGGCTCCAGGCCAGATGCGACGTTACGGGCTGTTGGCCGGATTTTGTGTCGAAAACGAGTTTCCCGGCCACCGTTCGGTCCAATATTTTTACCCAACCCTTCTAGGGACATTATAAGTTGTTACAAACTACTAACAAGTGAAAACATTTAAAAACGAGAGATTTCGGGATTTGTCGGAAACTTACAAAGTGTCGGATGAGAAATCCGAAAAGATAGGATGATAGATCGTGATGCGGTGGTCGTTTTCTTCTAAAGAGCCGATGAAATCCGAGTGCGTTTAGTATGTTTATTTTGCGATTTGGATGGATGGAGGTGGTGATTTGTTTGAGAGAAAAGGAAAGAGGAAAAGAAGAGAGAGAGAGAGTTGAGAAAGAAATGAGGAAAAGGGAGGGGAATGGGAGGTTAAGCTCCCATTTTTCGCCCCGCGTTTCCGCTCCGTGCGGTGTTCGTTTTCTCCGTCGATCAAACGTTAAATAATTATTTTACATATTATTTATAAGTTTTAAAATACAATTTATTACGCGATATTTTGTTTAAATAGTTTACAAATCAATTTATATTTGAGTTATATAATGTAAGTTTGTTTATTTAGTTGCGCGTTTTAATATTTTATATTGTGTAAGTTCTGTTTGTACGATACGAATGAATACGAAATATTATCATAATAATATTTTTGACATAAAAGCGTTATTTAATAAAATTGGTCACCAACGTCCGTATTAAATTGAATCGAAATACATTCGATTTAAGTTGCGTACGATTTAACCAAATCGCATTTTCGTATATATTCAACAATATATATAATTCGATACATTAATTAGCCTAACACAGAACTAATTACATGTATTAACGTATGATTAGGCACTAATTACTAGTCCTAATTTGGCGGGTGTTACAATATATATGAAAAAATATAAGTAAAAGGGCCTCTTTTTTTCGTGGCACCGGGCCACCCACTTCCGAGCTCCGGGCCTGAGATGAGGGATCAACACTAATGATCCAACCATTAATCTATTTAATGACATACTAAATCACAATTTAATGTGCTTAAAAAACTAACATACCCTCTTATATATATTGACTTTTAAAACTAAAAAAAAAAAGTTTAAAAAGATTTATATAAAAAAAAAACGATTATTCCTTGTGATCAATCTAAATGGGATGATATAATCAATGTAAATGGGATGATTTTGATTGCCAAAATTTTGCTACAATTTAAAAGAAAAACCTTGAAACAACACGAACCATTAGATGAGGGATCAACACTAATGATCCAACCATTAATCTATTTAATGACATACTAAATCACAATTTAATGTGCTTAAAAGACTTACATACCCTCTTATATATATTGACTTTTAAAACTAAAAAAAAAAGTTTAAAAAGATTTATAAAAAAAAAAAAAAAAACGATTATTCCCTATGATCAATCTAAATGGGATGATATAATCAATGTAAATGCTATGATTTTGGTTGCCAAAATTTTGCTACAATTTCCATTTATTTATGCTAATTCCAATCATGTTGCAAAATTCTTCCGTATAATACTTTCATTCATAAATTCGTTTCAACCATTTAGCATCTTCTCAAATTATACAATTCAAATCTAAACTCTGGCCTATGGTGTTAATTCCTTATTGCAATTGATTTTTAATTTTAAGGTTTATATTTGCAGATTCCTATAACAATTCAATTTCAATTTGGATCAGCTAGCCGGTATGTATATGAAGTTCTATTAAGTTGATTTCTTATTACAATCGAAAGGGGCATATTACGTCTCTACTTATTTAACAATATATATTCCATGATTAATGTACGTTGATAATTATTGGATCAAAATTATAATTCTTAGATTACTTTGTTCTATATGTTATTGAATACAATAACTTGATTCCACACAATCGGCACTTCCTTGCGTTATACTAGAGAGGTTTGAGCTATCATCTTTATTTTGTTCTTCCGTTTTTTGTTCATTACTATTAAAGTGAGCACACCTATTTTTTACAACATTTTCAGTTATGCAGTGAAGAATTATCATGGGTCCCGATGGGTAGATGCTAGGGCTTCCGATGTCTTACCAAAGGCTGTTGCTAGAAATGCTGTCGCGGCCACCTCGTCGATGAAGATGATATATGAATCATGTTCGTCTTCTTCGGATGGTCTTGCGGTATAAGGTCTCCAAGAGGTCGTGTTCTCATTTTTTTTATCATGTTTATGAAACTTTTACGTTTCTGCACCTATCTTAAAGTCGTCTATAGATTAGAGATGCTGAGTGTTTCATTTTGTACTATGTACGCAAGTTGTCATCCAAGATGTTCATTAGGCTGAATCTTTCATTGCAAGTGGAATGTTGAAGCCTTCTATATACAGCAATGATATAGCTATTGGATCATACCTTAATATCATTACTCGATGTGGACAATGGTTTGTTTTCCGTACATAGATTTTGCTTTATTAGGTCATCCTATTTGGTTTCTGTACATAGGTTTGTTTTCTCGTGTTACCCTATTTGGTTTATGCCATTGTTAACAATCCCTTTGGATATGGTGTAGGACATCCTTTTTTTAAATTAAACCTATGAATCTCTATGAATTTTCATTACTATTAGATGGTAACACTGCCTTATAGATATATATTTTTATCGATTGATCAACCAATCACAAGTCTTATATGTCTTAATTTCTTAATATTAAAATTTAAATGTTTGGGTTTATTGGTTATATAATGTCAGTAATATAGACGGCTCTTGAGTGGTAAGTTTGAAGGAGGTTGATAGTTTTGGGTTGTTATATTGATCTTCTAGGTTGGAAGGAACAACGGAGCTATTGAAACTTTGTCAACATAAGCTTCAACTGATGTTAGGTTATGCAAAGATATCAAACTTACAATTCATACCAAATTTTCTGAAAACTTAGCCAGCCTGGGATTTAAGAGTAGCATGAACTATATATGGTTCTTTTACAGACTACAGAAATACTTGAACTCACAATTGATTAGGTATCACCTCTTAACAATTTTGTCGGATTATATCGTCCAATATAGTCCCTTTTAATTATTTATTTGTCAGGTTGATATGACTCGAAATGTAAGTTTTGACTAGATGGTTTAGTTTTACATTGTCGTTTACTGTCACTTTAGATGTTGACATGTTCTCATTGTTCCAACTGGTTGAAAGTTGAAACGAAGGAAGGGTCTAGATATAACATTTGAAAAACTTAAATTATGTTATAGACTATGGACTTGGAACTAGCAATCCGTTGAGTCCATTATTCAATTTTGGTCTTGAACTGACACAACATTCCCAGGTTAGTTGTTGTGCTAAAAGTTATTGCTTTATCAAATTTCAAGTATATTCTTTCACTAAAATGTCGGGTTCAAATTAGGATACCTTGTACCGTAGTTCGTATCTTCATTTAATCAACATGTGGTGTGTGCTTTTTGTGAAAGTTGAATATGATATAAGCTAGCTACCTATTCTAATTGTGTAGGTGAAGAATCCTTTTGTTGAGAATGAAGTTATTGGAAACATAGAATCCCAAATTATACGAACTTAGGAATTTGATATGTGGATAGTTGATTCTTTTAAGAAAATATTAATTGGTATCTATCATAGTTGATGTTTTTAAATATGGATAGTTGATGTTTTATAATTAACATTAGTTTCAAGAGCTGAACCACTATCTATATATGTGGTTAGCGGTAGAAATTTCAATTGTAGTGAATGGTAAGATACGTATTAGTATATTATTAATCCTTCCATCAACAATATATGACTTTACGGGTTGTCTAGCTTTACTAATCTCGAAGGATAGACATAGACTAATTATTATGTAAGTGTATTCCTCCTTTTCTTTTCTCCTTTGTTCCCTTCCCTTCTTTTTCACCTAAATTTATACTCGAGAACACTCATCTTCGGGAAAGAATTTTGGAAAACTCACTCAAAAGCGGAACCGTGTGTTTAGAGGTGGCAATTTCCATATGAATAAGTTGGTGCATCAAGCAATATAAACAAAATTTATCTCAACTTAAAACTACTCGAATAGGTTGAATGGTTTAAAAATGACCTAAAGTGTATTCATTTAAGCATATAACCTCCCTACTTTGTAATCATATGTTAAAGTGATCAAAAGTTTGTTCTTAATCAAAAACGTTTATAAATGGGTTGTATTTATGAGTGTATGTATATAGATTTTTGACATTCGTATATGATATTTTGTTAACGAAGCTAAATGGGGATCAAGTGAAAAGGACTCTTAAGGCCCATTCGACTTATTCAAGTATTTGGTTTATAAATAGGTTTTAGTGCATCGTCGAATTACTCTTTGGTGCCTAAAACACTTTTATTTTTAAATTAATCTTTTTCATTATATTTTGCAGGTCCAAACGTCTTAGATATCTCAATCTGCTAAAAATAATGCAGGTGATCATAATCAAGATGTCTTAATGAAATATAAAGGAAGTGATACGGTGATCGACAAAGAGGGATTTTAGTCTGCTATTACTGATACACATACACAGATTAGTACAACAGAATTTATCGGTCTCAAAATTTTACCTTACCTGGATGAAAAGAATTATCAAGAACTTAGACCCGTAATTTCCCAATGAAGGTACAAACATTAGCTTGATTTTTTAAAGAAACAAGATGAGTCAGCCTCTACATAGATAGTACAAGTTCACCTCTGCCCTCCAAGACATGGTTCCAACAAGAAAGAACATGATGAGCTTGAAGAGGGAAACTATAGGAGTTGTTCTTACTTTCGAAAGTTGAATTGTTGTTAGTGTTTGTTGAAATGAAGTTCTGATAAATAAATATTACGACTACTTTGCTTGTCAAAATATATAGGTTTTTTAATATAACGCGTTTGATATCGCGTAAAAAGTCACGTTTTTACCACCGATATCTCTCTCATTCTGGAACAATACTTGGCATTTAGACTCAAATAATACACAAATCAATGAAACTTTGCCAAGAAGGTCAAAATAAAGTCGCACGAGAAAAAATCAAGCAAAACGAACGAAAAGCGAAGATTTCACGCACGTTTGAAGATTCGAGGAATCCGAGACAAGATTTAGAGATAAAGCATCCACCACCAAGATTCATCTTATCCAAAGTCTTCGTTTTCAAAATACGAATCTAACAGAAGAAGAATCAACCAAAACGGATGAAGAATGAAGATTCTGCATACGCCGAAAAATTCAAATGATTCGTACAAGACATCTGAAGATTGGAGAAACATCTCAGAGATTTCTTTATATCAAAGTCTTTGTTTTTGAAAAACGAATCCAACGCAAAAAGAATCGACGAAAACGGACGCATAACGAAGAAGATACGCACGAAACAAGAAATGAGCGAACGGGCAGCAACCGGGATGGACGACCGCCAGGCAGCCGCCGGCTGGTTGCCACCCATCCCCTCCTCCTTTTTCCATCCTTGTTCTTACTTTCTTGGTACATGTGCTACCACTTTCCGAAACTTTAGGGTACACGTGCTACCACTTTCCGCAACTTTAGGGTACATGTGCAACCACTTTTTGGGAAAGGACCACCCCCCAAATGCATGCTAACTTGAGCCTAAGATAGCTAACATGCACCGGATTTCAAGTATAAATAGGGCATCAAGGCTCATTTGAAACACACACATCTCTTAGCAATAACACCTTCCTAACTTATTTTTCTCACTCTAGAAATAAGCTCCAACTTTCTCACTTTACATTCTTTCTCTAGATTAGTTTTAACTAGTATTTAAACTAGTTTAGAAGTTTAATTAGGAATAGAAGGAAAGTGCGGACCGCATTGTAATCTTCGGTGTACGCTCGAAATTGTGTCAATTAATTCAAGTCTATTCTCTCTCGCATTTAATCTTGGTTCTTTCTATCCTTATCTATCTTAATTAATTACGTTTATATTGATTATGCTAGATTTAGTTATTGCCATGATTAGAGAGTAGTATACTTGTTGTGTTTGCTTGCGATGTAGTTAATTAATTATGGGATGATTTATAATTAAATATTAAAGTAATATGACGGCCCCTATTCGACTGTTACTCGATACAGTACTGGAAACACTTCAAGGTGGAGTACAAATGTATGGAAGTCGAGGAACGACCGAAGGTAGTCATACTACGAAACGGTATAATATTACGAAGTAATATGACGGCCCCTATTCGACTGTTACGCAGTATAGCGTTGGAAACACTTCAGGTGTAGTACAAATACGTGGAAGCTGCGTAACGACCGAAGGTAGTTATACTACGGACTAATATATAAAATGAGAAACCTAGTTTAATTAATCTTTATAAATAGACTTTTAAACTTTAAATTAATCTATCGCCTTTCCACCAGTAAACGTGATTACAACACCTTTTTAATGACGTCCAACTAAAAGGTAGTTAGTCATCTGTGTCAACATAATTTGTCAAAGGTATGAAACCATGGAACTGCAAGGCTACATGGGGGATTACCGTAGGACTTGACATGGCCAAGGTTTGAAGCGGCGGAACCACTTTAAGTAAGGAACGCTGTGGATAATTAGGGGATTTATTGGGTAGTCTTAAGCAAGGGCTGGTTTAAGGTCATAAATGAACTTTTTAAATACATGAATCTGTTAGGATGATGAGGAATCGTTATATGAGTCAGTTTTGTCTAGTACCTTTAGATTTTGTCTCCGTTCATAAGAAAGTAAAATTAAACTTGAATAAAGATCTTTGTTATTATTCTAAATACTTTGTGATGTCACCATAACCTAGTTCCTGGTGTGACATGCTAATTGGATTTTAATTAGTAAGGAATCTAGTGTTTACATCACAAGTATCCAAGAGTAACAATTAACAAACATCTTTTAAAACAGTTTCTCCAAACATCATCCCATAACTTAATTAACGAAGTCTCAGCAAACACTATCTTTATCTTATCTGCTTTATCTTTTATTTTTATTTCGCTTTTGTTTATTTACTTGCCTAAGTTAGTTAATATAAAAACCAAAACTCCCCCACTATTTTATAAACCCTTCACTAGTTTGAAAGCCCTCATCTGCCACGCTTTAGTTTCAATTCAGTCGGTTTGAAGAACGACTCTAGGTCATACCTACCACTTGCTCGCCCTTAGGATTAGCATCGTCAGGGAAAACTTAGGCCCCGCATTTACAAATTCAAAACTCCCACTGATCGCCGTCGCCAGTAGCCGGTGCAACGACAAGGGTAAAATCCTTACCGACCGCTGGTGACGCATCAAGTTTTTGGCGCCGCTGCCGGGGAACCAACTGTATGATCCATAGGCGTCAAGATGAACTTACATTCTAGTGAACCTTTAGGAACTAATCAACCACCTGCCAACGAGACTATGACAGCTACACGTATCACTCTCGCTGATGACTCAAAACCTTTGATTGAAGGTCGAGGAGGACCAATCGTCTATCCGGAAATTGGTAGAGGGTCATTTGAATTAAAACCACACATTGTTCAGTTAGTTCAAAACCTCTATCAATTCCGCGGCCTACCAAATGATGATCCAACTCCCACTTTGACAAATTCATTTCCTTATCCAACTCCTTTAAGCCGATTGGGGTTAATTAGGACATAGTCTATCTATACCTATTTCCATATTCACTCACTCTTCATGCACAAACCTAGTTTGAGGGATTAGAGCTTAACTGTATAACCTCTTGGGTAGAATTAGCAACCAAATTTTTGGCCAAATACTTCCCCCCATCAAAACAAGCCACGTTTAGGACCAACATCATAAACTTCCGCCAAGCTCATGATGAATCAATCTACGATGCATGAGAACGCTTTAAGGGATTGCTTAAGAAATGTCCAAATCATCGATTTGAGCATTCAGACCATTTGCGCATTTTCTACAATGGTCTCTTCCCACATCACCGTCCTTTACTTGATACTGCCTCTCAAGGAAATTTTATGAACTGTACGGCCGATGACGCTTGGAGCCTTATTGAGAAAATGACAATGCACAACCATGACTGGAGGAGGAAAAATCACCCCTCAATAGTGAACTCACCTACTACAATCGGGATTGAAGCTATCAAAAATCTCACTCAGCAAGTGGAAGAACTAACCAAAGAGATCAAGGAATTAAAAAGTCAACCACAACAAGTCTGTCAGGTTCAAACATGCCTTAACTGTGCTAATAAGAACCACTCAGCCCAAATTCCCCAATCTCATCTAACTCCGCCCAATACTAACCCTTCTCTTAACCCACCTAGGAATAGCCCACCAACTTACCAATTCTAACCTTCCGAGCCCTCTCCCTCACAAACCTCTAGTTTTGACGACACCCTGATACAAGTCATTCAAGGAATCTCGGCTAGACAAGACGAAACTGATCTCATCTTAAGAGATCAAACGACTTTGTTAAAAGCTTTCGAATCCCAGTTAGGACAATTAGCGCAACGTATTAACGCTAAACCTCAGGATAGTCCAACTAGTTGCCATAAAGAGGCTTCCCATATTCAAGACTCTCAGGTAGCACATAGCCCACCTACGGTTTCTTCTCCGGTGAAGGAACCACCTGTTGTCTCATCGACAATAGATCTAGAGTCTACACCAAATAGGAAAGTAAACATTCCATTTCCGGCTCGTCTTAAACAACGACCCGACAAGCTTAAGTCTTTTGAGCTTGATAGGAAATTCCTAGATACTGTACCTGAAGTTCATTCCAAAAAGTACTTCAGAAAACTTCTTACAACCAAGGATAAGATACCCGAAGTACCCAATGTCCCACTGAACGAGGAATGTTCAGCTATCTTGAAAAATACCATTCCAGAAAAACTCGGAGATACCGGACGTTTTACTCTCACATGTTCCATCTACAATTCAGGCATTATCTGTTCTCTCGCCGATTTAGGAGCTAGTATTAATCTCATGCCATACTCGCTTTTCAAGAGGCTTGAGTTAGAAAACCTTCGACCAACCAAAATGAGCATTGAGCTTGCTGACCACTCAGTCAAATACCCCAGGGGAATAGCTGAAAATGTTTTAGTTATGATTGACAAATTTCTTTACCCAGCAGATTTTGTAGTAATGGATATGCAGGAAGACGTACACATCCCAATCATACTAGGTAGACCTTTCATGAATACGGCCAAGGCAATCATCAACGTCTTCGCACAAACCATCAGCTTGCAGTCTCAGGGAGAAACCATCACTTTCCATATCGACAATCCTAACGCTGGAGACCAAGCCGATATGTACATGATCTCTATGAACAAGACCACGGAGGACAAAGAAACTGCAAGGTCAACAAGTGAAATTAAATCTAGTAAGGAAATGACAATCATGCCATATTTCCCGATTGACCTCCGACGAATAAGACAAGAGATGAAAAATGCATCTCCATCAGCGAAAAACTCAACGATGGAAGAAATTGGGATGAGAAAAATGGAAGAAGAAAACAAAAGAAGCATACCGCCAACTAATCCGTTTACCACTGAAGAAATGGCGGGAAGTAACCCCAACCATCCCACGAGAAGGGTAACACTGGAGGAATATTCCAAACGCACAAGATACCAACCGCAAACCATCATAGATCACAAAGTGCTCGAAGAATTCAACCAAAGATTTGACAAAGTAGTAGGAGGAATAAGCAGCGTAGTCAACATGCTTGCTCTTTCCCATGCTGAACTGCAATTCTATAAACAACATAAACGGACTTATGCTAGGATATACAATGCCCTTAAAAGATATAACACCCCATTCACCTCAACGCATTGGGAGATGTTAGGATCCATTAGATTGCATGTGAAAGAGACTACTGGACATTCGAGCAGTCGTGCCGACATCTTGACAATGAATGACCTCACATCATTGCTCAACATACTAAGAAGAGAAGATCACCTCAGTTCCAAAGAAAGCGGATCTATGGTCATCAACTCCACTGTTATAAAACAAATTGAGTTATTGATTGAAGAACTTAGTGATCTTGTTTGGGAGGAATCAAGGCGCAAAAGACCCTTTAGGGTTACATATGAATCACCACTTGATATCACTACTTTTGTTACGATCCATCTACAGGAGATTCAACAACGAAAAAGTAACTCCAGAAGAAAGTTCATATTCCACTCAGGATGCAAGGAGATACTTCGTCAGCTTACTCTAGTTTTCTCAGAATCCGACTTTCCATTCAATAACCATCAGCACCGGCAAATCAAGAACCTGTGCACATCTATCAGAAGATTCAATGGAGACCCTAAGACCGAGAACTATGAAGGCATAAAACTGCAATTCTTGGCGTTTGTATGCTCTCTCTGGCAAAACCCATCACCAAGAGAGGTTGTTAAGAAAGATACAACCACCATGACCGACCCTAGTGGGACTGTCACTAAAGTAGTTGACTACATCACCTTCGGACTTCAAGGACTTGAGAGAACAACTTTAGAACATCTTCTGAACTACAAGGCATCATCGAGAGATAGTCCACTCGAATTGATTACGAAAATAATCAATCACTTTATGAGAATCTATCCACCTCGATACACTTTCCCGCAACCTAGGGCCCACAACATCAACAAAGGGGATTCCATGGATGCATCCAGCTCCATCTAGGAGAAAAGAACTCGAGCTCTCGACTCTAAAAGAGCGTTTCTCGGGAGGCAACCCGTGTTTTACATTTCCGCAATTTTACTTTCCAAGAAGTGATGAAATCTCTGACTATCTTTCACACTCGGATATACAAGGAATACTTCCTCATTCAAGGAAGTATAAACATCCAAAGTATCTTATATCCGACGTGTTCACACCTACGAGACTAATCACAAGAAGACTTGATCAAGAGTGAACCCAGCAAGACGAAGTTCGGCAAAACAAATGCTACGGAGCACTCCCTGTCATCATAAAGCCTCTAGCAAGTACTGGGGAGTACTTCTATACCAATCTCTTTCTTTCGTTATAAATATACCATTTCCACTATGCTTATCACTAAGTGTGGGATTCAGACCCAACACACACTGCTAAAAGAATACGTCTTAGATGTTTTAAATCCTAAGTGTGGGATCTTTACCCCAGTCATAACTTAGAATAACATCGAGGACGATGTTCCTTTAAGTGTGGGATAGCAGTAGTATACACTACTGTAAAATGGATAATGGTATATGCTTGATACTAAACTCGCTGCTCTTTAGACCATCCTTCTCCAAAAAGTAACTCGAAAATTTAAACAAATTTTTTCAAAATTGAGTTAAAAATATGTTGAAAATGAAAATTTTAGACAAAGAATGATTTACTTTGGGGAAGAAGGATAAATAAAATATGAATTCCTTTGGAAAATTAGATTAGTAATCCCATAAAGAGCATCACATGACTAGGCACACAACAAACCAATTTTTGATTCGTGAGGTATCTTGAGCCATAATAAGCATTCACTTTTAATGCTTCACTTCTTCGATTCTTGAGTGTGCCGATGTATGCGTTTAGAATCAGAACTTGCTCCTATTATGCATTTCGAATCCGAACTGGTGAGTAAAAAGGAGATCGAATCACATCATTCTTAAACCCATCCGTACACCCAAAAAGAAATATGTTATCCCTACCCTCTCAAAAGCATCACTCAAACTTGATAGTAAGTTCCAAAGATGAAAGAAGAGAAGCTACAAGGATATGACGTCGAAAAAAATATATATATCAAAGAAAAGAATTCGAAGAAAAGAAAGTCAATTGAAGAAAAAGACTCCTCCCAAAAATCGTAAGAAAAATGCGTCAATCCTCCCAAAAATTCCAGCTTTCCTCTTCACCAAAAAGAAACCCATGAAAAACCAACACAGCCTCCTCTCATATCACTAACACTTCACTCCAAAAACCTTACATCACTCATCCTAGAATGATTGTGACTAGACTGACTTCGCGCTCACCTTAAAGGTAATGATTTGATTCTCGATCAAGCCTATGACGATAAACGATACATGACTGGTGTTTTGAGTGATTGATAATACTAGAATAGGAAACCCTAAACACATTTAGTGATTGGAGTGACCACCTTGAGAGGATCGCCTAGTCATGTATCCAAGATCAAAGATCAAAAGCATGCTCCCAAAGATTACAACCCTACTTTTTCAAAAGCATGAATATTTTATTTTTCCAAAACCCCCTCAGTAAAAAGTTCCACCCTAAAATATTTCATTATCTACTTATCTTTAACTATGCTTGAAATTCGAGTTTGCTTGAAGACAAGCAAAGTTCTAAGTGTGGGATACTTAATATCGCGTAAAAAGTCACGTTTTTACCACCGATATCAATCTCATTCTGGAACAATACTTGGCATTTAGACTCAAATAATACACAAATCAATGAAACTTTGCCAAGAAGGTCAAAATAAAGTCGCACGAGAAAAATCAAGCAAAACGAACGAAAATCGAAGATTTCACGCACGTTTGAAGATTCGAGGCATCGGAGACAAGATTTAGAGATAAAGAATCCACCACCTAGATTCATCTTATCCAAAGTCTCCGTTTTCAAAATACGAATCTAACAGAAGAAGAATCAACATAAACGGATGAAGAATGAAGATACTGCATACGCTGAAAGATTCAAATGATTCGTACAAGACATCTGAAGATCAGAAAAACATCTCAGGGATTTCTTTATATCAAAGTCTTCGTTTTTGAAAAACGAATCCAACGCAAAAAAAAAAATTGATGAAAACGGACGCATAACGAAGAAGATACGCACGAAACAAGAAATGAGCGAACAGATAGCAACCGGGACGGCCGGCCGCCAGGCAGCCGCCGCCGGATGGTTGCCACCCGTCCCCTCCTCCTTTTTCCGTCCTTTCTCGTACTTGCTTGGTACATGTGCTACCACTTTCCGCAACTTTAGGGTACACGTGCTATCACTTTCCGCGCTTTTAGGGTACATGTGCTACCACTTTCTGGGAAAGGACCACCCCTCAAATGCATGCTAACTTGAGCCTAAGATGGCTAACATGCACCGGATTTCAAGTATAAATAGGGCATCAAGGCTCATTTGAAACACACACCTTTCTTAGCAAAAAAACCTTCCTAGCATATTTTTCTTACTCTAAAAATAAGCTCCAACTTTCTCACTCTACATTCTTTCTCTAGATTAGTTTTAACTAGTATTTAAACTAGTTTAGAAGTTTAATTAGGAATAGAATGAAAGTGCGGAACACATTGTAATCTTCGGTATACGCTCGGAATTGTGTCTATTAATTCAAGTCTATTCTCACTCGCATTTAATCCTTGTTCTTTCTATCCTTATCTATCTTAATTAATTACGTTTATATTGATTATGCTAGATTTAGTTATTGCCATGATTAGAGAGTAGTATACTTGTTGTGTTTGCTTGCGATGTAGTTAGTTAATTATGGGATGATTTATAATTAAATATTAAAGTAATATGACGGCCTCTATTCGACTGTTACTCGATATAGTACTGGAAACACTTCAAGGTGGAGTACAAATGTATGGAAGTCGAGGAACGACCGAAGGTAGTCATACTATGAAACGGTATAATATTACGAAGTAATATGATGGCCCCTATTCGACTGTTACGCAGTATAGCATTGGAAACACTTCAGGTGTAGTACAAATACGTGGAAGCTGCGTAACGACCGAAGGTAGTTATACTACGGACTAATATATAAAATGAGAAACCTAGTTTAATTAATCTTTCTAAATTGACTTTTAAACTTTAAATTAATCTATCGCCTTTCCACCAGTAAACGTGATTACAACACCTTTTTAATGACGTCCAACTAAAAGGTAGTTAGTCATCTGTGTCAACATAATTTGTCAAAGGTATGAAACTATGGAACCGCAAGGCTACATGGGGGATTACCATAAGACAAGACATGACCCAGGTTTGAAGCGGCGGAACCACTTTAAGTGAGGAATGCTGTGGATAATTAGGGGATTTATTGGGTAGTCTTAAGCAAGGACTGGTTTAAGGTCACAAATGAACTTTTTAAATACATGAATCTGTTAGGATGACGAGGAATCGTTATATGAGTCAGTTTTGTCTAGTACCTTTAAATTTTGTCTCCGTTCATAAGAAAGTAAAATTAAACTTAAATAAAGATCTTTGTTATTATTCTAAATACTTTGTGATGTCACCATAACCTAGTTCCTGGTGTGACATGCTAATGGGATTTTAATTAGTAGGGAATCTAGTGTTTACTGTTGGGTTTTCTATTCCCTAACTAGATTATTTTACACGCATCGGAATAACAAAACTTTAAATAATCTAAGGTAATTAGGAAACTAAAACCCTAAGGGATCTTTAGCTTTAACAACATAGTACAATAAACAAATTGGATAAATAAAATAAAGAAAACACTAACCTTAAGAGAAAACCTATTTCTCGCGAGCAGACCAATGAGCAGAGCTTCGTTACTTGGAGGCAAGTACCCAAAGTAGAATACCTCTAATGCTTCACACCCAAAAACACAAGAGAAAGTCGAATTTTCAAAAACCTTGAAAATTCCTACTTGAAATCGTATCTTATGAAGGTATAGGATGCCCCTATTTATAGTTGTGGAAGAAACCCCAGATTCGACTCCCAACCGGCGGTTGGACCTTCCAACCGGCAGTTGGAGCTGTCAGACTTGTAATCCAAGTCTGCGACTTGCACCGCCTTTGAAACCCTCTGGAATCTTCCGGCAAATTTAATTACTTTTAATTTTCTAATTAATAAACTATTTATTAATTAACCAAACAATTATAATATTAATACACTTAATATTATCCTTTATTTTTCTCTTGACTGTTTATTGAGGGCAACCCAAAAAGGACTTTACCATTAATGATAGTCTCACCAATTAGTTATGATATTGGACACTATTCCAATAGTCTCCCACTTGGAAAAATCATCAACTATTATTGGTCTAAGTCTCTATCCTATTAACTTTGTAAAGTGTGTCATCCATCGCAACTGCCAAACTCTGAATCTCATTTTAGAGTCAGTCCTTTAGATAAGTGATCAACCATTCCTTTGTTTCACGATATCTTATGAATCGAGACATGGATTATAGTCAATCTCAAGATTCATATATCTTTTCTGATTTCCAATTATATTGACTATATGAGACTACTAAACTATCAACTTAGTCTCGGCCAGGCCTAGCACTTTAGAGTCAAACTTTAATCATCACAGGGCCCATGATATCTCTTTTCCATTTTAGGCAAAAGGAACAAATAAATATCGACTACATAGCACTAGTCAACTCATCATGTCATACCTAGTATACCCTTTATAACTTGCATTTACGCACAGCGTTTGAATAGATTAAAGTATAACAGACTTGAAGAGCTAGATACTCATGTATCTCCATTTTAAGAATAGAAGATATTATCATCTTAAAACTGAAACACAACGTGATCTCTTTAAGTGCGGGTTTCTCCTATACTTAAATCCCCATTAAGTACCCATGAGTGTTGCAGCAATCTCCATGCCATGTCTAATCTACATAGACATCTACTAACACTTCATGACAGTGTTAATTCACCACATACTTCCTATAGTGTGATCGACTGAGGAGGTTTGAGTAAGAACTTATTACTCTGGAAGTGGTGTCTAAACATGCAAAACTGAAACACAACGACAAACAATAGTAAATGGTAGAACTCCTTCCCATTAAATATCTCCATTATTTAATCACCAAGTCTATTACAGTTTCCATCATTGTTTATAACGTTTCAAATTCAAACTAACAACTAAAATTTTACATCATTTCTTAAACCTATGCTCCTAGCATGTTCATCGTGCTTGGACTTTCCCAGTGGCTTTGTGAAGGATCAGCTGGATTATCCTCTAATCTTATGCTTTTCACAATCACGTGTCCTTCTTCGACTTTCCTTCGAACAAAATGGTATTTCCTTTCAATGTGCTTTGACTTTCCATGATCCTTGGGTTCTCTACTCAAGGCGACTGCACTTTCATTATCACAGAATATAGCAATAGGATCTTGTACTGTTGGAACAACTCCAAGATCTCCAATGAAATTTCTCATCCAGATAGCTTCCTTTGCCGCTTCACTAGCCGCAATGTACTCAGACTCGCATGTAGAGTCTGTCACTATATCTTGCTTAGAACTTTTCCATGTTACCGCTCCCCCATTTAGTAGGAATACCCAACTAGACTGTGATCGACAATCATCTCTGTCTTTTTGAAAACTAGCATCACTATAACCCGTTACACTGAGTTCTTCTTCTCCACTATAAACCAAGAACTTGTCTTTAGTATTTCTCAAATACTTAAGAATATTCTTTACAGCTGTCCAATGACCTTCACCGGGATTTTGCTGATGTCGACTCACTAAGCTCAAAGCAAATGAGACATCAGGTTTCGTACACGTCATGGCATACATGATCGATCCTATAGCTGAAGCATATGGGATTCGACTCATTCTATACAATTCTTGTTCAGACTTTGGACACAGATCCTTACTGATCTTAATGCCATGATTCAAGGGTAAGTTCCCTTTCTTAGAATTATTCATATTGAATCTTTTCAATTTATTATCTATGTATGTATCCTGGCTGAGACCTATGAGACGTTTTGACCTATCTCTATAAATCTTTATACCAAGGATATATGCTGCATCTCCAAGATCTTTCATAGCGAAACACTTACCCAACCATTCCTTTACACCTTGTAAAGTTGGGATATCATTTCCTATGAGCAGTATATCATCCACATATAATACTAAGAATACTACAATACTCCTACTGAACTTGACATATATACAGGACTTATCTTCGCTTCTATAAAATCCAAACTCTGTGACCTTTTCATGTAAGTAGAGATTCCAGCTACGAGAGGCTTGTTTAAGTCCATAAATGGCCTTTTCAAGCTTGCACACTCTATTAGGATACTTTGCATTTTCAAAACCTTTCGGTTGTGTCATGAACACATCCTCTGTCAGTTTCCCGTTAAGGAAAGTGGTTTTGACATCCATCTGCCAGATTTCATAATCATAAAATGCAGCTATGGCTAGCATAACCCTAATTGACTTAATCTTAGCTACTTGTGAGAAGGTTTCCTCATAATCAATCCCATAGGTTTGAGTATAGCCCTTTGCTACCAACCTAGCTTTATAAGTGTGTACTTTCCCATCCATGTCTGTCTACTTCTTGAAATTCCACTTACAACCCACCGTCTTAAGACTGGGTGTAGTGTCAACCAAATTCCAAACTTGATTATCATACAGGACTGAATTTCACTTTTCATAGCTTCTTTCCACTTAGCAGCTTCAAGGCATGCCATCGCTTCCTTGTAGTTAGCGGGCTCATCTAATTCAGCCAGTGTATTATCACTTATCTTATCCTCTTCTTCTATTTGGTAACCATAATAGAACTCAGGAGGATTGCTAACTCTACTAGATCTGCGAACGGGTAAGGATATGTCTTCAGGTTCAACAGGTGTATCCACCTCTTGTTGAACGTCAGTGTTTATTATAGGTTCTTCATCGGTAGATTCTTGGATTTCTTCAAGATCAATTTTACTCCCACTGTCCTCTTTAGATATCATTTCTCTCTCAAGGAACACTCCTCTTCGAGCTACAAAGACCAAATTTTCCTTGGGTATGTAGAATAAATATCCAAACGACTCTTGTGGATAACCAACGAAAAGACACTTTTCAGATCTGGAGTCTAGTTTGTCCTGAGTTTCCCGTATAACGTAAACTTCACAACCCCAGATTTTGATGTGACTAAGGGAAGGTCTTTTTCCCTTCCACATCTCATAAGATGTCTTTGAAACTTTCTTAGTGGATATTTGATTTAAGATATGGGCGGCCGTTTCTAATGCATAACCCTAGAAACTTATCGGAAGTGTTTCCCGACTCATCATAGATCAAACCATGTCTAAAAAAGTTCTGTTTCTCCTCTCAGCAACACCATTAAGCTATGGTGTTCTAGGAGGAGTCAATTGTGAAACTATTCCACAATCTCTAAGATGATCGAGAAACTCGATACTAAGGTACTCTCCTCCCCTATCGGATCGGAGAACCTTTATCTTTCTGCCCAGTTGATTCTCTACTTCGCTTTGATATCTTTTGAACACCTCAAAGGTATCCGACTTATGTTTGATCAGATAAACATGTCCAAATCTACTGAAGTCATCAGTAAATGTAACATAGTATCTTTTTCCATCTTTTGTAGCACATCGGAATGGTCCACATACATCTGTATGTACCAAATCCAACAGTCCTTCACCTCTTTCACACGATCCAGTGAATGGTGATTTAGTCATCTTGCCTAATAAACAAGATTCGCATACATCATCCGATTTGAGGTCGAATGATTCCAACACTCCATCCTTTTGGAGTTGGGCGATGCGTTTTTTGTTTATGTGCCCAAGACGACAATGCCACAACTTGGATTTATCAAGCTCATTAGACGAATCAACATTTAAAATAACATTGTTAACACATTCAACATTTTCATATATGCCTTTGTAAGGAGAAGCTTATAAAACAAAACAATCATTTAAATAAACCAAAATATCACCATTTCCATTATCAAAAGAAAACTGATAACCATCTTTAAACAAAGCATAAAGTGAAATAATGTTTCTAGTCATTTCTGACGAATAATAGCAATTATTTAAATCTATCCTAACTCCAGAATTCAGCATGAGCTCAAATCTTTCAATCTTCGTCACATGTACAATTCCTTTGTTTCCCATAACCAAGTTGAGCTCTCCATGCTTCACACTTCTACTTTCCTTTAGCCCCTGCAATACAATGCAAATGTGATTACCACACCCTGTATCCAGAACCCACGAATTAGAAGTTATAGTATTATGGAGTTCGATCATAAACATACCTGAGTGAATACTCTTCTCGACCTTTCCATCTTCAAGGTCCTTCAGGTACTTTGGGCAGTTACGCTTCCAATGCCCCTTTGTATTGCAGTAGAAGCACACTGCTTCCTTTGGGTCACTAACAGGTGCAATTTCAGAATCGGTCCCTTTCTTAGACCTACGAATGGACTTTCCGTCAGCAGTCTTTCTTTTCCAATTTGACCTTTTCCTTTTCTTTGCACTTTGACCAACAGTCAACACAGGAGCTGCTGAGCCAGAGGACACATCATCTTTCTTGATTCCTTGCTCAGCAGTTTGCAGTAAATTGTGGAGTTCCATTATTGAGCCTTCTCTCTCATTCATATTCATCTGATATGACATTACAAACTAATTGTAGATAGCTGGCAAACTGGATAGAATTATGGCGATGGAAAACTCTGTGTCAAATACCATGTTCAATGATTCCAACCTATCAAAGTACCCTTTCATCTCTAAGACGAAAGCACAGATAGAAACTCCAAGTTTGGGCTTGCAAGCCATGAGAGATTTCACCACATCAAGGCGTTCTTTGCTTGCCTTAGCCTGAAACATTTCTTTCAACTGTAGGTTCATTTCATAAGCCCAAGTGTTTTGAAAAGTCTTTTGCAGTTCAGGGCTCATGGAAGATGCCATGATACAAGACACTTTATTCGCATCTTCATAATGTTTTCGGTGTGCCTCAATCTCCTGTTGGGTTGATTCTTCATCAATTATGGGAATCTGCTCATCGAGAACATACTCCTTGTTCTCGTACCTCAAGGTAAACTTTACGTTTCGCATCCAGTCCATATAGTTTGGACCGGTTAGTCTTTCCCTCCCAAGAACTGAGAGTAGTGAGAAGTTTGAGTTATTTGCGGGATTGGGGACGGGAGGATTTGCACCATTTAAATTAGTCATCTATGAGATAAAATAGTTTTAGTTAGTTTGAATATTCCTTAATTGATTACCGAATTTTCTAAATTAAGGCTAGGATCTATATTTCCAGTTTTATGAAAAGGGTCGCCGTAATCATATAACTAAAATAATTTTGTCTATTTCATTTCTATGAAGCTCCTAGATCTTTGAGATTCATTGATTTCTATCAACGGCATGTTAATCTCGGTTATGCACATCTACTATTCATGACTGGTATGCCGAGGATTATGAACAAGATGGTGAATTAACCATGCAAACCCCGCGTGATCCCCGGCTCGAGTACGCTCGAGAACCGCGAGTCTCAATCACCTCTCATTATGTCCTCATATTAATGTGCCGGTAAACCACACACGCTCCATTAACAGTTCATACGAGAGATGTGCGGATTTCATGGGTTAGCATACTATTCATCATTTCCTATAGCTAAAACGGGATTTTGTTTTACTATTTTAAGTCTACTTTTAATCTTGACATCATCCTATCAAAAGTCATCGGTAGCTCCATCAAACGCACAAAGAAGCGGAGAAGCAAGTCAGCGTGAAGCCTATTAAAAACCTGACTTCTTTAGGGAAGCAAAGCGACCCGCCTTATACACCTCTTATAGTTTGTTCACTATGGGTGAGCCGATTTATCAATTGACTGACGATGTATTTAGACTTTAATTATACAAATATATAAATCATATTATACATATAATATCTCTTGAAGTTTAGGGTTCTATTTTAAACCTTTTAAAATTGAGTGGTCTATTTTAAACAATTTAAAATTATCAGTATCTAAACTGTAAATGCATATTACCTATTTAGATAATTTTCTTTCCAATTTATCTTTACCTACATGCTATTGCAGATAATTAAATGCTACTATTTGTTAAGCTATGGCTCTGATACCACTGTTGGGTTTTCTATTCCCTAACTAAATTATTATACACGTAATGGAATAACAAAACTTTAAATAATCCAAGGCAATTAGGAAACTAAAACCCTAAGGGATCTTTAGCTTTAACAACATAGTACAATAAACAAATTGGATAAAGAAAATAAAGAAAACACTAACCTTAAGAGAAAACCTATTTCTCGCGAGCAGACCAACGAGCAGAGCTTCGTTACTTGGAGGCAAGTACCCAAAGTAGAATACCTCTAATGCTTCACACCCAAAAACCCAACAGAAAGTCGAATTTTCGAAAACCTTGAAAATTCGTACTTGAAATCGTATCTTATGAAGGTATAGGATGCCCCTATTTATAGTTGTGGAAGAAACCCCAGATTCGACTCCCAGGCGGTTGGACCTTCCAACCGACGGTTGGAGCTGTCAGGCTTGTACTCCAAGTCTGCAACTTGCACTGCCTTTGAAACCCTAATCCCAACTGGCGGTTGGACTATCCAACCGGGGGTTGGATCCTGTTTCTGGAATCTTCCGCTAAATTTAATTACTTTTGATTTTCTAATTAATAAACTATTTATTAATTAACCAAACAATTATAATATTAATACATTTAATATTATCCTTCATTTTTCTCTTGACTGTTTATTGAGGACAACCCAAAAAGGACTTTACCATTAATGATAGTCTCACCAATTAGTTATGATGTTGGACACTATTCCAACATTTACATCACAAGTATCCAAGAGTAACAATTAACAAACATCTTTTAAAACAGTTTCTCCAAACATCATCTCATAACTTAATTAACGAAGTCTCAGCAAACACTATCTTTATCTTATCTGCTTTATCTTTTATTTTTATTTCGCTTTTATTTATTTACTTGCCTAAGTTAGTTAATATAAAAACCAAAACTCCCCCACTATTTTATAAACCCTTCACTAGTTTGAAAGCCCTCATCTGCCATGCTTTAGTTTCAATTCAGTCGGTTTGAAGAACGACTCTAGGTCATACCTACCACTTGCTCGCCCTTAGGATTAGCATCGTCAGGGAAAACTGTGACACCCCCAAATTTGATGATTTGCGGAAGCTCGATTTGGGTTTCACTAATCAATATACAAAGCACATAAGATATAATGAACGACCACTATATGCGTCGTTTTAAACTTGTATTAATAGAATAAACGTTTACATCAAAATAAGGTTACATTAGCTCGGCTCCTGAAATTTAGAGATTACATGGCATAATTACTTTTTACAAAATATAATAATGCAATCAAATCTCTAGTTGTATGTATGCTGACGCGAGCTAATAGTCCCTGCCTGTGCAGTCCACCTACTGCTGGGTACCTGTGATATATACTAAAATGGGTCAGCGAAAACGCTGGTGAGCTCACAGGTTTGTATGTCAATGTATAGTTGTAAGAACCGCAAGATTTATATTGAATTTAAAATGCAATTAAGCATGATAAAAGTTATACAATCCATGAGCACATAGTCTGAGCTTAACTTGAGCGCTAGGTCCAATTAAGGAAACCTAACTGATTTGCCTCCTACGAGTGTCTAATCCACACTCGTCTTCCCAAATGCTAATACATCCGTTTGACCGGTTAGTGCGTGCTAACCCGGATGAGGATTGTCAATCCCATATGATATCATATACTAACATTCACGCTAAAATATTAGAGACTATGCTATAGAGGACTTTAATTGATTAGCTTGAAACTCATGTAGTATTTGAAGGTTGGCACTTGCGTTCTACTTGTAAAACAAAATGAAGTAGTAATATCACACCCCTGGTAAAAGTAGTGAAAAATGGGGCCATGAAACTCACCTGAGTCTTGAAGTGTTTAATTTAATAAACTTGAAGTAATTAGCTGTGAATTGGTGTCCAAAGTCTTGAAAGCTGAATGTGTCCACGACACTTGAATTGTTATTAATTGTACCGGTATCTAGAAAGACTACCATTGAAATTGTTTGTTTAACTTGATGTCCAAATTACCCCGATTTGGTTGATTGTATTGTTACAAGTTACTACGACTTGTTTGATTTAATTGATACAAGTTACAACGACTTGTTTGATTTTGAATTATGTTTTGAAAACGCGTGCGGGCCGTTGGTGATTATTGGAAATTAAAGATTTCAATGATCTTATTATGATTCGAAGTGTTATCCTTGAAAAGTATGTTCCAATGTATTTGAGAAGTCATATCGTATAGTAGTTTGAAGTTTTATAAGTTCCACACTTGGTGAAAAATGTGCTTACTGAATCTAAGTACGGGGGTCCGGGGGCAGCGCCCCTGGTTAGCGAGGTCCAAGGGGCGGCAGCCCCTGGCGGGGTCCAAGGGGCAGAGCCCCTGGCGGGGGTCGAGCTGCCAGGTCAGCTTGGAAAATTTTTATTTCTACTATATTGCTTTAAGGAAAAACGCATCTGGACTTGAATTTGGGTGCAATCAAGTGATAAAATTTAGAGTCTCGACACTTAGTAAAAATATGTGTTTTCTAGTTTCTGTTTTGTGCGACGTTGGGTGCGACGTCGCAGGCCCTGACTGCGACGTTAAGCATGGCGTCGCTATGTGCGACTTTCGCAATTTAATGCGACGTTGTGGGTGGCGTCGCTATACGCGACGTCGCAATTTAATGCGACTTTGTGACTGACGTCGCACCATGCGACGTCACGAGGGGTTTTGCGACGTTGAAGCTGACGTCGCATAAAATGCGACGTTATGGTCTGATGGCCGGAAAATGTGTCGAAAATGAGTTTTCCGGTTTCCTTTCAGTTCAAATCTTTTACCCAACCCTTATATGGACATATTAGACAATTATAAACCATAAACATGTAAAAATAATCGAAAACGGAGAGTTTCGGGTTTTTGTCGGAAACTTACAAAGTGTCGGATTGAAAATCCGAAAAGATAGGATGATAGATCGGGATGCCGTGGTCGTTCTTTTCCAAAGGAGTAGTATGATTCGAGATCGTTTAGTGGTAGTATTTGGCGATTTGGTGGAGGTGGTGGTGATGAAACTTTGAGAGAAAAAGATGGAAGAGAGAGAGAAAGAAAGAAAGAAATGAAAAAGAAAGAAAGTGAGGAGGTGATTATGGTGGGAATCCCCACCATTTTCAGTCTACGCCCAGCGTTTCGTGCGGTGTTCGTTTTCCTGATTATTTAAACGTTAAATATTTATTTTATAATTTAATTTTTCGTTTTAACTTGCCACGGTTTATTCGAATATTTTGTTGAAGTATTTTCTCTAAATATTTAGAATTCACGTTATAAAAGGTGATTTGTTTCGTTTTGTTTGCGCGTTTACATTTTTAATCGTGTATACATTAATTGTGTAATAAAACTTGGATACGAAATATTACTATAAATAATATTTTGAATAAAAATGGAGTTATTAAATAATATTTGTATTACTTAATAAAATTGTTCACCAACGTCCGTATTTATTGTATCGAAATTCATTCGATTTGAAACTCGTACGATTTAAACAAACCGCATAATTGTGTAGATATATATTCAACAATATATATAACAATTGATACATTAATTAGCCTAACACAGAACTAATTACATGTATTAATACTTGTTTAGGCACTAAATTCTAGTCCTAAATTGACGGTTGTCACAAAAGCTTAGGCCTCGCATTTACAAATTCAAAACTCCCACTGATCGCCGTCGCTAGTAGCCGGTGCAACGACAAGGGTAAAATCCTTACCGACAGCTGGTGACGCATCAGCGTTCATCGTTAACAACACCACAAACACGATAAATTACAAGGATTAATCATTTTTGTTACACACATTACACTAAACACAAAAACATTTATTACATCCGTAAAATAGAAAATGAATGTGTCATCCCGCAAATTTTGCAAGTCTTAAACTAGTTAAATAGTATATATAAAGAAAATTTTAAAAGGAAAACAAAAATACCCGTTAACAACGATAATGAAACATAAAAGTACAAAACTATGATAATTGAGTTGATCAATTACATTTTTTTCTTTATTTTTTATTAGTTGCTTGTTACATTTGTATGATTCATTGTATCCAAATTTTGACATAATTAGCTCTTAATGCTATATAATATGTTCGGCACAAACTTCTGAACAAAATAAAATTTACGTATTGGGATCATCCAAATCTTTAAAAAAATATATATATATATATATATATATATATATATATATATATATATATATATATATATATATATATAGTGGCATGATCCAGAGGGAAGTCCATTTTTTGAGGGAAGGGGGAAGCGTTAGTACGCATCAGGAAACATATTACCTTCACCTATACTAATCTCGAAAAAAGCAAACTGAAATTTAGTAAATGTTAATCAGAATCGATGTTATAAATGTTAAGCTTCCTTGATAAATTTTTTCTTCAAGTTATAGTATCGATTTATGAATATTTGATCCAAATCCGTTAAGATGCATCGCGGTGCATATTAGTTAATCTGCATTGTGATGCATCTTAACAATAAAAATATTTTTCAAATAATGTGAAGTTTTATGATGCATCGCAATGCATCTTAGTTAATATGCATCACACTGCATCTTAACAATTAATTAAATAAACATTCATCAATTAATGTTATGACTTAAAAATGAAATTCATTCGTTAAAATATTCTTTATAGTATCGATTTTGATTACTATTCACCGATAAAAATAATTTTTTGTTGACGTTTTGATTGATAATTGTAATATGCTTCCTGATGCGTACTAACGCTTCCCCCTTCCCCCTAAAAAGACACTTCCCTCTTGATCACTACCCTATATATATATATATAATTAGTCTCTCATATATACATTAGTGCATGTAAATATTCATTCTAAACTTGTTGCGTAAATAATAAATTGTCTTTCTAAATGACAACCTTATAATAATCTATAACACATAATAATACAAAATTACAAACCACATATATATATAAATATTGACTCCCATAAAGTTTAAACCCACAACCTTTTGAATGATTGGTTCTCCTCATACCGCTAAACATAAGCCTTTTAATTATTCTCCGGGAAACTTTCTTAGGCTTGATGCCCCCAAGTTGACCTATTGACCTAGTTAATCCTTTAATGATTTTCGATTGATACATCAATATCTTCATTAACACAAAACGAAAACATTAAAAAAATCAATCGGTGTTGAGAACTTTTAAAAAACCCAATAACAACGTATATAGTTGATAAAAATCCAAAAGTCATCTAATTATATTATGGGTGAGGTTCCTGGAAGAAGGGGTGAAAATGAGGGAAGAGAGAGAAGCCAATGAGAAGGTGACAAGTGTCTCCTCATTTCTCCATCTTTTTTATTCATTTCCCCCACCCATTTCTCATTTCTCCACCCTTTTTAATTCAATTCTCCCACTTTCTTTATTTCTTCACTTTTTTTTTTCTATTTCATATTTTTTTAATTTATTTTTTTGTTAAAAAATTTTTATTATAAAATAAAATTTAAACTTACAAATATTAATTTTTTTAAACATGTAAAATCTTCTATAACACTTTTGTTAAAAAATAATAAATAATTAAATAAAATTTGTTAACATTTTTTTACAAAAAAATTATCACTTTTGAAAATCTAAAAAAATAGTTCTTAACCATTTTTCCTATTTAGTTTAATTTTTTTTCTATAACATATTGAAATTTGTGATGCACCATATATTATATATAATGATGCATATGAATATTAAAAACAAGATGCAATAAAACTAAATTATTATTGTGTTCACCAACATTATAACTATGATACACTGATTTTCTTTGAATATGATGCATCGAGTATTTAAATATCATGCATCGACTTTCAAAAATACTATAAAACATCGTTATTAAATTAAAAAGTGGTGCATCATAGATATAAAACATGGTTCATCATAGTTATAAAACACGGTGCATCGAGTGTTTAAAATATCATGCATTGAATTTCAAAATATACTTTGAAACATCGTTATTGAACTAAAAGGTGGTGCATCATAGTTATAAAACATGGTGCATCATAGTTATAAAAACATGGTTCATCATAATTATAAAACATGGTGCATCGAGTGTTTATAACATGCATCGACTTTCAAAATATACTATAAAATATCATTATTGAATTAAAAGGTGGTGCATTATAATTATAAAACATGGTGCATCATAGTTATAAAATATGATGCATCATAGTTATAAAATATGGTGCATCATAGTTAAAAATATGACGCTCCGACTTTTAGATATACGATAAACATCATTAGTGTATAAATCTTGGTGCATCATAGTTATAAAATATGGTGTATCATAATTTTTATTTTACAATGTATTGAAGTTATAACTTTGTTATATCAAAATTTATTTTATTCAAGGTATGAATATGGTGCATCACATAATTTTTTTTTGTAATACTATATATAAAATTGTATTTACATATAACAACAACGTGAGGTAAAACAACAACTAAAAAAATTTTGAAAATGCGAAAAAAAAACAATGATAAACAAGCTATGAAAATGGTTAAAAAAAACTGATAACAAGAACTTTTAAAATGCAAAAAAAATAAAAAATAATAAAATTAATAATAAGAAACAAAATTAATGTAAAAAAATAAAACACTAAAAAAGTTTGATATTGGTTCAAGTACGCAAATATGTTTTTAAACGGAAGTGAAAGAAGGGGATAGGGTGGTGCCACGTGTTATCTCTATTTCTCTTCCTCCTTTATTTCTTCATCTTTTTCATTTCTCTAACCTGATCAAGTTTCCTTCACTTTTTTTCTTAAATCTTTTTAGTGTTTTATTTTTTTTACATTAATTTTGTTTCCTATTATTGTTTTTTTTTTATAAGAAAAAAAAATTATTTTCATTTTTAAAGTGCTTGTTATCAAAAAAATTTTCAACCTTTTCATTTAACCCTTTTCACAGCTTGTTTATCATTGTGTGACACCAGTCAAATTAGGACTAGAGATTAGTGCCTAATCAAGTTTTAATACATGTAATTAGTTCTGTGTTAGGCTAATTGATGTATCGATTAATATATATATATATATATATATATTGTTGAATATATACAAGTATTATGCGATTTGATTAAATCGTACAAGTTTCAAATCGAATGGATTTCGATTCAATTAAATACGGACGTTGGTGAACGATTTTATTAAATAATATGATATTATTTAATAACGCTATTATATCCAAAATATTATTTTAATAATATTTCGTACACAATTCGTATCGTATGAACCATGGCTTCGCGACGTAAATATTAAACGCGCAAATGATCAAAACAAGTTAAAGTTGTAATTTATAACTCAAGTATAAAGTAATTGATAAAAATACTTCAACCAAAAATATCGGGAAATCATTCGCATTTTAAAACATATAATGAAACGTTTGGAAATAATCATTTAACGTTTAAATAATCGGGAAAACGAACACCACACGTAGCGCGATTGCAGGGAGTTAAATTGGTGAAGCCCACACCCGTGGACCCCACCAAAAATCTGCCAAAAATGGGGGGAAAACCCACCCCATTTCCTCATTTCCACCATCTTCTTTCTCTCTCTACTCTTTTTCTCTCAAAACTTCAAACCACCACCAACATCAAAAATCACAAAATACTATCATCAAACGACCTCGGTTTTCATCGTTCATTTGGAAGAAAAGAACCACCGCGTCACGATCTACAATCCCATCTTTTCGGATTTCTCCGGCGTTAACTTGTAAGTTTCCGACATATTCTTGAAACCACTCAAATCTTCGTTATAATGCTTGTTTATCGTTTATATATGCTTAAAATGTCCAAAAAGTGGTTGGGTAAAAGATTTGGACCAAATGGTCGCTGGAAAACTCGTTTTCGACACAAATTCCGGTCATCAGACCGCAACGTCGCAGTTGGCCCAGACTTTGTGCGACGTCAGCTGCGACGTCGCAAAACACATCACGACGTCGCACATAGCGACATCAGCCACTACGTCACCCTAATTGACCGACGTCGCACTTAGCGACGCAAGCCCTTACGTCGCAGAAATCAACAACGTCGCATATAGCGACGCCACGCACAACGTCGCATTAAATTGTGAAAGTCGGACATAGCGACGCCATGCTCAACGTCGCAGTCAGGACCTGCGACGTCGCACCCAACGTCGCACAAACCAGAGAACACAGATTTCACTAAGTGTCGAGACCCTAAATTTTATCACTTGATTTCACCAAATTTCAAGTCCAGATGCGTTTTTCACCAAAGCAATATAGTAGAAATAAAAATATTCCAAGCTGACTTGGCAGCTCGACCCCAACCAGGGGCTCTGCCCCTTGGACCCCGCCAGGGGCTGCCGCCCCTTGGACCCCGCTACCAGGGGCGCTGCCCCCAGACCCCCGTACTTAGATTCCGTAAGCATATTTCTCACCAAGTGTTGAACTTGCACAATTTCAAATACTCGTGTGATACGACTTCTAAAACACATTGAAACATACTATTCAAGTATAACGTTTCGAGACCAAAATTTTAATGATGGGATTATTATTACAAACAATCACCAACGGGCCGTACACGTTTTCAAATACTCAAATCAATCAACCAAATCATAGTAATTTGGACAAGTCAATCAACCAAATCGGGGTAATTTGGACAAACATCTACAAAGGTAGTCTTTCGAGATGCCTGACCAATTAATAATCATCGCGTGTCGTGGACACCTTCAGGTTACAAGTCTTCGGACAACACATCACAGCTAATCAATTCAAGTTTATTCCAATAAACACTCAAGACTCAGGTGAGTCTCATGGCCCCTATTTTACTGCTTTTCAATCAGGGGTGTGATATTATTGCTCGTTTTGTTTTACAAGTTGAACGCAAGTACAAATCAAATCAAATACTACATGAGTTTCAAGCTAATCAATTTAAAGCCCTCCATAGCATAGTCTGGTAATACGTAGTAGCGTGAATGTTAGTATATGATATCATATAGGATTGACAATCCTCGTCCGGGTTAACACGCACTAACTGGTCAAACGGACGTATTAGAATTTGGGAAGACGAGTGTAGATTAGGCACTCGTAGGAGGCAAACTCAGTTGGGTTTCCTTAATTGGACCTGACAACTCAAGTTAAGCTCAGACTATGTGCTTATGGCTGTATAACTTTTATTCTGCTTAATTGCTTTATAAATTTAATTATAAATCTTGCGGTTTATACAAATATGTGTTGACATACAAACCTGTGAGCTCACCAGCGTTTCGCTGACCCATTTTAGCATATATCACAGGTAACCAGCAGTAGGTTGGACTGCTCAATCAAGGCGAATTAGCTCGAGTCAGCATGCAAACAATCAGAGATTTAGTTGCATTATTATATTTTGTATAGATTAATTATGTACTTAAATCTCTCAATTTCAACCGAGCTAATGTAAACAATATTTTGATGTAAACTTTTGGTTTTATCAATACAAATGTAAAACGACGCATATAGTGGTCGTTCATTATATCTTATGTGCTTTGTATATTGATTAGTAACACCCAAATTCGTGCTTCCGCTAAACAGTAAATTTGGGGGTGTTACACATTGTTTTTATTTTTTTTTGCGTTTTTAACCTTTTTCAGTTGTTTTACCTCACGTTGTTATATGTAAATACAATTTTTTATATAGTATTTACAACAACAAAAAATTATGTGATGCACCATATTCATACATTGAATAAAATACCAAAGTTATAACTTTATTGTATTGTAAAATTAAAATTATGATGCACCATATTTTATAACTATGATGCACCATATTTTATAACTATGATGTACCATGTTATATAACTATGATGCACCACCTTTTAATTCAATAGCTATATTTTATAATATATTTTGAAAGTCGATGCATTCAATTGTAAACACTCGATGCACCATGTTATAACACCCTTACTTTTTAATAATGCATATTTTACAACCCGGAAGCGATGTCCCAAACAAACTCTTCATTTAAATACAAATACATTCAATAATTTATAATGTCACAAACAATACAAATAAGTTTAATCCAAAATACAGCCATTGGGTGTTATATAATTCCAAAACTTCACATTGATTTAATAAAACCAATATCAGAGTCAATGCAGTAGTTGTCAAACATTCATCACAGGTCAACACCTTCTTGCCCAACCATCCTATCAAGTCATAACCTGCAAGAAGTAATTAAAGTGGTGGGATTAGCACAACTGCTAAGTGAGATGGAACTATGACCAACAGTCCAATCTAGCAATAACAACTTTGTCTACAACAAATAATCACAGTCACAATCACATAGTTTCACACAACATCAGAGGATCGGTGGTTCTTGAGGCAGCCCAAAGCCAGTAAAAAGCTCCTCAAACAACACTTAGTAACCCCACTAAGCTGTAGGCCAAACCAGCGGTTAATCATAACCCAATTGAGCTGCTGGCCGAAACAGCGGTTAACCGATAGCTTGTTACTATTTTCACACGACCTAATTTCCTATTAACGGCATGTACAAGGAAATCCCTGTCGTCCAACAATAGTAACCCAGCCCAAATCATCTTGACCTCCGATTAATCACTTATGCCCAAAGGCCACATAATCACAATCAGCATATCAGACTAAACAGTCTATCAACAATAAATCTACATTCACTTGCTGTAACCAAACCTGTTACAGCTAAACCATACTGAAGGTACAGAACCACTCACCAATACCTCAGCTGTATGCTCAGAGATCTAATATTACTGAGCCTTCTCTGGTTTATCTGAAATCACCACAAATATCACAAGTCAGTAATTTGTAAATCAACAATGAACTTATGTTATAATAAGTAACACATGTTATAATTATATAACATATCACCATATCTCCTTATATCAACTTATCATATCGCTTTATATCGACACACTATGTATATCAATACGTATATCATCAATATCACAAATTCTAGCATTAAACCAATCTCATTATGTCGCTAAATGAATGTTAATCATGTTAGACCACAAGTTAGTTCATGATCAATACCTCATTTCAATCTATCATTATGCCATTTAACTCACTAATCACAGCTAAAACATGAAGAAAACGTTTAAAATAAGACTTATAATGAAAAAGTCAATTTTCTGCGTTGGGGTCATTTAGCCGCCGGCTAAATCGTTTGGCCGCCGGCCACAGGGCACAGATAGAACAGCTTCAAACCCAGCAGCCCCAAATCCGAATTTCTCACAAACAATCATCAATTCTCAGATTATAATTGTTTATAACAGCTGACTAACAACAACTAAACTCATATATCATCATACCAATCATCAATTTCACATATCACCACTAACCCTAATCATTTATATAAATATATGTATATGAACACTTACAAGATTGATGAAAATCAAGATTATGATGGTAATCAGATGATGAAGATGATGAATTTATCACTGATAAGCAATTAGTTTCCAAAATTGGTTCCTCTTTTTAATTTCAAATTATGAGTGTGTGTGTGTATCAATTTTCATCAGGAAGCAAAAATGGAAAAGATGAAGGAAATAAAGAAAATAAAGGTCGGCTCACTTAACCGACATCACATATACGGGTATAATTTAATACCCCATTCTCAGCCTATTGTCTGGAACCCGAAAACCACTCGCGAGTCCAAACCTTTTATTATTCCGTCAACTATATTAATTTAAAACAATTAATATTTCACTAGTCACAATAAGTCCTGAACTTATTTTACTCATTTAGTTTCCAATTCTAATCAAAACTATTTCCTAACAATTAAAAATCAGGAAATAATATAAAACTTCTAGGTCCAATTTGCGGATGTTACAATGTTTTATAATTATGATTAACTATGTTTTTATAACTACGATGCACCATGTTTTATAACCATGATGCACCACCTTTTATTCAATAGCGATGTTTTATAGTATATTTTGAAATTCAATGCATGATATTTTAAACATTCGATGCACCATATTTTATAACTATGATGCATCACTTTTTTAATTTAATAACGATGTTATATAGTATTTTTGAAAGTCGATGCATGATATTTAAATACTCGATGCATCATATTCAGAGAAAATCAGTGTATCATAGTTATAACGTTGGTAAACACAATAATTATATAGTTTTATTGCATCTTGTTTTTAATATTCATGTGCATCATTGTATATAATACTAGATTATAACCCGCAAGTTTTGCAGGCTATTTCATAATTTTGATACAAATGTTTATATTATAATTTATTTTAGTGAGTAACTTTAAGTCGACATATTTTTGCTGATAACACTACACATTTTTTTTTTGAATTGAAATAGATATGTTTATCTATTGATAGTAGCTTTAAAGATATATTATTAAAAACGATTTATAACATTGAAAATATTAATTAAAAAACTAAACAACAAAGAAGCAACACATAAAGATAAATGTTTAATATGATCAACTTAATGTGCAACGTTCAAACAATCAAAATATAGAAACTATAAAGTTTGCAAGTCATAGTCATCTTCAATGATAATAAGTGTTTCATATTGACCGTCATATCATATAACTATCGTACAAAACCAATGCATACAATTACACGTACATATGATATGACAATTCAAAAAACTTAGCAAGTAGAACATATTAAATTAATTGGCCGGCAATTATATGACGATCAAGAAATTTGGTGCCATCAAAGTACTAAAATCTATTTGTTATTCTTTCAGTCCAACCATAATAGTGAAAATATACATTGATCATCATAGTAGGTGGAACCAAATACATCCATGTTTTTAAATGATGCAATATACTAAAAAAGTGTCCATCTTACATAATAATCATGTAAATGATCATCAACACCTCTTTTCCTTCAATATCATTAAGCATTAAACGTTTTGATATTGTAATGCATATATCATACCATTTTAGTGATATATTAACGGTTCCCCTATATTTGTTTGACAGCTATCATGGACAATTATCTACAATTACACCATGTGAATAGTTTTAAAAAATAAAAATATATATAATTACCTCACGAATAGAAATAAACAAAAAATAACATGTTCGCGGTTATAATAATTACGGTAAACTGTTCTAAAGCACCCTTCACCAATCCTATTAGTAGGATAAAAATATGAGTATCAATTTGATTTGTCGAAGACCAAATAAATCGTCTGAAGTTCAAGTATGCACAATAATGAAAACATACAATTACGAGCTAATCAAGTTGGATTATATTTATACGAATTAAAAAAAATTAGCTGAAAAGGCAATGCAAATTATAAAGAATTTTGATTTGTTGAAGACCAAATAACCCGTATGTAGTTCAAGTGTGCACAATACCGTTGAAATGAAAACATATAATAGATTGAGATGACACTTTCAACCCATTTAATCACGAACTAATCAAGTAGGATTATATTTATGCAAAAAATTCAACTAAAAAGACAATGCGTCCCCAAATTCTTTATAAACCCACAACATCTTAAATCGTTTTTCTATAATTATGTATAATTTTATTTTTTGTTATGCTAAATTATGTGTAGATTTATGCACATAAATGTAAATTACATATTTTGGTAGGTTTTACAAATTACTAACACATGTAAAAGCCCCAAACCCCTAAACCATTTCATATTGAACCCTTAACCCTGTGAAAACCTAAACCCTACTAAACACTAAACCCTAAATCCTAACTGTAACCTTGAATTAAATATACGATCAAACAATAACACATGTGTTAATAATTTGTAAAACCTACCAAATAGTGAAAAAAAAACTTGTCGAAAATATACCTTGTGAGATCTTAAATCGAAGAGGAAAAAACACTGAATTTTATGGTGCAATTTTTATAATTTTTTGATTTGCCGTTTGTGAGATAATTAATTTACAAAAAAAATATTCAATATTCAATATTGTCATTAATATATCACCAATCAATAAATAGCTTACCAAACATATAATTAGTATAGTTCGCGGTTATAATAATTACGGTAAACTGTTCTAAAGCACCCTTCACCAATCCTATTAGTAGGATAAAAATATGAGTATCAATTTGATTTGTCGAAGACCAAATAAATCGTCTGAAGTTCAAGTATGCACAATAATGAAAACATACAATTACGAGCTAATCAAGTTGGATTATATTTATACGAATTAAAAAAAATTAGCTGAAAAGGCAATGCAAATTATAAAGAATTTTGATTTGTTGAAGACCAAATAACCCGTATGAAGTTCAAGTGTGCACAATACCGTTGAAATGAAAACATATAATAGATTGAGATGACACTTTCAACCCATTTAATCACGAACTAATCAAGTAGGATTATATTTATGCAAAAAATTCAACTAAAAAGACAATGCGTCCCCAAATTCTTTATAAACCCACAACATCTTAAATCGTTTTTCTATAATTATGTATAATTTTATTTTTTGTTATGCTAAATTATGTGTAGATTTATGCACATAAATGTAAATTACATATTTTGGTAGGTTTTACAAATTACTAACACATGTAAAAGCCCCAAACCCCTAAACCATTTCATATTGAACCCTTAACCCTGTGAAAACCTAAACCCTACTAAACACTAAACCCTAAATCCTAACTGTAACCTTGAATTAAATATACGATCAAACAATAACACATGTGTTAATAATTTGTAAAACCTACCAAATAGTGAAAAAAAAACTTGTCGAAAATATACCTTGTGAGATCTTAAATCGAAGAGGAAAAAACACTGAATTTTATGGTGCAATTTTTATAATTTTTTGATTTGCCGTTTGTGAGATAATTAATTTACAAAAAAAATATTCAATATTCAATATTGTCATTAATATATCACCAATCAATAAATAGCTTACCAAACATATAATATAAGGTTATTATAGTCATTTTATCATATTCTCTTCATTATTTAGGTAGTCATGTTTTTAAAGACTAAATCAATGGTTCACATTTAATTTAATAACTCATTTAAGGGTTGAGATTAATTTAGACTACTTAATTTACACTCTATTATAATATATAGTGTAGATATGGTGCTTCACAAATTTCAATATGATATAAAAAAAAGAAAAAATTAAATAGGAAAAAAGGTTAAAAATTAATTTTTTTTATTTTTAAAGTGATAATTTTATCTAAAAAAATGTTAACAGATTTTATTATTTAATTATGTATTATTTTTTTTTCAAAAGTGTTATAGAAGATTTTAAATGTTTAAAAAAATTTATTTTTTTAAGTTTAAATTTTATTTTATTATAAAATTTTAAAAAAATAATAAATTAAAAAAAATGAAATAGAAAAAAAAGTGAAGAAATAAAGAAAATGGGAGAATTGGATAAAAATGGTGGAGAAATGAGAGAATGGAGGGGAAATGAATAAAAAATGTGAAGAAATGAGGAGACACTTGTCACCTTCTTATTGGCTTCTCTCCTTCCCTCATTTTCAACCCTTCTCCCAGGAATCTCACCCAAAAAGTTTAAGGAAAAAAGGTGAAGGAGAAATGATAAGATTAGAGAAATGAAAAAGGTGGAGAAATAAAAAAGGCAGAGAAATGAAGGAGGTGAAGAAATGGAGAAGGACACATGTCAATCCCCTATTTGCTTCCCCCACTTGCGTCTAAAATGGGACTTCCGTCCGTGAACCAATATCTTATATTATACTAGTAAACTAATTAATATATGTTAATATTAATCAACTAATATTAATATTAATGCTTCAAATATCATCAAAAGATTCATTAAAATAAAAATAAAAATAAAGTATAAAAGTATAGATTAGTAACCAATTGTAAAATAGTACACTTCGGGAAAAGTAATAATTACCTAACTTTAATTCTTTTTTTTCCGAGCTCGTAGTAGTGGGCGTAGGTTAACACAACCCAACCCCCTCCTCTTTCTTCTTGTTCGTTTATAGAGAGAGAGAAAAAAACACCGTTTTTTTTATGCGAATCCATCAACGACGATGTCAAAGATGAAACATCTATTGCGTAAGCTTCACATCGGCGGTGACAACAATCGATTAACCGTTGCCGACACCTCATCACGCCCTCCGCCAACACCGTCGCTACCTTCTCCCTCTTTACTACCGGTTCTCGATGGAACCGGCACGGGAACCGGTCCCGGTTTATTCTCGTCCTTTGATAACGGTAGCGTCAACGAGAACTCCAATTCGTCAACTGTCGATTCTAGTTTCTTTGAAGAGGAGTTTCAGATGCAGCTTGCACTTGCGATTAGTGTTTCGTCGGGATCGGTCGGGTCGGGTCAACCTGATGCTGAATCCGAACAAATTAAGGCTGCTAAGCAAAGAAGCTTAGGGTGTTCTCCTTCTGTTGAGTTTCTTTCGCTTCGATATTGGGTAATGTTACTAACTATTTATAATTTTTATAGGTTTAAAATCTTGTATATAATTGTATGTATGTATAACTGTATATGCTATTGACTTGAACTGTAGATTCGATGTAACTGCTGTGCTAACTGCTAAATTATTTTAATGATAGATTGGTTTCTATTCGTAATGACATCTTCTGTGAAATAAGGGATTTTAGAATTCCGAACTCGGTTTGGTTCTGAACTGAATTCAACTTAGCTAACTTAATAATGTGAAATAAGGGATATAATCCTTTTGCTTGATAGGGAAATAACTCAAGTTAGCTAACTTTATCATGTGAAATGATACAAGTTTTAGATGATTTAATCTCTGAGATGAATGTCTAACATATTTCAGTTTATGTCAAGGGAAAAAAAATATAGTGTTGAAAAATATTAAGGTTAGCTTAATACTCGTATAATCTACAAATAACCTGAGAACTTTGTGTGATAATGGTATGAACGTGGGACGAATGGTTGTCTCCATTTTTGGTTTTCAGACAGCTGGATATAGGGGGTGGGGGTCGTGATTACATTTGGGGAGTTCTTAGAAAGCAGGACTTAACCTGCTGTTACAGAATTGTGTTTTCCTATATATGTAGATGATCACTTTTTCAAATGATAGGCCAAAAATTTCTTCTGATATTCTGCCTTTTGCAGATGTCATATTCAACTAATCTCTCTCAATGAAATCCCAAACACCCTCATAGAAGCTATATGTAGTAAATAATAATAATAATAATAATAATAATAATAATAATAATAATAATAATAATAATAATAATAACAAAATAACTTAATCTTTACAAATAAGTGGTGCCCTTATGACTACCCTGACAGAAGGAGTTGAGTGGCATAGTTTTAGTGACAGCCTGGAAATATTGAACATCTAAGTCTATATCTTTAGTATGTGAGGTTTAGCATCCATAACATACACGCGTAGATACATGAGAGTACGAGAAGCACCTCTAATTAATTTATTGCTGGCACATGACTGGTATCTTGTGAAACTAGCAAAATACCCGCGCTATGCAGCGGAAATAATACTTTATGTTTAATATTCACTGATATATTACATATGATGTTAAATCGAAAACGATAGTTTGATCTGTAAAGTTGAAAAACCGGAATACGAAATGTGGGGATAAAAGTGAAAAAGTATAAAAAGATAAGTTACTACAATCTAAAGTATGTACAATTTAAATTTGGAAGTGTTGAATCTTAGTTCTTAAAAGTTTTTTAAAATAAAGTAGTAAGATGCATTATATGTATTTTAGATTATAGATTATAGATTATAGATATAGATATAGATTATAGATTATAGATTATAGATATAGGGCTACCTGTATGCTTCTGATGAGAACATGCTTCTTAAGAGAAGCTTGTAACTGATTGAGAGAGTTTGGTATGTGCAGAGCAATAATGTTGTGAATTATGATGAGAAAGTGATGGATGGTTTTTATGATGTATATGGGATCACTTCAAATTCAATCACTCAAGGGAAGATGCCTTTGTTAGTGGATCTTCAAGCAATAACTGTTTCGGATAATGTTGACTATGAAGTAATTTTAGTTGACAGATTGGTTGATAAAGAATTGCGGTCCCTCGAGGAAAGAGTTTCTACTATATCACTCGAATGCCAGGCTGCTGGAACGAGGCAGATTATGAGTACTTTAATCCAGAGAATTGCTAACATTGTTGTTGCTCAAATGGGCGGTCCTGTTAGTGATGCAGATGAAATGTTGAGAAGGTGGACTCTCAGAAGTTATGAGTTGCGGAACTCCATGAACACAATCATTCTTCCTCTTGGTTGTCTTGATGTTGGACTTTCCCGCCACAGGGCCTTGCTCTTTAAGGTATCTTTTCTTTGTCACAATTAAACTCATATAAGCTAAAAGTTTTCTTATTTTTGTAATCAAATCTCCTTACTTTTCCGTCTCATTTTCTAGCATTTTCCTTCTGTCAACACAAGTTTTGGTAGTTTGCATAATTAAAATAGGTGAGTTGTCTGCTCTGGGACAGTCAATTGGCGATCTTTCTCTTCCATCATCCGAGTATGGTGGCATCCTCATGTAATTGAAAGCTATTGGTACAGATACTCAGAGTCATAGGTTATTAGGATACCATAATATACAGGCTTTCAAAGAATACAATTGCATATCAACTTACTTAGTTGTTTGTTTACTGCGTGTTTCTTGTTTGTACTCGATATTATCATCATGCATTAAATAAAAGAACAGATTCTTCTGTTTAAATGGTACATAGAGTATTGATAGTAAGTTTAAAAATGCAAGGTCGATGATTGATCTTAGAAGATAATATCATCCAAGAAGTTTAGCGTGTAGGTTTTTTCAGCAGTTTGTAGATTAAACTCTTAAAGAAGATAATATTAAATACTGATCTTTGATTTTGAACCCGAACATTTTTGTCACGTGACATAAGTTTAGCTTAATATTTTCAATTTTTAATCTTTTTCGTTTTCTTTGAGCACATTGTCAACTATTTATTCAACGCTAGGTACTCGCTGATAAGATCAACCTTCCGTGTAGTCTGGTCAAAGGGAGCTACTATACTGGCACTGATGATGGAGCTGTGAACTTGATCAAGATTGATAATGGAAGGTATGGTGATCATGACCTTTATTGCACCAGTTCGTATAAATATACGGAATAATGGATGTATATAACTTTTTGCTTGTATATGTACAGATATTAATACATATATTATGCACATTGCTGTTGTTTGCATGTCTTTATCTTCAACTTCCTTATCTATAGTTAGCTTATAAGAAGCTGAGTTCATTGAAGTTAGTAATTGAAGTATGTATTCGCCAACAATGGTCATCTTCGAGTGTTCATTTAAAATGTTCTGCCTACCTGTAATCAATCCTAAATTGGGTCATAGGTTTATCTGTGAGATAGATATGTTACGAGGGACCTAATAACTTTTGCATAAGATGGCCGGGAATTTCAATCAAGTGGCTAGCTTTATGATTACAGATGTATTAGGTGGTTGCTATTATCCTTTAGCTACTTTCTTTGAAACAGTCTAGTTACCGGTCATTAATAATCATCTTTATCACTTTGTAAGTGTAACATACAGGTTAGGCGTTCGAATGTTTAAGAGAGCTTGTTCCCGAATGCTACTATCAGCTGTCCATGTTTATTACGTTACTAAGTAGTTGTGAAATTTCTCTGAGTTTCTGATCTTCTTCTTTCCATTTGAATTGATTACTGTGCACATACAAGCTTCCAGTATCTGTATATGTTTGAATATCGGAAAATTAGATCTGGAAATAGTTAAGTAAGACCCCACATTTAAATAGCAGATACAAGCTTCCAGTATCTGTATATGTTTGAATATCGGAAAATTAGATCTGGAAATAGTTAAGTAAGACCCCAGATCTAGATGAAGCCTTAAGCTGTAACCACAGTTAATAATATGTGGTTGCTTATGCCTTATGCTAGATTTCCAGTAATGCTTTCGTCATACTGTGTGTAACATTACAACATATAAGTAATGCTTCAACCCACTGGTATATTACAACAAGTAATGTAACTCTTAAGGATATATTCCAACTATCATTTGTTACTACTAGCCATTATAGCTTTACATGTCATACCACCGAGAGCCGTATGTTGTAAATTCTGAAGATTTAATGTATGATCTGTTTTCCCTGCTGCAGTGAATACATTATAGATCTAATGGGTGCTCCAGGCACTCTAATCCCTGCAGAGGTGCAAAGCTTTAATCTTCCCGGGTTTGGTACTCAATCTCCATTGATCGAAGTAGCCACAGATTCAGTGTCAGTTACACCACATCCTGGTAATGTTGCCAACGTTGGGACTTCAGGCTCGGAAGAGGCTTCTTTCAAAGGCTCACAATCAAAAGGGCAGGATGGAAAAGTTTTTAAGAGAAATCAAACTGAGAGATTTGAATACGACTTTGGCCAGCTTCTTCCATCTCTCAGCAGATCACATGAAGGCCCATCAGGTGCTGGTGGGAAAGCATCCCAAGCCCAAAAGTTGCAGATTAAAGATGTGTCTAATTGTGTCATAAGTGCTGCGAAAAACCCAGAATTTGCTCAAAAGCTCCATGCAGTACTTTTAAATAACCTAGAAGATGGTGAAACACAATTATGTGAAACTGCTCATTTGCTAGATGCGGACATGTTGAATGTTGGGGGTCAATATGTTCCGGCACTAATTATGTCTAATAATGAGGATTGTAATGTTCATTATGATAACGATGCAGAACATGAAATGATATCGAAAAGAGAGAATATCCGATGCAGTTTACCTTCTGAATCTACAAGTGAAAGCCATGGTTTGGTATTGGCTCATGCTGGTAATAGTAAGGCTGCCCTGGCTGATAACCTAATTTGTAAGGTTTTGCTTATTGTTTTATAGCGATTCCAAGAACCTTAGATGTGAAACATACTTATGAATCTTTGTTTTTTCTTCAGTCGGAGAAGGCGTTGTTGGTGTTGAACCAAGCATGATTAATAACGCAGGGAAGGTCCATAAAATTGATGAAAGAAGTAAAAACTTGGATATGAATTTGATGGAAACATCCTCTATATGCCACCCAACAGCGTATAGCACTCGTAAGAAGGGGATTAGCCTTACTGAAGTTGAGTGGGAAATTCTGTGGGAGGATCTTCAGATTGGAGAGCGCATTGGCATAGGTAAGATACAATGTAGTAGATTGTGTATGTTCAGATGTTATCCGTTAAACTTGATTAACACCGAACTTGCATTAGGCTGTTCTGGAAATATGTGAAAACTGACTCTGATATGGACTGATGAGTGTTCATATTTTTTAGTTCAGTCTGGAGGTTTTATTATGTGTAAATGTGTAGGATACCTGATCTTTGATGAAACCAAACTGGGCATGTTCAAAATATACCCTTCTATTTCATAAAGTTTGATTGATACTATAAATTGTTCAACTAATTTAGTTTTCATTTTTTGATAGAAGACAACTCGTTATTTTTCTTCGCTATTTTTGTTGCAAATCTTCGTATATATTGTGTTGAAGTTGATAATTAGACGATGCTTGTAAAGAATTGCTGTTCTGATGTAAATATTCGTTGCATCCTTTGCAATATCCCGCAGGAGATTGCATCTTTATTGTAATTTCTTGATATTCTATCTATCTGTAATTCTGTTTCTTCTGAATACCGGTTCTGTAGATTAGCACATAGATATATACTGGAAATTTGGTTCTGCAGTTAGGAATGCTCTACACTCAGATATCATATTTCTTGTCAGTTTCACTAGAGTAAAAGAAACAGCCTGTCTTAGTAATCTAGGAAGTTAGGAACCAATTGTATCTGGTTACAAAGATAGATCTGAATATCTGATCATGTTAAACGTGGAAAAGAAATTCAAGGGGAAAACACTATGTGTAGAAGACAGTAAGTGAACGATTTGGTTCGGCTATATATATGTATTATTACATTAGCATGACAAAACTAACGGATTCATCTTCCTAAATGTAGAGCAAATAATAATGTAATTTCTTTACAAAGAGTATGGGTCTTCAGTTCCAGATTACTGGGGTTCACTAGAATGTGATCGTATCAAAAATTTTAGATTATAAGCCTCGCAAATTATGATATGGTTGACCAAGGTTTGGTGAAGCATTAGCTTCTTTTGTTAGCGATTCAAGACTTCCTTTTTTTTTTTTTGCTTTTCCAAATAAAAAAGAAAAAAGAAAAAAATCAGGTCTGGTAAAAACACATATGCTAGTTATTATGAAACATGCAAGGCGTGTCAATACCCTTTTGAATTGGTAATTAGCAAGGACTTTTTTTTTGCTTGAGTTGTGGTAAAAGCTTTTTTCATTATATATATATGCATGGTAGGCGAATTGATGTTCTGTAGATTCTGTCTTTTTGCTTTCCTTCGGAAAGTGAGGTGTGAATGAGAGATCTTATGCTGCATAACAATCTTACATTACTCCCTTTCTTACAGGTTCTTATGGCGAGGTTTATCGTTCAGAATGGAATGGAACTGTAAGTTGCTTCCGAATCACTTGGCTATCTTATTAAGAATATAATTGCAAGTTATGTTGCGATTGGAACAACGTTAGTATTCTAGAACATGACGTCATTTAAAATAGATTTTTTGTTTAAATGATTAAGTTGTTCATATATGCTTGATTAAAAAAGTATTTGATAGTTTTGGTTCAGGTGGCTGCATCATTGACCACAGATACTTTCTTTGTGATTGTTATTCTAATACATACTGTAAAAGATTTCTTTTAACTGTTACGATTAGTTAGTATCTTCAAATTAGTAATACAATGATATTTGGTTGCAGGAGGTGGCTGTGAAGAAGTTTATGAACCAGGATATCTCAGGCGATGCACTAACCCAGTTTAAAGGCGAAGTAAGTGCTAAACTTCCGAGTTATGTCATTTATTGAATCGAAATAGGTTATGTAGATCTTTGACCCATCACTTAGAACCAATCAATTCAGGTGTATATGTTATCTCCATATTTTCAAATGGGTAACCTAAAAAAATTAGCTTAGAAGGAAACAGGTCAAAAGTTGCACAAATAGTACCTCACTACTTCCAATTGTTTGATTAAAAGCAAGTTGTTATTCAGACCTAATGACTGTTTGTTGGTTTATTGCAGATTGAGATCATGTTGAGGTTAAGACATCCTAATGTTGTTCTTTTCATGGGAGCAGTTACTCGTCCACCAAATCTTTCCATACTGACGGAATTTCTACCAAGGTGGAGCTGTTTTATTTTTCCTTCTCTCTTTTTGATTATATGAAATGACCTTTCTTTTTAGAGTAGTATTGGAACTTACTTTTAATTGTTCTTAACACCCTATAGTTGCTCCAGTTAACTATTTGATATATTGGTTATAAAGGATTGGGGTGATCACACACAATAAATAGTGGTCGTGGAAGCAGATGGAGAACAAGCTTATTTTGGAAGTAGGATTGATGTAATGTCACAAGGTTTTATGTGTTCTCTCTCAGCTTCCTCAAGCACCAATTCATTGTGTGTGATAACTCACTTCCCCTATTGTCCCCATATACATATACGTAACATAGGACGTTTTGAGCAGAAATGGAAGGAAAACTAAGCAGGGATAAGTATTTTGACTGCTTAATTGTATGCACTTGATACGTGTAATACTGGACTGTGGTTTTGGTGCATTAACTTCATGGAAGGACTGAACCATTTCTCAGTTCGACAATATTATGGTTCATTCTATATCTCATGCTGTGTGAATTTATGCTATCCAGGGGTAGCTTATATAAGCTGCTGCATCGTCCACATGTCCAACTCGATGAAAAGAGGCGAATGCGTATGGCTCTTGATGTGGCCAAAGGAATGAATTATTTGCACACTAGCAATCCAGTTATTGTGCATCGGGATTTGAAGACCCCAAATCTCCTTGTTGATAAGAATTGGGTTGTTAAGGTTTGTATCTTTCCTTCTAGCGTGATTAAAGTATGGATGTTAATGTTTTAATATCCACATAACTTGCGAATTAATGCATTCAGGTATGTGATTTTGGCATGTCGCGCATGAAACACCATACATTTCTGTCTTCGAAGTCAACTGCTGGAACTGTATGTTCTTACTAAAGATGTCATCTTTTCAATTTTTTACTCTTCATTACACTAAAGTATTTTTTTTAATCCACAGCCTGAATGGATGGCACCAGAAGTCTTGAGGAATGAGCCATCCAATGAGAAGTAAGTGGCTTCTTATATAAATTATACACGCCAATAAATATTTGTATATCTTTCTATAACTAGCTAAGTGAACAGATGGCTGATTTTGCAGGTGTGATGTATACAGCTTTGGTGTAGTTTTATGGGAATTGGCAACCTTGCGCATACCTTGGACAGAAATGAATTCAATGCAAGTTGTTGGTGCCGTTGGTTTTCAATACAGACACCTCGACATTCCCGAAACAGTTGATCCTGTTGTTGCAAGAATCATAACCGACTGTTGGCATCCGTAAGTGACTGCTTTTTTCATAAAGCTTTTATGCTTATTCCTTATTCATTAAGAGCACTTGCATCAGTTGTTTCTCTTAGAAGTATGAAGTTGAGTTTGTTTTTTCCAGTGAACCACAGTCTCGACCATCGTTCAAAGAGATCATTGCTCGACTCAGAGGTCTTGGGCGCCTTTCAGTGGAACGGATACAAACTCGTATAAATCAACAATAGAAGAGGATGAACAAACATTGGGGAATTGATGTATGTATCTATAGAGATTGTTGTAGCAGATTAAAAGGCAGAAAAAAAAAAAAGATTAAAAAAAAGTTGGAAAAAAAAAGAAGAGAAAGGGAAAAAAGAAAAGAAAGAAGTGGTGGTGGATTGGGAAGTGTTGGTTCACTCCAAAAGACGGGGGACGGAGCACAGCCAAGCCAGATCGATGCACTCTACACGAGTCGAGTGGTTAATTTCACTGCTAAGTTAAGCTCATGTAATAATGTTGTCTATAAAATTGTTAACAAAAAAAAGAACGGTTTTTGGTTGGGAGGTCATAAAGGGAGCAATTGCAGCTTCCAAATTGTATACACTTGGTGGTCTCTGCAAAGGTTCAATCTTTCTTTCATTCTTTTGGCCTCCAAATATTGTAATTTGTACATTTTGTTACATTTTTAACACCAACTTCTATAATTTGCAAAGCAATACATCCACACATCTTAATGTATTTGAGAGGGTAAAAATGTGAATAGTACATGTTGATTGGTATTGTATTTGTATTTAGTTTTAAAATTTCTTTAGCTTATCTTATGTGGTTTGGGCATACGGATTCGACTAGCATTCACGTGGGTAGCATTTGAATGCGGAATCACCCGAAAGCACAGTGGGTAGGCTCTGCAGGATCAACAACAATAGCTGCACGGAGTACGACAGAATTCCTCGGTACGGTCATTCGGGAAGTCCCTCCGAGGACGACTCCCATACAATTCTTGCGAGAGCTGGAGAAGCGTCTAGGAGTAAAGCACCGTATTTCGCCAACCTCTCTGACTAACATACGTTACAATTGAACTTCACGGAACGGCCAAAGGAGCTTCGCTAGGTTGGCCTTTTAATAGTTTGAAATGCCCCAAAACTCGAGAAAATTTTTTTTTTTCGGTTCCCACAGCTCGGTCACACATCTCGTATATTTGATACCATATTCTCATCTTTACATTTTGACCCAAAACAAGACAACAGGGTATGCAAATTATCAGCCATGTAGTACAGGTAGGTAAGACAACCTTGTTTTAACTAGAACAATCTTGTTTTAGGTTAGAAACCTTGTTTTAACTAGAACAAGCTTGTTTTAGGTTAGAACAAGCCTGTTCTAGTGGTAACACAGACTCAAAAATAATTCAAACCCGTATATCTTTTCACTCGTAAACACTTAAACCATCAAATTTTGCAGGCGCCTCCACAATGCCAAAATGAAACTTTCTATTTTTGCACTTTTTCAAAATACACGTTTTACGAGAAAACGGACGCATAACCACTTTTTGATCATTTTAACCCATTTTGGTGAACACTCTATATCCCAAACCACTTGGTTTTAACCTCTGCCCTTTTTCACGCATTTTCAACATCTCAAAACAAGTCTAACACCCTTGGTCAAACCCACATAACTACATTCTAACCCGATTGAACTCCTTTGACCCGTTTAGTGCCCATTTGGACACTTTTATCAAATCTACTACATAACACCACCACATTACCCAATACCACACATGTTTGACTCTTACAACATTGTTGACTATATGTCAACTTCACATTTGACCAACCAATCACTTTCGACCTATTTCTACAATTCAACACTTTGACTCAAACCAAACCAATCATATGACTTCATACACTTCACAACCACATACACTAGACACCATAACTCAGTTTGACTTTCAAAGTCAACTACTATACATTGACCAACATATTTAATTCGAAAACTCTTTATTTGGGCGATTGTGACACCCGTCAAATTAGGACTAGTTTTTAGTTCCTAATCATTATGTAATACATGTAGTTAGTGCTATGTAATAGGCTAATTGTATGTATCAAAAATATATATTGTTGAATATATATCAATACGCGATTATATTTAATCGTGCAATTATCAAAATCGGCCGAATTTCCGATTCATATATATATGGCATTGGTGAAAAACAATATTAAATAATATAAGAATTATTATTTAATAACTCATTATGAATTATATATTATTTTGATAATATATATCAAGTATTTCGTATCGTACAAAATCAAATCATTCGCGACAACCTTTATAAATAATGTATTATTATTGGAGATAGTAATTATTATTTACATTAGATAAAATGAAACATATTTCGTTTTATAACCTTTTGCTCAAACGCAACGAGACCACTCGAATCGTGTCCGTCTCTAAAACATAAAACAATGATATATTTTTATATCTCATTAAAAGTATTTTTATTAAAATACTTCGATTAAAATATGTACGAAATCAATTTTAGAAATTTATCGAATTAAAACATTTTATTATTTTTCGATCGGGTACAAAAACACGGGTATTTTGTACCACAAATAGGAGCCCAACCGACTCCAATTATTGGAGCCGGATGAACTAAATCAAACGCACCCTTATGTTTTCATTTCATTTTCTATCTATCTCACTTTCTCAATCTCTCTCGGTTCTTTCATTTTAACAACAACAACAACAATAACTAACAACAACACAAGATCATCATCATCATCGTCGCTGGGATCATCATCATATTCATCATCTTCATCGTTCATCATCACCTCCATTTTTGGTTCCATTTTGATTGTAAGATTTCGTTTACGTTTTTGTAAATTTTACATGTTTATATAGCTTAGATTATCATATAGTAACGTTAGGATTGATGATTGCTAGTTAAATTGCGGATTAGATTTGGTTTGTGTATGATTTTGAAACTACAGACTTGAATCGGACCTCGGAATACGGCGTATTCAAGGGAATACGGCGTATTCCCACCCAGAAAATATGAATACGGCGTATTCAAGGGAATACGGCGTATTCCCGCCCAGAAAACCATGATCTACCTGCGCCTCCTCGGAATACGGCGTATTCAAGGGAATACGGCGTATTCAAAGGAATACGGCGTATTCAAGGGAATACGGCGTATTCCCTCTATTTTTCATGAATACGGTCGTATTTAAGGGAATACGGCGTATTCCCCACAAAAGCCACCAATACGGCGTATTCAAATGAATACGGCGGATTCCCCCGTTATATTTCATGATCCAACGGATCAATAAACTAGCCCTGCAAATTTTAGCTAAAATAGAACAAGTAAATTTTCGAAAATGTCGACGATTTAACAAGTTAAAACAGGGTAGCTTCTCGATGAAAAATTTATTGTAACGGATTGGGTTCAAATTCGCATGGTCATTTAAAAACAACCGAATGGTCAAGGCTAAGTACCTTAGCCTAGCCAGTTTTAGGCCATCCGGAGTCATCTAGGGGTCGAAAATGGCATATTTTAGTTTTCGGACCCACGTTATTCCATAAACTTAAAACTAAAGGTTTACACTAAGTGTCTGACATCGCGACATATTTCATACTTATACGATACAACATTTAAACACTTCAAATATGCTTTTATAAGTTCACAACAAATAAAAGTAGTAATAATAATTGAAGAATTATTATTTCAATCAATCACCAATGGGCCGTAAACATTTTCACAAACTCAAACATAATCATTAACCAAAGTACTTGGTCATAACTAGTTAATGGGATAACTAGCATAGATGGTCCGTAGAGTCATCTAATCAATTAAACCTTGCGCGTTTAATACGCCCGACAGGTTTCAAGAATCTAATCATTTATCAAAACCTTGCGCGTCTAACACGCCCTGCAGGTTCAGTCGTTGTAACGACATCAAATCATTGTGAATCATCCTAATTGTTTGCTAACAATTCATTAGGCTCAGGTGAGTCTCATAGCCCCTTTTTAAATATATTTTCTCAGGGGTGTGATCCATTGCATGTTTTGTTTTACAATATGAACGCAAGTATCATTAAATCGAATACTGCATGAGTTATTTTCTCTAATCATTTTTAAAGCCCTCCATCAGCATAGTTTGGTAATACGTAGTAGCGTGAATATTAGTATATGGATCCATATAGGTTTGACCAGCCTCATCCGGGTTAGCACGCACTAACTGGTAAAACGGATGTATTAATATTTGTGTAGACGAGTGTTTGATTAGGCACTCGTAGGAGGCACCTCGCTCAGGATACCTTAAATGTGGACCTGACATCTCGAGTTAAGCTCAAACTATGTGCTCATGGCTGTATAACTTTTATTTTGCTTAATTGCATTTTAAATTCAATTATCATTAAATCTTGCGGTTCATACAAATATGTGTTGACATACAAACCTGTGAGCTCACCAGCGTTTTCGCTGACCCATTTTAGCATGTATCACAGGTGCTCAGCAGCAGTAGGTCTGCCACTCAAGATGCCCATTAGCTCGAGTCATATTCAGACATCAAGAGATTGTCATGCATTACTATATTTTGTATAATTTAGTTATGCCATAGAATCTCTATCATTTGAACTCAGGAGCTTTTGTAAACTATATTATAACAGTGTAAAACTTTTATAATATCCATGTATTTTATCAAACGACGCATGTAGTGGTCGTTCATTATGTAATCTGGTGCTTTGTGTATTGATTAGTCGCGCCCCGAACCGACCCGCTTCCGCATCATAATTTGGGGGTGCGACAGCGATTTACACAATTGAATATCAAAACAACAATTCAAAAGAAGAAAGCATGTTCTAACCACAAACATGCTCCATATCCACGTCACTAACTTCACATAAACCTTCTATCCACATGTCGCTAGCAAAACATCAACCTACAACATAAACACTGAAACGGGTAAGCACAACTGCTTAGTGAGTACACAGGCAATCAAACAAGTAATCAACATAACACTTAACACATATCAACACAATTACATAAGCACAAAATCACTGGGCTCTGTACACTGAACACTGTGTTAACCGCTGTTAACTCTCTAATCACCACTGAATCTTTACACATAATCATTAACCAACAACAATCAATTCACTAATCAACAATACCTTTTAACATAATCTAAAACACACATAAGAAACAAAACATATAACAAGCAACTTCCACGTGATTGTATGATCCTCTAGCTCGGAAGCTATCCGGAAACACATACAACCAATTCATACACTGTTCACCAAATCATCACTATTTAATCCACATATGTCAACAAATCATCCTCCACCCGATTGTGTAGCCTCTTGCTCGGAAGCAATCCGGAATCCAACACAATCGAATCATATACTATTCATCACCTTTCGCACCCAATTCTTTTCCTTTACCTTTAAGCTAGTGACTTACTCATTACTTGGCTAACCTCAAGCTAATGAGAAATCACTACTTTTCTTACCAAGTAGAATTTAATCATATAACAATTAAACATAAACAAGTAATTTAACACAACAATTAAATGAAGCAATAAACATAATTAAACAAACATAACAAATAACTTATTCTTTGATTGTGTAAACCTCTAGCCCGCAAGCTATTCGGTACTACACTATCACATCACCTGTTTAACCCCCGTATCACTCACCACAATCTCTTAGACGACGATTTCACCAACGAAAGCTCTCCATGTCTCTAACACCTACATAATCATACATATCATCATAACAACACTTAGACACTAACAATCATCAACTTTACTACTAAATTTCATGTTCTATTATCATAATCATACTTCATTAATACTAGTTCATGATTTAACTCTATTTCTACAAGTATTTAACATAACTCTTATGAACATATCACTAACTTCTTAATCTTTATCTCATTTTAACACTAATTCATTCACTATTAAGCTTTACTTACATCCATTTAACATATTAAACACAAATTCATATCATAATCACTAATTCATGAAATTCCATCAAAACCCCACTTTGATTACTAACTACATACTTCAAATTACTCACTTGTAACTTGAAACATGGTTCATAATCATAATCAAAACGCTAAACAACAATAATTTAAACAAATTCAAACCCTAATTTCGTATTTAAACCATTAACTCTTTGAAACCCACATAAAACTCAAACCCTAAGGAATTCACTTACATGGTGTTCTTGAAGATTAAGAGAAAGAAATTAAGCAAGTAGAATCATAAGAATGAAGATTGGAAGTTTGGATTTGATCACTAGAATCGTCCCTGTGTTTTCTATTTCTCACGAGCTCTTTCTCAATCTCTCTGGAGGTTTGTAGAAATAAAAGAGATAAACCACAGATCGTACATACATATCTATATAATTTAATACCCCTTTAAACCCTATTGTCTGGAACTTAAAAACCATTCACGATAAATTACTATTTTATTCCACCGACAATCGTAAAAACTTAAAACATTTACTAATATATTATTCATAATAACACTTTAAATTTTGGGGTGTTACATAGTTTCCGAAAGACTCGATCAAGGTAAGGATTTAGCAAGTTTATAGGTATTATGTTGAGGATTTTCTGAAATAATATAATTGTTTGGAAACGGTAACCTGATTATCTTAGTGCCACGCTGTTCCAGATAGTGTAAAAAGCTTTAGCTTATAGGTCTAAGAACGAGCGACGGTGAACTTTGCTTTGTTAATAGCACCAATTGTGTTGTTGGTGTCTAAATGTAAGCATCATTTAACATTTAGAGCAACTCCAATGAAGGGTTTATGTAAAGCTTTTTTGTGCAAAAAAGTGGTTGATAAAGCTTTTGATCATTGGAGCAAAAGCTTTTTGTATGAAAAGCTTGAGATTTATCAACCTTTGGAGGTAAAGCTTTTTAGCTCAAATATTTATACATTTAACCCCTCATTGTGGTTTAAAAAAGCTATTGAAAAGCTTTTTACATTGGAGCAAAAGCTTTTATATAAAGCTTTTTTAAAGGAAAACTTAGTTGGCACATAAAAAAGATTTTGGAATGACTTTATCATTGGAGATGCTCTTAGGAGGTTTATTGTGACACCCGTCAAATTAGGACTAGAAATTAGTGCCTAATCAAGTGAAATACGTGTAATTAGTTCTGTGTTAGGCTAATTAATGTATTGAAATATATATTGTTGAATATATACAATTATGCGATTTGATTAAATCGTACAAGTTTCAAATCGAATGTAATTCGATTCAATTAATACGGACGTTTGTGAACAATTTAATTAAATAGTATAAACGTTATTTAATAACACGATTATATCCAAAGTATTATTTTTATAATATTTCATATTCATTTTGAATCATACAATCAATGGTCACGCAATTAAAATAATAAGCGCGCAAACAAAACAAAACCAAATCTATATTTCATAACTCAACTATTAAATAATTGATGAAATACTTCGATAAAAATGTTGAGTAAATAATTGCGTTTTATGTCCCATAAATAAATAAGTATAAAACTATTTAAACGATAAAACGATCGGATAAACGAACACCGCACGGGGCACGATTGCAGGAGCTGAGGAAGTGAGGCTTTCATCAAAACCCCACTCCCTCCCTCCTTTTTCCTCATTCTCACCTCCCACTTACTCTCTCTTTCTTCATTTTTCTCTCAAAAAACCCCAAACCCCAACCACCTTAAATCGCCAAATTACACCACCAAACGCCGCCGAAATCTCGAAGCTCTTTGGAGAAAAACAACCACCACGCAACGATCTACAACTCTATCTTTTCGGAATTTCATTTCGACACCGCGTAAGTTTCCGACAAAAACTCGAAACTCTCCGATTTCGTTCATTTTTACGTGTTTGTTGTTTATAAGTTGATAATGTCCATATATGGGTTGGGTAAAAGATTTGGGCCGACCGGTGGCCGGAAAACTCAATTTTTGACAAAAAGTCCGTCATCAGACTTAAGTGTCGCAACGATGACTGCAGTATAGCGTCACTTCGTGCGTCACTTAAGTGACGCATTGAGTGTCGCTAAAAGTCCTAATTTTGCGTCACTTGCCTAAGTGCCGCATAAAACACCTTTTTCCCGACAATTGCCTAAGTGTCGTAAATTCAATACTCGTCACTATAAACCGACACTTATAGCGTCACTTGTTTAAGTGACGCCTATAATCGAGAACAGATTTCATCCGTCACTAACCTTAGTGACTCATGACCTTTATACCGACACTTACAACCGACACTTCCTTAAGTGTCGCCCTCTATGCGTCACTTGCACAAGTGACGCCATTAATCAGAATCCGTCATTTCATGCGACACTTCCTGAGTGTCGCCCAAGCCCTAAGTGTCGCTATAAGTGACGCTAAAAACAGAATGTTTGCAACTCATTTTTACTAAGTGTTTTTAAGACCTAAATTTTATCACTTGATTTCACCCAAATTTAAGTCCAGATGCGTTTACCAAAGCAATTTAGTAGAAATAAAAATTTTTCGAGCTGACTTGGCATCTCGACCCCAACCAGGGGCCAGCCCCTTGGACCCCGCCAGGGGTTACCACCCCTGGAACCCCGCTAACCAGGGGCGCTGCCCCCGGACCCCCGTCACCTAAAAGTTTGTAAACATTTTAAGTACAACACTTCAAAAATCAAAATAATAATGTTGAAAATTATTATTACAAACAATCACCAACAGGCCGTACACACTTTCTAAACTCAAGTCAATCAACCAAATGGGGATAATTTGGACATTATAGTTGAACGAACAACTACAAAGGTAGTCTTTTAAGATACCTATTCAATTAATAACCATCACGCGTGTTGGACGCCCTCAGGTTACAAGTCTTCGGACATCAATTCACAGCTAATCAATTCAAGTTATTTCGATAAACACTCAAGGCTCAGGTGAGTCTCATGGCCCCTATTTTAATGCTTTTCAATCAGGGGTGTGATATTATTGCTCGTTTTGTTTTACAAGTTGAACGCAAGTACAAATCAAAATCAAATACTACATGAGTTACTTCAACTAATCAATTTAAAGCCCTCCATAGCATAGTCTGGTAATACTTAGTAGCGTGAATGTTAGTATATGATATCATATAGGATTGACAATCCTCGTCCGGGTTAGCATGCACTAACTGGTTAAACGGACGTATTAGCATTTGGGAAGACGAGTGCAGATTAGGCACTCGTAGGAGGCACCTCAGTTGGGTTTCCTTAATTGGACCTGACACTCAAGTTAAGCTCAGACTATGTGCTCATGGCTGTATAACTTTTATTTTGCTTAATTGCTTTATAAATTCAATTATAAATCTTGCGGTTCATACAAATATGTGTTGACATACAAACCTGTGAGCTCACCAGCGTTTCGCTGACCCATTTTAGCATGTAAACAAATCAGAGATTTAGCTTGAGTCAGCATGCAAACAAATCAGAGGTTGGACTGCATGTAAATAAATTCAATTATAAATCTTGCAGTAGGTTGGACTGCTCAATCAAGGCAAATTAGCTCGAGTCAGCATGCAAACAAATCAGAGATTTAGCTGCATTATTATATTTTGTATAGATTAATTATGTACTTAAATCTCTCAATTTCAACCGAGCTAATGTAACTATATTTTTGATGTAAACGTTTGTTTTTATCAATACAAGTTCAAAACGACGCATATAGTGGTCGTTCATTATATCTTATGTGTTGTGTATATTGATTAGTCGCGCCCCGACCCGAACCGCTTCCGCATCATAAATTTGGGGGTGCGACATTTATTTAGATCATGCATTGTCAATTTGTAGATAACCATATCACATCAACTTGTTTTGTGTGTGCACTTTGCAATCAATACATCTATTTGGAAGCTAATCGTTACGCTTTCTGTGAAGATCACAGGTAGTCAATTGGGAAATTTCGGATATTTCAATCCGTATTCTAAGTTAGAAGTGTCATTTCTAGGCATTGGTGTAATTGTTATGATTACCATATGCTTTATTTGTGTGACTAGAGACTCTGACACTAAGGCTGCGTTTGATTTATGGAATGCATCGAAATTTGATAGAATTGGAATCTCAATTCCGATCCACAAACATATTTGATCTACAAATTTACAAATGAACTGAGTTGTAAGTCATTGAATTTCCTCATTCACGGTAATTCACATTCCATGAAATTTCAATTCCATTGATGGATTCAAATTCCTTCAAAAATATTTACGCAACGTAAGTCTCGCACATACTAAAATCAATCATGTATAAATGGTTTGAAGAAAACAAAAAAAAGCACTCCTTAACACGCATCTAATGGGAAACTATGTTTTTAAGGTGATGATTTGTGCATGATGAATTATGCACCACCTGTTTTTTCCATACATAATTATATATTCTTTATGTTATTGAACAATACAACATATTTTGACTTGGGAAGTTTAATTATTTTTATAAAGAACTAATTTATTAATTAGGGTTAAGCGTATAAACAAATGGTACCACCGTTCAATAAATGATTAGCTCGTTTTGTATCTTATCGATTAAACTTGAAAAAAATTGGTACTACTGGTAACTTTTGGATCGCCACTGGTGCACCCTTGTTTAATTAAAAACCCTCTTCACCTATCCACCGGCAAACTTGGTTGGGCTCCGTGATTTTCACAGCACTTATTAACCAGTTAGTTAATTAAAAGGGAAACAAACGCTACGCCTAAAGGGGTGTTTGGCGTGGCTTTTGAAGAATGCTTTTTAGCTTTTTAGAGTTTAGCTACCATTAAAAAGCCATTTTGTTGATTTGCTCGATCACCTTTGGCTTTTTAGCTTTTCAAATCCTTAAAAAGCTCTTTTGGAAAAGCCAGAAAGTCCTGGTTTTTTAGCTTTTACCTTGTTAAGGTTATTGGCCTTTTAGGTGAAGAAGGCTTCTTACAGCATAAGCTAATCCAAACACTATCTCCAAAATTGCATTACGTTAAAGCATAAGCTAAAAAGCAAAAAAGCTAATATTCAAAAGGCAGGCCAAACACCCTCTAAATTGAAAGCAGCATCGATTCTGAGCATCTTTTGATAACATATATATATATATCTGAGAATCAACGCAAACTCCTTTTGATAATCAATCAAGAATTGAATCGAATCGAATGGCTGACAAACCCAGCAGAGGATTAGTGTTATACGGTGATGGATCAGCTCGATTCTTGAATCCATCTCTTTTACATCTTCATTCATTAGCTGCTCAATCTTTATGTGGCTTTTTATCTCTCCCTCACTTTCCTCCTCCTCCTACAGGTATATTATTAAACTTAAGTTTCTGAACCCCCCCCCCCCCCCCCCCCAAAAAAAAAGCTTTAATCTTTTGTTGAAATTGATTTTTGGAGATCAAGGGAGTATGTAATGGAATTGGGTATTTGGAAAAAAAACTAAAGTTGAAAGCTTCCCTTATCCTAGATTTATTACTATGTTCCTTTAAGACTTTTTCTGTGTATTTGGTCTGATTAGCTCTTTACATGCTCACAAGTTATATGTTTATCAGATTAATGTTGTAAAATACTCCAGTGTGATTGATTGAAGTCAGCATGCATGTAAGTGTACATTGTATGTGCTTTAAGATGATGTTTCTGATGGGATAACACTGTAAATGCTAGATAAACCCTAACTAAAAGTAGGCTCTAACCTTGATTAGAACCTTTTTTTAGATTGACATTTTAATGTTGTAAGCCAATATTTGTATCATATCATATGGCCTTTTAATTGGGGAGAACACAAGTAAAGCAATGTGCATTATTGCCCTCAAATGCAACTATCTATATAATGATTGCTGCAACCCATATGGTTTGATCATAATACAACAATTCTACTAATGTAGTAATCTACACATCTTTTTTTGTATAAATTATTACCAATCCCAACTAGGTAGCTGTCATTCGTGACCATTTCGTATATCTTAGTTTACTTGGGGATTATTTTGCAGACAATGTCGATGGTGGAACAGTTGGAGAATTTCTGAATTTAATGGATGCATATCAAGATTATAACACTTTGGTGAGCAGTTTCATTCTCTGAATATAATCTCTATAAAAATAAATGGAAGCTGAGTATTTAATTTTGGCACCTTTCTGTATTTTTTTTGTACCTATGCAGAGTGTAGACTCTCAAGATAAGTGCATAACACCATCTATATCAGAGAGGTAATATTACAATAGCATGAGAATCGATAATGGAAGTCCGTAATTGACATATATATATATTTAATACCTGATCATCTTTGGTTATCAACTATAACCAATGGGTTTTGATCAATTTAGGTTTATGGGAGTTAGAGCAGCTTTAATTACCGAAAATACAAGGTTAAGATCATGTGGAGGCAAACTTGGTCTTTCTGTGTTGCAGCCAAGTGAGTTGATTAAAGAAAGTTGTTCACTTGTTGATTCACCCGTCAATCTTGTTGCCAAGGAGTTGCTGAATTTGCTTGGATTTCAAGAAGAAAAAGTTTTAGATACAAGTCAATTTGATTTAGTCTTTGTGCATGTTGGAGCTCATGAAGAAAATGCAGTTGGTAAATATACAGAATATATAAACTCGTTGGTTGGTGAGATAATATCCAAAGCAAAACCTAAATCCCAGATAGGTTCTCGACTTCATTTGTCTGTTGTGTTAAGCTTTGGGGATACCTCAAAAGATGATGAATCAGAATTTTCCATTTCAAATAAAAATGAAATCATAAAATCTGATTTTGCGTCACTGTACCCTCGTCAAAGTTACATGATGAAAGGCAGCAATCTGAGGACTAATGTTAGGTAAACAAAGAAATGTTGTGTGAATCATTTATGCGCCTTTCTGGGTTTGCGATTTTACTAAGTTAAGTGGTATTTAACAGAAATTATTGCCCGATGTTGATCGCTCAATGGCAAGATGCTGTTACTAGGAAGGATATGGTGGAAACCTTCTCTTTTCAAGATTTTATGGAGGTATAGAACTCAAGTCAGAATATTGTTTTCTATATTTCTCTGGAAAATCTACTATCTATCTCACCTATTATGTACAGTCACACATATTATTATATACACATAGTCTCAATTGAGGCTTGAACTCACAATCTCTTGGTTGATGGGTTGCGCCCATACCTCTAGGCCAAATGCCATTTGGTAATCATAAGTCAAATATGTTACTAAATCCCATTTAATTATACAACGGAAGTAAGAAACTTACGGTAGTTTGGCAATGTATGTGATTATTGATCAATTTAGATGTTGATGCAGAATGGAGGAAACCTGACAATACCAGCTGATAGATTTCTTCACGAAGTTGCATTTAAGCTTTGGAAGGCCCCCAAGTATGGAGCTTGATCGACATTTTTGTTCAGATAAACTAATGGCTCGCGTAGCTTAACTTCCCCAAATAAGCATATGACTGTTTTTGGTGTTCTTATTTACCTTCGGGTATGACACTGTATGTATAACTAGCAGTTTGTCTTGTTATAACATTAATGAACGTATTTCCTGTGCGCCTCTCTTTCCCTAATGATAACTAGTATATAACCCGGGCGTTGCCCAGTTAAATGGCCGCTATATAACAAACATTAATACCGTAAAGTTCATGTACATAAAACTTTCCCATACCATAATGCTATATTGCACTTATGTATTTCATAATCGTATACGTAGCAGTGGACTGTATATACAACTATATAATGTAGCGAGGGCATGTAAGTTCTCGGCCATAAATTAGCTATGGTAAACATTATTAGTAACTCTTTTTAGTAACTCTTTTTTAGCATAATTACTACTCTTGTATCCTGGAAATTCAAAAAAGAAAAAAGTAATGAGTTAATGGTCATGAGTCAAAGGCAGTAAGTAAAGTCACAAATATCTAAAACCCGAAAAGTTAAAATCATATGTGCTTATGTACTTTGACATAAGCCATTATTGTACTTAGTATCTAACAACTTTCTTCTATCATCAAACATGATAAAAACAAATAAAAAAAGAACTAAACTTTCATACTTGCAGTTGCATTTTATGATAAAATGACTCCAAGAGAAAGTTTGTATGAACTTGGTGCCAATGACCCATGAACAGTCACCTAAGATAAAATACTCCTCCATAACAAAAATACAAATATTGTAGTACCATTTTCAGAAGCATTTTGGTTCAGATATACTCCTTCATAACATCACGTATCGAGTATCAAATCCTGGGAATCGTTTGAGCATTGTGATTCAGTTGGCCATATGGGCTTCTGTGTGCATGATAACACAGATACCTCAAATACTTTTACTAAATCAGGAGTTGGATTAAGTATAGATTGGGTCATAGCCTACCCAATTTAGAACATCAAAAAGGCCATCAAACACCAAGAAAAGAAGCAATTTAGAAGAATTTCAAAGCTATTTGAACCTCAACTATATTAGCAAAACTCGTTTAATGCACATCTATCCCGTTAACATAATAAACTGTAAAATTGAACCAGCAACATGATGACATGAAGTGTGTAATCATCCAAGGCTCTCAATTCCTTTATTAGAAATCTTTGTATCCACCACCAGAAAATTTCGCAACCATATCAACCAACCTATAAAGTAGAGATATTCATAAATTAGACTAATTAAACATGTGAGTGCAAGTGTGTGAATTTAATAGTTTTGAAATTGTGCATATGGTTAAAGACATGTAAGAATTAATCATATAACCACCATCTAAAGAATAAGAATCCCATGGTAGAAAGCTACACCCATTTACCTTCTAAGTCTTGTTGACAAATTACAAAGGATATTTGAGATATTATATTATCTTTCTTTTTTTTTTTAATTTTTAATTTGAAGAAATCAGATAATTCAGTATATAATGTACAAATAACTCTTCCAACTTACTGGAACTGCCCTTCATAAGATAGATGCAGTGCCTGTTACTCCACTGGAACTCGCTTGCACCTGAAAATGTCATTAAAAATATAAAAATGAAATTTAGATAAGAAGACACATGTATCAACCATGTTGAATTTCCCAGATAATTACACCTTTGAATTGAACAGGATGACAGTAAAGAGCTAACTGACCGGGATGAGGGCATAACCTTGAACACACAAAACCAAAACAATAACTTAACACATTGGACCGGCTCTCATTTAGCTATCCTTTTGTTTAATCAGTTTGTGATAACACAACCCGAATATACCTGGATGAGAGCAAAACCCCCATTTTGCAGCTACGACAATGGGCCAGTTACTTATTAAATCATAATTGTTATATGTGAAAACATCATACATGGCCTCAACGGCACACCACACTCCTCACCTGAAGCAGAAGGGTTATACAGAAGAACCCAGAATTTGAGAAATAGTGTTCATGGTTGCCGCTGCATGCTAAAAAACCAAGTTGTCAATATAAGCATAAAAGTTTTCCATGCTACAGAAGAACCTCCTAAATCATAATAATAAAAAATGTTGTGTGTGATGTATGATCAAGATCTCTCGGATGGATTCCATGCTAGCCAACTGAATGAGAAACTGTCAGTTGCCTTAGATGAATTTGTGCTCCCTCTACATCAGCCAGAGCTATAAGACCTCTCTGTATACAAGTACCCAAATAAAAAAAACTCATAAATCAGAAACTCCATAACATCATCAAAATATTTTATATTGAACTACAAGTAATTTAATATTAGACAAAGTAATAAATTTTAAATAACTATTATTCAGACCTGATCATCCTTTCATCTTTATCAGCAGCCACATGTTACGTTGAAATAAGCCATCAATCATTTCAACACGGTGCAGATTGAAGATTTTGATATGCCCAGTAGCAAGAAATCAAGGGCCATTTCCTTGAATATACAACCTACACATTACCGAAAAGAGTTATTATGAAATTACAATACATATTATTGCCAAGGTATTAGGAATAATAAAAAAAAGCGTATATCAGCAATTGAAGGAAAGAAAAAAGATACAAAGTCTGGAAACAAAAGTACAAATAAGAAACAACTACAGAAACTAAGACCACTATATTACAAGAAGTTATATAGCATCAAAGAAGTACAATATTTCCATAAAGTTAAGAGACAAAACGGGGCAGTAGCCCACTTGCTGGGCCCAAAAACAAAAGCAGGCCACGCTGCACCAAGAAAAAAGCAGACAGCCAACTGACCAGAAGCTTGCAGAACCACATGCCAGCACTCGAGCATTAACCAAGACCTTCGATACCGCCAAATAACTGCCTCCACGAGAACTTCACAGATTTAAGTATAGCAGCAACCCACCCAAATGACCTCGATTTTTACCCAAACAAATCTGGAATCGCATCATAACCCACATAAGTTTACATGTGACAATGAATAAGCAAAAGATGAAGTGTGAGCATACCTTGCATTGTGTTAGCTCCTCAAACCATATGTTGCCAGTGTGGTTAGGAGGAAGAGACTTGCCATTATATACACTAAATATAAGCCCTCCAACTCGAGCGAGTTAACGTCATTCTCCCTGCCAAATAAATATAATTCTAAGTGAGCAATACAGAGGTAAATGAGTGATAATGACCAGCTTATAAAACTTACCATGGAGGCACGGACATACTCAGTGTCAATACCTTAGGTTCATCACACGAGCGAGGTAAAGCCATTCAATCTCCCTGCCAAATAAAACTCCTAATATGAATAACAAAAACTTTGATATGTTTTTATTTAGATATTTTTAAGAAGAGAATGATGTCATCTACTAAATTGTGGGCACGTATAATAAATTAAATATAGAAAATTGTATTGATAACGGTGTGGTCTAACATGGTACTATCATATGCTATAATCTTAGCTTGAGGAACCCAAATGTTGTCCACTTCCCATCACAACCATATGTAGCATGTAATTAATTTTATGTAATGACCCAAGATGGTAATGATGCATTTGAAATATTGTCGAACATATGATAGTAAAGGCATTTAACATACAATTCTATAACCACTAGCTCAGAAGATAGATGTTTATGTACCGTCATATGCCATTATCAAGATCTTCCTGCAAGTGCAGTACAACATTCTGAATTAGTTGTTGTCTAGAAATTTTACAGTTGGATATATGTAATAGGAGAACAGACTTGCAGTTTCAAAAAGATCAAAATAAATATAATAATAACAATAATAATCAATTACATATCCTATTTGTTTCCTCTTCTTTTTAGGTTATAGAAAATCCATTGAGAAAAGGCCAAGATTTGCATACCTTTTGTTCAGCGACGTGCACATTTGGAACATTTGTTGCAGATTAAGGTTCCGAGTAAACTGATATTGAAGGGGAAAAAGTGGACTGCCATTGTACCGACACAGATTTAAGTTTTATTTATAATGTATTTCAAACATGGGACCAATAAGATAAATATGAATGATCAAGCGATCAGATTAGTTTCACAAAGGACACTGTCAATATACTTGCCTTTGACACACAAGAGTTGACAATGTTCTTCCCCAATGGACTGACAATACTAGCATGCTCCTTACATGATGGTGAAGCTGCATTTACCGATATAGATTTCACAGATTCTGCACATTCCTTAACATGAGAAGACCACTTACTAGATAAAGAGGACATATACCTGTAATTTCTGCAACAGATGCTCGATAAGCCTCATGATGAGAACTTGCTTTGTAATTTTGAATATCATGATTTATCCGGTTTTCCTATTAATAAAGACAATGACTCTTTTTCTTAAATGGAAAAACGGGTCAGATAAACAGCTATAGAATATACAGTCAAATGAGTGGTTGTAATAGGAAAGGGAAAAAATCAAGAAATTTCCTCATGGTGGCATAGCAAAGAACCTTAAGAACTTCCGGAAATCCATCCATTTAGTGATTTTGGCTCCCAAAAATAGTTTGAGGAATGCACTTGTGTTGCAATGGTGAAGAACCAAATATAATGGTGCTAAGTAATCCTACATAAGATCTTTTTACGAAATCTAATCACTTTTCCAAGTGATCGACAATTCGACATGGCTAATGGTCCTTGCTTTACCTGCAAATAACTTAATAACAACATATTAGCTTCCTAATACTGTAGATGATTAGTTGACAAGGTAGAGCAGGTGTCTGTAAGACTGTAGTAGTCATTTGCAACTACTCAGTATTGTACATTATAAATTTTCTTTGGTTAACAAACACTTTGATCACTGTTATTCCAGTCACTATTGATCAAAGTGTATGTCAACCTTTTTTGAAGATAAAAAAAAAACTCTGTTAATGGATCCACATCATGTCCTTGGGTATTGTTAGATATTAATGTGATTAGGCTGTAATTAGGCTGTGATATAGCTGTAGTTTAATAACCTTCTATATATAGCTCATGTATACTTGTATAAATAGGCACTTGCATTACTCAATGTAATATACAGAAAACATTTATAATCTCATAATTGTCACATGGTATCAGAGCCACAACGGCCTGAACCTTGCCTGAAACCTAGTCTGCCGCCGGAGCCACCTCTGTCGGAACCCTGAAAGTCGCCGGAACCCTAGTCAGAAATCACCACTCATAGAATCTCGTTAATCACCCGTGCCTGTCTCCTGAATCACGGTAAACTGCTGATCTAGTTGTGTATTTATCCTTTTACAGTCCTCTTTATCACTGCTGCAGTTAAAGTTACTTGTCGGAACCCTAGACACCGACGCCGCTAGGTCCAGTCTCCTGTTGAAACACTAGATAACCTGTTCCAGTTAATTAGTGCTGCTGATTTGCCACTGAAATCAGTACCAAAACCCTAATTTTGGGTTGAATGTCCTGTTGGAAATCTCTGCTGCTGGAATTTTTGAACCGACACTGCTTGCTGCTACCTGTCTATTTATTATTTCTGTCTACCATAACCTGCTGAAGATCAGTAAGTCAGTCTGTCCAACCACGATTCCTTCTCAAAATGTCTGACAAAGCAAAGACAAAGTCTAGTGATGATCGTGGTTACTATATGCAACTCAGCAAGGAAGAGCTATATGTAATACAGTCACTTCGGGCTTCCACTTCTTTGGATCAGAATGTTTCTCATGTGTTGGGTGCACCCTCAGGTAACCAAACTTGTCTGAATGTATCAACTTCATCTTCTTGGATTATTGATTCAGGTGCCACTGATCATATGACCGGGAACAAAGACTATCTTTCCAATCTTAATACCAATATACCCAATAAACCTGTTAGACTTGCTAATGGATCCTCATGTCCAATCGTGGGCGTAGGTACCAATAGTGATTTCCCAAACCTAAACCTTTCATCTGTTCTCTATGTTCCATCATTTCCAGAATCTCTAATTTCTGTTGGTAAAATTACAGAAGATAATGGTTGTTATGCACTTTTCTTTCCGAAATATTGCATACTACGAGAATTAGGGACGAATCGTGTAATCGGGACAGGTTCCAAGTCCCAAGGTCTTTACCGTTTATCTACCTTGCAGTCCCCAGTAGCACATCTATCCGACTCTAGTATCATTGATACTCATTGCCGGTTAGGTCACCCCTCTTTACCCGTTCTAAAGAAACTAGTTCCGAACCTCTCGTCTGTACAGGAGTTAGCCTGTGAATCCTGTCAGCTTGGTAAGCATATTCGTTGTCCTTACCCCCAGAAAGAATGTAGTCAGGTCAACACCTTATTTCAATTGGTGCATTCGGATATATGGGGACCTTGTCCTGTCACCTCTACGAATGGTTTTAAATACTTCATTACATTTGTTGATGATTACTCTCGTGCAACTTGGGTTTTTTTATTTAAATCACGTAATGAAATATTTTCTATTTTTCGTGAGTTTTATGCATATGTTAAAAACCAATTTGATATTTGCATTAAAACTCTTCGGTCAGACAATGCAAAAGAATACTTCTCTAATGATTTTAATAGTTTTTTATCTGAGCATGGCATTATACATGAATCCTTATGTGCGTACACACCCCAACAGAATGGTATTGCTGAACGTAAAAATCGTCATTTGTTGGATGTTGCTCGCACTATGATGATTCACTATAATGTCCCGCAACGCTTTTGGGCTGATGCGGTTCTTACAGCAAATTATCTAATCAACCGCATGCCATCTTCTGTCCTTGATAACAAAATACCATTCTCAATTCTGTTTCCAAAGGGTACCCTTTTTCCTTTGAAGCCTAAAATCTTTGGTTGTGTTTCTTATGTTCATGATCATCGTCCAGGACATAATAAACTTGAACCACGTGCTATTAAGTGTGTTTTTCTTGGGTACTCACGAGTTCAAAAAGGTTATCGTTGTTATAGTCCAACCCTTCGTCGATATATTACTAGTGTTGATGTCACTTTCAATGAGTCGATGTCCTTCTTTGACAAAACTAGTAGTCCTTCTGAATCAGAATCCTTTGATCCTATTTCCGATCCGTTAATATCTCCAGATCCAGTCTCTTTTATACCGGTACCCACACCAAAGAATCCAACTCCGACTGATAATACTCGATTTACAAATGTGTACGCCAGGCAACGTCACCGACAAAAGAGTAAAACCCAAGAAAACATACCTAACCCAGAACCTGAACCTAACCCGGAACCTGAACTAGACTCGGAACCAGAACCTAAATCAGACCCGGAACCACACCCGGAACCCGAACCAAACCGAAATTCTGCATCAAACCCAGAACCTACACCTACCCAATATTCTATACCTGACCCACCACGTCATACTGAACCTTATGACCCTCCTGGTGCCCCTCTTCCAGACATTCCAATTGCCTTTCGGAAAGGCACTAGGAGTTCTACCAAACACCCCATCCAAGATCATGTTGCATTCTCCCACCTCTCACCTGAATCGTCTGCTTACACAACAGCCATTGATAGTCACACGGTTCCCAGAAATATATCAGAGGCACTTAATCACCCTGGATGGTTTAAAGCAATGCAAGAGGAGATGGATGCCCTAAAAGGAAATCATACTTGGGATTTAGTGCAACTTCCTCCTGGAAAGCGTAAAGTTGGTTGTAAATGGGTGTTTACTGTGAAACTTAATCCTGACGGTTCATTGCATCGGCTGAAAGCCCGATTGGTTGCAAAGGGATATTCTCAAGCATATGGGATTGACTATGACGAGACATTCTCCCGGGTAGCCAAGATGCCATCTGTTCGGATCTGTATAGCTTTAGCTGCCATTAATCATTGGCCGCTGCATCAATTAGATGTCAAGAATGCCTTCTTAAATGGCGTTCTTGAGGAGGAGGTATACATGGAGCAACCACCTGGGTTTAGTGTTAAGGAGGAGGCATCTAAGGTATGCCGATTGAGACGTTCGTTATATGGTCTCAAACAGTCTCCTAGGGCTTGGTTCGGACGATTATCTAATGTTCTTCATGAATTCGGTATGACTCGCAGCTCTCAAGATTACTCGGTGTTCTTCAGACATCACATGGGCCAACGAATCATTCTTGTAGTCTATGTTGATGATATCATTATCACTGGAGATGATAGTAAGGGAATTTCAGAATTAAAACGCTTTCTACAATCTCAGTTTCAGATTACAGATTTGGGACGACTTCGGTACTTTCTTGGGATAGAAGTGTCGAGATCTCCACAAGGAATTCTTTTATCTCAACGAAAGTATGTTCTAGACATGTTATCTGAATGTGGTTTATTAGGATGTAAACCAGTGGAAAGCCCAATGCTTACTACCGGAAAACTTCTACCCAAGGATGGAAATCCTATAAAAGATCCAGAGCGATACAGAAGATTAGTTGGGAAGTTGAACTATCTGACGGTTACTCAACCTGATATATCTTTCCCGGTAAGTGTCTTGAGCCAATTCATGTCTGATCCATACACGGGCCATTGGGTTGCAGCTCTTCGCGTTTTAAGGTATCTTAAAGCCACACCAGGCTTAGGAATACTTTATTCAGATCAGGGTCATTGTCGAGTTGGTGCGTTTACAGAGGAAGGAGATGGTAAGATATCGGGTTTCTCTGACGCAGATTGGGCTGGGTGTCCGATTTCTAGAAGATCAACGACAGGGTATTGTGTATTTGTCGGGGGTAATTTAGTCTCTTGGAAAAGCAAGAAGCAACATACCGTCTCTCGTTCAAGTGCCGAGTCCGAGTATAGAGCTATGGCAGATGTGTCATGCGAAATGACATGGGTAAGGAGGTTACTTAGAGAATTAGGTGTAATCACGGATGACTTGATGAGGCTTTATTGCGATAACCAGTCAGCCATTCATATTGCCAAGAATCAAGTATTTCATGAAAGGACCAAACACATCGAAGTTGATTGTCACCTAATCAGAGACCATGTTGTGGGAACACGGACAGATCCACCATCTATCCAACCAATACACATAAGGACTGAGTACCAGCTTGCAGACATTCTCACAAAGCCGTTACACAAAGCACAAATTACTTTTATCTGTAACAAGTTGGGAATGATTAACATATATGCCCCAACTTGAGGAGGAGTGTTAGATATTAATGTGATTAGGCTGTAATTAGGCTGTGATATAGCTGTAGTTTAATAACCTTCTATATATAGCTCATGTATACTTGTATAAATAGGCACTTGCATTACTCAATGTAATATACAGAAAACATTTATAATCTCATAATTGTCACAGGTATCAAGAGTGACGTATAGCTAATCATACAAACATCATTCTCTTTCCCATCTAGTATAACAATGTAGACAACTAAAAGTCAACAAACAATCTAACAAAGAACTGTAATGTGAGCTCAGTTCAGATTGGTTATAGAACATACCTACATCATGACCTTGGATTTCCATTCTCATGGACATTGATACATCTCCTGATGCAAGATCTTTATTTTGAAAGCATTTAGAGTTTGAAATATTAAATAACCTTTTATAAGCATGACAATAAATATTAGTAAAAAGACAGAATGCACGAATAATTTACACATCTAAAAAATACAGTACTATGTTTCATGTAAAGACATAATAGTAAATAATGCAGCAATCTGGATAATAGTAACATTACAAACAATTGAAAACTTCGAAGTCCACTTGTAGAATATGAATGACAAAAGAATGAAGATAAAAGCAATTTTGCCTATGCAAAAGAAAATAATCAAGAATTTCACATTTCATCAAACAATTGGTGTGCATTCCCCGATTCAATTCAACTTCCTACTCATTCGAATAAAAAAATAGGATAGAATCATCACCTCTTTCGAATTCAACTCTTGAATGCATCCACTAAATCATTTCTTTCTATTTGCATTATATACTTGTTTATTGACCTCCAAAACTTCTTAGTCTCTATTTGGTGCCCTTACAACAAAAAATCAATGAATCAGTCAATCAACCCAACACAATTGATTGGTTGTACAGTTGAAAGAATTGATTGGTAACAACATATCCCCTCATAGTAAAATTTGCATAAAACTGGATAGCCAATCTTGTTGTCGATTAGGAGTGAAATCGAACCTGCATATGATTTGATTATGAATATGAGGGGATATCATGCACAAATTCTTTATATTGTGATGCATTCATAGTAAAATCATAAAAAGAAAAGAAAAAAAGAAAAGCGCACAGACATAAAAACTGGGGTGCTTACTTTTATTGTCCGATTTGGGATGGAACAGCAACTAATTTTAATAGACAAAATAAATTGAAATCAAGTCGTACCTGGATTCAAAAACACCACCGGCCATAATTTTAGGAGATCGTGGTGGCAGTTAGTAGAGCCTCCCAAAAACCATCTTCCTTGAGCAGATTAACCGAAATTCCTTATTATTGGAAGGCTGAGAATGGAAGTCAACATCATCGGACGATTGATATCAATAGTCAAGGCAAAACCGTCACCAAATGCAACCGCTCAGAAATAGTTCACTACCCTGGAGCCATAGACAAGGGAAATATACCAAAACAAGCAATGTTGGTTAGCATTTGCCTACTAAGTTGCTAACATATACATAACAAGGGTGCATGAATTAAAACCTTAAGCCACCGATAATTCTAAGAAACGTTTAAACTAAAGGTTGAATTGATCAACTAACTATATTAACGACTTACAAAGTCCAAAATTAAAGGTAAAAGAAAAGGGTGAAAATGGCTAAGACCAATGTCGTATAGGCGTTTATACTAAGAAAGGTCGAGAAATGATATAGTTAAAAAAGTTAATGAGCTTTTGTTTGCAATGTAATGTGTATCAATTATATAAACAATAGTATTATAGAGAGAGAATAAAGGTCGATGAAATTAACCTACTAAACTTTCAGAGAGGGTTAATTTTAAAATTAAATATAAACAATCGAAGTATGATGTATAAAGTAAAATGAAGAACGTTATACTAATGTTCAAATACAATATGATACGTTAATCATATGTCGTTGTAGCATTGCACAACCGTCAGGGCTGTCTCTGAGTTTTCAGAGGCCCTGAGCAAAAATATGTATAATTACCGAAAAGAAAAGGATCAGAAGCGCAGGGAAGGGTAGAGGAGCAGGTAAGGCAATATTTGAGCCAATAGGAGCTGCACACGTGTTTCTTTCCTGTCCCGTACAGTACCATACTAGGGACTATTTGTGTACTTTTTCCAAACTTTTGGATCTGACCGCAAAGTCTTCAACAAATTACGATTTAATCACAAAATCCCAAAATAAGGAAAGAAATCCGATTTACAATCTTAGATTGATACGATTGTTTAGCTAAATACTCGACTAAACCCTCAGATCATCACGATTCTTTCTCAAAATCGCTTATATATACGGTCATATACGTACGATTTCTGCATTTTTTCGTAATTAAAATCATCAAATCGGTGCACAATGTCACAAGTATATACACATTCATCTGCTGTCGATCGTGTAGATGGAACTCCTACAGTTGCTGTTGCAGTCGAAGAACACACACCTATCGTAGAAGCTATTAATAAAAGTAAGTATTATATGTATCTCATTTATCTGTATATATGCGTGTTTTTTCGTATGTGTTTATGTATCTGTATATACTTTTTTTCATGAGTATACATACATCGAGATGATTGTATATGAGTCATTGTATGAATTCGAATATTTAATTTTTTCGTTTCATAAGTATACATACATCCATATAACACCCCTCATTTCATAGTAATAAAATTATAATTAATACGGAAGCGCAAGTAATTAAAACGCCATACTTCGTTACATATTTCCATAAAGTACCAAAATAGTTTAGATGGTTAAGTTACTACGGTTTAAAACTTGTAAAAAAACTAGCATGTCGGGGTATTATATAAACAAAACCAAGTTGTTACAAAATGATCAGAGTAGCTTGAATATCAAACATTCCATTCTTCCAAGGTTTGACCTTCCTGCTACCCACCCGCATGTTCAAAATCAAAAGTCTGCAGGAAGTAACAACGAGGGATTAGCACATAGCTAAGTGAGTAAATCCAACACTCAACATTTAACTTAGCTAAACCAATTAACAACAACAAGTATTCGCAACTACAACAATCAACAACAACTTAATGAGGATCGGTGGATCCGGGGATAACCTTAGCACCCGGGCGGCTCCCCAAGATCACTTATCCAAACATATCCGTATGGCCATAACGGACGAGACCGATAGCTAGTGTTTATCGTACTTAGGTACAGTTCAGCACACACAACAAATGAAGTACATCCCTGTACCGTTCACACAACAACTCACTAGCCCAACCAACAGTTCATCAACTTGTTGACCTCATTAACAACAATGCCCGAAGGCCACACAAGCACATATATGAATATAACCAACAATAGCATCAAATCAATTCAATAATCAAGTCCCCGTTTACCCGTTGTAATCAAATGATTACAACTAAGCCAAACGGTGAGTTTCGAATCCACTCACCAATACCTTCGTCTTCACTAACTCAGATTCTCGGGGCAACTTTATCTTTCAGAGGATCTGAGATTCAACACCAATGAAAAGTTAGTAATCAAAGTCGTCCAAATATAACTTATAAAAATTCGACACATTTGGAACTCATTAATATAAACATCTAGATTACTAGCTACTAATCATGCACATAATCATAACACATCAAATAATTACATGTACTAACACTTGAAAGGTTTTAAAAGCTAAAACGAAAAATCCCTGGAAACAGCCAGAAGCCGCCGGCTTGACCATGGAAGCCGCCGGCTTCCCATGGCTAGCCGCCGGGTCATTCCCTTCACCCGCCGGGTGAATTAAGTTTTTCATCAACAGAACTTTATTGCGTTTTAAAGCCTCTAGAACCCGCCGGTTTGGATCATTGACCCACCGGTTGGGGGTCACAAGCCGCCGGCTTGGCTTTAAAGCCGCCTGCTTCCCCAATGTGAAGCAGAAGCCGCCGGCTAGGCTTATGAAGCCGCCGGCTTCTATACCAGATCAAGAACAGCAGCAGCAGATATGAAGTAATGCACGAACCAAAAACTATAAATTCCAACTTTTGAGCCTAATCCGCATAAAACTCGATATCTAAGCTTATAACAACTTCATATAACATCTATATACATTAACCAACCTCCTTAACATCTCGAGATTTAAGATTACACAAAAAAATTACAAAATAATTTAGGTTTTTCAACCATTACCAAATCAAAGCTCATAACATGAATTCGATGCTTATAACGAGTTAATAATCATCACCTAGTATCACATATCATATATAATCACCAACTAACATCTATATCCACATCAAATCATCAATTATCATAAATTCTAACATTTGGGATAAACTCCATTTACCTTTAAATGAAGGAGATGATGAATAGAAAGATTAGAAGGTGATGAAGATGATAATAGCTAGTAGATTCCAACTTCCAAACACTTTCTAATTTGATGATTAATCTTGAATATCACTAGCTAGGTTTTTGTGTGTTTTATTTGAAAGAGAAATTGGGAAAGTGATCAAGAGTTAGGTCGATCCCCATTTTAACCAACCTAAAACTATTAGATATTTAATACCCGCTCTAAATCTATTGTCTGGCACTTAATTACTAAATGCGAGAAATTTATTTTATTGTTCCGTCAACTTTAATAATTTAAAACAAGCAACATTTTACTAAACACAATAAGTCCTGAGACCTATTTCACCAACTTTCACAATTAAACAATTATATCGTAAAATTCTTTAAAACAATCAAATACGCAATTATAAATAGAAAATACCAGGCTATCGGAGAGGATGTTACAAATCTCCCCTCCTTAAGGAGATTTCGTCCCCGAAATCTCAGCCCTATCAACCAATCCAGGATATCTGGATTTCATCAACTCTTCGGTCTCCCAAGTTAGGTCGGAACCTAAACTATGTCTCCATTTAACTAGCACCATAGGAATTTGTTTCTTCCTAAGTTTGGTAATCTTTCGGTCAACAATTTCAACTGGTTCCTCTATTAACTTCTGGGTTTGATCAACCTTTAAATCTTTCAACGGGAGAATTTGCGACTGATCCTCGATATTACACTTTCTCAAGTAACATACGTTAAAAGTATCATGAATACCAGAGAGCTCTGGAGGAAGATCCAATGCCATTGACTGATCATTAACAACTTGTCGAATTCTGAATGGACCAATGTACCTAGGCGCCAACTTTCCACGTTTTCCGAATCTAATCACACCTTTCCACGGAGAAACTTTAAGATACACAAATTCACCTTCGGAAAACACAACCGGTCGTCTTTTAGGATCCGCATACATTTTCTGTCTATCTCTTGCAGCTTTCAACTTCTCACGTGCAATGGCTACTTTATCAGCGGTTATTTGAACAATATCGGGTCCCGCAAACTGTTTCTCACCTGCCTCTAACCAACATGTAGGTGTGCGACAACGACGACCATACAACATTTCATACGGAGGCATCCCAATACTAGAATGGTACGAATTGTTATAAGTAAACTCAACCAACGGAAGATGTGAATCCCAAGAACCTCCATATTCCAGAATGCAAGCACGAAGCATATCTTCTAAAGTTTGAATTGTACGTTCTGACTGACCGTCTGTCTGAGGATGATAAGCTGTGCTAAGGTTTACACGTGTACCCAACTCTTGTTGTAGACTTTGCCAAAAACGAGAAGCAAAACGAGTATCTCTATCTGACACAATCGATAAAGGAATACCATGTCTAGAAACAATTTCGTTAACATACAATTGAGCAAGTTTAGTCAACGATGTCGTCTCACTCGTAGCAAGAAAATGCGCACTCTTGGTCAAACGATCCACTATTACCCAAATCATATCATTGCCTCGAACAGTACGCGGTAGCTTAGTCACAAAATCCATGGTTATGTGATCCCACTTCCACTCAGGTATTTCCAACTGTTTTAACGACCCATACGGCTTTTGATGTTCCGCTTTGACCTGAGCACAAATATGACACGATCCCACAAACTTTGCAATGTCGGTTTTCATCGTTGGCCACCAATACAACGGTTTCAAGTCATTATACATTCGAGTACTACCCGGATGAATGGACATGCGTGACTTATGAGCTTCATTCAAAATTAAATCCCGAATACCACCAATGGAAGGAATCCAAACACGAGACTGATAAGTCTTTAATCCTCTTGAATCATCAACTAATTCATCCTTGCGTTTTAACATGATTTCCGATTTCAGATTCTGATCTTTTAAAGCTTCAAGTTGTACAACTCTAATCTGATTAATCAAATCCGAGGAAACATTCACTTTTATAAAGAAAGCTCGATCGAGAGTATTCTTTCGACTTAAAGCATCGGCTACCACATTCGCTTTGCCCGGATGGTATCTAATTTCACAATCATAATCCTTGATTAACTCTAACCACCGCCTTTGTCGCATATTCAATTCTTTCTGGGAGAACACATACTGCAAACTCTTGTGATCGGTACACACAACACATCGAGTCCCATATAAGTAATGTCTCCAAAGTTTAAGGGCAAATACAACTGCGGCGAGTTCTAAATCATGCGTAGGATAATTCTTCTCATGTGGTTTCAACTGTCGAGAAGCATAAGCGATAACTCTATCCCTTTGCATTAAGACACAACCCAAACCCGAATATGAAGCGTCGCAATAAACCACAAAATCATCAGTACCTTCTGGTAATGCTAAAATCGGTGTCTGACACAACAATTGTTTCAATGTCTGGAAAGCTTGCTCCTGTTGATCAGTCCACACATACTTCTCCTCTTTACGGGTTAACTTAGTTAACGGACCGGCTATCTTAGAGAAATCCTTAATAAATTTCCGATAATATCCCGCTAATCCAAGGAAACTCCTTATCTCAGAAACAGATTTCGGTGCATTCCAATTCATCACAGCTGAAATCTTTGATGGATCCACTTTCACACCATCTCGACAAATTATATGGCCCAAAAACTGAACTTCTTGAATCCAGAATTCACATTTGGAAAACTTTGCATATAACTGTTCCCGTCTCAATGTTTCAAGAACCAATCTCAAATGCGCGGCATGCTCGGTTTCAGATTTCGAATAGATAAGTATATCATCAATGAAAACAATAACAAATTGATCCAAGAACGGTCGACACACACGGTTCATCAAATCCATAAATACTGCTGGTGCATTTGTTAAACCAAACGGCATGACCAGAAATTCATAATGACCGTACCTAGTACGAAAAGCAGTTTTAGGTATATCTTGTTCACAAACACGGACCTGATGATAACCCGACCTCAAATCAATTTTAGAATACACTGACGAACCCTGCAACTGATCAAACAAATCATCTATTCTGGGCAAGGGATATTTGTTCTTAACAGTCCTCTTATTTAATTCCCTATAATCAATACACATCCGCAATGACCCATCCTTCTTTTTCACAAACAACAATGGTGCACCCCACGGCGAGGAACTAGGCCTGATAAAACCTCTATCCAACAATTCCTGAATCTGATTCATCATTTCACGAATCTCCGAAGGAGCTAACCTATAGGGAGCTTTAGCAATCGGCGATGAACCCGGAACAAGATCAATTCTGTATTCTACTTCTCTAACTGGCGGTAACCCAGGCAACTCATCAGGGAACACATCGGGGTACTCACAAACAACAGGAACATCCGAAACAGTTTTCCTTTCTAATTTGGCATCAACTACATAGGCTAGGTATGACTCACAACCTTTTGACAATGACTTCCTAGCTTTCATCAATGAAATCAAAGGAATAGCTACACCATCCCGTTCTCCTCGAGCCACAACATATGACCCTTCGGAGATTGGGATCCTAACCAACTTCCGATGACAATCAATACTAGCCTTATTCTGACTCAACCAATCCATACCAATAATTACATCGAAACTAGGGATGGGCATCAACAAGAAGGAAATAGGAAAAACATGATCATCAATAGTAATATTAGCTCCATTCACCGAGGTAGTAACAGGAACTAACTTACCACTAACTATTTCTACTTCTATAGGCTTTGCTATCACGGTAGGGGTTAATTTCAACTTATTACAAAATTGCACAGAAATGAAAGTACAATTAGCACCCGAATCAAACAATACACGTGCAGGTACAGAGTTTATAAGAAATGTACCCGTGATAACATCTTCAGTACGCACGGCCTCATCAACCGTCATCTGAAAAGCCCTACTAGTTGCTGGAGGAGGGTTCTTTCTTTTCTGACCGGAAGATCCCGAACTCCCGACCGAACCCGACCCCGTCGACCTTGCCTCCGGACATTGACCAACCCTATGCCCCTCTTTCTTACATGACCAACAAACAAAGCTTGGATATCGGCAACTTTTTATCTCATGACCCAATTCACCACACTTCATACATTTGTTCGTCTTAGCCGTACACGGACCATCATGCCGAGACCTACACGAACTACACCAATTTGAACTATTGGAACTTCCTGAAGAACCACTTCTTCCAACAAATTTCTTACCACTCTGTCGATTCCCTTGCCACCGAGATTTATTCTTACCCGACGATTCCGTTCTTGCCTTAGAGGAACTTGTATCCCGTCCTTGCCATAATCGCAAACCACTCAAATCACTATCAGCGGATCTTGCAAGATTGAAAGCATGCGTTAAATCCTTTGCCAATCTCACAACCGTACGATAGTTATCCGGTAAGGTATCCACGAATTGTTCGATTTGCGTTTTCTCATCCGGAACCCATTGTTGCACAAACCTAAGCTTATCCGTAAACTGCGAGATCAGTTCATCAATAGTCATGTCATCCTTCAATCGAAGATTCACAAACTCTCTCCGAATTCTAGCAATATCAAAATCCGAACAATATTGGTTACGCACAGCTTGATGAAATTGAGACCAATTAATAGATTCCTTTTGTTGTTGCGTCAAGTGTCCGGTAACGGAATCCCACTAAATCATAGCCTCGTCCTTCATGCATTGAACCGCATATTTAACCTTAAGTTCATCCTCACAACAAATCACATCAAATTTGCGTTCCATATCCCTAAGCCAATTCAACGTTACTGTAGGATTTTTACTTCCTTGAAATTCCGGTGGTCGACTAGCCATAAAAGTCTTGTATGAACACTTCTTATCTGATTGGGAAGTTGAACCAGAACCAAAGACTGGGGCTTGCTGAAATAACTGTCTAGTCGCAGCTTCCTCAGCTTTCCTCTTGAATTCCCTAAGAAACACCAACTCATCTTCCATCTCATGAATATACTCATCTCGGTTAGATTGGTGTCCGGTTGGTTAAGAAGTACCATCATGATCATGTTGCTCGGTATTAGGCTCTAAGTGAGGAGCGACAATCCGGGAGACATTGTTGGGGTTGGTGGTCGGTGGTTCGTTATCTGCCATTTCTGAAATTCAACACAACACTCGAACTTTGTTAATCGTTAGCATCTCAATACTAACTACCATCAACCAATACTAATCCCATACCCAAGAATGTTTGATATATCACGCTCGAGTTTTGGGATTTATCATTCAACAATGAACAATTATCCCAAAACTATGCTCTGATACCAATTTATAACACCCCTCATTTCATAGTAATAAAATTATAATTAATACGGAAGCGCAAGTAATTAAAACGCCATACTTCGTTACATATTTCCATAAAGTACCAAAATAGTTTAGATGGTTAAGTTACTACGGTTTAAAACTTGTAAAAAAACTAGCATGTCGGGGTATTATATAAACAAAACCAAGTTGTTACAAAATGATCAGAGTAGCTTGAATATCAAACATTCCATTCTTCCAAGGTTTGACCTTCCTGCTACCCACCCGCATGTTCAAAATCAAAAGTCTGCAGGAAGTAACAACGAGGGATTAGCACATAGCTAAGTGAGTAAATCCAACACTCAACATTTAACTTAGCTAAACCAATTAACAACAACAAGTATTCGCAACTACAACAATCAACAACAACTTAATGAGGATCGGTGGATCCGGGGATAACCTTAGCACCCGGGCGGCTCCCCAAGATCACTTATCCAAACATATCCGTATGGCCATAACGGACGAGACCGATAGCTAGTGTTTATCGTACTTAGGTACAGTTCAGCACACACAACAAATGAAGTACATCCCTGTACCGTTCACACAACAACTCACTAGCCCAACCAACAGTTCATCAACTTGTTGACCTCATTAACAACAATGCCCGAAGGCCACACAAGCACATATATGAATATAACCAACAATAGCATCAAATCAATTCAATAATCAAGTCCCCGTTTACCCGTTGTAATCAAATGATTACAACTAAGCCAAACGGTGAGTTTCGAATCCACTCACCAATACCTTCGTCTTCACTAACTCAGATTCTCGGGGCAACTTTATCTTTCAGAGGATCTGAGATTCAACACCAATGAAAAGTTAGTAATCAAAGTCGTCCAAATATAACTTATAAAAATTCGACACATTTGGAACTCATTAATATAAACATCTAGATTACTAGCTACTAATCATGCACATAATCATAACACATCAAATAATTACATGTACTAACACTTGAAAGGTTTTAAAAGCTAAAACGAAAAATCCCTGGAAACAGCCAGAAGCCGCCGGCTTGACCATGGAAGCCGCCGGCTTCCCATGGCTAGCCGCCGGGTCATTCCCTTCACCCGCCGGGTGAATTAAGTTTTTCATCAACAGAACTTTATTGCGTTTTAAAGCCTCTAGAACCCGCCGGTTTGGATCATTGACCCACCGGTTGGGGGTCACAAGCCGCCGGCTTGGCTTTAAAGCCGCCTGCTTCCCCAATGTGAAGCAGAAGCCGCCGGCTAGGCTTATGAAGCCGCCGGCTTCTATACCAGATCAAGAACAGCAGCAGCAGATATGAAGTAATGCACGAACCAAAAACTATAAATTCCAACTTTTGAGCCTAATCCGCATAAAACTCGATATCTAAGCTTATAACAACTTCATATAACATCTATATACATTAACCAACCTCCTTAACATCTCGAGATTTAAGATTACACAAAAAAATTACAAAATAATTTAGGTTTTTCAACCATTACCAAATCAAAGCTCATAACATGAATTCGATGCTTATAACGAGTTAATAATCATCACCTAGTATCACATATCATATATAATCACCAACTAACATCTATATCCACATCAAATCATCAATTATCATAAATTCTAACATTTGGGATAAACTCCATTTACCTTTAAATGAAGGAGATGATGAATAGAAAGATTAGAAGGTGATGAAGATGATAATAGCTAGTAGATTCCAACTTCCAAACACTTTCTAATTTGATGATTAATCTTGAATATCACTAGCTAGGTTTTTGTGTGTTTTATTTGAAAGAGAAATTGGGAAAGTGATCAAGAGTTAGGTCGATCCCCATTTTAACCAACCTAAAACTATTAGATATTTAATACCCGCTCTAAATCTATTGTCTGGCACTTAATTACTAAATGCGAGAAATTTATTTTATTGTTCCGTCAACTTTAATAATTTAAAACAAGCAACATTTTACTAAACACAATAAGTCCTGAGACCTATTTCACCAACTTTCACAATTAAACAATTATATCGTAAAATTATTTAAAACAATCAAATACGCAATTATAAATAGAAAATACCAGGCTATCGGAGAGGATGTTACAATCCATATGTTTTTGTATGTAGGTTGCTGTAATTTAGATTTTTTCTCAGATCTGAGTTGATTATATAGATGTGGTATAATTTGTGTTAAAATGCAGCATGGGTTTTATAAAATGCAGTTCTAATGTTTTTTTATTTTTATGTATGGTGATTGATTAAAGATTACAAGTACGATAATGTCACATTCTAGAATGCATTAGTGTATATCAAAATGTAGTATAATTTGTTAGGCAGAATGCAGTTAACTGGGATATTTTAGCATCATTTATGCATTAGTATAGATTTATTTTTTTGCAATAACAGATTGTTATTTCAATATGTATAATGCAGCTGTTTCAGACAAAGCTGATAGACTATTCTATAGTCCTTGTGGGACAAGAGTTTGGTATCCTGCTGTGGATGAAAAACCATTAATTGGAACAGTATACAATACAATAGAAGAAGCTTTCCTTTGTTACCAGAAATATGCAAAGAAAGCTGGTTTTGTTGCTAAGAAAAGTTCCTCTTGGAGGCCAAGCAAGTTGGTAAATCCTAAAAGCAAGTTGTTCAGATGTAATAAAGAAGGTTCAAAGTATGTAAAGAAAGCCAAACCAGATCCAAATGGACAAGCTGTAGGTACTTCAGACCAATGTGTGATGAAAAAGAAACCACGTCCAAGGAAAACAAGTACTTTTAGGGTTGGTTGTGATGCTAGATTTTCATTAAGTAAGATTCCAAATGGGAAATACAAACTGGTTAAATTTGTTGAGGGACACAACCATCAGCTTCTTGAAAAAGATGATATGAAGTTTGCTAAGAGAAAAAGCACTTTAGGATACATGAAAGAGCAGTTATTGTTTCAAGTGTCAACCCTTAATATTGGACCTGTGAAAGGATTTAGGCTTCTGAAAGAATTGTATGGTGGTTTCGAAGAGATGGGAGTTACTAAAGTTGATTGTAAGAATTTTAGAAGGGATGTGAACGTTTTTGTGGGGACGGAAGATGCTCAAATGGCTGTTGAAAAACTTCTTGGAAGAATGCAGTTTATCAAGGATTTCTACGTCAACTATTTTTTAGATGATAAAGGTAAATTGGCTGGAGTTTTCTGGGCAGATCCAGAAGCTAAGCGAAATTACAAAATATATGGAGATGTTGTATCGTTTGACTCTACAAGTCTAATAGGTAAAATTCTTCTCAATTGCATTTTAAATGTTCTGCATTTTATTTCATTATACATCATTTTATTTCATTGTACTGCATTTTAACACTTCCTACAACATTTTACATCACTCATCACTCAGCTTATTTTTCACTGACTACTGCATCTTATTCATTTTACTGCATTTTATTCTTTTTACTGCATTTTACTGCATTTCAAATCCTATTGCATTTTATTTCATTATACTGCAGTTTATCTCATTCTACTGCATTTTGACACTTATTGCAACATTTTACATCATTCAGCATATTAATTAACTAATTACTGCATTTTGATTCATTTTACTGCAATTTGTAGATTATTACTATATTTTACTTCATTTTACTGCTTCTTTACATAAAAAACTGCATTCTACTGACATATAACTTGATAGCATTTTTTAAAAGTATTACATTTTACATTTGACTCTACATTCAGTAGATCAACATATAGTGTTGTTAAAGTGTTTTTGAAATTTACTTTTGTGTCTAATATATTTTTTTTCCTTCTTAATTGCAGGTATGGAATGTTATTTGTTCCCTTTACCGGCATAGATAACCATAACCGTTGTGTTACGTTTGATTCTGGACTTTTGACTAGAGAAACTGAAGTTTACTACACCTGGCTTCTTGAAACATTCCAAAAATATTTTAAGGTAGACCCGAAAGTAGTTGTAACTGATCAAGACAGTGCAATGGCTGCTGCAATTAAAAGTACATTTAAAAAAACAAGGCACAGATTGTGCATGTGGCATATTATGAGAAAGATGACAACAAAGGTATGTTCTGTGTTCCTTTTTTTTTTATAGCTGCACACATGTTGATTTAAAATACAGTTACTTATATCTAACGTTATATGTCATTTTTATTTTTTTTTTAGGTTGGTCCTGTGTTATGTTCAAACACAAATTTCAAAGAATTAATATGTGGAATTGTTTGGACGGACAAGATCACACCTGAACGATTTGAAAGAAAATGGAATTTGATAGTTGAACAGTTTGGACTTGAGGATAATGATTGGTTGAAGGAGATGTTTGATATGAGAAGAAGATGGATACCAGCGTATTTGTTAAATGAACCTTTAGCTGGATTGATGCGGACTTCTTCACGATCAGAGAGCGAGAATCATTTTTTTAAAAAGTTTACTAGCAGAAATTTAATGTTGGTGGAATTTCTCACACACTATGATACTGCCATGGAAAACCAGAGGTATGTTCAGCAATTAAATGACTACAACACGAAGTATACAATCCCTGTATTTAAAACTAATCATCAACTTGAGAGGCAAGCTGCTATGATGTATACACGATCAGTTTTTTATGATGTTCAAGAAGATTTTGTTGCTAGCTACAATCACTGCCAAGGAGTTACTGAAGAAAAGCTTGAAAATACAGTGATCAGAAACATCAAAGATCTAGAAACTGGATGGATTTATAAGGTATGGTGTACTTGAAATTCAAGTTAATTAAAAAATGCATTTTGGGTAAAATGCAGCAAAAATTAAATTAAAATGCAGTAGTTTTTGAAACTATTAATACAGGATTTTCTAGTTGACATTTTTTTATATTTTTACATGTTTTGAAGGTTGCTTACAAACCTTCAGAAGTTACAGCTGAATGCAGTTGCAAGAAGTTTGAATTATACGGATTGTTGTGCCGACACATTTTTTATGTTTTCCGTCTTGAGAACCTACAAGCATTCCCTAAAAAATATGTGATTTTTCGATGGTCTGTTGAGGCAATACCCGATAATAAGGGGGGAGATGTGGGACAATCTCAACCACCAAAAACAACTCTGGATGGAATAAGAGAGATGCAACAGATTGTGGAGGAAACTGCAAACAGGTTGGTCCATAATCTAGAGAAGTTTGCTAAGTACAAAGAACAATTGCTTGAAATTTTTGAGGAAACTAGAGCTGAATTCCCGACAGCAACACCTATGGACAAGTCTGAAGCCATTTGTTCATTTTTGGGTGTGAAAAAACCTGAAAACCACAACATTAAGAATCCGGATGACATTAGAACTAAAGGACGTCCAAGTGGTAAATCAAAAGCAAATGTGGCAATGGACAAAGCTAAGAAGAGGAAAAATCAATGTCAAAGGTGCAAGCAATATGGACACAATAGCAGGGGTTGTACAAGCATACCTGAAGAAACAACTCCTGATGGTACATCAGCAGGAGATGTGGAGAATGGAGAATAATGTCATTGAGTTTTAGTTAAGGATTTTTTGAAGATGACCATTTGAATTTTATATACTTTTTTTTAGTCAGTGCATTTTTTGTTTTTTAGATGAGCAATTAAATGATTACACAATCAGTGACTCTTAGCTGAGATTTTGAAAATTTTTTTATATTTTATTCTTAAGCTGCATTTTAAATGTCAGTAACTGCATTTTTTCTTTTTTACCATAAGAAATACTCTATTTTTCTGTTTTTGGTGTTCCTGTTATGCGCTTTTGAGATGTTGCTTTCATTGAGTACTTTAATATAAAAATGTTTTTTTATATGTATATGCAGTCATGTGGTGTTTTTTATTTTTGTTAATGAACTATATAATGCAGTTAATCATGTGATATTTAGAATTAGCAATTTACAACACATGTAAAAAAAAAAAAAACTTGAATTTGATAAAAATGTGAGTAATTTTGGGTTGTACCTTGCGTGTTTTCCTTGTTTTCTTTTGAGAAAAATAACAAAACTTGAAGATTTATCGGAAATTTTGTTGGGTTCGTTGGTGGTTGTTGTTAAAGCGCGGTTGTTGTTGAGCCACGCAGATTAATTCCATGACAAACTTGCTGCTGCCGGAGATGCCATTGTTGATTTTTATCTTATACGGGAAGTATGTTTTTTGGCTAGCAGTAGAGACTAGAGCGTGTATTTTTTGGTTATCTATCTAAAGTTTAAACATAATACTACACCTATTGAATTTTGTAACGTTTTTTACTGAGTGTCAAAGTTTATGCTGACAGTAAAGTTAAAATGCAGTTGAATATTTAAAATGCAGTATACTATTTCTAAAATGCAGTAGAAAATTTAAAATGCAGTAGATTATGTTTAAAATGCAATAGAATAATTTAGGATAACATTTCATCATTTTAAAAAATGCAGTAGATTATGAAACAAAATGCAGTAGACTAACTTTGATGCAGTAGAACAACTAGAATACAGTAGAATTTAAAATTCAGTAGGAAATTTAAAATGCAGTAAATTATTTTTAAAATGCAGTAGAAAATTTAAGATTCAGTACATTATGTTTAAAATGCAGTAGAATAACTTAAATGTAGTAGGAGAACATTTTTTATGATGTACTATTTTAAAATACAGTAGAATTTTAAAATGCATTAGCTTATGTTACAAAATGTAATAGAATAACTTAAATACAGTAGGACAACAAGAATACTATTGGTCCATGTCACTTTGTGTATCTCTTCATTTTCACGAGCATTCAAAGTAACAGAATTCCAATTCCTTATTCCTGGATACATTCTAGCAGCTTCTTCGTTCCCAAGAGTTGTACTGTTGACATACATCAGCTACGAAACATTGAAATGCAAACTTTAGAAAACTTTATAATTAATGAAAAATTTATAAACATTTATAATTTATTTATTCTTACCACAAGGATTAACAACGGGCCATCAAAAATGGTTGTTTGGTTTAAAATTGGAGGTCGTCCTCACAATGGCATCCAAGATGTAGCCACACCAATCAGCATGAAGTACGTCAATATTATTACAATCAACAAGAGGTATGATCGATTCATTTATAGAACCATTGGTTGAACACTCAATTAACAAAGTGGTTACAAACTCAATGAAACTCAGTTTGTACCATCTGTCACCGTCAATATAATCAACCATCCAGTTGTGAAGATGATTCACGATGATTCTTTCTTTACCAGTAACTTTAAAATATTCTCGAAACTCTTCAATAACCTCTGATCCTCTTCTCAAAGGGTTGTAAGAATCTAACTTATAATCAGTTACAGACAATCCGATAATATCATGGATCAGATGTTTGGTTACTTTGATTGCCCTGCCATCTGGGAATTTTAACCGGCATGTCTCTGGATCAAAGCTTTTCACAACGAAAAGGCCCAATTTTAAAGGCACCGTTTCATAATTGAACCATCCAATCAACGACCCAAATCCTATTTCACGTATAAGTTCCATCTGCTTTGTTGTGGCAGCTTTTAGAACTGATGTCAACCAACGTGGTGAATGTCTCGCTTCTATATTACCAAACACAATCTTTTCTGTTTGTGTTCTTTTTTTTGTTGCTCTTTTGTTCTCTACTTCAAACTTCACACTTTTTAGTTTGGTTGACTTTTTTGTAGAGGTTTCTTCCACTGTCTTATCTATGACGTGAACTATCAAAAAAGTTTTATAGTATGTAAGTGTCAACAACCAAGGTGTAAAATGCAGTAACAAATAAAACAAGTAGTAGTGAAGCAAAATGTTCACAACATATAGTAGAACTACTAAAACCGTAGAAGATAGCACACAACATGCAGTAAAGCGCAGTTCAATAATTAAAGAGTCGTAAAATGCAGTTTATAAAAATTATTATAAACTCCGCATGGGTCCACCTAATTGAAGGTAGATGTCATCAATGATTTTTATAAACTCCAAACTATTTTTGGCAGTCCAGTAACCTATCGAGCCCTACATTATTTTCCTTCCTACACACATTTCACATCCAAACAATGTTAAAATACAACGAAACATCCTTCAATAATATTATAACAGAATCACGAAATGGAGATAAGACAAAAAAAAGTGAGAGGCTGCATTGAGGTACCATCAAATCCGCTACATAATATCGAAATGCATAACCTAATGAGCAATTAAAGTAAGATTTCAGATATGCATTTTGAAAACTTTCTTCTGTGATATCTTGATCAGATATAACCAGATGGATGAAAACTACCGTTCACTTTCAGTTAACTATAACTAATGAATCACTTACTATATTACATTACTAAAAGTATAATAAATATGATATGCGTCGGTTACTAGAAGCTACAAGGCAACTTTGTTACTGAAATGTGCAGACTGATGATCAGTTGTGAATCATGCTTTTAGCTTTGACATAACAACAGAATATGGTACAATAGCGAGTGAGGCTGATTAGTAAACATGTGTGATCGATTACATAATCAATAGTTTTCAGTTTTCAGCTCAAGACATCCAATTAGTCTAGGGTCTGTAACCTAATTTCCTTTAAATAAATCTTAAATATCATCAAAATAATCCAAAACCTACAACTGATTTACTCTAAAACTAACTTCAATAAGACAATTTCATACTCATCGAACATCAATTGAGTGTCGATCAGCTCGTATTCCAATTTTATTCATAGAATCTAATATTAATCAATATATTCAACTACCTTCCGAAGGCAAAAAATATACCTCTAGATACAGATTTGTCTTCATCGCTACCTTCCGAAGGCAAATTTGCATTCATTGTCTTGTCGTTTTTTTTTTCCTTCGAATTTGAATCTTGTTCTTCTTTGGCTTCTGCGAGTAGCTGTAGAATTAAAAACATAATATGTAAGTACAAACAAAAAAGAATAAATTAGGTATAAAATGAAGAATAACAAAGTAAGATCGAAAAAACTTACGAGTAGCTTCATTTTGTGATTTTTGTAAACCGTAATCATCCAACGATGTAGGTGTAATTGATTTCGACATGACTTTTTTTCGTACAAAAACTGTAACGGAAGAGCGTCGGCGATTTTTGAATCGGTGATACTGTAGAGCGATGGTGATACGATGTTTTATATACGACGGTGATACGGTGAAAGACGGTGTTTGTGATGGTAGATCTGAGATTTTTTATTGTGTTTTGTGATGGTTTTCAGGCGGTTTCTTTTCTTGCTTCTGGAGTAGAAAGAGTGAAAAATTAGCAGCTAACTGACCGATCTGACCGTGTGAGAGAGATGATATCAACGTTTTTACACATTTGATCCCTTGACCATAATTTTTTGCAGGAGTGTCCTTGTTGACTAGTGAGATCTTGACCATTGAAATGGAATGAAGGGTCAGGATGTTTCCTGCCCTTGCTGCTCCTTTTAAGCCCCCATCCCCTCTGAACCAAACCCTTACTGAAATTGGCCTTATATCGAGCTATAAGATGTTTTTCTTATTATTTTTTTTGTTGCGGCTCAATCAACTTTGAACCAATAGAACATATTTTTCTTATTGCAATTGACAATACAAATTTGAAGGTCCCGGTATTTTGGAGGCCCTGGACGGTCGACCACCTCGTCCACCCTCGAAGACGGCCTTGACAACCGTATGCACAATATTGCAGTAAGTATAATATACATGTTAATTTCAAAACAATCGAAGTATGAAGAATAAAATATAATGGAAAACATTATAGGAGGTATTATAATTGTTCTGGATATGGGCCGATCCCGTTGAATACAAGACTATCTACATATAATATATAAGGTAATATGGTTGACACATGACGATATCAGAGAGCGCTACATATCGTTTAGTTAACACACATGGAGGCTAGTTTGCACAACAATTTGTAGTACCGTATAATATGAATGGTTGACACGTGGTAATATCAGAGAGCGCTACATATCGTTTAGTGAAGACACATGAAGGTTAGTATAATTTTATAAAGTAACAAGTTTATATCAATGGTTGGTACGTGACTATGCCATAAAGCGTACATGTCATTTAGTGAAAACATTTAGCGGCTTTTATATTTAAGAAGATATTAAATCAGATATAACGAGTTGTGAAATATAATATTTGATTGATGTACGAATATGTAACAATCCAAAAATTAGCTATCTAATGTGTAAGTGGGTTACGACCTCTTTTTTTTTCAAATATATTGATGAATCACGATTAGCTGTCTATCTATACTAAAATCGACATTCTTGTTAAAAATGATAAACTTAGACATAATTTTTTTCTATTAAAACAAAAATATAATCACTAAAAATAGAATTTTCTAAACGCAGTTCTTAGAGCTTTTATTAGCATGAATAAAAGTATTATATATTGTCGTTTTATTGATTTTAGGATGACAGTTATTTTATGGGTGGTGATATTTCCACAATTTTATTTGAAAAATTCACCAAAATCATGCATTAAGAACTTATATTGTACAAACTGTAATACACTATTTTGGTGGATTTATCAAATAGATAGGTGTAAATATCATCACACTTATTTTATTGTACAAAGATTTGTGCGTGTTAACGAAAGTCCTAAAAGTTAAGTTGCAAACAAATTTAAAATTAATAAATAAATAAATAAATAAGAGATAATCACCCTCATTTCACCTTGAGATGTATCCAAAAATAGATTTGGACCGCCATGTTGACCCGGACACCATGCGGTTTTGTCCGGATGTACTGAATGCATAAGGGATTGTACCTACACTTATCTCAACCGCCACCGCCCACCGGTGCCGCTACAATTACTCCTGCTCCGTCTATTTACGCCGCCGACATCCGCCACTCTCCGCAACTCACTCACCATGTCCTCACTGCCTTCAACCGTCGGTCCTTCATCGCCTTCAAAAGGCGCAACAAAAAACACCGAAAACGACGAAGCACTTCGCCGGAATCGAATTCTATCGAGCAAGCTTTACTTCGATATACCTCCTTCTAAGGTTTGTAGTCCGTATTATAACTTGAAATTTCATTGAATTTATTTTAATTGTTTTAAAATTGTTATTTATAGGCTCCGATTATCTATTCGCCGTCTTACGACATTTCATTCCTTGGAATTGAAAAACTGTAAGTACATATATACCTATATCTATGCTCTATACACACACACACACACACACACACACACACACACACACACACACGCACACATATGTCGAAGTGTGTTGAGTGAAATACAGATTTTATATCGTAACCATTAGCTGCAATTGATCCCAGATTATTTGGAAATAAAAGAAGATTACATGTTACATATTTTAGGGTCTTTAGTAGGAAAGAAATATACTACTATCTTATTACTGTAGATGAAAAGTAAGTTATATATTGAACTTGTTACTGGTTTTGAGATTGAAGCAAAGGATTCTATGAAAATGGTATAGTTTCTGGTGTGTGAAAATATATTGGGAAATTTTATTGTATCTTGATTGAGGAATACGTACGTGTTAAGAGTACATCTGAAGGTAATGAGACACTGCGTTTTGGATAGTTAAGTTTGTTTTAATGGACTTGGTATTGCATGCTTCAAACTCGATATCACTATTTTTGTTAATTGGTATGTGTAAATTAGCGTGCAATTGCTTATTTGTTGGGCTTATGGTGTTTCTCTAACTTGGTGTATTGTCTAACTACTCAGGCACCCATTTGATTCTTCAAAATGGGGTCGCATCTGTCAGTTCCTCATTGCAAATGGCATTTTGGACAAAACGCGTATAGTTGAGCCTCTAGAAGCAACCAATGATGATCTTCTAGTGGTATCAGTCACATCCCTTAGAATATTGAAGAAGATAATATCTTATATATTGCACATCTTTTAATCATCATAGGGGAAGGGGATAGGGGATAAAATAGGCTATCTTTTAAATGAGTGCTTAAGGCTCTCCCATTGTACCCATTTTTTGAATAACTTGTTTAGGATTACTATGTCACAGGTACACTCAGATTCGTACTTGAGTAGTCTCAAAAGCAGTTTAACAGTCTCCATTATTACAGAGGTGTGTAAATTCTCATTTTATACAAACCGTTGAGCCTTAGTTGTGTATGCCCATCATAGATGGTTCTTTCTTAGAAACAATAAGAACCATATGTTGTGTTTATCAATTTGTATTATCACTTTATCAGGGCTCATTTGACCATCTCAATCTGAAACGATGTGGAAATGGACATACATGTGAAATTTTGTAGATCTGATATATATTTATTTTACAATTCTACGAATTTAGGTCCCTCCTGTTGCAGTATTCCCCAATTGCCTTGTTCAGAAGAAGGTCCTTTACCCATTCCGTAAACAGGTAACTGTGTGGGATTCAGTATTTCTTTGTTCAACGTTTTTATATGTAGGGTGTTAGTAAACAATTTGATGTAGGTGGGAGGAACTATTCTGGCGGCCAAACTTGCTAATGAACGAGGTTACGCTATCAATGTAGGTGGTGGCTTCCACCACTGCTGTGCAGATCGTGGAGGAGGATTTTGTGTTTATGCTGACATATCTCTTTGCATACATTATGCATTCATCCGTCTACATATTTCACGGTATTTTGTACTTTACAAGCTCATGGTAGTAAGCAATCAGATAAAACTCAGCTGGCATATTGCTGATTCTCTTCTAATTTAAAATTACATGCAGGGTGATGATAATTGATCTCGATGCTCATCAAGGAAACGGGCATGAAACAGATTTTTCAGATGACAGTCTGCTTCCTATCCTTCATTGCTTTATTAGAATACATGGTCAAATCAGTCTACTAATAGAATTTGGCTATATGTAGGAAGAGTCTATATTCTGGATATGTATAATCCTTATATCTATCCACTTGTAAGTTGCCTTCTGCAAAATTATTTGTTACTTCAATTGTTAACAATAAGATGCCGTTTGGACTATTTCTATTTCATGATCTGATCTTTATTAGGATTATGAGGCCAGGAGATATATTGATCAGAGAGTTGAAGTTCCAGTGAGTCACTTCATCCATCCTTTCACTAGATTTTCTGCTTATTTTATTGTCGTTTCTTATAATTTTACATTTTACATATGTTATGAACAGAGTGGAACTACAACAGAGGAGTACTTGGTGAAGCTGGATGAAGCACTTCAGGCAAGTATCATGTTTTAAGCATGTAGGTGTTCCCTTAAATGTATTTTTGCCCGGCACTCACTGTTATTGGTCCTTGGAATACAATCTTAGGTTGCAGGAAATGCATTTGACCCTGAATTGGTGATCTACAATGCTGGAACAGATATCTTAGATGGGGATCCATTAGGAAGACTGAAGGTAATGCTAGAATATTTTTTTCTAGCCATTAAATCAGAACATACAGAAGTTTGAGATTTTTTTTTTTTTTTTAAAGATTTAAGGCTATGTCGTGATTAGATGGTTTATTTTAACAGATTAGTCCTGATGGAATAACCACTAGAGATGAGAAGGTATTCAGGTTTGCTCGTGATAAGAATATTCCACTCATAATGCTGACATCAGGTTTAAAACTTTCATGTCTCTTTCTGTGTACTAACATATTTCGCTAAAAAATGGAAAAGATGTAACGAAATAAACTGTTATGTGTGCTTTTCTCAGGCGGCTATATGAAATCTAGTGCCAGGGTGATTGCTGACTCGATTATAAACCTCGAGAAGAAATCTTTGATCACCATGGGTGGCATCTAATCCTATGCACATATATGACAGAATTGTTGCAGAGTTTCACCCCTTGTAAGTGCCTTTGTGAGGCTCTTTGTAGTATACGATTTCTTTCATCCTGTTGTAGTGGGTCATGTGGCTAAACTCGTAATTTGCACATGGCACGTCTTTCTAAGACCATAAACATGAACATCTGTTGTATATATATGTAGATGCATAGCAAAAGAATGCAATATTGTTGATAGAGATAGGGTAGCTGTACGTGGTAGATACTTGGTTGATATCAGTCATACATTTGAGCAATCGTGTTCTAAAACGTTACTTCAATTTCAGGCTCTTCGGTTGGTTTGTTTTTTTTCAACTTGAAAGCAAAGACCAAGAAATCAAATGATTGAGAAGTGTAAACAGTGCCCTGGTGATTAGGAAAGTGCAGAGTGGTAATTCCCTGAAGAAGGGATCAATGACTTTACTAGTGGAAAGCAAAAAATTTAATCAACCTAGCCGTAACAAAATGAAATGTCAAAACCTAATCAAATTAACAGACTGACTCACATAACTGGTAGTTTGGTTTTCATTTTTGGACTAACCGAAATGTTATGTTCAGTTCGGTTATGGGTAGGCTTAAAAAATCAAATCACATTACCCAAACCGCTCTGAAATGGGTTCGATGTCAAACATTCGTTTGGTGTTTGACTGTTTTCAAATGTTTAACAGAGATTAAGGTAGCTCAGATGACGCACACTTTTGAATTTTATAGGATAGGTTTAAAGTTTTAGTTTTCTACACCTCCCTCTTGTCATATAGTGTTCAAGTAATCGAGTAATGTTACAGATTCTTGGGCCCAATTATAAAGAAATGGTCAAAACCAAATAACAACTCAAGTGTGTTAGTAAGTTGGTTGATGGAGCCGGTCATTAACTGATATCAAATCGTCTATGGGTTGGTTTCGACTTTCGAGCCATAACCACACCTAACAGTCCCATGATCACCCATGCTGTATAAAGTACTCCGTAACAACTAACAAGTAAACTATTCTCCACGGCATTGTTATTCTTTCTAAAGCATAAACATGTCATTAAAAGCTTGAATATCAGATTTCGTTTTTTCTTAACGAACTACAAATCGAATAGGAACCCAAAAAAACACTAATTTGATTAAAACGGATTCTTTGCATGGTTTGCTTCTTGTTATGCTAAGATTCGCTTTCACATTTGACATTTCTCCTGATTCACTTTAAAGGATTCTTCGTGTACCTTAACTTCTACAAGTATTTTCTTGCGAGAATTCAAAATACTCCTTGTTTTGCAATCCACTTTTATCCATCGTAAGATTACTGACTACATAACCACCAGTTTTGAGGACTCTAGAAAATAATAATTACTCCGTAATTCTCTTAATAAATACAATATTAATTATTAATTATTATCGATTAATATACACTCAGATTTAAGTTCAGAAAACGGCTTGAGTTTTGCCATGAGCAGAAGATACATTAAGGAAGAATTTTAGCCGCATAATCAATTGTGATACTGCTGGTTTCTATGACTACTTGCTATTTCTTCATCACGACTTCTCCTTCTATTCATCTCTAAGTACATTTCCTCAATCATCGGCTTCCATAAACGAACTCTTGCATTTATAAACCAGTTCGAAACCTGTTCACAAATACAATATATTCAGTAACCATGACTCTGACCATAGAACCTCAATGAACACTGGCATTGACCATAGAACCTCAATACCATATATTTTAGCACCACAACAACAATCGGTCAAGAGTCAAGACTCGGTTGGGCAGTCTAACTTCATTTGACATGCCTTGGGTCAGGTTATCATGTTATAAATGGTAACTCTTTCAACCAATATTACTTAAGAATGAGTTGTTTAAGTTTATCTTTTATCCAAAATGAATATTTGGACGACATGAATATATGTAATTATATACCGGAGTACTAAATATAGTTAGTTATATATAACGTAAGTTAAAACTGTTGAACAAAAAATGTTCATGTCAAACCAACCCATACCAAGAAAAACTATTGTGATCCTTTACCAGACCCCCTCATTTTATCATCTCGAAATCATAAAATAGGAAAGTGAATTTTGTGTGTATAGTACCTGACTCCTTGTCAATCCACTTTTGACAGCCAACAATTGTTTCTCTGCATCCTTAGGATACCTGCAACCAAAATCAACCTTATAAAATAAATCTGAATAGAACATTTCAAGTTATATTAGAAAATTAGTAAATGACACTTACGGGTGAAGAAAGTTCTGAAACATCCATGCGCGTAACACAGAAACGGATTTTTCTGGCAAGCCTCTTTGGGGCCTCCATAACTGATGATCTTTTCTTCTTAGCTGCTGAAGAGCCCATTGTTTCGGTACAAAAGACGAGAGCTCTTCTTCCCCAGGATCCATTGTGCTAAAATCAGCTCCCATTGAAAGTATATGATTACTTATTTTCTCCCTTAAGTTCTTGTAAAAGAAAGTGATTGTATGAAGAGCAAAACAAGCATGAATTTGGGGATCCAGTTCCGTTACAGCATGGAAAGCCGATATCACTGTATGAATCTCATTCAAGCATTGGTTATATCGTTCATCGACCTGGGTCACAAAAAAATTGTAGAACTTTTAATCTTTTTGGATCAAATTTGGTTAATACATAGAAAGAAAAAAAATTAAATTCAAGAAATCCTGATTCTTGGTGACCATGTGACATACCATATCTAGTAAGGCCAGCAAATGTTTCTTTTTCGTTTCAACACCCAATGATAATAAACCTGGATTGAATCTTTCGTCATATTTGTTATTTCCATTGAAAAAATAATTATAATTCATCTGTTTAAAGCTTGTATGATCAACATTTCCAAGCGAATAGCTTGCGATTTCTGTAAGGATCTCTTGCATCATATGAAGATAACCATTTGATCTAGAAGAACTTTGCAAAACCTGAATCGGCCTATTCGTGCTAGTAGAATCATAGCCTAATGAGACATTTTTACTATTGCAAGAACTCGCTTGTTCAACACTCCCCAATTGTCTTCCATGTAAAGTAAGATTGCTCATGCCAGAACAAGTGGCAAGACTCAAAGATAACTCATTCCCGTCTGAACTCACACTTGGGTGATTTTCAGATGATATCCACTCGTTTGGATGCGTGTTATATGCAATCCGTTCGGTTGTAGGCGTCAAAAACTTGTTGAATTCCCATTTCCTACTCATGTCACTAAGCATTCCATCGAATCCAATATTATCAGTGGTGTTGAATAAGGATGGTATTGTATTAGGAAAATAATTGTTTGGAGTGATGGTTTTCGGAACTTCGAGATTTTGACCAAAAGGAGGGACATTTAAGCTTTCGTATTGACCGTGTTGACTGTGTTGACCAAGTCTAGAGGCAAGAAGGGCTGTAGCAGAAATCGGAACATCCATATGACCAATTGAAGGGAAATTACTTCCAAGATGTTCAGTACCGTTTATGGGTTCATTTGGGATCATCGAAAGCGTAGGAAATCCGGGCATAAAATGGTGGCTTTGATGGTTATGATCAAGATATGGTTTTTGACTAAAAGAAACCATGGCTGCAGACTGAAAGTTTTCATCTTGAATCATGAAATTCTCACTAGGAATACCCATTGGGATATCAAATCCACTATTCTCCATGATCAAATTGGAATCAAATCAATTAAAATTCCAACCTAAAAGATGAAAACAACATCATAAGTTTAAGATCTTGAAAGTGATCTGTTTGTGAAATTAGACCAACCAACGATTCAATTCAAATTTAAATAATATACGGAAAAATGTGACTCTATCTTTGAAGAATTCCTGTTTAAAAACAGTATGTAGCTAACAAAGCAAGAAACAAAAATGGTGCACCAAAAAGATAAACAGCAAGATACATTCCTACTGTCAAGAAGTGACTTCTCAAAGCTCAACTCTCACTATCATATCCCTGTTGAAACAGTGCAAAAGACTATTCAACAACTTACCGGAGTATTAATTATCAAGATTTCTTCTTCACGTAGATAAAAACTATACTTGCCCCACTTAAAAGTGAAAAAATCATAGCAACATAAATGCTCCAATATATCAATCCCATACCAGTTTTTGCTACAATAAATGATACACAAGTTTTACTTCCGTCGATTTATTTAGGGGTGTTCATTTTCGGATATCCGAAGTTTCGGATACCCAAAGTTCGGATATCCGAAATATTGGATATTAGATTTCACTATCCAAAACCCTATCCAAACTTTCGGATACCCGAAATTTCGGATACGGATATCGGGTTATCCAAATACCCGAATTACATAAATAAATATATTTTTCGCAATTTTTTTGTATTTTAAAATCAAAGATATTTACTTTTATAAGTCTATAAATAATGAAGTTAATATAATATAAGTATAAAATATATGCATATGAATGAAATCTCAAGTTTTTTTTATCGAAAATACTAAAAATATTTTCAAAATGTAGAATATCTTGATCTGTAAAGACATAAACAAGGATCATTTGATATATCTTTCATGTAATAAAGTAAATTATTACAAGATTTAGATTATATTACTAAAATTTAACAAAATAAGTAATATAAATCTAAAAATTATAAATAAAAAATCTACTTTTCGGATATTCGGATATCCAAATTATCCAACTTTTTGAAAATCGCTACCCAATACCCATACCCAAAACTTCGGATACCCGCATTTCGGATACCCAAAAATTCGGATATCCAAATTTTCGGATAGTTTCGGATCGGATACCTCGGATATTTAGGTATCGGATTCGGATACGGATATTTTGAACACCCCTAGATTTATTAGTCTAATAATGAGGTCTTTTTTATATATATTTCAATTATTCTAAACCTAAATATCATTAAATACCAACAGTCAAACTCTAGAAATTCAAGAATCCATTGAATATCTTTGCATTCTATTAACTTTATCACCAAAAAGAAAGAAAAAAAAGAAGCAAGAATGACTTTCACAACAATCCTTCTCTTTTAGAGGTCCTACTTGGGAAGTCTATATTTAAATGGTTTTTGTAGATGTAGACAATAAATTTCACACAAATTCAGCATTTAACAACTGACCAAAAGTAAATAACCAAGGTATAATAAACATTATAGAGTTAAACCAACCTTGCAAACATTTGAGTATGAGATGAAGATCCACAGTAGCCTCTCCACCAGGAAAGCCAAAGAAAAAAAAAAGTTTTTTTTAAAATAAAATAAAAAAGTGGAGTTTAAAAAGTGGAGAAGAGAATGGGGGATGTGAATGGGATCTTGGTTGTTGATGTAGGGGTTTGACACTTGACCCCTGCAAAGTGCTAATTAAGTAGCTTCACTCAGAGAAACCAAATCAAGCTGTTAGTATGAAAAGAAAACCTCATTTGAAATTTCCCTTTGAACCCAAATCAAACAAAGTAGTACTACGCAAAAAGGCATGAAAACAGTGATGTATAAAGAGACATGTGGCCTACAGTTGCTTAGGATCATAGCTTTTAAGCCAATAAAAAACAACAAAAATAAAGGGAAAAATGAATAATAGTAGGAGTAAAGTTGGAACCCATTATATTATTATGCTGCTATTATAGTTTGCATGGACAAGATAAAATATCAAGTATTATGTGATATATAGAATAGATGTATCTGTTTCAATGATTTTGAAGAACCCAAGAAACAGAAAGTTGAGTATAGAATCATGATGATCATCACTAATACTATTCCTTCTGAGCCATCCAGTTGAAGCACACACGCAAACACAAGAATACCCACAGGTTTTATAAAAGCAAACAAGACAAAATGGTCATGAAAATGAAGGTCACTTGTGGGTTTGTGTAATGAATAATAACCCATTAAAAGCATATAAATAAAAGCTGTTTCTGTTCCAAAAAGCCAAAAGACTAGGGGGTGAGAGAAATAAAGAGGTGGTGTTTATTGCAGACAGTGGTAGAAACTAGAAATGTTGCTACATTTCATTACATTGATATTTTTTGATACATTTGCAAAAACAATAATGGAACTGAAACTAGAAAGAGTTGCTACATTTCATTACATTGATATTTTTTGATACATTTGCAAAAACAATAATGGAACTGAATATGGACCCATGAAATTTTAAGCCACAAAAAATATACTCCCTCCGTCCCATTTCTATTGTCCATTATTTCCATTTTAGGGTGTACTAAATTAATTGTCCACTTCCATAAATAGAAAGTTTAAGGAAATAAAGTTCTTTTTTACCCCTAGTGTATATATATAAGACAAAAAAATAGGTAAAAAGTAGAGGGTAAAACTGTCATTTTATCAAAAAGTAAGAGAGAGATAGTTATATTTTCTTAAACTGCGTGTCTTTTTGTCTGGTGACAACAAAATTGGGACGGAAGGAGTAGTTGTAGTAAAAAGATTAAAGCTTTACTTTTGTAAAATACTTCACATGAATAATTGAATTGAATACAAGTATAAGAGAGAAACAATCCAATTCTCCCTTAAATGGTGCAGTGCCACTCATTATCTGTTGCAGGCTTTATTTTAGCCTGAAACTAAATGGGCCCATAGCTAATCCTGCAATCATCACACATAAAAATCTTGAATTTTATTCTGTTTTGAAAAACCCAATAGGAATAATATAGGTTGGGATTAGGGTTAGAATGATGGGTATGATCCCACCATCCATTTGATGAAAAACCAAGAAACAGAAAAAGGGTGTTGCATTTTTAACCATTTTTGGGGGAATGTGAATTGAGTAAGGTAATTAGGGTAAGAAAGTTGGTTGCTTTTGTTTGTTTGAAGAAATGGGTTTTGATACATGAAGGATATGGGCTAATAAGTAATAATCGGCTAGCTACCTACTGTTTGGGTTACAGTGAGTAGGGTTTATGTGGTTTGTTTCTAGCAAACTGGGTTTTGTTTGAGGGAGTATGATGTAAGCTAATATGGAGTCTTGTTTTGTGTCTATGAAGTATGAAATCTTGCATTGCAGGATCATAGATCTCTCTCTTTAATGTTTTCTTTTCTTTCTTGAAATAACTTAATTAAGCCAACAGCACACCACCTTGTACGGTTTCTCTATTCCTACACACTTTTTGTCACATCTTCGATTTACTATATCACTCTATATTCTGTTCTTTCCTCTTTTTTTTCTATATTGTTTGGGTAAAAAATTTAATTTTATAAGATGTCGATTGCATTTTTGTGAGATTCGAAGTTCGAACATGATATGAACAAAGTTTTACTTGCATATGTTTCGCGACGTGATAACCTATTTGTATAGACCGATTTTAATGTATAACAATCCATTTTTAAATCAAATGGTCTTTAACTTAACGGTATCAAAGTTCTCATGCAAATATTGGATTGTGATTTTAAGTTTCACCTAAAAAGTTGTATATACTCGTGGTGATTTAAAAATTTGTGTCTCAAAAAGGCAGGTAAAGAGTAATATAGTTAAAATCATACTTTTAGAACATCTCCAATCTATACACTAAAAATTAACATTGTGCAAAATAAAAATCTTTTGAACATATTTTTACACTAATTTTTTTTTTCATTTTAATGTATGCATCAAATATTTACACTAAATTCTTTTGAAATATACAAAAAGTACATCACACGAAGATTGTGGTGACAAAGACATAATATAATATTGCATTTGTATTGGTTTTTGTTATTATAAAATAGTGAATAGTATCTAGTGTAAGGTTTAGTGTAACACTTAAGTGTGATTTGACAATGATTTAGTCCTGCATTAAAATAGTGTGATGGTTTAGTGCTAACATTGAAGAGCTTTTTATGTCCGTTTTGCACTAAAATAGTGTAAAAGGTACATTTAATGTAAAAGTCGGAGATGCTCTTAGAGCACAGGATGTGGTGACACTGTTTTTACAGTGTTCTTACGGGAATGTTGTTGTTGAAAAAGTGGGGGTGTAGAGGATGTTGAGTTTACAGTGTTCTCAAAATTTATTTTGATTTTTTTAAATTAGTTTGTGTGTGTGAGGAATAAGAAAAAAGAAGAAAACGGAAGAAGAAAGCAGCTTCTCATTCCAGACGGCGCTCTAGAACGCCATCCAGAACGCCGTCCAGAACGCCGTCACGATGTGGGAGGATGCCGTCGGATAGTGTTCTCGAGCTAGGATTTTGACGAAAACGCTTCTACTCCATGTGCTCTTAGATCTTTTATCTGGGTCTCCAACGTTTTCAGAAAAAGTCGTCAACTGTTTTGCAACTAAAATTATAATTTATAATTCATAATACGGTATATATTGTACTTTCTAGAAAGATAAGGTAATTAATTTTCACAATTTTGTTCATTGAGAAGAAATAAAGAGAAGCCCATATATCTCAAATAACAATAACAATTTGTTACTTTGTTAGAAACAATTTCGACTCTCCCTTCATCTCCTTTCTCACATTCATGTCTTGAACGTCTTTCTAAGTGACTCCTTGATGCAATTGCCATTAATAAATTTAAATCCTAAATACTAGAGATGGCAATTTTAGACCCATTGGTTAATTTTGGGTCAATTTGGTTAATTTTTAGAAGGGGATGGGTTTGTTGGGTCTCCTCCTCATTTTTTGGATGGGTCTAAATGGGTTTTTCAATATAACCTCTAATTGTGTAAAAATTAACCAACGGGTTTAGACGGGTCTAGCGGGTATTTTTTTTTTTTCCACCTCATTTCATTTTTTTCATTTTTCGCTCAAATAAAAAAAAATTTGGTGAACCCGATGACCCGACCCGACCCGAGACCCATTTGACCCGGACCCATTTAGACCCATCCTTCTAAATGACCCATCTAAACCCGGACCCATTTAGACCCAAACACATCTAGACCCGTGACCCGACCCGACCCGACCCATTCATTTTGCCACATCTACTAAATACTTAGATGAATAAGTTCTAATTTCTGAAATAAAGATGGAATTTAGACAAATACCGCGATGTGTTACAAAGTTATGTTGTGTGCAAATATGAAACAACTTTGTTGTCTTTTTCATAATACATTTGATAACTTTAAAAATGGTGATTCGTACACTACTAAGTTTTATCCGTACATCATTATATACGTTTTACAGTGTTTTACTGTACAACACCATATATCATGTTATACAGATGAAACAAATGGTATATGAATCGCTACTCTATCTTTAATGTTCAGTTAAATATATATTATAATTTTTGTAGAATAAACGTCAAATAAAAGACTCTAAAGTTATTTATCTAGCCAAACCAAAGACTCTAAAGTTAAGTAGAATTACAATAAAAAAAAAAAAAAAAAGTGAAGTAACTTTTTATGATATAGGGAATCACAATAAATTTTTTGTTTTAGTGAAAAAAAGTAACGTATATAATAAATATATAAAATAAAAATAATACAAAAGGACATCGTAGAGCCTAGTCCAAGTACCATTTTTAGACCTGAAATATTGAATGCTACCCAAACTACCATCCACCATGTGGGTCCCTCATCCCTTCTTTTATAAAAAAAACTAGTTCTATGACCCGTGATTACACGGGTTTGATGAAAAATAAAATTATAACATTATTTGCTATGTCTTATATCTTATTAATATAAAATAATTATACATGCATATAAATAATAATAAATAAAAATATAAATAAGTTTTATGTGTTAAATTGTACATTATTTCTAATGATACTACTACTGTACTACATGTCCAATTCAAATTCATAACGGATTGGATATTGGTTTCAAATTTTTCATTTTTTCTTTTCAATCTAAAAGAACATTTATATGAAAATTCAGTCTTATTTTCTTTTTCTTTCATGTCACAGTCATTGTGATGGCAACCTCCAAAGTATTGTCATCAATGAAACAATATATATTCAACCAAGTGTCAAAGCAGTAGCAGTGAATGTAACAAATACATTAAAAATATGACCATCAATCTTGATTTTGTTAAAATAAGTCTATGCTTTCATTTGTTACTGCTCTCTACTGAAGTACTGGTTCAACTTAATAATGTAAACCATGTCAATCATCCAATACTCATTCTCACCATCTCTTCCTTTAGCTTGCCAAAATGTCAAATTGGTATCATACAGCTACACTTGTATAGACCCAATAATCAAGTGAATAAAAAAAATGATCGTAGCATGAAGTTGTCATACACCCCCTCATATCTCTAAACCCAACCCAAAACACCATATACTATAAAAAGACCAATGTACACATAATATTAGTTGATGACCATTCTTTATTAAATGTAAACCATGTTAATGATCGTATAAATAGAAAGGACAATGAACAGCCGAGAACATATGACATTTAGTTCTTATAAAACAACCCCAATAATTATATATGCATTGGTTTCACTAAAATGATCAGTTCCTCACTTAAAAATTTTAATTACAACATATAAGGTTATGAAAGTATCAAAGCGGCCAAATTGCTTTGCTTTAACCATTTTGTAATAGTTCAAATATTCAGCCAAAACTGTACACACAACTAATTTTAAGAACATGCCAAACTCAAAGGTTTATAATTTCCACATCAGTCTCTTACCATAAACTATCTTGGCATATCAACTTAGGTCTTGACTTAAGTGGCTCTTCATCCCCTATTTCTAGCCTTTTTATGCAAAGAATTAACATAATACAATAAAAAAATTTACAGCTGCAACATAGCATACAACACCAACCCGCTCAGAAAAACAAACCCAAATCAAAAAACACAGCAAGACAAAACGTGTATCATGTAAAAATGCCACCTAGCTATAGTTCTTTTGACATTTAATCGAGTCAAATGGATCAACATAAAATATATAGACAACAAATGATATAGACTAAAAAATGAAAGAATATTACTACCTTCAATTAGTGACTTGTTACAATTTTCATCTTCATCTCTTTTAATTCCATCACATAGTTAATCACCATTATAAACTACAACAAAGCATAATAGCTAAATCTGCAACAGACAAAGCTTCCATTCTACAGTTCACATACCTAAAAAACCTGCACAAATAGGATACACCCCTCTAAAAAACCACAAAAATCAAAGCTATAAATAAATGGTCACAAATGAATGATTAAGCACTTTCAGTGGCCATAAGAAGAAAATGGCATAAAGTGGGAACTCCCATAATCATATCAAAACTTACCTCTACTAAAAGAACTCGGAAAGAAATGGAGCCATGTTGATTAGTCGACGATTTTTAAAAAGAAAACCGCAAATCTCTAAGAACTTCAAAGTGTAATATCAAACTCTCACACATGTAATAACTCTGTCTTGGTCAGGCCCAAGTACAAACCCAATTAGATTATTCATTAAAATCATTTTGCAGTTTATGTTATTGACTGTTTAAAGTCAAGCATAATATAATTGCTATGTGTTTACAACTACAACATACATCATTCACAAAATCAATTCTCTTTGCCCACCTATCCCGTCATACCAGTAACAATAGCATATGCAACATCTATAATATATATAACAGCTTCGCAACTAAGCTTCATCAATCATCCAGTTCATATCAAAAAGTTAGGTTATAATCAAAAATAAAAATATAAAAGTTAGTGACAATATAAGCGCTACCCCATGGATAGTGTCCATAAACAACAGCCAATATGCCCACTACAGAGCAAAAGAGAAGAATCATACACATGATATTGATAAAAGATTTTTATTTTCTTAAGACCATGAAAAACTATAAAAGGAATAATTCTTATTCACTAATTTCCAAAAATCATATGCAATAATAAAAATTATTATCAATCATAATCTAGTATTGAACAAACAAATTAAAATTTCATCTTAATCTAACAACATACTAACTACCAAAAAGTAATAACACAAAAAAGGAAAAAATCAAAGCAAACATACCTTGAAAGTTGTATTATTGGTGTTACTTTTCTATTCATCATCTTTATAAAATACTAACCTTTTGGATCACCAAAACCCGCACAAATCATGTAAATTAAACAAAAATCATAAATACGAAAAAAAAAAATGAGAACAAAAGAGCACATACACATATACAACCAATAAATCCTCTATATAAGATTACTATGTTGACAATTGATCCTTTCCCTTTTGTTCACTCCACTGTTACGTTTGCCAAGGTTGTATAGTACCAAAAAAAAACTTCTATCGAACACATATTATAGTAGTAGCACTCGAAATCTTGTGGCAAGCTCTATCGATTCAAAAAACTTCCAACAGTTTAGAAGGGTTAACCCGTTATCAACAGTTATATAATACAACCAAATTGACCCATTATGATATAAATAAGCTAAGGATTATCCTTAAGGGTAATGATTTTCACATAGCAAATGCATACCAAACAACTTTCCAGACTCAATTATAAGCCTAAATTCCAATAAAAAGATCAAAATTATATAGAAAACATCATTTTCTTGATCTGAATCGGATGAAAGATCTCAAGCAGAAATGCAGAATTATAAAATCTTAAACCCTTCACAAAATCACTAACAAATAATTGATTACATACAAACCATACTTAATAATAGTAGTATAATGAGACAAAGTTTGAAACAAACTTAAGACTATAAACACAAACCTTAAACTTACAAAATCAAAACCCATAGCCTTCAAATTCAAGCCTAAAAACCATAAAAATCGGATAAGCAATCATCTCATTTAGTAGAAAAGTAAATCCAAGAATTAGAAACGAATTCATAGTCTTAAATATGATAAACTTATTAGTGCTAAAACCAAAGGAAACTTTTCACCTAGACATTTAATCAAACACTTGGTGTGTATCATATGATACATTAAACAAACAAAACATGAATTAGTTAAATGTTTCAAGGCTGTTTACAAATTCATAATGAAATGTGTGTTTCCTTACAACATATAGTCACCAAAAGACCATTAATGTATAAATAAATATTGCAGATTCATGTATTGCTCTATGAGTTAAATATCAAGAATTGAACAATAATTATTTTGCAATAATACATAAACAAAACAAAGAAAATTAATATAGATGCAATAGCATAGATAGAATTTATATATAAACGGAGAAAACTAAAGACATTAAAGTGCATAAAATAAGCAAAATTAGGATGATAATAACACACCTTATAAATCAATTTCTAAGAATCTGATATACGTTTTACTACTTGCTTCAATGTATCAGCGCTGCATTGATATCAAAATTAAACTGTGATAGAGAGATCGAAAAAGAAACATTAATCTACAATTCAAAGGTAGACTAAAATTGGGAAGAAACAGGAAGAACAAAAATGAACACAATTGAGAGAGAAATATAATGCGAGTAATCTGGAGAAGAAGAAAAGAAAGATTAATGAATTCTTAGCTTTTGAAATTTTTGGGGCAGTGCATTGAAAGAGGAGCAGGCGTGATTTTGTTATCATCATCTTTGTTCTTCAGAGATGAAGATCAAAACCCATATGCTTTCGAATCAAATTAAACGCAATAAGCCCCAAAATACCTAAATCAACACCTGAGATACAAACACAAATATTGATGTATTTAATGAATAATGAATAAAAACCGCAAAGATGTAATATGATGAAGAAACGTTGATTACTTATAAGCTCTGAAATATTTGGTTTAATCCGTGTAGAAGACATTGAGAAAGAATATGGATGTTAAGAACCTGTATGAAAGAATAAAAGCAGAAGAAACTTATTGCATTCAAATTTTGGGCGGTGGCAACTCGGAAAAGATGGCAGGCGTGATAATGTAACCAATAAAATTAAAGAGTGTAAATGATCATTTATATAATGGGTGGGTTTCATAGTTACCAAAGCAAATTTGCATGTCTAGAAATTCACCACAATTTAAACCACACTAAATATTTGGATTAATAAAAAAATTCAAAAAAACCATAAAATTCCTTGCATCTCCATGTGCCACATCATCATGATTGCTGCTTAAGAGGGTGCCAAGTCACCTTTATGACATCAGCGTCAACTCCCTTTTATTAGATAAGAAAGATGGTCTTTGGAGCTATTTCAGTTTTATTGTTATTATTATTACTTTCCTATAAAAAAAATGTTTTTATTGTAAAAAATATAGTAGTATATGTTTTGGACATTTTGTTATCCACACGTGACCATTACAAAGATTTAATACTACTACCAATCTACCATAGTAACATGTACTGTACTACAATATTCAGACCAGAAACATATAACAGCCGAGTTTTAAAATTATTGTACCATTTTTTTTTTTGCTAAATTAATCAAATTATTAATATTATTCCTTTAAAATTGACGTTGTTAGGCTAAACAAATAAAATGAGGAAGAAATCTAATACACGTACACAAGGATTAACGTGGTTAGAACTAATCGATGTGATTGACTAATTTAACTCAAACGAAAATAATCTTTGTGAATTGACTCGATGTTGTAAATATACATGGAGTTCTAGTTACAAATATTTATAACCTCACTCATTTTCTTTCGTTTCATGTCAAAGTAACGATGTTATAAATATTGTATTATTTTAACTCTATCATTATTTAACACGTGTGATTTCATTTTGCGTTAAATTATTATATACGGAGATTAATCGTTTATCTTTGTATAGATGTCATTTTTATTTATTTTTATTTTATTGAATTAGGATAAGTAAAGTCTCTTCTTTTAAAACCCAGTGTGACAGTAGAAATCCATATACCGCCGGTATTTGAAATTTGCAAACCGTATGTGATTGAATTGTTAAAAAGGGTTACTTTTGTAGATACTAGAAATATGAATGGCTAAAATGTAACCGTCCTTATGCTTCAAACTATACATATATCAGATGTAGGGTGTGTTTGGCGTAACTAGCTGGTAGCTGTAGCTGGAAGCTTGTAGTTGGAGCTTGTAGCTGGAGCTTATTTTTGGAGCTGGAAGCTGGAGCTTATATAAATTTTTAGAAGTGTTTGTTAAAGTAGCTGAAGCTGGAGCTTAATATGTGAATAGACATAAAAAGATAAAAAAGTTTGAATCAAAGACATGTAGAGAGGGGTATTCATGTAATTTCACACCCAATAAGCTTGTAGCTTGTTTTAAAAGCTAGTTGAAGTAGCTTATTATTCTAGAGCTTATTTTTTCAATAAGCTCCTACACTTTTGTATGCCAAACAAAGCTTGTTTTGGAAAAAATAAGCTCAAGCTCCAACAAGCTCCTACAAGCTAGTTTGCCGAACATAGCCGTAGTTGGGATTGTTTTCTTTTTTATTCCTCAGATTGGGTTTGTAGAATTAAATCGGTATCTCAAGATTCTACTAAATACGTTATATATGTTAACGGTTATTATTTAGATATGTCTATTTTATATGATAGAACTAAGTTAGACTATTTCTGAAAAGAAATCGAATAAAACAATTGAGGATCCCTCCTGTAACACCCCCAAATTTAATGATTTGCGGAAGCTTGATTTGGGTGTTACTAATCAATAACAAAGCACAAAGATATATAGTAAACGACTATATATGCGTCGTTTTAACAAAATATATTGATAATTGAAATGTTTACAACATTTAAAGCTTTACATAGCTCGAGTTTAAGTAAAAGGAGATTTCAGTACATAAGTACTTGTACAAAATATACTAATGCAAGAAAATCTCAATCGTCTGTATGCTGACTCGAGCTAAAAGTCCTGAAGCAGAAACATCCTACTGCTTGGTACCTGCGATACATGCTAAAAGGTCAGCTAAAAGCTGGTGAGCTCACAGGTTTGAAATCAGTTAATATAGTATGAACCGCAAGATTTAAATAATGAATTGCATTCAGCAATTAAATGATAGTCATCGTGTATACAGCCATGAGCACATAGTTGAGCTTAACTCGAGGGTCGGGTCCCCTATAGAGAATTCCGAGCGAGGTGCCTCCACGAGTGCCTAATCAACACTCGTCTTCCCAAATATTAGTACGTCTGTTTACCCGGTTAGTGCATGCTAACCTGAACGAGGAGGGTCAATCCTATATGGTACCATATACTAATATTCACGCTACAACGTATTAACAACTATGCTGACGGAGGACTTTAAATGATTAGTTTCGAAAAACTCATGTAGTATATGAAATGTTTGTACTTGCGTTCACATGTTAAAATTGAGCAATATATCACACCCCTGAGTAAAACAGTAAAAAGAGGGGCTATGAGACTCACCTGAGTCTGAAAGCGTTTAAACAAACGTAAGTTGATTAGCCGAGTATGAAGTCCAAAGACTTGTAACCTGAGGGTGTCCACGACACGCGATGGTTATAATCATGATTGGGTATCTCAAAAGATCACCCTTGTAGTTGTTCATTCAACTATAATGTCCAAATTACATTTGGTTGATTGATTCGAATGTTTGAAAATATGTACGGCCCGTTGGTGACGGATTTGTAATAATAATCTCAACTATTATTATTTTGATATCGTGGCGTTTTACTTGAAAAATGTGTTTTGATTGTGTTTTAGAAGCCGTTACGGAATCTAAGTACGGGGGTCCGGGGGCAGCGCCCCTGGTAGCGGGGTCCAAGGGGCGGCAGCCCCTGGCGGGGTCCAAGGGGCAGAGCCCCTGGCTGGGGTCGAGCTGCCAGGTCAGCTTGGAAAATTTTTATTTCTACTATATTGCTTTGACGAAAAACGCATCTGGATCCGAATTTGGGTAAAATCAGGTGTTAAAATTTTAGGTCTCGACACTTAGTAAAAAAAATCTGAGTTTTCTGGTTTGTGCGACGTTGGGTGCGACGTGAGTGTTTGCGTCGCATTTTGCGACGTTCGCAATTCAATGCGACGTAGGGTTCTGCGTCGCTAATGCGACGTTGGTTAAGTTGGCGACGTTAAGGTCTGCGTCGCTATGTGCGACATTCGCAAGTCAATGCGACGTAATAGGCTGCGTCGCTATATACGACGTCGAGGATTCGTGCGACGTAAGTCGCTGCGTCGCATATGCTCCAGGCCAAATGCGACGTACGGGATCTGATCGGAGTTTCAACTTCAAAAACGCATTTTCCGGCCATCGATCAGCCTAATATTTTTACCCAACCCATTTTAGGACATTATAAGGTTATACAAACAACTAGCAAGTGATAATACTTAGAAACGAGAGTTTTCGGAGTTGTGTCGGAAACTTACAAATCGCCGAAATGAAATTTCGAAAAGATAGAAAGATAGATCGTTGCGTGGTGGTCGTGAATCTCTAAAAATCTTGAAGATCCGAAGTCGTTTGATATGTTTATTTGTCGATTTTTGATGGATGGTGGAGGTGGTGGTGTTTAGAGAGAAAAGAAAGAGAGAGAAAAGAGAAAGAGAGAGGTGGGTGAGAAATGAGAGGAGGAGGAGGAGAGTTGGAGGTTATCCTCCAACTTTTCAGTCTCCGTTTCTTCGTGCGGTGTTCGTTTGCTCCGTTGTTTAAACGTTAAATAATTATTTCACATATTATTTATAAGTTTTAAATTACAATTTATTACGCGATATTTTGTTTAAATAATTTACAAATCAATTTATATTTGAGTTATATAATGTAAGTGTGTTTATTTAGGTTGCGCGTTTTAATATTTTATATTGTGTAAGTTCTGTTTGTACGATACGAATGAATACGAAATATTATCATAATAATATTTTTGACATAAAAGCGTTATTTAATAAAATTGGTCACCAACGTCCGTATTAAATTGAATCGAAATACATTCGATTTAAATTGCGTACGATTTAATCAAATCGCATTTTTGTATATATTCAACAATATATATAATTCGATACATTAATTAGCTTAACACAGAACTAATTACATGTATTAACATCTGATTAGGCACTAATTACTAGTCCTAATTTGGCGGGTGTTACACCTCCGTACCACCGGAATGTAACCGGTGGTCGGAGGATGTTATTTTTCAATTGGTTTAGAAACCTAGCTCTGATACCATGTAAAATAATGAAAGAGTTTATTGTATTGATTATCGTTGTCGTTACATAAGTTGAATTGTATGTCTATTTTTTCGTGCATTGTGTACTTCGACGGTTAATTTTCTCTCTGAGCGTGCCACCATCTTTCTTGATTCAACATCACGTATCCACTTTGCAACAAACAACAATAAGTTAATTGAGATGAATACCACCATTAATTTATTGTTGTTGTAATCCACGTTGATCTTGCAAAATACAAACTTAACATCACCATTAATCATTTATCTCAGTTTGAAGTTTGCAAGACTTCCTCGTGTAACACCCCGCAACTTCGACATAATTATAAACGTAATTGGTACGCATTTTTAGGCTACTTCCCTACTTGAGTGAATTCACAACACGTTTTAGAGGTAAGTATAGCAAAGCCCAACTAGTTAATACGCGTAGTATTACATTTCGTAATTTACTATAATTACGCACACAACAATTCAAACATCGCGATAAAAATATACGACTGTTGGTGAACAAAATTATTTAATAAAAAGAAATTATTAAATAACATTAACGTTTACTAAATATTATGTTGATAATATTTACAAAGTATTTTATAACGTATAACGTTTATTTCGTAAACTGAAACAACTCAAAACAGATTCGTAAAAATAAAAATAAAACAAAGTTATAAATTATATGATTCAACTAAATTATTTCTATAAAATATCTTAACTAAATATATATGCGATAATACATTTAAAACTTTACCATTTAAACTATTTTAACGTTTAACGGTCAGATAAACGAACACGGGTAAAATACCACAAATTTTGGACAAAATCCCCTCCCTTTTTGGCACCAAAAGTCAGCCAACCCCCCCCCCCCCCCCCCCCCCCCCCTTCCCCTTTTTGCATTTCATTTTTCATCATCACCTCATCTCTTTTCTCTCTCTCTTTCAAAACCACCAACCCAAAAACCACCACAAAACGCCACCAAAACTACCACCGAACGACCTCAAATCACCAAGCTTATTTATAGAAAAACGATCACGACAACGAGGGCTACATTTCTACCTTTTCGGATTTCTCTCGCGACAACTTTGTAAGATCCCGACATTCCGTAAACTCTTAGATTTCGTTATTTTCTTTGATATTTCGTGTTTAAGACACTTAATACATCATGTTTTAGCGTTTTTATCACCTGATTATGTCCAAATCGAAGCTTAAAACTCAATTTGAAACTTGAAACCCGTAGCAGGTTATTATGTCGCACAGGGCCAAAAACAGTAGTGCGACACAAGCTTTTGTGTCGCATTACCACCTCTACGTCGCACAGTTTACCCTACGTCGCATACTTGCGACACAACTACTTATGTCGCAGCATTTGCGACACAAATACTTACGTCGCTACACCCTGCCTGCGACACAACACATTGCGTCGCATATTTGTGTCGCTAAAAACAGAAGGTTTAAAACTATTTTTTTTCACTAAGTGTGAAACTTAACCGGAAACGAATATTTACATACGATACAATACGCGAACCGTACAAACTTTATAAACACACTTATCTTATCGAAATGTTAATTTCGAACTATCACCAACGATTCGTATGCATTTTCACAACTACGAAATACAAACGTACATAATTAACAAACGCTTTGGACATAACTTGGTTGTACAAACACTAGCATGGATGGTCAACTTAGACATCCACATACTTATTAAATCTCATACGTTTAGGGCGTTAGAAGATTTCGGATTAGACCTCGGGCTTTAGGCTTTGCTAGCACTCACACATTACTTAACTCAACAGGTGAGTTCACACCCCCTACTTTTACCGTTTTACTACTTTTGAACAGGGGTGGAAAACATAGTCAACTACTTTTACTTACATGATTGCATACTTATTTTACTCGAACGATTAGAGTACTTGAAACTGTTAAACTCTTACACGAATTGATGTTTATGAAATAACGTTTTCATACTACAAACTACTATAAACGAGTTAAACTATATTTGATAGACCGAAGAACGACCGGTACTGTTTTGATAATGCTGGAAAACGACCAGCAACACTTTTTACTAAACTTATTGAGCAACTAATGGGTCCTACTGACATGGACCAGATCCTACTGACATGGATCCAGGGACACTGACACTCCCTACCATTTGAACCCTACTGACATGGGTACTAGATCCTTCTGACATGGATCCGTTATACTTGTTAAACATGAGACACTGACACTCCCTACCCCATGAACCCTACTGACATGGGTACTGGATCCTACTGACATGGATCCACCAAACAACTAATAGGATACTGACATTCCTACAAACAACTAATAGGATACTGCTTTCCTACGACACGTAAACTGCATTTTGGGTAACATCCCAACCAAACAAACTTTTGGATAATGTTCCACAAAACATCACTTATTTGCTATGGAAAAACGTTACAAACACATTGAGCATGAAACTTTTCACGTAAACACAAAACCTGTGAATTCACTCAGCCATGTGTTGACTTTTTACTATGTTTTTCAGGGAATTAGCAGCTCACGTAAGGACCGCCTGCACATATGGAACATAGGCGAACCCTCGAAGCATTAAGATGCCATCTCTTTTGACAAATGGATTTCTTTAGTATAACTAAAGTGATTTTAGTCATATTTACGAAATCTACTTTTGTAAACTTAACTACTTTTAAACTCGTACGATTCGATGAATCGTAAAACTTTGTAATTATTATTTATGGCATCTTAATATATATGTTATGTTGTAATCATATGCTCTGATACGTATGCATGTACAATGTTGGTGTCATTACCCCCATACTTAACTAAATGCTTCCGCTAAACAAAATCAATGAATTTGGGGGTGTGACAGATTGGTATCAAAACCATTGGTTATAGCGAACTAAATTTCTTAGGTGACTTAGAGACCTTAGAGACCTAGACTATAGCCTTGGCTAGAACGCACGTGCATACACACATTTGCATACGACTAAACTATCGTTACGACACATCGATACGTGTAATCCACTATTTAAACCGTGCAACGTTCGATTCGTTCAATCTTACTCTGATCTCATATGAACCTGATTGTATTAAACGGTTGATGAAAAGAAGTTTGTATTTATCTTCATATAATGACGCCTAGCCAACGTGATTATATTATACTAAGTACATATGGGTGTTTCATGGGCGTAAGATACGTGATGGGGATCTTGTCAATCCTTCTTGATGTTCTATAACTAGAAATATGTGAAACTTCATTCTTTCACATCCTTTTCATTGGCATTGACTTCTGCATTTCCTTCCTCGCAGAACGTCATCATGCCGTCTAAACAAAGAAAGACCCGAAACAGTCGCCGAGCGACTACACCTCCTATCGTCGAAACCACCGAACAAATTATCGAGCGACGTGTAACTGAAGCTATCGCTCAGTACGAAGCCAGTCGCGCTCGCGACACTGGGGTGAGCAACAGTGGAGCCACCCCCGTCAACAGTGAAACCCCAGCAAATACCCGACAAGGGTGTTCATACAAAACCTTCCCCGCCTGCAAACCCAGCACTTTCACCGGGACTGAAGGGGCCATTGGCCTAGTCCACTGGATTGAGAAAATGGAATCAGTCCTAGACATCAGCGACTGCGCAACCGACAACATGGTAAAATACGCCACGTGTACTCTTCGCCGACAAAGCGTTGACATGGTGGAACGCTCAGATCCAAATTCTTGGACGCACAACTGCTTACTCCATCTCGTGGGAGACTTTGAAACAGATGATGATGGAAGAGTTTTGCTCTCAGAGTGAGCAACAGAAACTCGAAACAAAGCTATGGAACATCCAGATGATCGGTGCTGACATCACCGGATACACAACTAAGTTCCAGGAACTTGCACGCCTTGTACCTCACATGGTAACACCCGAAAGCAAACGCATTGAGCGTTACAACAGGAGTTTGGCCCCACAGATCAGAGGCATGGTAATGTCCTCCAAACCGACTACCTTAAGGAGCGCAGTGGATCTAGCTCAAAGCTTGACTGAGGACGCGATACTGATTGGAACCTTGAAATCTGCTTCAGGGAAAGGTGAACCCAACCGTACTGATGCTGGTGATTCAGGTCAAAACAAACGAAAATGGAACAGTGAGGGTAATGACCGTCAGGGTCAACAAAATAGGAACCCGGGAAACACTAGAGCATACGCCGCAATCACCAACACTGAACCGAAAACTTACCTCGGGAAGAGGCCCAAATGTGGAAAGTGCGGAAAGCACCATGAAGGAGATTGTTTCTTCTGCGATAACTGCAACCGATGGGGACACAGAACCCAGGCATGCAGAACCCACCCTACGAATAACGAACAACGAAACAATGGATGTTTCAGATGCGGTGATATGACACACTACCGAAACCAATGCCCACAGCTCAACAACGCCAACAATAACCAGAACAACCCCGGGAACAACAACAACCGCAACAACCAGAATGACAACAACCCCATCGCTAACCTCCCACCAGCTCGTGGTTGTGCATACATCCTTCGTGCACAAGATGCACCAGAGGATCCCTACGCTATATAGGTACGTTTTAGCAACTTATTAATTCGCTTTAAACTTTACACCATTCGAATGTCGATTCGAACCTCACGATTGGTAAACCTTTGACCACTTAACGAACACGCAACTTATCAAACTATACGACGGGTATACATGAACTGTTAGAACTTTATGGCAACTTAGAGCTCCACGTAAGCTATTACTACTGTTGACAACACGTCTTTTCGGAAAACATACGCGGCGGGCGTTCCGACTAGATTTTAAATCTCGGGACGAGATTTCTCTAACAGGGGGAGAATGTAACACCACGCAACTTCGACATAATTATAAACGTAATTGGCACGCATTTTTAGGCTAATTCCCTACTTGGGTGAATTCACAACACATTTTAGAGGTAAGTTTAGCAAAACCAACTAGTTAATACCCGTAGTATTACATTTCGTAATTTACTATAATTACGCACACAACAATTGAAACATCGCGATATAAATATACGACTGTTGGTGAACAAAATTATTTAATAAAACGAAATTATTAAATAACATTAACGTTTACTAAATATTATGTTGATAATATTTACAAAGTATTTTATAACGTATAACGTTTATTTCGTAAACTGAAACAACTTAAAACAGATTCGTAAAAATAAAAATAAAACAAAGTTATAAATTATATGATTCAACTAAATTATTTCTATAATATATCTCAACTACAAATATATTCAATAATACGTTTAAAACTATACCATTTAAACTATTTTAACGTTTAACGGTCGAGTAAACGAACAGGGGTAAAATACCACAAATTTAGGACAAAGTCCCCTCCCTTTTTGGCACCAAAAGTCAACCAAACCCCCCCTCCCCTTTTTGCATTTCATTTTTCATCATCACCTCATCTCTTTCCTCTCTCTCTTTCAAAACCACCAACCCAAAAACCACCACAAAACGCCACCAAAACTACCACCGAACGACCTCAAATCACCAAGCTTGTTTAGAGAAAAATGATCACGACAACG